>CM051034.1:62479818-63679818 GCA_027627225.1 Congeria kusceri
AAGAAGTCCGGACTTAAAGGAAGAAGGCATACAGGAGGACGCCTATGTTATTTTTTCCCTGGAAAGTAAACTGACCCTTGTTCTAAAAACTGAAACAAAAACAGAAATTTTTATTTGAGATCTGGACTTTGAAACACATTTGACCGACAAACACATTACCAAAGTTTGTACGATAATGAAACACCCTTTAACTAGTGTATTATAATTACATCTTGACATATGAAATTAACATTGGCCAGTTGTGGTAGTGACAATTATTGCATAGCAGGGGAGATCACTGTCGGAATGTTGTAATTTTGCAGTTACCTCACTCTGCAATCGGAGGTGCAGAAGAACATGGCGTCCGTAAATGACAGAAACAAGCATGTCGTGAAAGAAACCGAGCGGCTAAAAGTAGAGATGGAACGAGAAGAGCAGATGGCCAAGGCTGCAGCTCTGGCCCAGAAACAACTGGAAGAAGAAAAGAAACACATGGAGGAGGACTTGCAATCATTGAAAGGACAAAGAGATCGGATGTTTACAGTCGCAGGTCAGTATGATCAGCAGTCCGTTTCGTTTAGAAAAAAATGACTGGGATACGCGTCACATAATATTACTTTCATTTTATGTTGGACTCTTTCAGAGAATGCAGGTCGCGACATGTCATCCGACGACGAACGAACATTCCTCGACGACAGCATTCGCCCGAGCGCTGTCATGGGCGGTGGTGTCGGCGTTGTGTTAGAGGTGGTTGGGAAGGCCGTAAACTTGTTTACGAGCATGTTTAAAGGAGACAAGAAGAAAGACAGAGTAAGTTAATTATCTCCCATTTGTAAGGGAAAACGTAAATTTGTGCAGCTTAAAAATGTACACTTGTATCTGAAACCAATAACGTTTAAAATGTAGAGAACATTAAAGAAGAATAAACCACAAATGCCATTTATAAAGGAAAGAGCACTAATGACTAACCGTACACGTTTAGCTTTTCTTTGACTTTCTTAGCTTATGACAATGCACCAAACGAATGTGTAAAGTATAGTGTATGTTGAATGCCATTAGTTACTAGTTTGCCAAAGCATGTTGTTTCTTCCTAACAAGTACAAGGAGCTCATGAAGGGATACCAAGCCGCTGAGGACAACGTGCATCGGGCACAAAAAGAAAGGCGCGGGGTCATAGAGCGTATGAACGAACAAAGGAAAGACGCGCACCAGCGTCTGGCCAAAATGAAAGAACTCAGCATGCAACAAGGTATTAACGACTAGATATTAAATATCGTGTTTACTAGTGAATCAACTCAGTCATTTAGCTTAAGTGTTCAGGGCAGACACAAACCATGAAGCAAATTGTCGACCAACGAGTAGCATAAGATAACAATACGACAAGGGATCGAGTACGATTACTTACTGGCAATTTCAAGCGTATGTTAGGCATTCCAAAAATTGAAAAGGGATTTCTTAGGATACAGCTACATACCTATCATTTTATCATCAGAATAGAACATTCATTGGACGACCGGCTTGAATGCAGATGTTTATTAATGTGAATAGTCTATAAATAATAGTATTATTGATTGCTTACAGCTGGTCTAGGCAATGTGGAAAGTCTCCGCGAGGCCTCGCTGCATCTCGGTGACGTGGACCGTCAATTCACGAGAATCATTCAGTTCTGGGAGAACATGGCTGCCACACTCAAGTACCTGAAAGAAGATATTAGGTCGGGGGAGGTGTACTTGAAGAAAATTGAGGACGAGAAGTATGCAGAACGGTTTAAGAAGTCTATCAGTAGGGCAGAAAAGGTAAAAACACTCGTGTATTTAGTTTTTATTTTGTTATATATTTGAACAGTTTAACATTTAAAGAGTTACACTTTTTATAAACATTTTAATAGTCGAAAATTATCCAAATGTAGGACTTGACAATATGTTAATTGCATCTATGTTACATTTCATGTAACCAGCTTACAAAAATGTGTACATTTTGCAAATACAGGACTGGCAGTTCTTCGGCAAGATATGCAGCGATTACGTCCAGGAAAGTGACACGGAAATCATGCACCTGTACAACTTCCTGTCAGCTCCTATCGACCACATGTCGAACGCCGACCGAACAGCTAGGCAGGAGGCTTTAATATCGTCCATCGAGGATGATATCGACTCGGCGTTTGGTGAAGGAAATTAAGAGTATAATAACTGAATGTTAACCTATTAATTAAGCCGTGAATTGTCATGTGACGAGTTCAGCTGAAATTACTAGAGATATGTTTTGTAGATAAGAAGCCGTCAGTTCCAAAAAGTGACGCGAGTTTGCGTAATTCTGTGTATGCAGTGCATCTCACAATCGTACAATTATGGAAGTTATGTTAATTATATATGGCTTGTTTAATATCTTAGCTGTATGTAATGGCGTTAAATAGCATGTAATTACCGTTCTAACAAGGTGAACGGGAAGTTAATTAACCTTAATCTAAATTTGTTGAACGGCTACGTAATCATGTTAGTTTTGAATATGTAATTTTATTATAATATGTTTAGTAAACATATCTGTACTTCGTTGTCATTGATGTCTTGAAATTCTTTTGTCATGTTGTCCGATATTCTATAGATCAGTTGCAAATGACAGAACTTTACTGGTATGTTCGTACACCACTAGTTCACGTTCTTCTCTATTTTTATATTACAAATGTGTGGTTTATATAAAGATCAAACACATTGTGAACTTATGAATGACCGGTTTTTCATTTTTTTTTAACTATTATAAAATGGCAATAACATTGTTTTTAGTTGTATAATATAATTTCCAATGATTCTGATCGGAATGTTCCAAATATTTTCCGTGTTCATTCTCTATGGATGTGAATGCGTTATTAATGTTACTCCTGTTTTAATACGTACAAGTCATCTTAATGTTAGACATTAAAACTATCACATTTACTTTATATTTTAATAATTTTGTTTGCGTTTTCTTTTCGTATGTATACTAATAACCTTTCAACGCTTTGTTTAATGAATTTGTTAAATAACAACAGGAAATTTGTTCCCGTCTGATGAAGACTCATTTCAGTGTCCATATAAATGTAAAGACTTGGTGGCAAATGTTTTTCATGCTAAATTGTGAGGTGTAACATACCCGTATTTACTTCCATGTAATACAAAGAAAGAGTGAAAAATAGCAGTGATGCTCGTTCAGCTATAGCTACACGTGTTTAGTTTGTATAGAAGTGATGCCCGTTTAGCTATAGCTACATGTGTTTAGTTTGTATAGAAGTGATGCTCGTTCAGATATAGCTACACGTGTTTAGATTGTATAGAAGTGATGCCCGTTTAGCTATAGCTACACGTGTTTAGTTTATATAGAAGTGATACCCGTTTAGCTGTAGCTACACGTGTTTAGTTTGTATAGAAGTGAAGCCCGTTTAGCTATAGCTACATGTGTTTTGTTTGTATAGAAGTGATGCTCATTTAGCTATAGCTATATGTGTTTAGTTTGTATAGAAGTGATGCTCGTTAAGCTATAGCTACATGTGTTTAGTTTGTGTAGAAGTGATGCCCGTTTAGCTATAGCTACACGTGTTTAGTTTGTATAGAAGTGATGCTCGTTTAGCTATAGCTACATGTGTTTAGTTTGTATAGAAGGGATGCTCGTTTAGCTATAGATGCAGGTGTTTTGTTTGTATAGAAGTGATGCTCGTTTAGCTATAGCTGCATGTGTTTAGTTTGTATAGAAGTGATGCTCGTTTAGCTATAGCTACACGTGTTTAGTTTGTATAGAAGTGATGCTCGTTTAGCTATAGCTACACGTGTTTAGTTTGTATAGAAGTGATGCTCGTTTAGCTATAGCTACATGTGTTTAGTTTGTATAGAAGTCATGCCCGTTTAGCTATAGCTACACGTGTTTAGTTTGTATAGAAGTGATGCTGATTTAACTATAGCTACACGTGTTTAGTTTGTATAGAATTGATGCTCGTTTAGCTATAGCTACACGTGTTTAGATTGTATTGAAGAGATGCCCGTTTAGCTATAGCTACATGTGTTTAGTTTGTATAGAAGTGATGCTCGTTCAGCTATTGCTACACGTGTTTAGTTTGTATAGAAGTGATGCCCGTTTTGCTATAGCTACACGTGTTTAGTTTATATAGAAGTGATGCCCGTTTTGCTATAGCTACATGTGTTTAGTTTGTATAGAAGTGATGCCCGTTTAGCTATAGCTACATGTGTTTAGTTTGTATAAAAGTGATGCTCGTTTAGCTATAGCTACATGTGTTTAGTTTGTATAGAAGTGATGCCCGTTTAGCTATAGCTACATGTGTATAGAAGTGATGCCCGTTTAGCTATAGCTACATGTGTTTAGTTTGTATGGAAGTGATGCTCGTTTAGCGATAGCTACATGTGTTTAGTTTGTATAAAAGTGATGCCCGTTTAGCTATAGCTACATGTGTTTAGTTTGTATAGAAGTGATGCCCGTTTTGCTATAGCTTCATGTGTTTAGTTTATATACAAGTGATGCCCGTTTAGCTATAGCTACACGTGTTTAGATAGACAACAAGCTTCAGACGCATTTGCTGCATATGCCTACGATAATTTTAACATTCAGTTATTCTTGTTAAAGGTTTTTTTTCTGTTTCTAAAATGGCAAACGACATTCATTACAGATTCATCCATAGCCGTTACCAAGAAAGGCTTTAGAACTTACCGAGAAAATTGTTATGTCCTCGTTTCGTGAAATCATAAGTATGCAGGTTCCAATAGATACATACATGTTAAACACCTTTGTTGTATTTTATTTCTAATTAGAATGCTTGAATGTTTTACTAAAAGGTTACATCAAGTGTACTTCTGTGGCAAAGATTATTCTATATTATTAAGAGTTTATTTGAAGCATTTGTCCCTCTTTTGCAGCCCCTGAATAACACATCCTACATTTGCCACGCTAACTCTAAACATGGATGAATGTGTCTCTATTACACAACTGTCACTGTGACACTCTCTTAAATATACAGCACACTCTTAAATTATCCAATAATTGTACATTTAAGATGTTATTTCTGCAGTATAAGTAAAAATTAACATATTACCAAAAGTTGTGTCTTGAGGAAATGTTTAAAGGAATATCTTGTTGATATTCATTTATATCCAACTGTTAAGTGAGCATTTGGTATATGGTAATTGCCGGTTGTTCGTCGTATTGGCGTGCGGTCGCGAAATATACTTTATTTTTTCATCCAATATTGAAGAAACTTGCACGACGAGTTCGATAATGGTTCAGAATTATTAAAAAAATTGTTCATGAAATAAAAAAACAACAACAAACCATTATGTTCCCCCTCCCCTCAATCATAATGTACGAGTACGCAGTGTTTGTATGATCAGGAAGACTAAAAAAAAAGGAATAGGCCAGATCGGTTCATCCATACCAGAACTATATTGCTCGTTCGTGCAAAATGCACAAAGTGACTGTTATATATGTAAGATGTAATTTCATGTGTTATCGAACCTTTACCAAACATGCTTAAATTAATATTCGACCTAAGATTTCAGGTGTATTCTATAACGAACCAGATCGGTCCGGAAACACTAGCCCAGCCAGCACATATATATCGGCCCGCTGCCGGCCCAATATCGTTTTTATATCGACGCGATATCGGGCCGCGATCGTTTTGCCCATCGGCATTTGATCGGCCCGATAACGGCCCGCTATCGGTTATATGCATTGCCGTTATATATATTGCATAATGCAATAAAACATGAAAAATAATAAACAACATTATGATTTTACCGTATATACATATATATTTCAATAACTCGCATACCGTATATACATATTAATTTCAATTACACACAGTTGCATGAGTACTCGAAACATGAACATGGGAGTAATTACAACACAATATGACACAGATATATACAGTACAATTACGTATATATACTTAATATGGGACACATACATATACAAACATTAAACATACAGCTGTTATCAGGATACAATGGCGTGCAGGTACACATTATTTTCCAAAGCAATGATGTCAAGTCCTTGAGGGTTATATTATATAAAGTCAATGTTTCTTAATAATTAGTGGATTTGGAATTTTCATCTAACTACAACATTTAAATGTTTTAATTTATAAACACTAACAAGCATATGCATCATCTTCGAATAGACAAAGAGTACATTTTTATTGTTTTCACTACAAGCACGGTTTTAGTTGTTGATCCAGGGGATTTTAATAATATAATGGTATCTTAACACAACAAAACCAATAACTTTATAATACATTCTTAAAAGTATTGTACATTGTACATTTTCAGTAGCATTACTCGACAATTTTCTGAACAACATAAAAGTATCATAAGACTTATATATATATTAATGGCAACTATATAACTGGTCTGGTAAACAGACATATACATCACTTTTTTTTATTATCTCATAATGCTATTTTAACTGTTTAACATGCACATATGCGTAGAAGTAAACTATTTGAAATGAGCATGCATTGATTCAAAATAAAAATTGCTTTGTTATTTCATGAAAAGTTTCTTAACAAAATTAAATATTATTAATACAGAAATCGTAAGTCCACAAGATTTTGACGACACTATTTGCGTTGGAACAGGTTAATCATATTCGTAATGAGTTTGATCCATGGTTGATGGCTTTATTCTTTTCTTTCTTCCACCGTCACGATCACCTGCGTTGCCCAGCCATACTTTAACGAAGAATTCCGTTTCATTGTTTGTCGTGTTCGGGAAATTGCGCTTCACTGCTCCTGAAAATGTGCATATAATGTTAATAATGTTGTAATACTGTTCGCTTGCATCCAAAACATTTACCAATATTTACTACTTTTCTATGGACCAAGAACAATATTATCGTTGTAAAACTACCCAATAAACAACGCAAAATGTACCGTAGTCTCTGTTCTTAGCGCAGCATAGTAAAATGTAGTTCCCATTACAATTCCAAAAATATTTGTCAGATCATGGCAGAATCCAATTAATTTTTTCACATTGTCGTTATTAATCGGCCAACAACTCTTTGTTGTTATGATGTGTGGCTATTGAAACCAAATGAGCTAACACCTTCATGGTTGAATTCCTTCGCTCCAGAACTCCAAATCGTTATTTATTGGCCAAATTAACAACGATAAATCAAAAAGTATTTTTTTTTTTACAAGACCCTGTTTCATTTTTCTCAATTTTAATAGAATGTTTTATGACTATAGTTATACATTTTTTCAAAATATGAGGCATTTATTGACTAAATATTTTCATTACTACTTATTGTACCGTTATAAATTTATCTTACTTTGAATCGCAGAACACAATTTCAACGAATGAAATGCCATCTTGCCGCGTCCAGTCCAGTTAATCTCCAACGCTAACTGGTTGTGGAGGACTTCCGTCGTCAGATGCGTCGACATTGTTTTCAAAGACGATCCTTTGACATTGGAAAGGTAGTCAACCTGCAGCCGAAAATATACAAGGGGTGTTAAAACAATATAGGGTACAACCTTGCATAATATTTAAGGTAAATAATGTCAACTAATTATGTACATTATACACTAAAAAAGTATACAGATTTTAATGAAAATGAGTCTCACAATACATACCATCACCCGCATGGTCGTGTCATTAGACAGCCACCGCTCCACGTCCTGCAATGCTTCCACGTTCAGAACGGGCAGGTTGATGCCATCTTGCAGATCATGGCCTCCAACGGGCCCATTCAGCCTCTGCATTAATGTAGCCAGCATGGACTTGATCTCGCGTTGTTAGTGCTTTATTTCCTCCAATGAACGGAGGATAGCAATATCCCTTCCTGAAAAAATATTTCAGATGTGACTTGTGTTTCTTAAAACATTGTTCATAAACGTGAGCTTACTAACACATTTCCTGAACGTGTTTAATAAAACATGGCATGAGTTGTTACAAAACTTGACGTCATGTTATGTTATCGACAAAATAACGTCATGCGAGTGGTCAGTCAAAATAAATGTATCCAATGATAACACTCAAAATGTTATTTTAATCGTGTGTAAGATAAAAATACTCGTAACGGCTGAATAAAACGGGAAACAAGGTATAGCATGAGCTAATTACTTTTATGAAAAGTGTTTACCTGAAACAGCAGTTTGTGACCTGTCGGAGTACAACCTTGGTGATGACAGTGTTGCACTTGACGACTTGGCTGGCATCAGAACCTAGGAGACGCAAGCATTGGGTCGTCTACTAGGAATCTGATGCTACTCCTAGGAGACGCAACCATCGGGTCGTCTCCTGGATTTCTGTTCGCTGTGGTGGTAGATGGACACCTTGTTATTGCGACTATGACTATTTTGGGGGGAGGTGTTGGCATTGATTCTGCTGTCATTCCACCTGAATCTTCACAAGTCACCATCCCATTTTTGGAGGCTTTACAAGCTTCAGGCGATTCATCAGTCTCAGAATCAGAATCCAAGAAGCGTCGGTTTGGCCTTTAATCAAAAGAAGAATGTTAAGGGCTCAAGCAATACAAATCATTTGTTAATTGGCCAACCACCAACATCACCGGGGGCTGACGTGTGTAAACAAGTGTTTCTTAGACAGCAGGTGTATGACAGCATTTTAAAATTCCTTCAATTTGACATTTGCATAATAATATTTATAATCATATACATTATATTTCTATCACACAAGTTAACATCTTTATTATTAAGCAAATATATCTTATTCTTTATCTTACTAAAAAAGGCATATTAACAGATTGACAACTTGAAAATTTACCAAATTTTTGTCATAGATTTCCGCAATGACAGACAAAGAAATATTTAAAATATTCCACGTAACTTTAAGATTACCTGTGTTTCCTTTTGTGTGCAACTTGAAGATGTTTTTCTGTATCTGCATCTGTTTGCAGACCAGACTGGTCTTCTGCCTCCTTTGCCTTCTGCTGGGCGTTGTGAAATGCATCTGTTGTAACACAGTGTAAAGTGCATAATATCATATATGAATTTGCTAACAACATCCGTTTCTTTTTTCAGAGTCAAAATATACATGCTTTCATGTTTTATCTTTAGAATAGCATATATTTTGTGTATTTTAGATTCATTTGTTAAACAAAATTACACAATATTGACTCGATTAAAAAATGCATCTTATTAATACATAAAATCTACACTGTCAATTTATACACCGATCCCACTTTTCCACAGCTATTCAGTACTGTAAGCATTAATTTGCATTCATCTCAAACCTCAAATGAACATTTGCTCTTTCAAATATCACTAACATGCACTTGCTCTTTCATGAAAAATATTTAAATCTCTAAAACGATTGATATTGAATTATGACCATTGGATAATATTGCAGATTTATTTGAGTATGATTTTGACATTTAGTCGAAGAATCTGTAAGGCGTAAAAAAATAAGTTTGTTTCAGGTTATCCGACCTAACCTAAAAATGCGCCTAACCTACAACATATGTTATTGGGTTTGTCAGATTGATTTTTGTTTTATTTACCTTTTTCAATCATTAAATGTGTTTTTGGATAAATAAGTGTTTTGTTTTGATAGTATCCACTTATAAACAATGTTTAACGATATAACTGATATGTTTTGAATACCGGGTATTTATTCAGTTTTAAAATCTTCAAGTTGACCATTTACCAAAAACAAAAACACAAAAAAAAAATATATAAAAAAATCCGACCTACCTACCCTAATTTTTTTTGGCATGTAGCCTGAAACAAACATTTTTTTTACGCCTAACAACACATTCATGAACATTCTAAAGCAAAGTTTTGTTATTAAAATAATAACCTGTAAGATACATCACCCGCCGGATACCACAGTACATCCAGTTATCTTCTGGCTCCAGGTGTTGCTTTTCGGCCAAATGCGGTTTGGCGGACGACTTTATTGGAGGCCAGAGAACTTTCTTGCTTCCATCAGCATCTTTGGTCAACCATTTTTCTGACACAACTGCCACGTCATTGGATGAAAACTCAACAACCATATATTTTGACATGACCTGGCGTAACAAAATCAAAACATGTTTATGTATTGCTATTTCTTATTAATGTCAAACAATGTCAAACATGCAGGTACAGTTTAGATCCTTGTGTTTAACATTGAACTGATTTGACTGATTTGCACTTGTTAAAGAAACAGTTTTATCGATATGTGCTAATGAAACTTATTATTTTATCGAGTAAATATTAAATGATGGATGAACTTCAATGGCAAACATACATGTATGTACATCATGTCCTATTGCTTAGTTATCAAATCATGAATAAGTGGTATGCAAACGAATCCATCATCAAACGGGAGAAGCACACATTTACAAGTAATATCAGTAAATGATGCTACACACAATGAGCCACTCAGTTCTGCAACATGTTTAATTCTTATGTCGGAAGAAGCTAATGGTATACTAAAGAAATCTGATGCATTTGTGAATAACTCATAAACAACATATATTTCGTTTGTTTCATTTGTAATTATATTTCTTTTAACGCCAACATTGTCATTTATAAGAAAGCAATTATTCCCTTTTGAAGTAGAGAAAACTATGTCCGGAAAATGGATTTCTTTAAACTGAGATATCTTAGTACTGTTAAACCTTCTTGGTACGGGTCCTTCGTTATGCATTTTTTTCAAAATGACAACTTTTTCAGGCTGGCCATTCAAATTAGGATCAAACAATTTCCTTTACTTTCAGATATTCTGCGAATGACCTGTTGCAGTGGCAGTGTGGGTTTTCTAACAAGCTTTTTTAGTTTTCCTAAAAAGCATTAAAAAGCAAATGCAGAATTTTTTTCAAGAGGACCAAAGCTCTGTACATCTAAGGGCAAGTGCATCAACCCATGAACATTGAAAACAAGCATATCCCTGCCATATAGGTCTCCAAACTGTTTTACAAACTTAACTAAAAGCTCTTGGACATAAACTCTGTAATTTCCACAAAATAAACTGCTGGACAAACAGAACTCACTCACAAACAATAGCATGAAATACTTATACAAGGAAGGAGGCAGATGTTTTTTCAAGACAACTGGCCCAGTATAAAACAAGAATTGGCGAAACTCCGTGGCTTTCCATCTCTCAATATAATCTGGAGTTCGTGACTTACGATTAAATTCCCTTGGCAAATGTCCGGACAAATCAAACAGGCCCTTTGATATCCTTTTAACAGCACTTACACCAATACGACATCAATTGTCAATTGGTCCCTTCATCCAAAGCAAAATCATATGTTTAACAACGCCTAGATACACCAAATGCATGGCATCTATGGGAAACTGTGAAACCATGCCAAGTGGCAAACTATGGAATGGTGATTGCCCTTTATGATGCCTTGCATCTTGCATTTCATCAAATGCTACACCCGTTCTAAGTGGACTGTTTGTGTCAGGAAATGTCATTTTCCCCTGCCACACACCATGTTGCACATACTTATCATAGCCATGATAACCACTGTGTCCTTTGATTTGTTTAATAAATGCTTTAGCTGGAGTATCACAAATCACACAGGAAAGAGAAAAAACTGCACTGATATCAGAATCATCCCATAAAACTTAATACCATTTTCAAACAAGCTTTCCAATTCTTTAACAAATTGATCAAGGTATTCTGCCACACTAGTAGTTTTTTTTTATCACCAGAGAACAATCCAATTACAAACGGCTTTGTAATAGCTGGTTTAATAAGTCGACCTAAAATTGGCCACAACTGAACACCAGAACTCTTAAACAATGGCAGTCCATCAATATTTACTTGAATTGAAACCTCGTCAACATGTTGGCGGCAGTGGTTTTCAACTATTGACTTTATCCAACTTTCTACACCAAAGTGGTAATAGCAACCACCAGCAATATTTAAAACTTCATAATTGCGTGGGTTTTTTATTAAAGTCCGTGCATCTTTTGGTAAGTATGTATGATACTGACGCAAAATGGCAAGGAAATCAGAAAGAGCAGCATGGCTTATGTTATGTTTTGAAACCCATGATATTAAGAGCATGGATAAATCAGCGTGATCTTCATCAGATTCAGAATCTAAATCTGAATGGTCTAATGATTAATATTCAGACTGTATATCATCTCGATACAAAATGTCTAAGGTGTCTACAACTAAAGCCAAGTCATCCGATGCTGAATCCAGTGAAACATTATCATCATGATCACCAGACACAGGAATTTGGAAATCTTGAGATTCATCTGAATCGATGTGCACACTGGAATCTATAGGCTGAGAATCATTATTTACTTCATTTTGTATAGGTTCAACTTCTGTAGCAATGTTACTTATAGTATGTACATGTAAATTGACAGATGAAACAATTTTCATACGTTTAGACCAATACGAACTCATTGTAGTTTTTTTTAATTAAAACATAGAAAAAATATAAACTATATTATATTGTACATTAAATATATACTGTGTTCCGATGGAGTCGCGGTACTAAGGATTTTTTTGAATAACCAAAATGAAAAGACAACACTTACAACTTTAAAAAAACGAGTATAAGGTATAAAAATGCATTAAACACACATGGCAATCAACAAAAAAAAACAATTATTTCATTTGTAATTCCTGCAAAACACCAAACCACACAACACGGTCTATATATATTTCATGCATAAGCAAATTTAATTAAATCGTACGTACAATGGAAATTTTGAAAACAAAAGAAAACTTTGTTTCAAAAAATCTAACTCGATCGCGAATATATATTATCACATCACATTTAACTGTACCTGCAAGTTATTTTGTTTAAAAAATATATTTAAACGTACAAAATTAAAAATTGCAATACAGAAATATGCATATACTAACTTTAACTGAAAGCAAATTTTCGAATAAATACAACGCAATTTTCTATGTTCGCAATCGCCTTTGTTTCGACTTTGCCGCCAGATGGTTATGTCAATTCCCAGAATGCATTGGAACCGAACCAATTGGATCGATTTCCTTCGAAAATATTTACGACTATATCGGCCCGCTGTCGGCACGCTGACGGTATAATCAATAATCAGTTTCAGTTTTTTTTTTCGACACCTTTATGTTTTTTTGTACAAACTTTGATTAGTTTTAATTTTTTTTTATCAAATATGAATGGATATAACATGACTTTAATGCTAACAACGAATATCGGGCGAAAAACGGATTTACATCGGATATACATCGGGCCGATTTACCGATAAACCGTTTAGTTACCGATATCTATCCGATATCGGTGTGCTGGCTGGGATACTGATTGTCAAACTGTTATAAATACCATTTATTGTATGGAAATGTTTATTAGATTTTCGCTCATAATGCAGTATTATATGTGTGTGTAATCTCTTAATGCAATTTTAAATTTTGATTTTAATTCGTAACAAATTGTAAATGCCTTAAAGCAACAGACATAAAGCAACAGTATTGAGTTAGTAGTCGTTGTTCCCACGCTTGATATAAACCGTCGCATTTTTCTCAACATAATATTTTTTACATAAAATTATACATTAATCTCCTTCCGTTAAATGTAAACAATTGCGTCAATTATTTTAAGTTATCTAAGCACATTGTGCACAGTGCATGGCTCCGTTGTGTCCATATTCTGTTATCCATTGGCTTGTGCAGGCGATTGAGGTCACATATTTTATCAAATCTTGCACATTTTGTATATGACCATACAATCTCAGACAGGTTCGATAATTGACCAGAGCGGACAAGGGACGCCAACAATTCTGTCCCTTTTCATGAAATCAGAAAATAAAAATAACGTTAAGCAAGGTAAGACACCTCTTGTTTCATTGTTTAATTCATTCTTGACCAAACGTGCACAGTTTCTGTATGACCTCTAAGGCCTTAGAAGAAACACAAAATGGACCAGACCGGGCCACGGATACCGCCTTTATAGCCCTTTGTTTGTTTTTGAAAAAAAAGCAAAATGGACTATGGGCAAGAAAGAGACTTTATTTTTATTCAGTCTTTAGCAAACGCAAAGAGTTGACAAACCATAAAATTTCAGATCAAAGGCCCAGATAAGGCGCGTACACGCGTAAAATACGCACACAAATCAGACGATACGCAGAGAAAAAAAACATATGAGTGTACATATACGCGGAGAAATTAAAATTTGGGTGTACATGTACACACGATATTTCTCGTGGTCGCGTAAATAACCTCACATTTTAGTGTCTGAACGACAGAAGATGTGTGTTTTTACATGCCTGCCTAATTGAATGTGCACATGGTTCAGTAGTTAGCCTAGCAGTTAAAGTTCAAACTGTTCAAAAGTCTTATTTGTAACATTTTTGTCTTCAAATGGTGGTACTATACATTATTTGGATGGTTATTATATCTGTTTGTTCCCACATAATGTGTAGTTTGATGGATTTAAATTAACCACCAAATATCGTATATAGACTTCGTATATCGTATACATATCCCCACAAACTCTGGAGAGTGTACATTTACTCCCAAATTTTCAGAAGTACTCGTACATTAATCCCCAGTACGAAAACGTATCTGGAGCGCTGGTCTCCGATATTATAGCATATGGGTCAGATCAATTAAGAAACACCATAGTTATTGTCCGTTGGAAAATATTCCAAAAATTACAAGACATGGAATTCATTTTGCATTAAATCTAGACCAAACTTGCACACTTTGTGCATGGCCTTTATATCTTGGATGGGTTTGATATGGACCAGATCGGACAAGATACAAATTATAAGCAATTACTTTCCCATTACAAGGACAGAAATGCATAGAGATTACTGGTAAAAGAGTGGCACCATTATTATCTAGTCTTGACAGTTTGTGTATGACACAAGAACACATAAAACAACACAAAAATGTCAAGATTTGGTCACACAAAAAACGGACATTGTGCAATACTACATTAATTTTGTCATTTTCTCATGACCAGGCTTGCACAGTTGGTATACAGCCCATTCGAACAAATGACAAATGGGACCAAAACACCTGAACGGTTGGTATTTCTTTATTTAATGAAACCCGGTTTCAATTTATTTATTCCTACACGGTCTTTTACCATTTATATTTTACAAAATGGAACATTATTGACGTTGACAATGAAAGTGATACTGTTACAAATTTTTATATTTAAATGTCAGTTAAAGATAATGACATAAGTTCAGTGGAAAAACGTCTGATATTGGATTTTTCACAATAAAACAGAACTTGCGAGAAATTAACAGTACGTGTAACAATGGATCATGCGTTTACGTGTTTATCTCTACTGGACAGACGATGCTTAAGAAAGTGCAATCTTGACCTTTGCAGAGCTGTTATCATTACGTTTATGAACCACAACATTTCCAAGATCTGTTTGTAAGCAGCTTGCAGTCTGTCTTATTTACCACAACAGTAATTGACTTCAATGTTTGAAACTTTGAATTAAAAAGTCTAGAATAGACGGTCGGGAAAGTGATCATTGAATTCTTGTTAGAAAGACTAAGCAGTCTGGTTCTTTGATATTGGACAGCCAACTGCACTGGTCGATGCAAGAAATTCAGTATACCAGGGTAGCCCCCAAAGCTTATTCGCCCGGTGGGTAGTCGGATACAGGTTTAGTCCCTACCTGTGTATGACCATTGGTCTTTTTTTATAAACAGACAATGCGTTACATTAATGTGATCAGGCAGATTAATGTCATAAGACATAAGGACTCGTGCTTTAATCACGAATGTTCACACGTACACATATCTGTTATAGAAGTCTCCGTCATTGCCATTAGTCAGGTGAGCGCTTTGGGCCATCATGAACCTCTTGTTTAAAAATTACCTTTAAATAACTAACTTATAATGAATTATAAGTCTGCAATTGAGCTAAGCAATATCAATTTTGTCTTAGGTTTAAAAAGTACTAAAAATATGCATGATTGTGTATTTTCATTTTGCATGTGCTGTTTTTTTTTATATATGATCTCAAATGAATGTATGGCGGTATACGGATATACCGAATAGCCGGTGACACATGTAGGTGGAAACTGAATGACCTTCCCATGCACGCTAAGGAATGGGGTATGGTCAATTATACCCGTAATGTTTTTTTTTGTATGCCAAAGGTATTGTATATGAGAAAGCGAACCAGATAACATAGCACCTTGCACTCGTGTTTCATGGTTGTTATGTAAATTATTTATAAAACTTACACAAACATGAAGCATAGTGGCCTACATACGTTTTTAACAAGGGAAACCTATTCACTTAAAAGGGTATATACAATTGTACAAGTTTGTATTAATACTAGTATATATAATATGATTTTTTCTAATACTAGCTAAGTACAATTTCAACGGCGAAACCTATAAAACATAAGCGATTGGGTATTTAACAGATTTTCAGAAAGTACCCGATCTTCGTTTATTTTTCTAGATACGGAAAACTGAAACTGAAAGAGCTAGTTGTGTTCAATAACGTCCTTGAATGAAATCTATCCAAAATCCGATAAACTAAAAAGCGAAGCTTTATTACCGATAAACGATCCTAGTACATTAAAATAGTCGACGCTGCTTTAGTTATAAACTAGTTATTTTGAAATACCTTACTCATTGTGAAATAATGATTGTGATAAACTTAAAAAAAGTTTAATAATCCTGTACAGTATACGTCTCTCTTACGTGTGTGTTACCATTAGTTGCATTTGTGTGCACGAAATTACAAAACCACTTTCAGATCTTGTACGTCATAAATAATTATACAACTATGAACTGAGATATCTTCAGCAAGTTGTGGATAATTTGTGTGCTGTCGGTTTAGAAAGATGGGGATTATGAGTAGACATACATATGTCGTTAATAGTCATATTAATAAGCTGTGCAACGCTATTTGTAATTATTTTGATATATAGCTGACGATGCGTGTTCGTTATATTTTATGTTTTATGTTATAATTGTCGATCCCGCCTGCGGTCAGCACGAGTTAATTGTCACAACGGCGGTTCGGTGTATGTTCCTGAATGTATCCGATCAATTTTAAAATAACTTGCCACACATGTTCACCGTTTGGAGTCGGCGTGTCGAGCGCAACACCCATGTCCCTAACCTCAAAAATTTAGGTCACACTTAGAGTTCAAAGGTCAAATATGTCATAGATACAACTTGACCGGACTGTAATTTCATCATTCACCAGGCATTTTACAATAACTTGCCGCACATGTTCACCATGGAGACCGCGTGTGACGCACAAGGCATGTGTCCCTAGCTCAAAGGTTAAGGTAACACTTAGAGTTCAAAGGTCAGTATGAGCATCATACAGCTTGTCCGGACTGTATGTTCATAATTCATCAGGCATATGTAAATTATATTGCCACAAATGTACTCCATGTAGAGACGGCGGGTCGCGAGCAAGATCTGTGTCCCTAGCTCAAAGGTCAAGGTCACACGTGGATGTCAAAGGAGTAGATCTGCTTGCTATAAAATGTAAATTCAAAATAATTAGAATGCAAGTTGCTTCTTGTCAACCGGCTCGACATGTTGCCAACAGGCATACAGTTTTATAAAAAAAATTACATTTTGTTTTTGCCACCAATTAAAAAAAATTTATTATTATAAAACTACATTAGCGAGCCTGCGAACAAAGGTTCTTTTTGAATTTTTATCGTTAGTGTTGAACGTATTGCAGTCGTTTACGAACTTCGAAACAAGGCCAATGCGACTCTGTTGGCTCACAGTTTACTACATTTTAATAAATTTATACATCATCTACCATTTCGTGGGTTTTCAAAATAATGTCTCTGGGTCGATTTGTGAAGCGGTGGATGGTTTGACCTTTAAGAGTTTGATATGTTAGAGGATGCATTGTAATTATACTTGGGCACCTTTTATCAACTGAACACCTTGATACGGTTGTGTTTGGATTAAGTAAACTAGACTCCATGTATCAGATATAAGGTAACGAGACAGTACTGCATTAATGTACTATTGAACATTCCCTTCACCTGCTTGGATGCTCACTTGGCTTATACACATCGTGGTAAATGAATTTAGTAAATTATCCAAACAATGCATTCGCCTGATTAACTGTTAGCATTGTTTGCAAAATCACTGCGATGCACTTGCCAAGGGTATCAACAACCGTCTATTTAGATCTATAAGCGCCAAAAGATGGACATTGTTTAGGACTTGATAACAGTAAATAACACAAAAGCTCTAGCATTCAGTGATTTTTTTTCTATATTTTTGGTAACTTTAGCTTTCAACAAAACACTGGAAGACAATGGAACGTCAGTACTAAGAGTTTCGATGAACTTATTACAGAAGCTTTTAGAACTTGGTAAATTATATGGATGAAAACATCTTTTGCCTTAGACATCATATTCCATGTTGTTTTAGGCGTCGAATGCCCTCGAGCAGCAGAAGATGGTGCAGACTATAGCGGCTATTGAGCTGTATCATGCCAACTCGAGGTGGCCAATTATCTGGAGCTGGCCTACCTGAACTTGGCAGATCACCCGGATGTGGCCAGAGAGGTTTATTAATCACTGTATTATCCATTCATTAGAACTAATGCATTGTCAGAATTAGATAGACACACTAGTATACAGCGAGGTCTAGCGTAATAGTCTTTTTTACTCAATATTTACTATCCCAAAATGTGCTATAGGCTGTACGCTATCAATGGAGCATGTTTCGTGTTCCCTTTAGGCATCTACTTTGTATGAAAGCATTATAGCACACGCGGATACAAACATTTAAATATATTAATGCTATGTGATATATCGTTTGCACCCTTTACGGATTTAGTACTGATTGCGGCTAGGTTCGAATGACGGCGCACGCTGCGAGGTCTCAGCACCTTATCACGTCAGGCCTGATGAAAAAGTTCACAGTGACGGCTGGCCACATCCTCAGGACAATGATCCCCATGATTTTGGACGCCGTAGAGATACAGTCAAGTACTGATAATTTTTAATGTTGCACCAATAACGACTGTTGAATAATTATGAATTTTATTCATAAATGTATAAATCGATTTAGGTGCTTGTATCAGTAGTTTAAATGTTCTTATACCGCCTAATTCATAACCGTGTTATACTATACTTCTTGAACTGGAAAACGAAATAGACACACATTCTTGTAGACGCGCATATATTTCGTATTAATTTTCAGGATCGGGACATTATCATTGACGCATTTGGTCAGATTATTCAAAACGCAGATTCCATCCAGGAGGAATCGGAGGACACTCGGTCAAGGTAGGCACCTTTGCAAGAGTGGAATACTTAAGCATTGGAAGGAAGGGATTCGGGACTGGTCATTGACTATCAATGAGTATTTATTCTTGATTGTACTGAAATGTGTTTGTCTTTGTTATGATAGATTTAAAACAAGTCCGGACTTAAAGGAAGAAGGCATACTGGAGGACGCCCATGTTATTTTTTCCCGGGATAGTAAACTGACCCTTGTACTAAAAACTGAAACAAAAACGTAAATTTTAATTTGAGATCTGGACTTTCAAACACATTTGACCGACAAACACATTACCAAAGTTTGTACGATAATGAAAAACCCTTTAACTAGTGTTTTATAATGACCTCTTGACATATGGAATTAACATTGGTCAGGTGATTGGCCAGTTGGGGTAGTGACAATTATTGCATAGCAGGGGAGATCACTGTCGAGATGTTGTAATTTTGCAGTTACCTCACTCTGCAAACGGAGGTGTAGAAGAACATGGCGTCCGTCAATGACAGAAACAAACATGTCGTGAAAGAAACCGAGCGGCTAAAAGTAGAGATGGAACGAGAAGAGCAGATGGCCAAGGCTGCAGCTCTGGCCCAGAAACAACTGGAAGATAAAAAGAAACACATGGAGGAGGACTTGGAATCCTTGAAAGTCGCAGGTCGGTGAGAAACAAATGACTGGGATACGTGTCACATAATATTACTTTCATTTTATGTTGGACTCTTTCAGAGAATGCAGGTCGCGACATGTCATCCGACGACGAACGAACATTCCTCGACGACAGCATTCGCCCGAACGCTGTCATGGGCGGTGGTGTCGGCATTATGTTAGAGGTGGTTGGGAAGGCCGTAAACTTGTTTACGAGCATGTTTAAAGGAGACAAGAAGAAAGACAGAGTAAGTTAATTATCTCCCATTTGTAAGGGAAAACGTAAATTTGTGCAGCTTAAAAATGTACACTTGTATCTGAAACCAATAACGTTTACAATTTAGAGAACATTAAAGGAGAATAAACCACAAATGTCATTTATAAAGGAAAGAGCACTAATGACTAACCGTACACGTTTTGCTTTTCTTTGACTTCCTTATCTTATAACAATGCACCAAACGTTTGTGTAAAGTTTAGTGTATGTTGAATGCCATTAGTCACTAGTTGGCCAAAGCATGTTGTTTCTTCCTAACAAGTACAAGGAGCTCATGAACGGATACCAAGCCGCTGAGGACAACGTGCATCAGGTACAAAAAGAAAGGCGCGGGGTGATAGAGAGTATAAACGAAAAAAGGAAAGACGCGCACCAGCGTCTGGCCAAGATGAAAGAGCTCAGCATGCAACAAGGTATTAACGACTAGATATTAAATCTTTTGTTTACTAGTGAATCAACTCAGTCATTTAGCTTAAGTGTTCAGGGCAGACACAAACCATGAAGCAAATTGTCGACCAACGAGTAGCATAACATAACAATAAAACAAGGGATCCAGTACGATAACTTACTGGCAATTTCAAGCGTATGTTAGGCATTAAAAAAATTGAAAAGGGATTTCTTAGGATACAGCTACATACCGATCATTTTATCATCCGAAAAGAACATTCATTGGACGACCGGTTTGAATGCAGATGTTTATTAATGTGAATCGTGTATAAATAATAGTATTATTGATTGTTTACAGCTGGTCTAGGCAATGTGGAAAGTCTCCGCGAGGCCTCGCTGCATCTCGGTGACGTGGACCGTCAGTTCATGAGAATAATTCAGTTGTGGGAGAACATGGCTGCCACACTCAAGTACCTGAAAGAAGATGTCAGGTCGGGGGAGGTGTACTTGAAGAAAATTGAGAAAGAGCAGTATGCAGAACGGTTTAAGAAGTCTATCAGTAGGGCAGAAAAGGTAAAAACACTCGTGTATTTAGTTTTTATTTAGTTTTATATTTGAACAGTTTAACATTCAAAGAGTAAAACATTTTATAAACATTTTAATAGTCGAAAATTATCCAAATGTAGGACTTGACAATATGTTAATTGCATCTATGTTACATTTCATGAAACCAGTTTACAAGAATGTGTACATTTTGCAAATACAGGACAGGCAGTTCTTCGGCAAGATATGCAGCGATTATGTCCAGGAAAGTGACACGGAAATCATGCACCTGTACAACTTCCTGTCAGCTCCTATCGACCACATGTCGAACGCCGACCGAACAGCTAGGCAGAAGGCTTTAATATCGTCCATCGAGGATGATATCGACTCGGCGTTTGGTGAAGGAAATTAAGAGTATAATAACTGAATGTTAACATATTAATTAAGCCGTGAATGGTCATGTGACGAGTTCAGCTGAAATTACTAGAGATATGTTTTGTAGATAAGAAGCCGACAGTTCCAAAATGTGACGCGAGTTTGCGAAATTCTGTGTATGCAGTGCATCTCACAATCGTACAATTATCGAAGTAATGTTGTTGTATATGGCTTGTTTAATATCTTAGCTGTATGTAATGGCGTTAAATAGCATTTAATTACCGTTCTAACAAGGTGAACGGGAAATTAATTAACCGTAATCTAAATTTTTTGAACGGCTACGTAATCATGTTAGTTTTGAATAGTAATTTTATTATAATATGTTTAGTAAACATATATGTACTTCGTTGTCATTGATGTCTTGAAATTCTTTTTTCTTGTTGTCCGACATTTTATAGATAAGTTGCAAATGACAGAACTTTACTGGTATGTTCATACACCACTAGTTCACGTTATTCTCTATTTTTATATTACAAATGTGTAGTTTATATAAAGATCAAACACATAGTGAACTTAATGAATGACCGGT
Organism: Congeria kusceri; assembly: GCA_027627225.1. Taxonomy (NCBI): domain Eukaryota; kingdom Metazoa; phylum Mollusca; class Bivalvia; order Myida; family Dreissenidae; genus Congeria; species Congeria kusceri. The sequence goes on from CM051034.1 coordinate 62,501,793, forward strand.
TTTTCATTTTTTTTTTAAACTATTATAAAATGGCAATAACATTGTTTTTAGTTGTATAATATGATTTCCAATGATTCTGATCAGAATGTTGCAGATATTTTCCGTGTTCATTCTCTATGGATGTGAATGCGTTATTAATGTTACCCCTGTTTTAATACGTACAAGTCATCTTAATGTTAGACATTAAAGCCATCACATTTACTTTATATTTTAATAATTTTGTTTGCGTTTTCTTGTCATAAGTATGTATACTAATAACTTTCAACGCTTTGTTTAATGAATTTGTTAAATAAAAACAGAAAATTTGTTCCCGTCTGATGTAAAATAATTTCAGAGTCCATATTAATATAAAGACTTGGTGGCAAATGTTTTTCATGCTAACATGTGAGGTGTAACATACCCGTATTTACTTCCATGTAACGCAAAGAAAGAGTGAAAAATAGAAGTGATGCTCGTTCATCTATAGCTACACGTGTTTAGTTTGTATAGAAGTGATGCCCCTTTAGCTATAGCTACATGTGTTTAATTTGTATAGAAGTGATGCTCGTTCAGCTATAGCCACACGTGTTTAGTTTGTATAGAAGTGGTGCTCGTTTAGCTATAGATATATGTGTTTGGTTTGTATAGAAGTGATGCTCGTTCAGCCATAGCTACACGTGCTTAGTTTGTATAGAAGTGATGCGCGTTTTGCTATAGCTACACGTGTTTAGTGTGTATAGAAGTGATGCTCGTTCAGCTATAGCTACATGTGTTTAGTTTGTATAGAAGTGATGCTCGTTTAGCTATAGCTACACGTGTTTAGTTTCTATAGAGGTAGTGCCCGTTTTGCTATGTCTACACGCGTTTCGTTTGTATAGAAGTGATGCTCGTTTAGCTATAGCTACATGTGTTTAGTTTGAATAGATGTGATGCTCGTTTAGCTATAGCTACATGTGCTTAGTTTGTATAGAAGAGATGCCCGTTTAGCTATAGCTACATGTGTTTAGTTTGTATAGAAGTGATGCCCGTTTAGCTATAGTTACATGTGTTTAGTTTGTATAGAAGTGACGCCCGAGTAGCTATAGCTATATGTGTTTAGTTTGTATTGAAATGATGCTCGTTCAGCTATAGCTACATGTGTTTAGTTTGTATAGAAGTGATGCCCGTTTAGCTATGGCTACACGCGTTTGGTTTGTATAGAAGTGATGCCCCTTTAGCTATAGCTACATGTGTTTAGTTTGTATAGAAGTGATGCTCGTTTAGCTATAGCTACATGTGTTTAGTTTGTGTAGAAGTGATGCTCGTTTAGCTATAGCTACATGTGTTTAGTTTGTATAGAAGTGATGCCCGTTTAACTATAGTTACATGTGTTTAGTTTGTATAGAAGTGATGCTCGTTTAGCAATATCTACATGTGTTTAGTTTGTATAGAAGTGATGCTCATTTAGCTATAGCTACATGTGTTTACTTTGTATAGATGTGATGCTCGTTTAGCTATAGCTACATATGTTTAGTTTGTATAGAAGTGATGCCCGTTTAGCTATAGCTACAAGTGTTTAGTTTGTTTAGAAGTGATGCTCGTTTAGCTATAACTACACGTGTTTAGTTTGTATAGAAGTGATGCCCGTTTAGCTATAGCTATATGTGTTTAGTTTGTATAGAAGTGATGCCCGTTTAGCTATAGCAACATGTGTTTAGTTTGTATAGACGACAAGCTTCAATTATTGTTGTTAAAGGTTTTGTTTCTGTTTCTAAATTGGCAAACGACATTCATTACAGATTCATCCATAGCCGTTACCAAGAAAGGCTTTAGAACTTACCGAGAAAATTGTTATGTCCTCGTTTCGTGAAATCATAAGTATGCAGGTTCCAAAAGATTCATACATGTTAAACACCTTTGTTGTATTTTATTTCTAACTAGAATGCTTAAATGTTTTACTTAAAGGTTACATCAAGTGTACTTCTGTGGCAAAATTATTCTATATTATTAATAGTCTATTTGAAGCATTTGTCCCTCTTTTGCAACCCCTGAATAACACATCCTACATTTGCCACGCTAATTCTAAACATGGATGAATGTGTCTCTATTACACAACTGTCACTGTGACACTCTCTTAAATATACAGCACACTCTTAAATTATCCAATAATTGTACATTTAAGATGTTATTTCTGCAGTAATAGTAAAAATTAACATATTTCCAAAAGTTGTGTCTTGAGGTAATGTTTAAAGGAATATCTTGTTGATATTAATTTATATCCAACTGTTAAGTGAGCATTTGGTATATGGTAATTGCCGGTTGTTCGTCGTATTGGCGTGCGGTCGCGAAATATACTTTATTTTTTCATCCAATATTGAAGAAGCTTGCACGACGAGTTCGATAATGGTTCAGAATTATTGACAATTGTTCATGAAATAAAAAAACAACAGCAAACCATTATGTTCCCCCTCCCCCCAATCATTATGTACGAGTACGCAGTGTTTGTATGATCAGGAACACTCAGAAAAAAGGAATAGGCCAGATCGGTTCATCCATACCATAACTATATTGCTCGTTCGTGCAAAATGCACAAATTTCCTGTTACATATGTAAGATGTAATTTCATGTGTTATCGAATCTTTACCAAACATGCTTAAATAAATATTCGACCTAAGATTTCAGGCGTATTCTATAACGAACCAGATCGGTCCGGAAACACTAGCCCAGCCAGCACACATATATCGGCCCACTGTCGGCCCAATATCGTTTTTATATCGACCCGATATCGGGCCGCGATCGTTTTGCCCATCGGCATTTGATCGACCCGATATCGTCCAAGTTATATATCGGCCCGACAACGGCCCGCTATCGGTTATATGCATTGCCGTTATATATATTGCATAATGCAATAAAACATGTAAATAATAAACAACATTATGATTTTACCGTATATACATATTTATTTTAAATACACACATACCGTATATACATATTAATTTCAATTACACACAGTTGCATGAGTACTCGAAACATGAACATGGGAATAATTACAAGACAATATGACACAGATATATATAGTACAATTACGTATATATACTTAATATGGGACACATACATATAAAAACATTAAACATACAGATGTTATCAGGATACAATGGCGTGCAGTTACACATTATTTTCCAAAGCAATGATGTCAAGTCCTTGAGGGTTATATTATATAAAGTCAATGTTTCTTAATAATTAGTGGATTTGGAATTTTCATCTAACTACAACATTTAAATGTTTTAATTTATAAACACTAACAAGCATATGCATCATCTTCGAATAGACAAAGAGTACATTTATATTGTTTTCACTACAAGCAAGGTTTTAGTTGTTGATCCAGGGGACTTTAATAATATAATGGTATCTTAACACAACAAAACCAATTACTTTATAATACATTCTTAAAAGTATTGTACATAATTGTACATTTTCAGCAACATTATTCGACAATTTTCTTAACAACATAAAAAGTATCATAAGACTTATATATATTAATGGCAACTATATAACTGGTCTGGTAAACAGACATATACATCACTTTTTTTTATATCTAATAATGCTATTTTAACTACTTAACATGCACATATGCGTAGAAGTAAACAATTTGAAATGAGCATGCATTGATTCAAAATAATAATTGCTTTGTTATTTCATGAAAAGTTTCTTAACAAAATTAAATATTATTAATACAGAAATCGTAAGTCCACAAGATTTTGACGACACAATTTGCGTTGGAACAGGTTAATCATCTTCGTGATGAGTTTGGTCCATGGTTGATGGCTTTATTCTTTTCTTTCTTCCACCATCACGATCACCTGCGTTGCGCAGCCATTCTTTAACGAAGAATTCCGATTCATTGTTTGTCGTGTTCGGGAAATTGCGCTTCACGGCTCCTGAAAATGTGCATATACTATATTATTTTAATAATGTTGTAATACTGTTCGCTTGCATCCAAAACATTTACCAATATTTACTACTTTTCTATGGACCAAGAACAATATTATCGTTGTAAAACTACCCAATAAACAACGCAAAATGTACCGTAGTCTCTGTTCTTAGCGCAGCATAGTAACATGTAGTTCCCATTACAATTGCAAAATGTCAGATCATGGCAGAATCAAATTAATTTTTTCACATTGTCATTATTAATGGGCCAACAACTCTTTATTGTTATTATGTGTGGCTATTAAAACCACTTGAGCTAACACCTTTATGGTTGAATTCCTTCGCTCCAGAACTCCAAATCGTTATTTATTGGCCAAATTAACAACCATAAATCAAAGTATTTTTTTTTACAAGACCCTGTTTCATTTTTCTCAATTTTAATAAAATGTTTTATGACTATTGTAATACATTTTTTCAAAATATGAGGCATTTATTGACTAAATATTTGTATTACTACTTATTGTACCGTTATAAATTTATCTTACTTTGAATCGCATAACACAATTTCAGCGACTGAAATGCCATCTTGCCGCGTCCAGTCAAGTTAAACTCCAACGCTAACTGGTTGTGGAGGACCTCCGTCATCAGACGCTTCGACATTGTTTTCAAAGACGATCCTCCGACATTGGAAAGATAGTCAACCTGCAACCGAAAATATACAAGGGTTTAAAAAAAATGAAGGGTACAACCTTGCATAACATTTTAGGTAAATAATGTCAACTAATTATGTACATTATACACTAGAAAAGTATACAGATTTTAATGAAAATGAGTCTCACAATACATACCATCACCCGCATGGTCGTGTCATCAGACAGCCTCCGCTCCACGTCCTGCAATGCTTCCACGTTCAGAACGGGCAGGTTGATGCCATCTTGCAGATCATGGCCTCCAACGGGCCCATTCAGCCTCTGCATTAATGTAGCCAGCATGGACTTGATCTCGCGTTGTTAGTGCTTTATTTCCTCCAATGAACGGAGGATAGCAATATCCCTTCCTGAAAAAATATTTCAGATGTGACTTGTGTTTCTTAAAACATTGTTCATAAACGTGAGCTTACTAACACATTTCCTGAACGTGTTTAATAAAACATGGTATGAGTTGTAAAAAAACTTGACGTCATGTTATGTTATCGACAAAATAACGTCATGCGATTGGTCAGTCAAGATAAATGTGTCCAATGATAACACTCAAAATGTTATTTTACACGTGTGTAAGATAAAAATACTCGTAACGGCTGAATAAAACGGGAAACAAGGTATAGCATGTGCTAATTACTTTTATTAAAAGTGTTTACCTCAAACAGCAGTTTGTGACCTGTCGGAGTACATCCTTGGTGATGACAGTGTTGCACTTGACGTCTTGGCTGGCATCAGAACCTAGGAGACGCAAGCATTGGGTCGTCTACTAGGAATCTGATGCTACTCCTAGGAGACGCAAGCATCGGGTCGTCTCCTGGCTTTCTGTTCGCTGTGGTGGTAGATGGACACCTTGTTATTGCGACTATAACTATTTTGGGGGGAGGTGTTGGCATTGATTCTGCTGTCATTCCACCTGAATCTTCACAAGTCACCATCCCCTTTTTGGAGGCTTTACAAGCTTCAGGTGATTAATCAGTCTCAGAATCAGAATCCAAGAAGCGTCGGTTTGGCCTTAAATCAAAAGAAGAATGTTAAGGGCACAAGCAATACAAATCATTTGTTAATTGGCCAACCAACATCATCACCGGGGGCTGACGTGTGTAAACAAGTGTTTATCAGACACCATGTGTATGACAGTATTTTAAAATTCCTTCAATTTGACATTTGCATAATAATATTTATAATCAAATAAATAATATTTCTATCACAGAAGTTAACATCTTTATTATTAAGCAAATATATCTTATTCTTTATCTTACTAAAAAAGGCATATAAACAGATTGACAACTTGAAAATTTACCCAATTTTTTCATAGATTTCCGCAATGACAGACAAAGAAATTTTTAAAATATTATACGTAACTTTAAGATTACCTGTGTTTCCTTTTGTGTGCAACTTGAAGATGTTTTTCTGTATCTGCATCTGTTTGCATACCAGACTGGTCTTCTGCCTCCTTTGCCTTCTGCTGGGCCTTGTGAAATGCATCTGTAGTAACACAGTGTAAAGTGCATAATATCATATATGAATTTGCTAACAACATCATTTTCTTTTTTCAGAGTCAAAATATACATGGTTTCATGTTTTATCTTTAGAATAGCATATATTTTGTGTAGTTTAGATTCATTTGTTAAAGAAATTACACAATATTGACTTGATTAAAAAATGCATCTTATTAATATATAAAATCTACACTGTCAATTTATTCACCGATCCCACTTTTTCACAGCTATTCAGTACTGTAAGCATTAATTTCCATTCATCGAAAATGTCAAATTACCATGTGCTCTTTCAAATATCACTAACATGCACTTGCTCTATGATGAAAAATATATAAATCTCTAAACGAATGATATTGAATTATGACCATTGGATAATATTGCAGATTTATTTGAATATGATTTTTACATTTAGTGGAAGAATCTGTTAGGCGCAAAAAAATATGTTTGTTTCAGGTTATCCGACCTAATCTAAAAAGACCCCGACCCTACAACATTTTATTGGGTTTGTCAGATTGATTTTTGTTTTATTTACCTTTTTCAATCATTAAATGCGTTTTTGGATAAATAAGTGTTTTGTTTTGATAGTATCCACTTATAAACAATGTTTAACGATATAACTGATATGTTTTGAATACCGGGTATTTATTCAGTTTTAAAATCTTCAAGTTGACCATTTACCAAAAAAAAAAACACAAAAAAATTAATAAAAAATTCCGACCTACCTACCCTAATTTTTTTTGGCATTTATCCTGAAACAAACATTTTTTTACGCCTAACAACACATTCATGACAATTTTTAAGCAAAGCTTTGTTATTAAAATAATTACCTGTAAGATACATCACCCGCCGGATACCACAGGACATCCAGTTATCTTCTGGCTCATGGTGTTGCTTTACGGCTAAATGCAGTTTGGCGGACGACTTTATTGGAGGCCAAAGAACTTTCTTGCTTCCATCAGCATCTTTGGTCAACCATTTTTCTGACACAACTGCCACTTCATTGGATGAAAACTCAACAACCAGATATTTTGACATGACCTGGCGTAACAAAATCAAAACATGTTTCTGTATTGCTATTTCTTATTAATGTCAAAAAATGTCAAACTTGCAGGTACAGTTTTGATCCTTGTGTTTAAAATTGAACTGATTTGACTGATTTGCACTTGTTAAAGAAACAGTTTTATCCATGTGTGCTAATGAAACTTATTATTTTATCGAGTAAATATTAAATGATGAATGGACTTCAATGTATGTACATCATGTCCTATTGCTTAGTTATCAAATCATGAATAAGTGGTATGTAAACGAATCCATCATCAAAAGGGAGAAGCACACATTTACAAGTAATATCAGTAAATGATGCTACACACAATGAGCCACTCAGTTCTGCAACATGTTTAATTCTTAGGTCAGAAGAAGCTAATGGTATACTAACGAAATCTGATGCATTTGTGAAAAATTCATAAACAACATATTTTTCGTTTGTTTCATTTGTAATTATATTTCTTATAACGCCAACATTGTCATTTATAAGAAAGCAATAATTCCCTTTTGAAGTAGAGAAAACTATGTCCGGAAAATGGATTTCTTTAAACTGACATATCTTAGTATTGTTGAACCTTCTTGGTACGGGTCCTTCATTATGCATTGTTTTCAAAATGACAACTTTTTCAGGCTGGCCATTCAAATTAGGATCAAACAAATTTCCTTTACTTTCAGATATTCTGCGAATGACCTATTGCAGTGGCAGCGTGGGTTTTCTAACAAGCTTTTTTATTTTTCGTTAAAAGCTTTCAAAAAGCAAAAGCAGAAATTGTTTCGAGAGGACCAAAGCTCTGTACATCTAAGTGCAAGTGCACCAAACGATGAACATTGAAAACAAGCATATCCCTGCCATAAAGGTCTCCAAACTGTTTTACAAACTTAACTGAAAGCTCTTGAACATAAACTCTGTAATTTTAACAAAATAAACTGCTGGACAAACAGAACACACTCACAAACAATAGCATGAAATACTTATACAAGGAAGGAGGCAAATGTTTTTTCAAGACAACTGGCCCAGTATACTACAAGAATTGGCGAAACTCTGTGGCTTTCCATCTCTCAATATAATCTAGAGTTGGTGACTTACGATTAAATTCCCATGGCAAATGTCCGGACAAATCAAACAGGCCCTTTGATATTCTTTTAACAGCACTTACACCAATACGACATCAATTGTCAATTGTTCCCTTCGTCCAAAGCAAAATCATACGTTTAATAACGCCTAGATACACCAAATGCATGGCAAACTATGGAATGGTGATTGCCCTGTATGATGCCTTGCATCTTGCATTTCATCAAATGCTACATCCGTTCAAAGTGGACTGTTTGTGTCAGGAAATGTCATTTTGCCCTGCCACACACCATGTTGCACACACTTATCACAGCCATGATAACCACTGTGTCCTTTGATTTGTTTAATAAATGCTTTAGCTGGAGCATCACAAATCACACAGGAAAGAGAAAAAACTGCTCTGATATCAGAATCATCCCATAACTTAATACCATTTTCAAACAAGCTTTCCAATTCTTTAACAAAGTGATCAAGGTATTCTGCCACACTAGTAGGTTTTTTATCACGAGAGAACAATCCAATTACAAACGGCTTTGTAATAGCCGGTTTAATAAGTCGACCTAAAATTGGCCACAACTGAATACCAGAACTCTTAAACAATGGCAATCCATCAATATTTACTTGTATTGAAACCTCGTCAACATGTTGGCGGCAGTGGTTTTCAAATATTGACTTTATCCAACTTTCTACACCAAAGTGGTAATAGCAACCACCAGCAATATTTAAAACTTCATAATAGCGTGGTGTTTTTAGTAAAGTCCGTGCATCTTTTTGTAAGTGTGTATGATACTGACGCAAAATGGCAAGGAAATCAGAAAGAGCAGGATGGCTTATGCTATGTTTAGACATAACATAACATCTCGATACAAAATGTCTAAGGTGTCTACAACTAAAGCCAAGTCATCCGAGGCTGAATCCAGTGAAACATTATCATCATGATCACCAGACACAGGAATTTGGAAATCTTGAGATTCATCTGAATCGATGTGCACACAGGAATCTATAGGCTGAGAATCATTATTTACTTCATTTTGTATAGGTTCAACTTCTGTAGCAATGTTACTTATAGTATGTACATGTATATTGACAGATGAAACAATTTTCCTACGTTTAGACCAATAAGAACTCATTGTATTTTTTTTTTATTAAAACATAGAAAAAATATAAACTACATTATATTGTACATTAAATATATACTGTGTTCCGATGGAGTCGCGGTACTAAGAATTTTTTTGAATAACCAAAATGGAAAGACAACACTTACAACTTTAAAAAAACGACTATATGGTATAAAAATGCATTAAACACACATGGCAATCAACAAAAAAAAAACAATTATTTCATTTGGAATTCCTGCAAAACACCAAACCACACAACACGGTCTATATATATTTCATGCATAAGCAAATTTAAATAAATCGTACGTACAATGGAAATTTTGAAATCAAAAGAAAACTTTGTTTAAAAAAATCTAACTCGATCGCGAATATATATTATCACATCACATTTTACTGTACCTGCAAGTTATTTTGCTTAAAAAATATATTTAAACGTACAAAATTAAAAAATTCAATACAGAAATATGCATATACTAACTTTAACTAAAAGCAAATTTTCGAATAAATACAACGCAATTTTCTATGTTCGCAATCGCCTTTGTTTCGACTTTGCCGCCAGAGGGTTATGTGAATTCCCAGAATGCATTGGAACCGAACCAATTGGATCGATTTCCTTCGAAAATATTTACGACTATATCGGCCCGCTGTCGGCCCGCTGACGGTATAATCAATAATCAGTTTCAGGTTTTTTTTTCGACACCTTTATGTTTTTTTGTACAAACTTTGATTAGTTTTAATTTTTTTTTTATCAAATATGAATGGATATAACATGACTTTAGTGCTAACAACGAATATCGGGCGAAAAACGGATTTACATCGGATAGACATCGGGCCGATTTGCCGATAAACCATTTAGTTACCGATATCTATCCGATATCGGTGTGCTGGCTGGGATCCTGATTGTCAAACTGTTATAAATACCATTTATTGTATGGAAATGTTTATTAGATTTTCGCTCATAATGCAGTATTATATGTGTGTGTAATCTCTTAATGCAATTTTAAATTTTGATTTTAATTCGTAACAAATTGTAAATACCTTAAAGCAACAGACATAAAGCAACAGTATTGAGTTAGTATTTTTTACATAAAATTATACATTAATCTCATTCCGTTAAATGTAAACAATTGCGTCAATTATTTTAAGTTATCTAAGCACATTGTGCACAGTGCATGGCTCCGTTGTGTCCATATTCTGTTATCCATTGGCTTGTGCAGGCGATTGAGGTTACATATTTTATCAAATCTTGCACATTTTGTATATGACCATACAATCTCAGACAGGTTCGATAATTGACCAGAGCGGACAAGGGACGCCAACAATTCTGCCCCTTTTCATGAAAACAGATAATAAAAATAACGTTAAGCAAGGTAAGAGACCTCTTGTTTCATTGTTTAATTCATTCTTGACCAAACGTGCACAGTTTCTGTATGACCATCAGGCCTTAGAATAAACACAAAATGGACCAGACCGGGCCACGGATACCGCCTTTATAGCCCTTTGTTTGTTTTTGAAAAAAAAGCAAAATGGACTATGGGCAAGAAAGAGACTTTATTTTTATTCAGTCTTTAGCAAACGCAAAGAGTTGACAAACCATAAAATTTCAGATCAAAGACCCAGATAAGGCGCGTACACGCGTAAAATACGCACACAAATCGGAAGATACGCAGAGAAAAATAACATATGGGTGTACATATACGCGGAGAAATTAAAATTTGGGTGTACATGTACATATTTCTCGTGGTCGCGTAAATAAGCTCACATTTTAGTGTCTGAAAGACAGAAGATGTGAGTTTTTACATGCCTGCCTAATTGAATGTGCATATGGTTCAGTAGTTAGGCTAGCAGTCAAAGTTTAAACTGTTCAAAAGTCTTATTTGTAACATTTTTGTCTTTAAATGGTGGTGCTATACATTATTTGGATGGTTATCATATCTGTTTTTTTTCCCCACATTATGTATAGTTTGATGGATGTAAATTAACCACCAAATATCGTATATAGACTTTACATATCCCCACAAACTCTGGAGAGTGTACATATACTCCCAAATTTTCAGAAGTACTCGTACATTAATCCCCAGTACAAAAACGTATCTGGAGCAGTGGTCTTCGATATTGTAGCATATGGGTCAGATCAATTAAGAAACACCATAGTTATTGTCCGTTGGAAAATAAAAAATTCCACAAATTACAAGACATGGAATTCATTTTGCATTAAATCTAGACCAAACTTGCGCACTTTGTGCATGGCCTTTATATCTTGGATGGCTTTGATAATGGGCCAGATGGGACAAGATACAAATTATATGCAATTACTTTCCCATTACCAGGACAGAAATGCATAGAGATTACCGGTAATCTGGACCATTTTTATCCAGTCTTGAGAGTTTGTATATGACACAAGAACACATAAAACAACACAAAAATGTCAAGATTTTTGTCACAAAAAAACGGACATTGTGCAATACTACATTAATTTTGTCATTTTATCATGACCAGACTTGCACAGTTGGTATACGGCCCATTCGAACAAATGACAAATGGGACCAAAACACCTGAACGGTTGGTATTTTTTTATGTAAAGAAACCCGGTTTCAATTTATATATTCATTCACGGTCTTTTACCATTTTTATTTCGCAAAATGGAACATTATTGACGTTGACAAGGATAGTGATACTGTTACAAATTTTTATATTGAAATGTCAGTTAAAGATAATGACAGAAGTTTAGTGGAATAAACTTGTGATATTGGATTTTTCACAATTACAGAACTTGCGAGAAATTAGCAGTACGTGCAACATTGGATCAGGCGTTTACGTGTTTATCTCTACTGGACAGACGATGCTTAAAAAAGTGCAATCTTGACCTTTGCGCAGCTGTTGTCATTATGTTTATGAACCACAACATTTCCAAGATCTGTTTGTAAACAGCTTGCAGTCTGTCTTATTTACCACAACAGTAATTGACTTCAATGTTTGAAACTTTGAAATAAAAAGTCTAGATTAGACGGTCGGGAAAGTGATCATTGAATTCTTATTAGAAAGACTAACCAGTCTGGTTCTTTGATATTGGACAGCCAACTGCACTGTTCGATGCAAGAAATTCAGTATACCAGGGTATAGAAAAAAGGCAATGCGTTGAATTAATGTGATCAGGCAGATTAATGTTATAAGACATAAGGACTCGTGCTTTAATCACGAATGTTCACACGTACACATACCTGTTATAGAAGTCTCCGTCATTGCCATTAGTCAGGTGAGCGCTTTGGGCCATCATGAACCTCTTGTTTAAAAATTACCTTTAAATAACTAACTGATAATGAATTATCAGTCTGCAATTGAGCTAAGCAATATCAATTTTGTCTTAGGTTTAATTTGCGTCTATACACAGTCTGTTCCAAGGTTATAGTTTGCATCGATTGAGAAATATGACCACATGATTCTACGTAGACTCGCATTCCCCAATAATCGAACCCCATGATTGACTACCCGCTAGGAATCAATGTTTATTCTACACGTATATTGTTAAATTTAGTACGTTATACTTGCATGAAAGCTAAACCATTGTATAAGGATATGTGTTAATCGATTTTACTATGCAACGCATTGACACAAGTACTGAATTAAATGCACTCTGGCTTGTTTAATCAAACACCTGATGTGTCTGCATAGGTTTACTTGCTTCTCAAACACTTTTTTACCACCAATACAATATCTATGCATGTAAACATGTTATTGTTATACATGTAAACGATCAATGAAAACAAGGAATCTTAAGTACCTGTTATAGATAAACATGGCAAACATATTAAATAACCACAATACAATAATCTACTTATATTTGAGGCCTGTCGTGGGAAAACAGAGGCTTAATGCATGTGCGGAAAGTGCCGTCCTGTATTAGCCTGTGCGGACTGTGCTAATCCCGGTTTTCCCACGACATGCCCGTTTGTTTCCGGGACATGAGTACTTTACATGTAGCAGTGACCTCTTTTAGTTTTGCATTTAGCGGTAACAAGAAGTTTGGCATATTATTGCTTGTTTTCAGAAAATATGTCCAATCGTTGCGTTCTATAAATAATCAGTATCATCAAGCGACAAACTAGATATGTATCTCTAAAAGCTAAATCAAAGCGCAGAAGAGATCAGAGTTGTTCGCATTTGTCTAACATAAAAAAAAACAGTACACAAACATGCATGTTTTACTTAAAGTGTGTATGTACGATCTTTCATATCAATTATTAAAAAAAAAAAAGACAATACAAGTGACAATAACAATTGAAAGCAAACTGAAAACATGAAACTGAGGAAGGAAACATTTCAATATGAAATAAATCAACAAGTGCTTGTGTCGAGATTTTGCATCGTTTATTCGTGCTGTGTAACCTAAACCAACTGTCAAGTCAACATATATACCTGTATTTGAGCTTTCGTCTTTACATTTCTAAAACTATTTGGTGATTAAAAACTAATTTATCGTGCGTTTTAAAGTATTTTGTGTTCTAAACTTTCATTTAATTTTAAAAAGAAATATATGTTAATAACTTTGTTTGGTTAATTGTATTTATGTCGCTATATCTGTTGTAAGATCGTACATATGTATAGACACACTTTAAGTGAAATGTAGTGTAATCGTATGTTTATCGCACAAGTTGAAAACCATTTAAGTTAGGTTTAAGTTAGGGGTCGTGTCAATTAAACCATAAAACATAACCTTTACCCTAACCCTCACACCTTCGAAACCTGACTTTAACTGGGTGTAATAATTGAAATGATGGTTGTTTAGACAAATCACACGTTTTCGATACCTAACTTGAGGGGTCGTTCTATCTTAAACGATGGATATTAAAACGTTATCGTAATGATAAGAATAGTTTAAATATCACGAACAACAAAAACATACGGAACAGTTGACGACGCTAAGGATTTTAAAGAAGGTTCTTGTTGCTAAATTATTCGAACCCCAATAGGAAAAGACGTTTAAAAATAATAACATAATAACATAAATACAATTGTTATCATGGTTTCAAACTTTTCTCGAATTGTGATAAATCTATTTCTTCCTCATGCAGAACTTGAATTGTGTACAGTTTAAAATCCATCAAAAACAATCCGTAACATTGATGCAATGAATTAGGCTACACCTTTGACGAATGGCGAATGATCGTCTAGAAAGATGCAAATATATGCTCAGTATAATTACCCAGAGAGGCAGCATGGTGGAACTAAAACGAAACAGGATGCTACACCGTTCGGAATTATTTCCCTGGGTATAACATTATACTTAAACTCTTATTCATTCCAGAAGCATACAGTCTTATGCCTTCCAAAATGTAAACATGAAATACATTTTTGTTCAAAATATATACTCCTTTGTATAATATATATGCATTTACGATGTAAAACAAAAACGGTTGAAAATCATTTATATGAAGTCGAAACAATTTTATATATACTTCTATTTCCAATCAAAAAATGTACTAACAAATATGCATGAATGTGTATATTTTTTTTAATGTGCTGTTATTTGATATATGATCTCAAATGAATATATGGCGTAATACGGATATACCGAATAGCCGGTGACACATGTAGGTGGAAACTGAATGACCTTCCCATGCACGCTAAGGAATGGGGTATTGTCAATTATACCCGTAATGTTTTTTTTTGTATGCCAAGGGTATTGTATATGAGAAAGCGAACCAGATAACATCGCACCTTGCACTCGTGTTTCATGGTTGTTATGTAAATTATTTATAAAACTTACACAAACATGAAGCATAGTGGCCTACATACGCTTTTAACAAGGAAAACCTGTTGACTTAAGAGTGTATATACAATTGTACAAGGTTGTATTAATACTAGTATATATATTATGATTTTTTTTAATACTAGCTAAGTACACATTTCAACGGCGAAACCTATAAAACATAAGCGATTGGGTATTTAACAGATTTTCAGAAAGTACCCGATCTTTCTTTATATTTCTAGATACGGAGATAAGGAAACAAAACTGAAACTGAAAGAGCTAGTTGTGTTCGATAACGTCCTTGAATTATATCTATCCAAAATCCGATAAACTAAAAGGCCAAGCTTTATTACCGATAAACGATCCTAGTTCATTAAAATAGTCGACGATGCTTTAGTTATAACTAGTAATTTTGAAATACCTTACTCATTGTGAAATAATGTGTGTGATAAACTTCAAAAAAAAGTTTAATAATCCTGTACCGTATACGTCTCTCTTATGTTTGTCATACCATTAGTTGCTTTCGTGTGCACGAAATTACAAAACCACTTTCAGGTCTGGTACGTCATAAATAATTATACAAATATGAACTGAGATACCTCCAGCAAGTTGTGGAGAATTTGTGTGCCCGAAATTACTTAACCACTTTCAGATCTTGTACGTCATAAATAATTATAAAACTATGAACTGAGATACCTCCAGCAAGTTGTGGAGAATTTGTGTGCACGAAATTACAAAACCACTTTCAGATCTTGTACGTCATAAATGATTATACAACTATGAACTGAGATACCTCCAGCATGTTGTGGAGAATTTGTGTGCACGAAATTACAAAACCACTTTCAGATCTTTTTTTGTACGTCATTAATGATTATACAACTGTGAACTGAGATACCTCCAGCAAGTTGTGGAGAATTTGTGTGCACGAAATTACAAAACCACTTTCAGATCTTGTACGTCATAAATGATTATACAACTATGAACTGATATACCTCCAGCAAGTTGTGGAGAATTTGTGTGCACGAAATTACAAAACCACTTTCAGATCTTGTACGTCATAAATGATTTAACAACTATGAACTGAGATACCTCCAGCAAGTTGTGGAGAATTTGTGTGCACGAAATTACAAAACCACTTTCAGATCTTGTACGTCATAAATGATTATACAACTATGAACTGAGATACCTCCAGCAAGTTGTGGAGAATGTTTGTGCACGAAATTACAAAACCACTTTCAGATCTTGAACGTCATAAATAATTATACAACTATGAACTGAGATACCTCCAGCAAGTTGTGGAGAATTTGTGTGCCAGATCTTGTACGTCATAAATAATTATACAACTATGAACTGAGATACCTCCAGCAAGTTCTGGAGAATTATACAAATAATTATAATAATAATTATACAACTATGAACTGAGATACCTCCAGCAAGTTGCGGAGAATTTGGGTGCTGTCGGTTTAATAAGATGGGGATTATGAGTGGACATACATATGTCGTTATTAGTCATATTAATAAGCTGTGCAACGAATTAATTGCTACTTGTAATTAAGGGCTAAATTCGCTTTAATTCACTGGTAAATTCGCTGCAGTCGAATATTGCCAATATAAACAAGAAATGTATTTAATAAAAGACAATCGGCGTTGAAATTAATATTGTGATGTCATTTAAAGATTACCTTAACAGACAGCCAAGATGATTGGTTACGTGACTTCTCAGATCCCAGATTTTTTGTTCCCCACCAATATTAGGGGACTTATTGGACCCCAGATTTTTCGGACACTCTAAGAAAACTTCTCGGACCCAAAAGTTAATTTCAGATAAATGTATAAATTTAAAAATTAACTAGAATTATAATTAATATCTATGCCGTGAATAAACCAATCATACAACTCCATGTTTCCACCAGTGATATATGAATAACCAAAATAATTTTGGTTTACATAATTGTTATCTGTATTTGTCAAGCCAATTTAACAAAATAACAATGTACGAAAATAATTTTGTGAATGAATACAAATTATTATGTATCAGTAGAGTCTATAAAGTTATTTATAGTACCGGTAATATACCATTCATGTTAGTTATCTAATATAATAACGATTTGAAGTAAAATAAGCATTTATACTGTGTATCCCAATAAAAAGCAATAGTCAGGGAACATTCAGCGATTTTTGAAATGTTAAGACTTTATTTTTTGATAACGCAAACATAAAAATTCATCAGTCTATGACGATTTTAAATTATATCAGTAGAAATATGGTATATAAAGGGTTCCTGTGTATAATTAGTATTGCAAATTGTGTATTCATGCTACGCGAATAACAATTCGACATATTCCGATTCTTCTTTCATAACATTTTATCTATAGAAAATGTAGCATCTTTTTACAGATTGAATAACATATACTGGAGAAGTTGATAGAAAGATAAATCGTAACCACAATTTTAAATCATATTAACAGTAAGTTCATAATATTAATTCCACTTTTATAGAAATTGTTAGGCTTATGATTCTCTGAACGCTATTATTGATGCATGTACGAGTATATTAACACAGCCATACAGCCGTTGCTAGCTATGCGCGCTATTTTTAGAATGCCACTACTTTTTGTGGAATGCGATGAATTCGCTAGAATCAATGAGCTACATGGAACGGCGACTCTGTGAGTGAGATTTATGCATGTTATTTTTAGAGCGTAACACATATAAATGTAGGCTAAACAAAATAGTTATTTCGTTACGTGAATGAATATATCATTCTGTTTATGGCATACAATGAGAAAATACGTTCATATTAACCTCAGTTCTAGAGTTTACGCGAGGATATGTTTATAACTTCATTTTAACCGCTTATGTAAACAATCATGTAAATTTTTATTCCCCAAAAGTGTGCAACAGTTATTGGTATACGTTAAACCATTGTTTGAAGTTTGCATTCCCTAGAATTAGAAAATGTGCCCAATTCTATTGGCATTCAATTTTCCCGCTGAATAATTATCGCAAGAAAATCTGGGTCAAAAGTGATCTTAGACAGCTACGCCGAAAAAAGTAACGCAATATCTGCCCAGCGATAATATGTTATGCTACGGTCACTATCACCGAGGGTTGCCTTATGACAATAGGAAGATATGTTTGCTATACATTTAGCCTGCTCACACAGGCTGTTATCTATGTTATGACCATTAAAACCTCGTGTGCTATTTATCAAACAAAGTAAGGAATACTATACTTTGCTCATGAATTATTTCTTTAAGCCAAAAGTTTTATCGATGTGACAGTACATGTGAGTACATTTTAAAAGTATATAGAAAGCACATGCACATGTTTTGATTATCTTCCGCAACATTTATTTGTTGTACTGCGTATTAAGTTTCTGTAAAATTTTTGATCCGACAAAAGTTTGCCTATGTTAATTTTTAAGGAAGAATATCCAGTTTGAGATTTGTTATTGATACGTGTGCATAGAACATTGCGAAACCGAAAGAGCATACAGGTTCACATCAGTCAAAAATGCACGCAAGTCAACCCCAGTTCGTATCTGTAATTGCGTAGAACAGTTCTCAACAGCATTTCGAATACATCATGCATGGATGATGCGGTTTATTTTTAGGAAACATCTGATTTACAATTAGGAAACATCTGATTTACGAATTCGCTTAATAATTTATACACCATCGGCCATAACTTTTATCTTCGAAAGCGATTGTAAGTAAGTTTGTACGCTCGAATGTAAAAAACGGTGGATGTTTAGCAAAAATGTGAGTTTACAAGACTGGTGTAGCCTTGATATAAACATAAACACTCCGAATTGTGAGAAAGTATGTTTCCTGTAGCACAAACATGTTTGTATTCAATGATACATAGTCAATGTTATTGATCGCGTTTGAGATAGAAATACCTATTCAGTACGCTACGACGTTTACGCAGAGTAAGTAAAAGGTATTGGTCAGCTAATTTATTATCAGATATAATAAACTCCTGGCTTTGTATAGACAACACAGCCATGTAAATAATGCTGAATACTACGACAACAACCACCGCCACTACTACTACTACTTCTACTTCTACTGTTGCTGGTACTACTACTCTACTACTACTACTACTGCTACTGTAGCACTACTACTATATTACTACTACTACTACTACTACTACTACTACTACTACTACTACTACTACTACTACTACTACTACTACTACTACTACTACTACTACTACTACTACTACTACTACTACTACTACTACTACTACTACTACTACTACTAATACTACTACTACTGCTACTACTTCTACTATTACTTCTACTACTACTACTACTACTACTACTACTACTACTACTACTACTACTACTACTACTACTACTATTACTGCTTATACCACTACTACTACTACTACTACTACTACTACTACTACTACTACTACTACTACTACTTCTACTACTTCTATTTCTACTACTACTACTGATGATCTTACTACTACTACTGCTGCTGCTACTACTACTACTACTACTACTACCACTTATACTACTACTACATCTTCGGTGGTTTTACAAGGACATTTATTTATTTTCAATCTAACACAAAGATAAAATATTTAATTAGATTTATAAATTAGACTGCGCATTTTTATGTTTAGCAGATTTGAATTCCACTATTGGCATTTGGCAATTATTATATTTAGTTTATTTCAAAGGCATTGAAGGTTTTATACACATGTAAGACTAGAAATAAAAGTAAGGTTACTGCACGACGGTCGTGTACGGGCAGGTGTCTAAGATTTTTTGTAAAATAAAATAAAACCAAATCTAGATCTATTATTAAAAGAAGAAACACAACTGGACTACACTAGGCCCACAGATATCTGCTCACAGAAACTGTAAGTAGGTGTATTTCACCGAAACTGAAAGTGTTTTCCAGCTAACAGAAAGCACCCAGACAGCACAGTATAAAACAGGCGCATCGCTTTCCCAGAGGCAGACGACAAGGAAAACGTTGAACACTGAACAGTCGGCTGTTATTATTCATTTAACATCTCTGACTGCGCAAAGGTCTTTTCTACTTCTAGAAAACAGAATTTTAGCAACGATGGCCAGCGACGCAACACCGTCGGTAAGATGGTTATTCATTTTGACTAACACATTGCGATATTTATATTAAAGGTACTTATTCATAGATTTATGTAAAAGTCTCACACGCTAACCAGTAGGATAAAGAAGAGTGCTCACTTGTAATTATAACACTTTGTTAGTGATAAGTGTTTTGAAAACAATCGACTAAAAGCGTTACAAACGCTGTTTAATCAGCGGTCCCCGGAAATTTTAAATGTAAACAATGTTTTGCGCATGCGTTGACTTTGCTATGCATGACTTGTCTTGTTCCAGTCGGCCGCCATTTTTATCGATTTGTAATGTAATGTCACAACGGCGGTTCTGTGTATGTTCCTGAGTGCATCCGATCGACCGTCCTTGCGTGCGTGCGTCCGTTCGGACTGTAACTTCATCATTCATCAGGCAATTTTAAAATAACTTGCCACAAATGTTCACCGAGTCGGCGGGTCGAGCGCAACACCTGTGTCCCTAACTCAAAAGTCAAGGTCACACTTAGAGGTCAAAGGTCAAATATGGCATAGATACAACTTGACCAGACTGTAATTTCATCATTGACCAGGCATTTTAAAATAACTTGCCGCACATGTTCACCATGGAGACCGCGTGTGACGCACAAGACATGTGTCCCTAGCTCAAAGGTTAAGGTAGCACTTAGAGTTCAAAGGTCAGTATGAGCATAATACAGCTCGTCCGGACTGTATGTTCATAATTCATCAGGCATATGTAAATTATCTTGCCACAAATGTACTCCATGTAGAGACGGCGGGTCGCGAGCAAGATCTGTGTCCCTAGCTGAAAGGTCAAGGTCACACGTGGATGTCAAAGGAGAAGATCTGCTTTCTGGAAAATGTGAATTCAAAATGATTAGAATGCAAGCTGCTTCTTGATAACCGGCTCGACATGTTGCCAACAGGCATATAGTTTTATTAAAAATTTTACGTTATTTTTTTGCCACCAACTAACAATATTTTTATTATTATAAAACTACATTAGCGAGCCTGCGAACAAAGGTTCTTTATCAATTGTTATCACTAGTGTTGAACGTATTGCAGGACAGTCGTTTACGAACTTAGAAACAAGGCCAATGCCACTCTGTTGGCTCAAAGGTTACTACATTTTAATAAATCTATACATCATCTACCATTTCGTGGATTTTCAAAATAATGTCTCTGAGTCGATATGTGAAGCGGTGGATGGTTTGACCTTTAAGAGTTTGATATGTTAGAGGATGCATTGTAATTATACTTGGGCACCTTTTGTCAACTGCATACCTTGATACGGTTGTGTTTGGATTAGGTGAACTAGACTCCATGTATCGGATATAAGGTAACGAGACAGTACTGCATTAATGTACTATTGATCATTCCCTTCACCTGCTTGGATGCTCACATGGCTTTTACACATCGTGGTAAATGAATTTAGTAAATTATCCAAACAATGCATTCGCCTGATTAACTGTTAGCATTGCTTGCAAATCACTGCGATGCAGTTGCCAAGGGTATCAACAACAGTCTATGTAGATCTATAAGCGCCAAACGCTGGACATTGTTTAGGACTTGATAACGGTAAATATTCAAAAGTTCTAGCATTCAGTGTTTTATTTTTCTTCATTTTTGGTAACTTTAGCTTTCAACAAATCACTGGAAGACAATGGGTCGTCAGTGCTATGAGTTTCGATGAACTTATTACAGAAACTTTTAGAACTTGGTAAATTATATGGATGAACACATCTTTTGCATTAGACATCATATTCCATGTTGTTTTAGGCGTCGAATGCCCCCGAGCAGCAGAAGATGGTGCAGACGATAGCGGCCATTGAGCTGTATCATGCCCAACGCGAGGTGGCCAATTATCTGGAGCTGGCCTACCTGAACTTGGCAGATCACCCGGATGTGGCCAGAGAGGTTTATTATTCACTGCATTATCCATTCAATAGAGCTAATGCATTGTCAGAATTAGATCGACACACTATTATACATCGAGGTCTAGCGTAATAGTCTTTTTTACTCAATATTTATTATCCCAAAATTTGCTATAGGCTGTACGCTATCAACGGAGCATGTTTCGTGTTCCCTTTAGGCATCTACTTAGTATGAACGCATTATAGCACACGTGGATACGAACATTTAAATATTTCAATGCTATCTCATATATTGTTTTGCACCCTTTACGGATTTAGTACTGATTGCTGCTAGGTTCGAATGACGGCGCACGCTGCGAGGTCTCAGCACCTTATGACGTCAGGCCTGATGAAAAAGTTCACAGTGACGGCTGGCCACATACTCAGGACAATGATCCCCATGATTTTGGACGCCGTAGAGTTACAGGCAAGTACTGATAATTTTTCATGTTGCACCAATAACGTCTGTTGAATAATTATGAATTTTATTCATAAATGTATAAATCGATTTAGGTGATTGTATCTGTAGTTTACATGTTTGCATACCGCCCAATTCATAACCGTGTTATACTATACTTCTTGAACTGGAAAACGAAATAGACACACATTCTTGTAGACGCGCATATATTTGGTATTAATTTTCAGGATCGGGACATTATCATTGACGCATTTGGTCAGATTATTCAAAACGCAGAATCCATGAAGAAGGAATCGGAGGACACACGGTCAAGGTAGGCACCTCTGCAAGAGTGGAATACTTAAGCATTGGAAGGAAGGGATTCGGGACTGGTCATTGACTATAATGAGTATTTATACATGATTGTACTGAAATATATTTGTCTTTGTTATGATAAATTTAAAAGGTGTCCGGACTAACAGGAAGAAGGCATACAGGAGGACGCCTATGTTATTTTTTCCCTGGAAAGTAATCTCACCCTTGTACTAAAAACTGAAACAAAAACATAAATTTTTATTTTAGATCTGGACTTTCAAACACATTTGACCGACAAACACATTACCAAAGTTTGTACGATAATAAAAAACCCTTTAACTAGTGTTTTATAATGACCTCTTGACATATGAAATTAACATTGGTCAGGTGATTGGCCAGTTGTGGTAGTGACAAGTATTGCATAGCAGGGGAGATCACTGTCGGGATGTTGTAATTTTGCAGTTACCTCACTCTGCAAACGGAGGTGCAGAAGAACATGGCGTCCGTAAATGACAGAAACAAGCATGTCGTGAAAGAAACCGAGCGGCTAAAAGTAGAGATGGAACGAGAAGAGCAGATGGCCAAGGCTGCAGCTCTGGCCCAGAAACAACTGGAAGCAGAAAAGAAACACATGGACGAGGTCTTGGAATCCTTGAAAGGACAAAGAGATCGGATGTTTAAAGTAGCAGGTTGGTATGATCAGCAGTCCGTTTTGTTTTAAAAAAAAATGATTGGGATACGTGTCACATAATATTACTTTCATTTTATGTTGGACTCTTTCAGAGAATGCAGGGCGCGACATGTCATCCGACGACGAACGAACATTCCTTGACGACAGCATTCGCCCGAGCGCTGTCATGGGCGGTGGTGTCGGCATTGTGTTAGAGGTGGTTGGGAAGGCCGTAAACTTGTTTACGAGCATGTTTAAAGGAGACAAGAAGAAAGACAGAGTAAGTTAATTATTTCCCATTTGTAAGGGAAAACGTAAATTTGTGCAGCTTAAAAATGTACACTTGTATCTGAAACCAATAACGTTCAAAATGTAGACAACATTAAAGAAGAATAAACCTCAAATGTCATTTATAAAGGAAAGAGCACTAATGACTAACCGTACACGTTTAGCTTTTCTTTGACTTTCTTAGCTTATGACAATGCACCAAACGTATGTGTAAAGTATAGCGTATGTTGAATTCCATTAGTCACTAGTTTGCCAAAGCATGTTGTTTCTTCCTAACAAGTACAAGGAGCTCATGAAGGGATACCAAGCCACTGAGGACAACGTGCATCGGGCACAAAAAGAAAGGCGCGGGGTCATGGAGCGTATGAACGAACAAAGGAAAGAGGCGCACCAGCGTCTGGCCACGATGAAAGAGCTCAGCATGCATCAAGGTATTAACGACTAGATATTAAATATCGTGTTTACTAGTGAATCAACTCAGTCATTTAGCTTAAGTGTTCAGGGCAGACACAAACCATGAAGCAAATTGTCGGCCAACGAGTAGCATAACATAACAATAAGACAATGGATCGAGTACGATTACTTACTCGCAATTTCTAGCGTATGTTAGGCATTCAAAAAAATTGAAAAGGGATTTCTTAGGATAAGCTACATACCGTTCATTTTATCATCAGAATAGAACATTCATTGTACGACCGGCTTCAATGCAGATGTTTATTAATGTGAATAGTCTATAAATAATAGTATTATTGATTGTTTACAGCTGGTCTAGGCAATGTGGAAAGTCTCCGCGAGGCCTCGCTGCATCTCGGTGACGTGGACCGTCAGTTCACGAGAATCATTCAGTTCTGGGAGAACATGGCTGCCACACTCAAGTACCTGAAAGAAGATGTCAGGTCGGGGGAGGTGTACTTGAAGAAAATTGAGAATGAGAAGTATGCAGAACGGTTTAAGAAGTCTATCAGTAGGGCAGAAAAGGTAAAAACACTCGTGTATTTAGTTTTTTTTTAGTTTTATATTTGAACAGTTTAACATTCAAAGAGTTACACTTTTTATAAACATTTTAATAGTCGAAGATTATCCAAATGTAGGACTTGACAATAAGTTAATTGCATCTGTGTTACATTTCATGTAACCAGTTTACAAAAATATGTACATTTTGCAAATACAGGACTGGCAGTTTTTCGGCAAGATATGCAGCGATTACGTCCAGGAAAGTGACACGGAAATCATGCACCTGTACAACTTCCTGTCAGCTCCTATCGACCACATGTCGAACGCCGACCGAACAGCTAGGCAGAAGGCTTTAATATTGTCCATCGAGGATGATATCGACTCGGCGTTTGGTGAAGGAAATAAAGAGTATAATAACATATTAATTAAGCCGTGAATGGTCATGTGACGACTTCCACTAAAATTACTAGAGATATGTTTTGTAGATAAGAAGCCGTCAGTTCCAAAAGGTGACGCGAGTTTGCGAAATTCTGTGTATGCAGTGCATCTCACAATCGTACGATTATCGAAGTTATGTTGCTTGTATATGGCTTGTTTAATATCTCAGTGTTGCTTGTATATGGCTTGTTTAATATCTTAACTATATGTAATGGCGTTAAATAGCATGTAATTACCATGCTAACAATGTGAACGGGATATTAATTAACCGTAATCTAAATGTTTTGAACGGCTAAGTTATCATGTTAGTTTTGAATAGTAATTTTATTATAATATGTTTAGTAAACATATCTGTACTTCGTTGTCATTGATGTCTTGAAATTCTTTTTTCATGTTGTCCGACATTCTATAGATCAGTTGCAAATGACAGAACTTTACTGGTATGTTCATACACCACTAGTTCACGTTCTTCTCTATTTTTATATAACAAATGTGTAATTTATATAAATATCATTATTTTTTATAATTATTATAAAATGGCAATAACATTGTTTTTAGTTGTATAATATGATTTCCAGTGATTCTGATCAGAATGTTCCAGATATTTTCCGTGTTCATTATCTATGGATGAGAATGCATTATTAATGTTTTAATACGTACAAGTCATCTTAATGTTAGACATTAAACCATCACATTTACTTTATATTTTAATGATTTTATACAATTTTTTTTTTGCTTTTTCTTGTCAAAAGTATGTATGCTTATAACCTTTTAACGCTTTGTTTAATAAATTTGTTAAATAAAAAAGGGATTTTTGTCCCGTCTGATGTAAAATCATTTCAGTGTCCATATTAATGTAAATACTTGGTGGCAAATGTTTTTCATTCTAAATTGTGAGGTGTAAGATACCCGTATTTACTTCCATGTAACGCAAAGAAAGAGTGAACAATAGAAGTGATGCCCGTTTAGCTATAGCTACACGTGTTTAGTTTGTATAGAAGTGATGCCCGTTTAGCTATAGCTACATGTGTTTAGTTTGTATAGAAGTGATGCCCGTTTAGCTATAGCTACATGTGTATAGAAGTGATGCCCGTTTAGCTATAGCTACATGTGTTTAGTTTGTATAGAAGTGATGCCCGTTTAGCTATAGCTACATGTGTATAGAAGTGATGCCCGTTTAGCTATAGCTACATGTGTTTAGTTTGTATAGAAGTGATGCCCGTTTAGCTATAGCTACATGTGTTTAGTTTGTATAGAAGTGATGCTCGTTTAGCTATAGCTACATGTGTATAGAAGTGATGCTCGTTTAGCTATAGCTACATGTGTTTAGTTTGTATAGAAGTGATGCCCGTTTAGCTATAGCTACATGTGTTTAGTTTGTATAGAAGTGATGCTCGTTTAGCTATAGCTACATGTGTTTAGTTTGTATAGGCAACAAGCTTCAGACACATTTGCTGCATATGCCTACGAGAATTTTAACATTCAGTTATTGTTGTTAAATGTTTTGTTTCTGTTTCTAAAATGGCAAACGACATTCATTACAGATTCATCCATAGCCGTTACCAAGAAAAGCTTTAGAACTTACCGAGGAAATTGTTATGTCCTCGTTTCGTGAAATCATAAGTATTCAGGTTCCAAAAGATTCATACATGTTAAACACCTTTGTTGTATTTTATTTCTAATTAGAATGCTTGAATGTTTTACTAAATGGTTACATCAAGTGTACTTCTGTGGCAAAGATTATTCTATATTATTAAGAGTTTATTTGAACCATTTGTCCCTCTTTTGCAACCCCTGAAGAACACATGCTACATTTGCCACGCTAACTCTAAACATGGATGTATGTGTCTCTATTATAAAACTAACAATCGCGGTGGCGTAGTGGATATGGTGTCCGCCTAGCGATAGGGAGGTCCCGGGTTCGATCCCCACTCTGGGAGCGTTCTCAAGATCCCCCCCCCCCCAAAGACACTAAGTACTGGTTCTACCCAGGAAACGGACTCTAGAGTATCTCAATAAGCTTTAGGCTTTCGATGCAATCGAGCTAAAATAAATAGGTTTAAACTAAATTAAACTATTACAAAACTGTCACTGTGACACTCTCTTAAATATACAGCATACTCTTAAATTATCCAATACTTGTACATTTAAGATGTTATTTCTGCAGTATAAGTAAAAATTAACATATTACCAAAAGTTGTGTCTTGAGGAAATGTTTAAAGGAATATCTTGTTGATATTCATTTATATCAAACTGTTAAGTGAGCATTTGGTATATGGTAATTGCCGGTTGTTCGTCGTATTGGCGTGCGGTCGCGAAATATACTTTATTTTTTCATCCAATATTGAAGAAACTTGCACGACGAGTTCGATAATGGTTCAGAATTATTGACAATTGTTCATGAAATAAAAAAAACAACAACAAACCATTATGTTCCCCCTCCCCCAATCATTATGTACGAGTACGCAGTGTTTGTATGATCAGGAAGACTCAGAAAAAAGGAATAGGCCAGATCGGTTCATCCATACGAGAACTATATTGCTCGTTGACTGTTACATATGTAAGATGTAATTTCGTGTGTTATCGAATCTTTACCAAACATGCTTAAATTAATATTCGACCTAAGATTTCAGGTGTATTCTATAACGATAGGCCCGGAAACACTAGAGTGTTTGCCTGTTATTATTCGGGGGCGAGTATAGATGTCCGTACATGTCCGTACATTCTGACGAAATCTTCATTTTTCAAGTATAACAAAACTTGCTAAAAGCTTGTTTATAACCGTGCGTAGTTTGTTGTTGTGTTTAAGGAGATTAAAAAAGATGCAAGATGCTTCATAAAAATGACAGTTTATGAACGAGATTGATGGTATAACCACTTCATGGTTTTCATGCGTACAAACATGTGTTCAATCTGCGACATACATGTTACAACAACGCAATACATTTCCTACTGATTCGCTGGCTTGGTCTCAGTTATATTTACTATTGTATTTGTGCGTTCATTTTTTCATCTGCTAAAATACATGTACGAGTATATTAAGTAATAAACAGTTTGAAAGTTTCTAAATAGAACATATTCGCCAATTGCTTCAGTACTGAGATGTGCTTTATAATTTAAAATCTATCAATTGAGATTTACTAGATATGTCTTAAACATCCCAAAATTAAAAGAAAACTCTGTTCCACCGATATGACTAGACATCGCTAGGTGTTCCACACATTAGATGCTTATTTAAATATATTGTTTCATAGACGAGTGAACTGTACATTGCAATTAACTGGAATATTTTCGGAACAAAACGAACCGCCTGTTTTGATCGGAACAGTAACATGTATAAAAGAAACACTGACCCTATGTTACCATGCTATCATATAACGCGTTTTCCATAATGACTCAGTGACGTCGTCTTTGCAACATACAATTAGTGTAAAGAATCACGACATTATGCATTGTTTTATTTTTAGCTCACCTGTGCACAAAGTGCTCATGGTGATCTTTTGTGATCGCCCGTTGTCCGTCGTGCGTGAGTGCGTGTGTGCGTGCGTGCGCCGTCAACTTATCATTTAAACAACATCTCCTCCTAAACCGCTTGGCAGATTTTCACCAAACTTCACAGGAATGATCCTTGGGTGGACCTCTTTCAAAGTTGTTCAACTCTTTCCGGTCCACTGCAAATGTAGGTCACCAGGGCTAAAAATAGATTTAAAAAGTGGGGTCGCATTGTTTATATAGACTTATATATCAAAATGACTTTAAAAATTTTCTCCTCTGAAACCGTAAGGCCCAGAGGTTTCATATTTGGAATATAAAATTGTATGGCGGTCCTCTACAAAAATTGTTCAAATGATGACGCTGGGGTCAAAACTGGGCACACCCCGGGGGTCACGTGGTTCATATAGACTTAAAAGTTAAATAGCAAAATGACTTTAAAATCTTCTCCTCTGAAACTGCTAGGCCCAGAGGTTTTGTATTTGGTATGTAACATTATATAGTTGTCCTCTACAAAGATTGTTCAAATGATGTCTCAGGGACCAAAACTGGCCCTGCCCTGGGGGTCAAACTGTTTATATAGACTTAAATAGCAAAATGACTTTAAAATCTCCTCTGAAACTTAAGTGTGTTTGATATTTGATATGTAACATTGTATAGTAGTCCTCAAGACAGATTGTTCAAAGTATGCCCCTGAGGTAAAAAGTGGCCATGACCCGGTGGTCACACGGTTTATATAGACTTATATGGCAAGTGGGCCTTAAAAATCTTCCTTTTTGAAACTGTTAGGCCCAGAGGTTTTATATTTTGTGTGAAACATTGTGGAGTGGTCCTCTATAAAGTTTGTTCCAATGATACCTCTGGAGGTCACATGGTTTATATACATTTCAATAGCAAAATGACTTTAACAATCTTGTCTGCGACCGCTAGGCCCAGTGGTTTCATATTTGGTATGTAACATTGAATAGTGGTCCACTACTAATATTTGTCAAATTATGCCCCTAAGGTAGAAAGTTGTCACGCCTTGTGGGTCACATGGTATATATAGACTAAAAAACTTCTGAACCTGCAAGGCCCAGATTTTTATACTCAGGTAAGGGGTTTAGTGCCATTTTGTCCTCTTGTTATTAGCCATTATGATGCCTTAAACTCAGGTGAGCGGCGTAGGGCCATCATGGCCCTCTTGTATAGAAATGTGTTCCCAAATGCATACAGCTAAGGAGACGCCTCAACCCACTGTATCTGTACATTGTGCAAAAACCTTTCCTCTAACAAGTTTTTATTGATGGTCACTGTTCGTAAATTTAAGTTTTATGTTGTAAGTTTAGTATGAGAACTCATCGAAGGCTGATTTATTCAGTTACCATCATTAATCATCTGGGTTTTGAGGAATGCAGTAATGCTATCAGAACGTGCTGTCATTGTGTACAAACATAAATCTGCAGAGGCTGGTATTCTGTACTGTATTGCTCTGCTGGGTTTATTTGGATAAACTATCAACAGTTATCCGTTTAAAATTAATAGTCAGGGGTAACTCCATTCTGGCTGGATATATCACTTGACAGTTATCCTCATAAATATTAATAGTCAGGGGTTACTCCATATCTTGCGATATACATCACTTAGCAGTTATCCTCATAAATATTAGGGACTAGTTGTGTCAATCAACACTACGGTCACTCCCAGATATAGGCGGGTAAGTCTTTTGGTATAAAAGCTAGGAACAATTCGGGGCGTGGGGAGACAGCTTGGATTCTTACTTGGGCTGTTGGACTCTTGGCTTGATATACACAAATATCATTGCATACAATACTTTACATGTGATTGTTGACCAGAATTGTGAGAAAAAAACAATCGACTTATATTCGGATTGCTTTGATTGTATGGGAATATAAACAACACATTAAATAAGAGTGTTATTTATTGAACACTTGAAAATACGAACGAAAATTTGCAACATTTAGCTCGTTATTTTACTATTGGTGGCTGGCTGGTACGGTTGTTGAAACCGCCAGATGCCGATCGCCAGCTTGTTCAAGCGAGATTTGCATGTGAAAGATGATCACCTCAGAAGGAATTGTGCAACTCTCTATTTCTAGGTACATTTAGTTCAATACTATGCAGAAATGAAGATGTTAATATTTGTTTCATAATCAAGTTATAGGTCCACATACAGTAGACTGTCCCAACATTAACATCGGCGAACTCCCGTACCGCAAGTTTTTAATTTACTTTAACTATTGTCGTCTTTGACGTCTCGAGGTTTTTTTCGTGTCTAGTCAACACTACCAATTTCAATATATTGTTATTTTTTAAATATAGGCCATCTGTCCAGAATACAACACAACAGTATACAAAGTTGTTTAATAGTAATTAAAATATATATCCGGCCAAAATAACTTGAGACACGTAAAACTATAAAGCGTTTGTCATATTATTAATACAAAATAAGTTTTGATAGATTCCATAAGTTAAGCAATGTTAAAGAGTAATTACTTTGTAGAAGAAAAAACATAAATACTACGCATCAAAACCCTAAATGACATTTAGTATATCTGACCCTGCATATATTTATGTTGTGAATATCTTTCAACTGTGGATAATAAAGCAAGTGTTTGTCAAGACTAGTATGTTGATTCTTGGCAAATTATATTTTCACTTTGTACTTAAAAATGTTACACAAATTTATGTTTAAATTATGATCTCAACACCTGAAACGTGCAAACACATTACGTAATCTAAAAGACAGCTCAATAAAAGACAGTTAAATGTCCTACAGGTTAATAGTGACTTGAATTAAACAACAACTCTGTTGCATAGACTTGAACACGTTGGAAGGGACCTATATTTACGGCAATGTACTTGTGACATTTAAATTATTTCTCAATTGTCAAACCACCATATTTCGACCCAAAAGTTAGTATAGGCATTACCACAGACTCATAAAGTTTACAGACGTTAGTATGAGTAAAATATCCTAAAGCACTAGGAATGTTTGATAGAAAAACTAGTGTTTGTAGCACTGATTCACTTATATATGATTATTTTTTTTTAAAACCTTTTTCCTAGTCGGCAGAAGTTAAAAGCGTTTCTTTTGGTAGGCATGTATCATGTTTTGGCCTAACACATATTTTGAACGATGATCTAGCTGTAACAAAGAATATCTGTATACTCGTTGATCCATCGACATTGTCTTAAGACGAGTTTTTGTGTGTTCCTTTTGCTATCAAACACTGCGTATTCCACCAAGATTCGTGCATTTGCGTGGACGTTTCTTATGCCAAGCAGGCTAGCAAGCATATTTTTGCAGACGTTTTGTTTACTTTGTTTTATGTTAATACTACTTCTTTTATTTTGGTCATTATCGTACTTTTGTTGCTCATAGTTGTATTATTACTGTATGCATATCATATTCTGTTAAATTGTTATAACCGCAGTTACGCAAAATTTATTTATGGTCATAAGTAATTGTTTGGGATAGGTCGTTTTGCTACCTGCACCCTATATAAACTTTCCAAACACGGAGATACATCATATCTTTACACATTAATGTATATTCTAACATGACGCGCAGATTCACCATTGTTAAACTACCAATTAACAGCCCGAAAAAGTAGTTCCGAAATTGTAAAATATTGTCTGCAATATAATTGCAGAAAATGTCGTTAGTTCATCTAAGAATCGAAATAATTTTCACATTACCGTTGTTTATCGACTTATAAACACCGATTTTTCGTTTTGATACGATATATTAAACCATCGTAGTTTAATTCATACGCATCAGAACTCCAAATCGTTGTGTATTAACCGATAAACAACTCTAAATCGAAATTTATTTCTTAATTATATATACCGGTAAAAAAACGACCAATTTATTATCAAAAGTTTAAGGAATCCATAATACAGTTATTGGGGAAAATGAAATGATACCAATTGAAACAACAATTAAATTTAAATAGTATATACACTTTTTCAATAAAGTTCCTTTGGATGTTCAAGTTCCAATTTATGAAGATTTCAGATTTATACCCATATATATAGTTAAAATGACTTGTAAAGACTATTGTTGATTTATTTCATCATGTAATCATTGAATCTACCGGTTTTCTCGCAGCTCTTTCCGATTTTATTCGGATTCGTTCATTGTCAGTATTGTCATATCATAAAAATAAAACATAACAAGATCGGCAATGTTGAGTTTATTCAAATATGTAAGCATACATAATGTTGATCACCGTTAATGGCTATCGCGTGATAAAAGCATAAGTAACACAGTATGTCGTAATACACCAATAAAACGTGCGTGTGCCAGGGGAGAACATGAAAAGGTGATATCAAAGTATCACCGAGCAACTGTTTGTAGACATTATTGAGATTACACAGTTAGTCAATCTTTACTATGAAAGACAACGACATGTAAAATAGCAATTCATTAAATGACATTATACCATTAATGGGCGTATACAATAAAGTTCATTTACAGAAAATTAACATTTAAGGCACGAACACAGTGGTACATTTTAAACGTAACATTAAAAGGTTAATGTTGAGATAACAAACATATAAAATAATACATTATGTGCTTATATCCTATACACATTTTCAGAAAATAAATGGAACTGCAATAGTTTGAAATAGAAAATTGGTGTTTACATATTCAACACTACGAAACTAGCCCTCGTGTTTTATGTAGAATATCGTGCAACTCGCCGAATGTTAACTGTTATAGCCGAACTTAATCCGCTCGAAAGTTAGCAGTGTAGTGCAAAATTATTAACCTGACACGCATGAAAATTTCGTATGCAATCGGGATTTATTTATATATGCCACGACACTTATCGAGCGTAGCATAGCTAATACTACAATGTAAATTGATATCGAATTGGTTTATATATCTAAAAGGTCGAATGGTGTAGTAACACAATAAAATATTCTACAATTTTATAAATATCTCATGTTCTGCATATTTTAAGAATAACTCTAAACATTTTACAAGAGGTCTGTGTCAGACGGAATCGAACTCGATTCGATGGCGTGCGGCGCTAGCACTTATACCACACGACCATTGAATACCATTCTCGCTACACCGTATAATGGTATTTAAATCTATGTCAACATAAATTCCAATTCCAGGAACTGTTTCTGACATCGGTTATATACTAAAGTAAGCAATTGCTAAGAAAGACAATAAGAAAACCGTTTTATTGTAGAGTCTGAATTCGGCCATGTTCACCTTTTGTGCGGCTTTAAGTCAGATTGTTTGAAATCAATACATGTAGATATACATATCTTACTTCAGAAATCATGGCAGACAGAAGAAAAACGCTAGAGTCCAAAGCAAAAGAAATTATCTATAACACATCCGAATGGTTTAAAAACCAGAATAGCTCTTCTTTCCTTGAAAATGCACTTCATGAGCAGAAGTAACATTGACATTAGTATGTGATATTATGTTTGCTATTTTCATATGTATTATTGCTTGCTTGAATAATATATTGATTAAGAACATGAAAACATGATGGAAAAAAAAATATCATTAACATTTTGAAGAAAATGCAGCAAAATCAAATACCATTTGAATAAGCTGATTGAGTTTCGAAGGTAACACAAAACAAATCTAAATCTTCGACGTTACTGCGTCAGTAGAACAGATCGATATACTCTCGCTTAATTTAACACCTTTAATCCATTATTATATACCTTTATATACCTTTAATCCATTATTACTACATAATATGAATAGTGGGCCACGTGGACTTTCGTGTATATGTTTACGGAACAGGCCGACTCTAATAATAGATAATTTTGTAACCGGAAAATGTATTTAAATAGAGGTCAGCAGGATCAGTTCAATGTTTTCGCACTATACTTAGCATTTCATCATAGATCAATTATGAACTACTAAGACGATTGCCATCCTCAACTGTTCATCTATGCTTGTTACAACATACGATGTTCGAATATACGAAATGAATACTAGTACGTCCCGTGGAATTCATCAGGTGACCTTGCACGACTCCAAAAATAAAACACAATAAGTTTAAATGCAGGATACTCTTAAATAACAAGACAATTGTGCTCTTAATTTTCTGCTCAAAACACCTAGCCGCCATACGACTCAATGGCCGAATACAAAGCCTTCTTCCTTGCCCCTCTGTCGGTGACTGACATGTCATCGATAGGAGATGACAGGAAGTTGTAGAGAGTCAGGATTTCCGTGTCACCTTCATGAACGTAGTCGCTGCATATCTTGTTGCAGGACTGCCAATCTTGTATTTGCAAGACTTAGTATTTATTTAGTGTAATAATTAAAGTCACTTTCTATATACAAACTCAAGATTATGTTAATGACTTTCAAATGTGATCAAAGTAACAAGCTTGCATTAACTGTCACTTCAAACATTACGACACGATTACACTCACTTCAATGCAACACCTTTGTATTATTGTCATGTCCATGTATACTTTCTTCTGGCCTGTTGTTTTATTTCACACCTTGTAAATAACGGAATGCAAAATAGAATTCTACATTTAAGCACATGACTCTAACGTAGTAATGAAATGAAGAGAGAATCTGACTGCTCAAATGTATACCGTGATATACCGTTACGCCCGTAGAATATACATACCTTTTTGGCTTTAGTAATGGCCTTTTGGAACATTTGTATGTTGTTCTTGTTTTCAATTTTGTTCAGGGACAACGCCGCAGGAATGCCATCGTCTTTTAGATACTCGAGGGTATCAGCCATGTCCCTCCAGAACTGAATAATTCTCGTTAACTGGTGGTCTACTTGTTCAAGATGCAATGAGGCTTCATTCAGGCTTTCCAAATTACCGAGACCTGCTGCAAAAATGGTTTTAATTATTAAAACAAGCATATCTATTATTTACATGTACCATTTCAGACAATAACTAAAACTGACAATCGAATATACTATCTACAGCCTAGCAGTAGTCTCATTTTCAGCTAAACTTTTCGAAGTCAAAGTATTTGGTTAAGTTTTTTGGTTATTTTTTGTCAGAGCGCATTTATCAAAAACTATCAAAGGTATCCACTTGAAACTTTCAATACCTGTTTACTATTAAAAGGCTAATTCATTACAACAAGGCATTTGTCTTTGTTTGGATTTACAACTTAAAACAGTTTGTCAATTTATTTGTAAATATAAAATTTCTATCTATATAAGTATCAAAGACATTGTATTGAAACTCGAAATGCTTGTTTAAGGTGCTGA
Source organism: Congeria kusceri (assembly GCA_027627225.1). Classification (NCBI taxonomy): domain Eukaryota; kingdom Metazoa; phylum Mollusca; class Bivalvia; order Myida; family Dreissenidae; genus Congeria; species Congeria kusceri. The sequence goes on from CM051034.1 coordinate 62,537,663, forward strand.
CTCTATTCTGCAGACAACAGGAGGTAGCTCTTTGAAGGATTTAATTGGAGTTATTATCCTCTTTTAAACTTAGAATTTCCGCTTTCGGTCAAATTTCACAATATCTATAAGAGGTATCGACTGAACACTCAAAATACTTGATCCCAGTTAAGAACTCATTCTGTAGCCAAGATGAGGTAACTATATCAAAGTTTTTGGTGAAGTTCATGCCCTTTTTTCAGCCTAGAATTTTCGCTTTAGGCCACACCAAACTCAAGTTTTGGTCATCGGGATTACCGCACCGATTTGTTGCAAATTCAAATATATATATATATATATTTAAAAAAATGCTCTGCGAGTCATTTAAACAACGAAGTAACAGTTAGCATTTTAGTTTATTGTTTGATATATTTAAGTGTTGACTTAGATGATTACATTACACATGTGTACATCAAAAGTGGTATCTTCCAGCCTCTGTGTACAATTGTACCATGAATAAACAATATAAGCAAACATTTAATAAATGTTTTGATTGTTTGTTTGGATTTTTCGCCGTTTTCAACAGTATTTAAGTCATATCATGGCAGTCAGTTAACATACTCACACTTTTCCGGGGCAAGCTTAGCCGCTTTATGCGGTTTACCAGTACCAAGTGCACATACTTATGCCAGTAACTGACAACTGCCCTACATGAATCAGAGGTAGGGGAGAGTGGCCGTAGAAATAATTTCATTACCAATCCCCACACAAGTTATGTGGCCGGGCTGGGGTTTTGAATACATGTGTTGACATTAATTTATATGACCATAACATCAATTTTATCATCTTAATGTGTTTGAATGTTATTAAATGGTATAAAATGATTATTATTGACTTGGTCAAATTGAAAGGGATAAGCTCGACATTATTCAAATCATCACAATATATTTTTAATAAATGATGTGCTTTTAATTAAACAAGGCTAGTAGGCCTATGTGATTTTATTTCGCTACATCAGTAAATATGGCCTTTGTTCAATGTTTGATATAAAGGCGAATATAATAAATAGAGAATAACAGGTTACTGTCTGGTCTTGTGTAATATATCAGGTGAGGCTTAGAATAATATAACGGCGAGGCAGTAACCTGTTTTTCTATTTATCATACCACGTTTTTCTTAAAATTACACCAATCGAGCTGATTTTTTTACATAATGTAAAAACTAAGAGCCGCGTTGATTTTACTGAGCCGACTTTTACACGTTCACGTACATGTAGTTATGGATTTCTGAAAGTTGAGTGGACAATACCTTATTATTAACATTTCGTAAAGATAAATGAGCTGGCATAAATGACAAACTATTTTAAGTTGTAAATCCAAACAAAGACCAATGCCTTGTTGTAATGAATTAGCCTTTAATAGTAAACAATTCACTACGAATACATAGATTACACACACGTCTATTCATATAATATTGGAAGCGCAAACTGAAATGGATTGCAACGGTCAATTTCATCGGAGAACACGCATCGACAAATTGTTTTGAGACGCCATTTCATGATTTTGGAGTTGTGTATTGAAATTGATATTTTGACGATGGTTTCAATAATGACTATAGCGTCTTCAATATTTGGTCAAAACATGTTTGAGACTCAACATAAACTGATTTTGTGTAGTGACTTTTAGCTCATTTATTTAAAATGTATTGAAATAACTGTGTATAGATGATTTATTTTTCCATTGATGACGTCATACCACTACCAAAGTGCGGGTTTATGTGAATATATAAAAAAAAAACGTTTTGTGATTTATGACGATTAAAAATAATAAACTATATACGTTCTTGGTAAAAAATTGTTGTTTTGTTTTTAAATCTGATTAATTTTTACTGAAAATGTTGACTTTAGAAGTGGATTTCGAGTAATATGGCGTACCTCCATACATTGACTGATATAAACGCCACTGACCTGATATAAAAAATATATCAGGCACCTTTGTATCAGGCCGATGTCAGCATAGTGGTATGATACACTACTTTCTCCCATCATGACCTGCATTAAAAGTAAGACGTTTTCCAAATTTCAGGAATATAATATTATCATTATTCCTATATATAGCAAACCAAACACTACGGCAAATGTTCACTATTATTATATTCTAAGGGTAAAACAATCTCTACCAGACAAGACACCAAAGATAAAATGCCATATATTTTTTTTTATTTTTATCTTGAATACATTTTAAACTTCAAAACGGTTTAATTTCTTTTATCCAAAACATAACAATTGGACATAATAAAGGTGCTTTAAGTTTGCATTTAAATTATGACCAATGAATACTTGAAAGAACTGTTTATTGATATTTGTTAAACTTTAAACACTTTTGGTATTAAGATATATCGTATCTTATGTGTGTTTATCTCATTTATCTCATGGTTCATTATTGTATACATGTATTACTTACATTTCTCATGTTCAAAGCAAAAATACTTATTTTTTATATCTATAAATTTGCTCACACCAATATAACCGAAATTGAAAAATAATATATTTTTTTGCGCTCGCTCGCTCTAATTTTTTTTTAAAAATAATCCGATGCCCAAGTATTGAATTTGGTGTGTCCTTATGTCTAATTTCTCAATATCTATAAGTAGTATTGACTTGAAACTCAACAAACTTCATGATGAACCCATTCTATAAACAAGAGGCAACCAGTGACTTCCTTAGCAACCAGTGACTTCCCCTAGCAACAGTTAACATCCTTAGCAACACATGCCTTCCATGACTTCCATAGCAACTTGCGACTTCCTTGGCAGCAAATGACTTCATTAGCAACTACTTTTCACCTTAGCAATTTCAAAATGTATTGTACAAAAGGCCACCGGTCCACGCACAAGTATGAATTACAATTGTATATTTACAGTATGAGTGGAAATGGTCATGCAATATTTATCGTAATAAAGTATAACTGTATACCGTGTGACATAGCAGAAAACAAAAGAAGTTACAAAGCAAACAGAAAATAAGAGAAATGAGCAACAAGTTACTTCCCCTAGCAGCATTTGATTTTCTTAGCAAGCCATAACTGCCTTAGCACCTAGTGACTTCCTTGGCAACAAGTTACTTCCTTGGCAACAACTTACTCGCCTTAGCAACTAGTCACATCCATAATAACCAGTCACCTCCCCTAGCAGCACTAAATTTCCTTAGCAGCACTTTATTTCCTAAGCAACCCATGACTTCCTTTGCAACTGGTGACTTCCTTGGCAACTAATGACTTCTTCAGCACAACTTACGCCGCTAAATAACCGGTGACTTCCGAAGAGACCAGTGACCTCCTTCGCAACCACTGGCTTCCTCTAGCAACAGCTAATATCCTTAGAAACCCATGACTTTCTTAGCAACTAATGACGTCCTTGACAACCAATGACTTCCTTAGCAACATCTTACTCATGCACGCAACCCATGGCTTTCTTAGCAATAAGTGACTTCCTTGGCAGTCAATAAATGTATTAGCAACAACTTACTTCCCTTAGCAACCAGTGACTTCCTTAGCAATAAATGACTTCCTCGGCAACCAATGACATCATTAACTACTACTTACTCCCCTTAGCAATCAGTTACTTCTCTAGCAATCAGAGACTCCCCCAATCAACTTACCCCATTCTAGTTTGCACTTAGAACGTTTACTTTTTCCTCATTTTGCGAGGTAAACAAAAAAACTATTGAACATGTTCAGCTAATTCTCAATATGATTCATGAAAGTTTTTGACAAAAGGAGTTTTCTGTATTCAGTCTTTCGTTGGGTTATTCCCCTTTTTAATATACTATAATCACACTGGTTTGAAAAACGATCAACCTAATGTTTTTCGAATGGGTTTTCGTGACGTACGGCCTCCCGGTAAAAATGGCGGAAAGTGTAAGCATTTCGAACGTGAGTATTCCAATTGTGTATATTTCTGCCATGTTGCATGACCATTTTTAAAACTTCTACCCTGACATAATCCCCATATGTGTCCCCATTCCGCGTAATTGATTTAGGTGATAAAAAATAAACAAGTGTACAAGATTAGCCTGGTACAGTTTTATGTGTAAATGAAAACGGGACCAAAACATTGACATAATTTGCATACAAACACACACTTTCAAAAAAGTTATCACGCCAAATTGCTGAATTTAGCGTTGCTATAAAATATTCAAATAATATCTTTATTAAAAATGCTATAAATGTGAAGTACGAACTGAAATAAGTACGTTTTGAAATACAACGAACAGTACTCCCATTGCAGATACAACGGATTGCCTCCGAAACACATTTCTTAACGACTTTTTGTTCCTCACTCGAACATTATGTGTAGGCTAGAGGACGCGGGGAATGTTTTGTATAGGTAAAACAGGATATCTACTATAGGTTATTGGCAAATACTTTCGGGTGGATTCTAATGATTTGAATGCTCTCCCACTATTTTCAAACAATCTCACATTTGTGTTTCATGTATACTTAACAAAACACCCATGTAATATTCATGTATTTATTTATTTATTCCGTATACATGCAATTAGTGTTGTAAAAAGAAACTTATTTTTATTTTTATTGTAACATTACTTCATCAATCTTTCTTAGTTTGATGTCATATTTTTAGACTGTTGGCGCCAGCCAACAGGAGTTAGTGGCTGTATTCAGAAATCGGTCTTTATGGAACTACTTCTTAACTCTGCAGGCTACAAGTCAGTAAATCGATAACTTACTGCGCTTGGCTCGCTGAGCAGTGAGGCTTTCTGATCGTCGAAGCTACTTTCTATGAATAAATGACAAGAAATAGACCAGACTTAAAACACACAAAAATATTAATAATAATCCAGTTAGTCCACATCTACAAGAGAAATTAATGTTATGTCTATTCACAAAGGTACGATAGCGTATCTGCTTGTGCCGTTTACTGGTAAACTGCGTATGACACCATACTGCGTAAGTTTAAAAACAGTGTATTGTCTCAGTAGCGGAGAAATCGTAACCACTCGATTGATGATTGATATTGTTTTTACGTATGCATAGAAATTTTGGAAAAGCATGGTACTTCTAAAAAGTGTTTTGAATGTGTTTTACTGATTTAACTTATTTTTAATTGATTGGTATTCACCGAGCATAGCGCTTGTGATAAAAAGCACTGAACATTGATTCGAACTTATTTAATTCATCGACTATTTTTACCCGTTGTAGATTGACTTGTATGCATACTACTATGTTTCGTTTTCTTGATAGTTTGCACAAAAAAGTGCCTCCCACGAATTGCAAAAAAAAATAATGTTGAGAACATACTAGATACATAGCATTGAATTAGACGTGCGCTATATACGTTGTAATTTGCAAAAGACAGTGGCCTGGGTCCCCATCTTCAATTAGGTCAAATACAAGCTTATACCAGTTTATTTTAAGTGGCGTGTATAGTTATGAGTTTCGAGATATGTTTTGTAGAAATGATATTACAGACAGGTGACTTACTTCAATAATGTTCCTATAATATGATAACTATACTCTCATAATTCATTTTGCTTTTAGTTTCTTTTCTCGCCCACAGTCTTTCTACGCTCTCAGCGTTTTGATTATTAATATGATTTAGGTCATAATATAACCATACCACTGAATATGTTTGTTGCATACGTTTTTTTTTTTTAAATCATGTTTCTGTGTAATATGCAAATTATTTCCTATTTCTGTAAGCACACGAGCATATTAAACGGGTAAGTAACGATTTTAGCTCACCTGAGCATGAAAAGCTATTGGTATAGGGGACCTCTCCTGCGTCGTCCGTCGTCTGTCGTCAAGTGTCCGTAGCTGGTCGTCCGTATGAGGTCAACAATTTGTTCGTTCTCACTATACAGACTTCACTTTCTTTCCAATCTTGACCAAACTTGCACAGTTTGCGTATAACCATAACATCTCGGCACGATTGTTCTTGGGCCAGATCGCACCAGTACACTAGAGTTATTGACCCTTTTTCACACAAATTTTTTTGGAAAAAAATGACTTTTTTTTGGTCAACATATAGACTTTTAAATGAACATCATGCAGAATAGTGACTTCATTTTTTATCTTATCTTCACCAATGTTTAACAGTTAAGTTATGACCGTCAGATTACACGTGAAGACAAATATAAGCAATATCGGACGAGAAACACCAGAGTTATTGCCCCTTATTTGTGGAAAGAACATCCATATGTTATCACTAATTGGCTTGCACATGCGATTATTTATTAAATGTTGACCAAACTTGCACAGTTTGCGTATAACCATAAACACTTAGTTGGGATTCAATGGTAATTGGCCAGTTTGCACCTGGAGCACTAGAGTTATTGCCCCTTATTCATGAAAAACAATGCAAAAATGACTTTTTTCTAAAAAACAGACGTCATTTTCATCCAATATTGGCCAAACTTCCACAGTTAATGTATTATCACACGATCTCAGCAGTAAAAAAACTGGGCTTGTTCGTTCAACAAACACCAGAGTTATTACCCCCTGTTTTGAAAAGAAATATGCGAAAATGGACTTTATGTGGGCTAGAGATTTTATTTTGCATTCAAACATAACCAAACTTTCACAGTTTGTGTATGATCATATGGTCTGAGCAATTAACACATTTTTTTAAATGCAGGATTGTGATTTCGTTTTTCTTCCAGTCTTGACAGCAATCGGTGAGCATGCATGCACTGTTGCTATTGTGTTCATGCAAAATGATTGACTTTATTGAGCTTGGTAACAGAGTTTTGCATTTACATGTCAGAGCCATGTCAGACTTAAATTTGCTTTTTTTTTGGTTGAAGACGGATGAAATTGGGATTTCCATCAATTGCTAACCTTGCATGCAGTTATCTGTACATGTAATGTTGATGGCTTCAGAGCCTGCTTAACATCATGTATCATCATTGTCGAAAACAATTATCAAAGAAAGGGCAAAACTTGAACATATAGCTCGGCCATCGCAATTATCACATGACAACTTTTTCTCCAAAATTGCCGCGAATAGACATCAAAATCTATTGTTTCTGCACATTCCAGAACTGTAAATGACTTAATGAAAAAAATGATCAGAAATGAATATCGGGAACAAAATATGAGAACCACAGGCAAAATCACAGCTCCTTCACTATCCAACTCGTACTTGAGTTAGCCCATTACACTGACCGATGTTTAAATCAAACCAATCTTAACTCCCTCTGCTGATACATGTATATTCTTTAGATACCTTAATTTTAAATCTGTCACAACAGGATGGTCTAAATGTTTGCCAGTGAGCGTTTTGGCCATCATGGCCCTCTTGTTCTATTTCTTTTCAGATGTTCACCTGTGACCAGTGCGGTCGATGTTCACCTGTGATCAGTGCGGTCGATGTTCACCTGTGACCAGTGCGGTCGATGTTCACCTGTGACCAGTGCGGTCGATGTTCACATGTGACCAGTGCGGTCGATGTTCACCTGTGACCAGTGCGGTCGATGTTCACCTGTGACCAGTGCGGTCGAGTGCTTAAGCACAAGTCCTCGTTTGTGCTTTTTATTGTATTTTATAGAACATGGAAGTGAAGGCATATACCCGCGACATTTGTTATAATCTATTTTCAGTTGCATATAAACTAAAAGAACATACGAAACATATTAGTAATCTCTTTAAATTTCTGCTAATTAAATTGCATTTTAAACTTAATTATTGCATATTTTTTGTGAATGATTGCGTTTGTAATGTGCTGTTTCTTTTAAACAAAATGAGCAATAGATTCATTGTGATATCTGACTAAGATAGTCTGAGTACAGCTATTATATTTCGTAACTGCTTTTGAATGAGAACATGTGTATTTTTATTTCGTGCGTTTGATGCAATATATGCATATCACGTAGTTTTACTTATGTCGCCTTTCTTAAATTATTTTTTTTTCTTGACTTAAGATCATGCTTAGTCCGTGTGTTTCTTTTTCCGCAGTAGACGTGATTGTTGCGAGTTTTCTTGTTTATTATTTGCATGATGATTTTGTTCTTTTCATTACAGTACAAGTAACTAAGCAATACTTTATTGTGATATCTCAGTACGTCGATTATATTGTGTGCTAGTTACATATAACCGTCTTTCAATACGTGCATTTTAGTTCATTAATTTACTACTATGCATTGTACATTGTATACTTACAACCGTCTATATTCATGTTACTTTTCATTGAAGGAAAAAGTAAAAAAAAAAAAACTTCTTTAAAGCATTTGCTGTATAATTGTACATATTAATGAATCACGCCTAAAAGGCATGATATGCCAAGTGATCTTATGTTCAATTTATTTCTGTAATAGCATTAAATGCGTGCAAACAATAGAAACCTTCAACAACTAACAAATCTCAACACTTGTTCCGTGTATTTATTCATCATCAAGACTATTTAGCTTAATAACGAGCATTGTTAGAAATTAATCGAAATTCGATAATACGAGCTATTTTAATAAGTAGGTTAAAAGCAACTTTTAAACTATAGAAAAGTCAATCCTGATTAAAACTATCTGTATGGACAGTGTTGTAGTCCTTTTTTGTTAGCAAGCTAGCATTGTATTCTTGTTTTGTAAGCCATGCGTTATGCAATCAACAGTTGTCACGCTCGCCGTATTTCTAAACTTACTAATTTAAGTTCGTATACGACATTACTAGAAAGATTTTGTCAGGATATTACACAACAATGCTAAACTCAGTAATTTGTCGTGATAGACTGTAAGAACGTGTGTGTCTGCGTGCAAATTACGTCAATTTTCACTTGTTTGGTCACGTTTTCATTTACACATAACTGTATTAGGCTAAACTTTTGCAATTGTATATATTTTCTATTTTAAATCATTTACGGACTTATATGGCGATTCCGTAAGGGCAGTCGTTTGTAAAGATTGTATGCAAAAACGGAGAAATATACACATATTGAATACACACGTTATTCGACCATTTCTACCGGGAGGTCGCGCGTTCCGTTAGCGAGAACCCTTTTGTTAAACTGGAGGTCGATCGTTTTTCCTTACATGTGTGATAACAATCTGCCGCCTCCTCAAAAAACTATTTGTTTCACGTACTAACAATTATGTCCCCCTAAAAACATTCACCGTTATGTTTCATGTTTCCAGCATAATACGTATAAATTGTCACAAAGGTAAAACCAAAGTATGTACTTATTTTCTCATGTCAGAACGTTGCAGTCGGTTAGAGCGCTGTTAATTCTTATTCGTTTACACGATCGTCGACTGAGTTCGAAATTGACCGTGGTTATCGTTTTTTAAGTGATTTGTTATGGGCCTTTATCACTACAAACTAGAAAAATATTGAACGGACACCGTGTTTCTATTTTTAGCAACAGTGACCTTGACGTTGACCCCACCCATCCCATATGCAATCCACAGCGAGGTCTCGATATATTGTATCTTTGTATAAATATATCAATGCTTTCTCAAATTATTGAGCGGAAACCTTTATTTTATTTTTAGTAACAGTGACCTTGACCATGACTCCACCCATATGCAATCCCAAGCGAGGTCTCGATAAAAGATATCTATGTATTAACTTTCATAAAAATATATCAATGCGTTCTCAAGTTATTGGGCGAAAACCGTTTTTCTATTTTTAGTAACAGTGCCCTTGACCCCACACATCATATATTCAATCCCAAGTGAGGTCTCGATATAAGGTATCCATGTATTAAGTATAATTAACATATCTCAATGCGTTCTCAAGTTATTGAGCGGAAACCGTGTGCCAATTTTTAGTAACAGTGACTTTAATCCTACCAACCACATATGCAATCCCAAACGAGATCTCCGTATAAGGTATTTATGTATTAACTTTCATTAAAATATCTCAATGTGTTCTCAAATTATTGAAAGGAACCCGTTTTCTATTTTTAGAAACGGTGAACTTGACCTTGACCCCACCCACCCCATATGCAATCCAAAGCGAGGTCTCGATATAAGGTATCATTAAAATATCTCAATGCGTTCTTAAGTTATTGAGTGGAAAACGTTTTTCTATTTTTAGTAACAGTGACCTTGACCCCACCACCCCATATGCAATCCCAAGTGCGGCATCGCTATAAGGTATCTATGTATGAAGTTTCATTACAATAGCTCAATCTGGGGCATAATTCTGCTAAAGTGCAGGTCAGAGTTATGGGTCTTGGTTAGTGACCTTATATAATGACCCAGAAGACATTTTTAAGTTGCAATGGAATATCTGTAGTAGTTATAGAGATATGGAGTTGTTGCACGCAAACTTTAACCAGAATTTCTAAGTACAAAAAGGGGCATTATTCTGCTAAAATGTTGGTCACCGTTATGGGTCTTGGCCAGTGACCTTATATAATGACCCTGAAGGTATGTGTGAAGTTTCAATAGAATATCTGTAGTAGATATAGAGATATAGAGTTGTTGCACGCAAACTTTAACCTGGTTTTCTAAGTAAAAGAAGAGGTATAATTCTGCTAAATTACAGTCAGAGTTAGGGTCAGTAACCTCACAAAATGACCCCGATCACATGTGTGAAGTTTCAAATCAATACCTGTAGTAGTTACAGAGATATGTACTTGTTGCACGCAAACCTTAACCCGAATTTTCTCTTGCACGCAAACCTTAACCTGACTTGTTTAAGTACCAAAAGAGGCATAATTCTGCAAAAATGCTGGTCACAATTATGTTTTTTGTCCATTTACCTCATATAATGACCCTGACGGCATGTATGCAGTTTCAGTTGAATATCTGCAGTAGATATAGAGATATAGACATGTTTCACGCAAACCTTAACCTGAGCATTATGCCGACGCCGACGAACGGGTGAGTAGTATAGCTCGAACTATTCGGTGAATAGTCGAGCTAATAAAAACTGATGAACGAAATAACTTTTTCGAAGACATAGCTTTTGAAATGTGTTCATTTAATTACTTTTTCTAAAATAATTCCGTTATTGCGACGGAAGCAATAAAACAAAAACATATCAGTGTGTGCTTAACATAATGCAGGAAAAAAACATAGCAATACAAAATCAACACATATAACTTGGAAACTTTGTCTGACTGTCAAACTTCGTGCAAAATGTTGTAGTACACACATAGTCTGTGTGCAAAATGTCAGTGCACTGTCGTTGACAATCAACTACTAAACCTATGTATTATTATTTTCAATCATAGGACACTTAAAGTGTCACGACCAACTTTATTAATGAGATAAAGAATCGTGATATGTACACAACAGAAGATGTTTTGTTATAGACTTTCATAAATTTCAGAATATCTGTACAGTACGTAATTTAGTTCAATTCTAAACAGAGAAAGCTTAGGCGGTCGAGCTAAGGTCATGATTGACTGAACAGCTTATATGACGTATTAAACAGAGGCTACTCTGCACTTATGTTAAACACCCGAAATGCTTTTGATAATTATACAAATATTTTAAAAAAAATGTGGTAAATTATTGCCAAGTATTTCACAATAACATATAAGTTATATATAAAATATATTTATTTTGGCCATATATTTTGCAGCGACTTTATTTATGAATATCAATTAATATGTATCAGTACCTAGTAATCAGCTCCAGTCGCGACCGAAAACGCAAAAAAATAATGGCCAAATTAAAATTGTTGTAGGGCGTGGAATTTCAAAGCAGCTGCTCCCCAAAAAGAGTTATTAGTAAATCTTAAATATCTCAAATAACAGTCTGAAAACCAGTTACCGAACAATTTCACTATTTCGCCAGGTACTCCCGAATCAAAATAAAATTAAGCGCCTCCACTTCTAAACGAATGCATGGAAACATTTTCCATTTGTGAAACTCGTACTACTTTTATGATTTTTGAAATTATATAGAGGGCTTTGGGGAATTGCTTGTGATTTTGTACATACAAATGGCAAGAGTATCTGGAACACCAGATATATTTCAGAGTGCTTTAACCGGGCGTAACCTCTGACTCAGAAGCATTTACAAACACTTACAGTAAAATTGTAACATTCTTTGTACCTAATTGATTATCTATGACAGCTTGATATTAACAGGTCAACTAAATGAATATATAAAGAAAGTCTTTTAAGTGCAAATAGTATTATGAGGGACGGGTAATAGTAGCTTTCATAACCATCGTGAGAAAACAAGACAGTTACACGCACCAACGAGTCGCGTGTAGCAGGTTCATTATTAAGTGCGTCTTAAATGGTACAGCCTAATACTGTTAACATAATTACATATGGATTGTCAAGATTTCGTTGATCTGCTAAAAAATGTCTGCGTAATATTATTTAAAAAAAACAACATTTCTATGCATTTACGCACAGCTTTGCGAGTGAAATTTTAACAAAAAGGCAACAAAACATTATTATCTCCGATGTATGCCGTGCTTAGTGAAACTCTCAATTCCATTACAAACAATAATCACGATCGCAGTTCCTGAAGTTATATATACCATTAAGTTTATAATTACATCGGAAATATTAATTCAAACAGACATCTCGCAAATATATATCACTCAACAAATAAAATACCTCAACAACAAAACATTATATTATCAATTAGTCTTATTATATTCTAGTAAATAGTTGTTAAAATAAACTTAAAATAATGTAACAAAATTATACATATTTGCTAGTAATATATTTGTTTTAAATAAAATACTAAATGGAAACTTACATGAGGAATAAAAACACTTTGGCACTGAAATAAATAAGACATTTATAACATCGCTCGTAAATAAATCAATATTTCATAATAGTACACGAATGTTTTTGCTACACTTACATATTAACGTAACTAGTTTATTATTATTATATTTCATATCTTATTATATTCTTAAATTGAATTCTAGTCACAATAGCAACGCTAACACATGTTTTACGCAAGTGCTATAAAAGTTGTTATAGAAAGTATCTCACATACATAATTATATTGTACATGTTGTGTATGTCCTAACTGCACCACCAGTCGTTATTAAATTTAAATAAACGTTCTCCTGAGGGTTTCAGACCGATTCATCGAAAAATTGTTGACCATGTAGACGCCGATGGTCTCTACAATATAACGTATCATGGTCGTCATACGTCGACAAATGAGTGCTGCCGACCGAAGTCCTAATGACAATATTTAGTCTTTATATCTGTCCCGCCAACGGAAGAAAATGGATTTACATATATCTGCCTGTATGCCCTCTTCAGGTTACTTTTAAGAGTCGCGAGCCTACACCTTGCTCAAGAAGTATCTGATGTATTGTGACAAGTGAATCTATGGTTGGGTATGTTAAAAAGAAACGTCTTCACATAGCAATTGTTGTTTTTTTTATACCACTGTTCACGGTCGTCCCACTCGGCAAACTCATGTCCACAATAACACGTCGAGATGTCTCGTTCTTTTCCACTGCATTGCAGCTCACAACACGGCGGCTTGTCGTCGTACGGCATTAATAAAGAATCGTAGTCAAGTTCCGTCTCTATGTACTTATCTACGTCGGGTGCATTCGCCTCTTTGTGATTCCGAAGGTCAGATACCGGAAGCTCCGATTTAGTTTGACCCACGGGAAATTCAAATTCTAACAAGTCCGAAATCTCGTCGTCATAATCTACCAACACCGAACGGAAGTATGCTATGTTCCAATGTGTCTGTAGTGGAATTCTAAGCTTTCTAAAGTTCGGTTCAAAAGATTGGTAAATATTGTCATGAGATTTGACAATGTCAAAAAGTCCATTATCACATGGAGTTGTCGTCGTCGTCGTCGTCGTCGAAGAAGCATGAACTTCTAAAAAGGTCAGTCATTGTTATTTGGACACTCGGAATAGGATCCCGGATGTTCCAATGCTATTTTTTCCTTCAAGTAGAACGCAGGTGAGAAAGAATTGAACAATACCCGGCGACAAATTGAGACATGTTCAGATTAGGGTATTCAATTTGTGAGTGTTCTCTTAGTCTACCAGGCACAAACGAATGTGGCCACAGTTCAGGGTGTTTCGTGTTTCACTAATAAATCGGTCGTTTTCCTGACTAAATTCTGTTTGACCTTAATATATGGGTGTTAACTTCACTCGGTTTTGTATCGAAAAGTCCCGCTGGTAAGGCCTCATTAACCCAGCGAATTAAGGCTGGCATTTCCCTCAGGTCGCCAATGGTTACCAGTCTTGAACTGGCTGTAGAGTCCGATATACCGACTGAATGGAGCTGCTACCTTAGTTCGTCGATTTCTTTTCACAGACGGCGTTTCTCTGCCGACCGTCGCATTTCTTCTTCTTGGGCGCGAAGAGTTCCTTTTTCTCATCGAAGTGCGTCTACTGAGTCGGTCAAGAAGGGGCGCTTTAGTCGTGTCGGTCAATTTCATTTCGCAACGATTTACCTTCGTCTTCACTCATGGTAATTTGATCATCAAAGGAACTTTCCAGGTTTAAGGTCTTCTGTCGTCGCCATGACACAAATTTCTTAGTCAGAACATATGTACAGAAGTAATCTAGTTTAATTCTGAATAAAGAAAGCTAAGGCGTGCGCTTCGGTCATGACTGACTGAACAGCTTATATTCTAGGTCGTATCACACTAAATAAATAAGTCATGTTTGGCTGTACTCTCTAAATAAATTTACAAGTTTAAGTCGAAGACATGTTTTCAGGTTTAGACGCTCGCTTTGATATTCTTTTTTGGAGATTTTGTTAGGGTAAGCATTGGTATGCACTAATAAATCACATATATGTTTTAAGATTGGAGACTACAGTATGATACTTGCGCTGAGGCGGGTTACATTAGACTAGAAAGTAGCCGGTAAAAAGATGGTGATAAAACAGTCAACTTTGCTTTGTGTCGAGTTCTTTCTTACATATTACATGACATACCATTTTTATTGCTTAAATCAATACAGATTAGAATGCTCTTTAAGAAAAGGTGTTAACGATGTGTCTATGGAACAAATTATCTCGAAGTGGAAGGACTGTGGAATGTGTTGTTGTTATTTCTGAAAATATCTACCATCACAAACAGTGCTATCGTGGACTTGTATCGGTGACAATATCCTGTTGGACATTTTATTCTTTCGAACGCTACTAGCTACTTCGGTGCCAGAATAGAGACTGTTGGATCACGAATAGTGCTGTATAAATGCAAGACACACCATAAACCATAAACCCCATGTCATGAGTTGAATTCAAGAGAAGACTGGCTTGATTTGCACCACATTACATACAGGTTTGTTTGACAGTGGTGGTTGTTCTTGGAATTACTTGATTTGTTAGATATTTTGACACGAATAATAAGTGAATTAATACAATTATATGATTTTTTATTTATTCAGTTCTCATAAATAACCTTGTTATATTGAAAAATATATCATTCTTTTAGAATTTATTATGTTGTTTGATTTGTACATTTTGCACAGGATACCTGTATTTTTTTTTTTTACCTGATTCACATGTAAACACAATGATACTTTGACGTTCGTCAGTTTACTTTTTATTTAGTAGTGTTTAACCCTGTTCTGTTCGGTACGTGATTTACGTAAAATATAAACATACCATTTTGCCATTGAGGTCACAACACACTAAATAAATAAGTCATGTAGGGCTGTACTCTCTTAATAAATCAACAAGTTTAACTCGAAGACATGTTTTTATGTTTAGACACTTGCTTTGACATTCTTTTGTGGAGATGTTGGTAGGGTAAGCATTGGTATTCACAAATAAGTCACTGATATGTTTCAAGATTGGAGACTACAGCATGACACTTGCGCTGAGGCGGGTTACATTATAACTAGAAAGTAGCCGCTAAAAAGCTGGTGATAAAACAGTCAACTTTGTTTAGTGTCGAGTTCTTTCTTACATAATACATGACATACCCTTTGTACTGCTTAAATCAATTCAGCTTAGAATGCTCTTTAAGAAAAGGTATGGTTATGATGGTCCCTATATGCAATATGTTGCATTTATTTTTGGTTAAAGTCATCGCTTTTACATTAAATTACATAAGGATTGGAATTAGTATATTGTAACCTAAACACAAAACAGGGAGCGGCACTAAAGGGGCAATGTGTACATAAAATTACCATGTTACTGTGTGGTTTTATTGGCTGTAATAAGTTTTCTGGAAAACATGCGATAAATATCATGATTTTAATGTGCATTACGAATTTTAAAACGAAAACGGCTTTTTCAGGTAAAAAAAAGATAAAAAGTAATGAAACCCGTCTTGTGAATCTTGCACCACACTAAATCATGCTAAAACCAAAAATGAACACGTTTTATACAATATTTATTTCTATTGCATCAAAGTATGTAAACATATGCTAGTAGTTTGACTGATTTCTATGAGTTAAGTACACAATTTCACTCAGGCAACCCATACAATCAAAGCACTGAAAATGCAAGCCAGATTGCTTATCAGGCATCATTCTCAAATGCGTTTACAAGCATTTCTACTTTGTGGATCGGTCTGAAATTGTGCATGCACATTAGAAATATGTTAATAATGATGTAGAATTGTTGTTTTTTTTTCGCGATATCAAAACTTTAAGTTGTCTCCTAGGTCACCACATACTAAATAAATAAGTCATGTAGGGCTGTACTCTCTAAATAAATCAATAAGTTTAACTCGAAGACATGTTTTTATGTTTAGACACTTGCTTTGATATTCTTTTGGTAGGGTAAGCATTGGTATGCACAAATAAATTACTGATATGTTTTAAGATTGGAGACTACAGTATGACACTTGCGCTGAGGCGGGTTACATTCCACTAGAAAGTAGCCGCTAAAAAGCTGGTGATAAAACAGTCAACTTTGTTTAGTGTCGAGTTCTTTCTTACATAATACATGACATACCCTTTTTATTGCTTAAATCAATTCAGCCTAGAATGTTCTTTAAGAAAAGGTATAGTTATGAGGGTCCCTATGTGCAAAATGTTGCATTTATGTTTGGTTAAAGTTATCGCTTTTACATTAAATTACATAAGGATAGGAATTAGTATATTGTAACCTTGAGAAAGATCAAGTAATCTTCTGTTTCTGAGGTATAATATGTTATATAAACTGTTTATTGTTACCCGTATTTGTGTTTATGTTCATTTAATGCTTATATATTGAATTGTCGGTTGAATAGTAAAACGAAAGTAGAACTTGACGATCAACCGTTGACATTGACTATGGCCTATTCATTACGATATTGAATCTCCAAAACATTGTTACAGTCATATTATTTGTTTAATGGGATTACAAAAACTATTGCTAGAACATTATTATTAATCAGCATTCGCATAAAAGTAAACAATAAAGATGTTAATTGATATTTAATAATGTTGGAATCTCCTGCCCAACCTATTCTTAAAGTAGCCTCGTCCAATGTGTCACGTGATTTAGGCAGTATATAAAGAGCTGCTCTGCCAGTTTTATTCATTCTAGAGGCTGGATGCGAACCAACCAACACTACCTTGCCACAATGGTAGTGAGAGTGGAGCTATCTGCCTGCTGAGTAATTCCACTATTGTGGTTGGAAAAGCAGTAGAACAGGCACTGTCTACTGAGTAATTGCACAGCACTGCGTTGTGCTCGGAAAAGTGGCAGTGTCCCAGCGATTGAAACACCAGCAACAAGAGTGTTCCCAGACCATTAGCTCGTGACATACAGAGACGAGAACAGTTAGTTTATTGTCTATTATAGCTGAGACCTGGCATAATCTCAAACCATTTATGTTAATTTGTTCATTTAGTTTTATCTAGTTTTATTACTGTTATTGTTTAACAAATCATAAGGCAAGGTAGTCTAAGAGAAAAATTTAGTATTATTGCCCAGCGCAAGCTAGTCTGAGCACGTTACAATACATAATTTGACATATAAATTCTAATAAATTGAGCAATGTTCCCAGTGTATGTAGATAACAATTTATTTATTCATTTACTTGTACATATAAAATATAGACTGAATAATTTTGTACTTGCAGCTCCCTGGCTCGGGTTCCCGGATTTCACATCATTGGCAACATTTATGACTTATTGTACACAAATCATCAACGGAATATTTTAAGAGATACAAAACAGTTCATCAGTTCATGTTTTCACAGGAACACAAAGGTCCGGGTAACTATATTGCTCGATAAGAATTGCCAACAACAGTCATCAAGATTACAGTGCTTCTGTTGTTGAATTGAACACGTTTAATTTAATGATCTGCATTATTGTGCCCATATTGACAAAAGTTTTGATGTACACTTTTAAGTATCATCTTTTAGTTATATTAATAATTGTTGCTTAGACAGCAATGACATGTTACCATGTTGAAATTTAAATAAGTTTTCTTCATGGATTATTATATTAACACAATAACTTAAACATAGTTATTTATTATTTAATATTGGTAAATTGTTATTCATACTCAACAACATTAACTAAATATATTGTAAACATGTAAAATATATTTTTTGCAATACTACAACATGCAATTACAACTGTTTGTATTAAATTTGCTGATACACTTTGAGTAACGATTGAGTTAAATAGCAAATATGTTAGGGCTAAGGTGTTTCAGCGTTTAATCTGATCTCAAAATTACATGTAAAGCTACTAAATAGTTATTTCAACTTAATCAAGTAAGACATCTGAATACACTAGAGTTTGTGAAAATGTTAGTTTGAAAAGGTCTGATAAATATTATTTAAAAAATAACTGTTGTCAATACTCCAACCCACCCTTCCATACTTCATTGATCATCATATATTTCCAGTTAAAAACGGTAAAAGTTTATAGTTTTGCATGGTTTATTTGTATTAACAATAACTTTAATTTTGGAGGGTCAACTACACTTGTAGCTCTTGAACAATAGTCCAGAATTCACTTTGAAGTTGAAAGCACATTTTATAAGTGTTAGAATTTGTTTTTAGAGGGGGTACTTTAACATTCTGCTTATTTGTCAATATATGATTGCTGTTAACGTCACAAAGTTGTATATTTTATGTATAATTATGATAATGTATAGTCTTTTTTAATTGTATATAAATGTTTAAACTACATAAAAAGATGTATGCTATATCAACAGAAACTAAAATTTTAAGTTCTACTTGTGTTTTAAACTTAGTACGAGTAGTTTTTTTAACCTCGACCACTGTGTGTCACAGGATTAATTTTAAATGATTTAATCTTTGCAACACATGTATGTCAGTATGTTTTTTTATGTAAATACTAGGTTAAAAGATGGTTGGATAATTGATTCAGTTATTGGATGTCATGGGTCCTGTATGTTGGCATTTGTGTCCACTATAGTTTTTTCTGACTGAACTTAACTGTTAGTGTTGCTTTAAAATAATTATTAATGATACAGAATGATGTATTGGATTAAAAAATACTGTCACACAGTGTTTAGCTAACATATTAGACAAAGCTATAAACAGTGTTTACATAGCTAAATTATAATAGTGTTCAGTTTTAACACTGAAATAATTGTGAAATTTTTGCACGAGATCAAGAATAAAATTAATGTCATATGTTTCTTTAAAGGTGCAATATAAGCATCATTACACTTCGCAATTCGTGTCACTTAATATGGTTGCGTTGGTGGAACATAAAATGCCGCACATGTTGATGATGAATGAAACAGTGTGCCATAAAATGTATGGTAATCGTTTTGAATAACCGGCTTTAATTACTGCAAGTGATCACACTTGGTACCTTTGATCTGTAGGGGATTTTGGTACAACCGTGAAATCCCTTCATCGCCAGATGAATTTCTGCGTCTTGGCAAGTCAACGCAGTCTTCAGTAGGGCGTAAAATAATGCGTTTGTTTCAGGTTAATTCGTTTTGCTAGCATCCACTTCAAAACAATGTTTAAGGATATTACCGATACTTTCTGAACATTCATTCAGTTTTAGAATCTTAAAGTGGACCATTTACCAAAAAAACAAAAAACAAACAAACTAGAAATGTGTCCACAGACACGGATGCCCCCACCTATGCAGCCTGTTCTACATGGCCCCACTTTGTCTATAAGCATACAAATTAATTTGCAAAAAGAGACTTGTCCTTTTACATTTTAATTTGTGCTAATGTATTCTCTTATTCTGTGAAGTAAATTGAGGTATCACAATTTTCCAATCAGTTGTTTTAGTTCTGACAAATCTTTATAAATCTTAACATTTATACATAAACTTGACCTTTGACCTTTAAGTGTGACCTTGACCTTGGATAAAGGTACCTGTTCTTGTACACGACACACCGCTTCATAATGCTCATCACTTGTGCCAAGTTATTTGAAAAATCTTCCATGCTGGACAAAATTATGTTCCCGACAGGATCTATGGCTTAAATTCTTATATTTGACATTTGACCTTTAAGTGTGACCTTGGACCTAAGGACCTGGTTCTTGCGCGCGACAAACTGTCTCACCATGCTTAATAACTGTGCAAAGTAATTTGAAAATCATTCCATGCTGGACAAAATGAAGCTCCAGACAGTGTCTATACCTTAAATTCTTATATTTGACATTTGACCTTTAAGTGGAACCTTCACGTTGGACCTAGAGACATGGTTTTTACGCACAACACACCATCTCAACATGCTTAACACTTTTGACAAGTTATTTGAAATTCCTTCCCATATTTACATATTTATACTCCTGACAGTGTCTATGGCTTAAAATTCTGATATTTGGTGTTTGTCCATAAAGTGTGAATTTGAGCTTTTACCTAAAAACTTGGTTCTTCTGAGCAACACATGGTCTCACCATGCTTAACACTTGTGCCAAGTTATTTGAAATTCCTTCCATGCTGTACAAAAACATGGTCAGGCCAGGGGCTATGGCTTAAATTCTTATATTTGAACTTTGACCTTTAACTGTGACAATGAACTTGGACCTACAGACATGGTTCTTGCACGCGACACACCGTCTCATCCTGCTTAACACTTGTTCCAAGTTATTTGAAATTCCGTTTATGCTGGACAAAATTATAGCCCAGACAGGGTATATGGCTTAAATTCTTATATTTGACACTTGACCTTTGAGTATCACCTTGACCTTGGACATAGGGGCATGGTTCTTGCGCGCGACACACCGTCTCACATGCTTAGCACTTCTGCCAAGCTATTTGAAATTTCTTCACCGCTGGACAAAAGTATGCTCCGGAAAGCGTCTATAGCTTAAATTCTTATATTTGCAGTTTGACCTTGACCTTGGACCTAGGGAGTTGGTTCTTATGCAAGACACACCGTCTCACCATGCTAAACACTTGGGCCAAGTTATTTTGAATTGTTTCCATGCTTGACAAAATTATGCTCCGCAGATGGATCAATGGCTTAAAATTCTAATATCTGAAATTTGACCTTTATGTGTGACCTTGACCTTGACCCTAGGGACCTGGTTCATGCGCCGCGAGACACGCCGTCTCACTATGCTTAACACTTGTTCCAAGTTATTTGAAAATCTTCCAATGCTTGACAAAATTATGCTCCGGACTGGGTCTATTGTTTAAAGTCTTATATTTGCAGGATGACCTTTAAGTTTGACCTTGACCTTGCACCTAGGGAGTTGATTCTTATGCAAGACACACCGTCTCACCATGCTTAACACCTAGGCCAAGTTATTAGAATTTCTTTCCATGCTTGACAAAATTATGCTCCGGAGATGGATCAATGGCTTAAATTCCAGTATCTGACATTTGACCTTTATGTGTGACATTGACCTTAAGACCACTAAATTAATGCGCTACATCTGTAATTTTAGGCTTAGCCTAGTTAAATTGTTATTTCTTGTTACCGATTCCTATTCTATATATTTTGACAACAAACTACTGTCATGTATTAAGTTTAAATTGTATTATGGGAAATCGAGAGCACGCATCGTTTAACCTACGTTTGAACCAGTAGGCTCCGAATTACTAACAATCGATGCCCTACCACGCTTTATCGATTATTCTGCATGGCTCGTTGCAGATGTACTTGTTAACTGGCAGGTATATAATTCCGTTTGGATTAGATAATTAGCTTGCTATAATATGTGTCTGTTACTTATAAATAAATGTTTTATGATGTCGTATACTATAGAATAAGAAGCCATATTACTACGATTAAAAGTGGCGAATTTAACTTCATTCAAATAAATGTTTCTTTTCTAGCCAATATGCCCTCATAATTCACATGTTTTTAGTTTCTTTAGCGGCCAGCAGTCTTTCTACGCTGTCAGCGTGTTGATCATTATTACAGATCTGTTGCTGTGTATGATGATGATGCCAATAATGTTAGTTTATTCAATTATGTGCTTTTTGCAACTCATGCACGGGAGAATGCAGCAACAATGATCACAGAACTTACAGAAAATTTAAAATATTCAAATATTTGCCATGCCGAAAACTCGTGGCAATTGAAGGGAATTGAGCCTCGAGAAACACGATACGAAAAGCAGTTGTCTTTGTCATAATGTGTAAACATACAATTAGACCACAGTTGCTGTCAGCCAGGCAATGGTAGGCAAGAATAGCCGTTTGCTAAATCCCATAGGACACGGCTATATTCGTTTTATCCCGTTTAACAGTTTTATTCATTTTGTAATAAACACAATATAAACAAACAAAATAAAACAAATCATTGTTATGCAAATTTCAATTACACAATTACAAAACTTTAAAATCATATTTATGCAAATTTCACTAGTTGCTTTCAGTACACAACTGCTTTGCGATAATCTAATATACTATACTCTAAATTGATTTCAGAATAACACAATAAACATCATATTATGCAAATTTCAATATATATGCAAAAAAGTACAGTTAAGCTGGCTATAAAATATATACACAACACAATACACCATGTGTACAAAACATAGCTATACTAGTACTGAACTATGGAATAAATATTTAAACATACTAATTACAGAGAAGTCTTTATTGGATTCATACTGTGTGCTTGTATAAATCTTTAAAATTCATCTTAGAATAGTTTTTAGACCTGCAAAGTTTGAGATAGTTTCTTTCCTTTTACATGCAAATATGTACTTTTAATTTCAATGAAAAGAATAAAACAATTGTCGTTTTTGTGTGTAAGCAAGCTATACCAATTTGCAATTTATTTTAATTCTTATTTTGCATTTTTTAAACTTTCCAAAACATTCTTAATTAGGGTTGCAAATGTGTTACATTCCAAGAATAAGTGGGTATTGATTGTTCCGACAATTTGCAAAAAGTGCATGCGCTACTACCGGACATGTTAAAAAGAAGTTAATTTGTCCCCAATATTCTGTGGACAATCCTTGTACTAGTTTATGGACCATGTCCCATTGTAAAGTATCAGTTACAATATACGCATTCCATTTAGTATGACATGTTGGGATTTTGGGGTTAAATTTAAGCATATTATATAGTTTCTTGTTGCATGAATTTAACAATTATCGGTTTAATATAGGTTGACAAAATTGGGTTCATTTGTACTTTGTTATGTATTAATTGTATATTTTGCAATGAGGCAATTTACGCTGAAGGAATTTTTATTAAGCCTTCATAGTGTAAAATTTTTACTGATCTATTTATTTTGTTTTGAAGCTCTTTCAGTGACAAGATTTGTCCGTTGTCATTAATAACATCTTTAACGTATTGAATGCCATTGTCGTACCAATAGTTCCAAAAATGTATTTGTTGTTGTTTAACAATACTAATACATTTAACATATTCAAAATATATGGTTAAAACATCAATCCAAAAAGTGTTTGTTATTTCTTTTATAGCAAATATTGCACATCTAATAACTTCCTTGCCAAAGACAAGCAATGCAAAGGCAAAGCGAATTCGCTCTGTCCTTGAATAACCTTCCTAACCCGCGATAATTTCAAGCTCCTTATATAAGCATTTATGTCTACCATTTTCAGTCCCCATTCATCAAAATCTTTTGTAATGACCTTGGCTTTGATTTTAGAAGGCCCTGCAAAACAAATTCATAGAGTTTATCATTTATATCTTAATTAATGTAATTCCTAGGATTTGGCAAGGAGACAAACAGATGAATAAACAAGGGAAGTATCAAAAACCTAACAACAGTTATTCTACGTAAGGGAGTTAAATCCCTTCTATTTTAATATATTCATTGCTATTTTTTAATTTAACTATTTTATCATTATAATTAAGCTCAATCAACTCTGAAAGATCAACATCAAATGTTAAACCTAGTAATTTAAACTGAGTACACTTAGTCTGTATGGATCGTGTACTGTACTTCAAAGCCCTATCCAAACCATATGAGTTTTTTTTCAAATGTAACCTTCATGCCTGAGTATTGTGAAAAGTAGTGTAGCAACTCTAATGTAGTATTTAAGGATTCATCGGATCCATCCATTAATAAATACGTATCATCAGCAAATTGTGATATCTTGTACTTTTCATTGTCAATGTTTATGCCCTTTATTTTTTTACATTTTCTGATTTTGGTAGCTAATATTTTAGCACAAAGAATACATATATATGGTGAAATATGATCACCTTGCCGACAACCACGTCCTATTGTTAATAATTCTGATAAAAACCTTTTAATTGTACTGCATTTTCCATCGGATTAAATAATAGCGTTAGCCAGTTTTTGGACAGTGGTCCAAAACTAAAAAAGTCTCACACAATTTTTTTATGCAGCTGAACGATAAAGTATCGAACTTTAAAAAAAAATCATTTAGCATAAGCAAGCCCGGGATTTGCTTACATTCAGTATAGTTCATGATGTCATACAGTAAACATGTCTTGTCTCCCGTATACCTGCCTTTAATATAACCTGTCTGGTCAGTGTTCACTAATCTATCCAACACTGACTTAAGTCTGTTAGCTATTGTTCCTGGTGCTTATTTATACACTGTGTTTAAAAAGCAGATTGGTCTCCTTTTTTAAAAACTGTTTAGGTTTACACTCCTTTGGAATACATATAATAATTTACTGTTTTTGAGTTACAGAAAGTGACCCCAACTTATATGAATAATTTATGCTTCTTACTACAAAGACAGCCAATTTTCTCCAAAACACCTTGTAGAAATTTGTTGAGCATCCATCAGAGCCCGGGCGTTTATCATTTTTCATTTGTTCAAGAGTAACTGATACCTCTTGTAAAGAAAGAATACCATCTAAATATTCTGCTTATATATCAGTTTACTTTGGCACTTCATCATTTCTGAATTCATTTTTCATATCAAAATGTGTAGACGTCTGTTCTGAATATAAATTCTTTTTAGAAACAATTTGCTTCCTTTAAAATATTTTCAATATCATTTATTACTGTTCCATAATCTCTCTGAATACAAGCTATATTGTTGGACAAAAAAATAAATAATTTTTTTCTAAATTGCAAAACTTTTTTCAAGGTTTTTAATCATTGTCTATCTATTCAGAGCGGGACCGTATAAAACCACCTTTCTTAGTTTCTTTTCTTATTGTTTCTTATTCATTTTTTAACGTAGACACACGTTCTTTATTTTACTCTGTAAATGAACGTTCCAAAGATTCGATTGTTGATATTAATAAACTTTTAATATTGCTTTTTAATTTCGCTTTGCGACTTGAATAACAAATTGTCTTACCTCTAATTTCCATTAAAAGTGTTTCTAAAAAGAAGTTGGTCATTGATAACAAACTGAATTTGGCTGTCATCAATATCACTTAACATTTCTAGATTGTATATAGGAATTCAATATTGCTTTTTTACATCATCTATTAATGTGTTTATTACAGACAAATATTCTATATCATGTAATACAGAGTTGTTAAACTTCCATAAACCTTTACCATGTATAATGTTTTTCAAAACTAACAACTAGGCTTATAATAGAGTGGTCTGATCTGTAGCTAGTTTATATGCGCATTTATTTAATATTCGATCATATTATTTGTAATAAGAAATAGGTGGAGACGGCCGTGTTGTAGACGTAAGTTAGTCTGCAAGTATATTCTTTTTGTCATCATTGTATATCTAAATGTGTCCTGCAGTTCCTTTTTAACAATTTCCTCCAATATTAAGTCTCTCGCTTTCCTATTACTATGTAATGTTTATAGTTGCAATAATCTAACAATGAATCAAGTACCAGATTATAATCCCCATATATGATATATACATGGCATTTCCATTTGTATCAGTTGTATCAAAGACTAGTTTGTAAAAGACGGGTTGTCTGTATTTGCGCCGTATAGATTTAGTAATGTGAATTGGTTTGAACAGTCACATAAATTAAGGGCTAATATGTTTCCATAACTATCATTTTCACCAGAATTTACCTTTATTTGGAGTTTCTTTTTGAATAAAATTGCAATATCTCTTGAGTGCGTTGACCCAAAACTAAAAAAGTAGTCTCCACCCTATTGTGAGTAAATATGTTTCTCCATTTGTGCATTCCAGTGAACATCTTGTAAACAATAGATGTCAGCATTGAGCTGTTTTTACACAATTCATTACATCAAATCTTTTTTTAGTGTCATGTAACCCACGACAGTTATAAAAAATAATATGTAACTCCGTCATTTACAAATAATGTACAGATTAAATGTAACTTACTACTGCATGTTATTCCATAATATAGCATATAACTCATGTTCAATAGCTTATAAAACAGAACAGTCTGACACAAAACATAAAAACATTTCATGTATGAACACAAAACTAGTAAACAGGAATGTAAACAGAACAATACAACGTAAAAAACACAGACTAACATATCTGTACACAACATGTATATGCAAAGAAAAAAACATGCTCTGTAGCAACGACAAATATGGTATATAATACTTAAATATACAATAATTTTCCACCACCAGTGGATAACTCAATGTAATGATATATTATTGTCCGTGACTAATCGCTGACTATGTATTGGGCTTCACAGCACTTAAAAAATAAATTTTACTTACCTTCTCTACCATACAAAGGAGGAACTAATGTATAAACTGCATTTTATTTCCTACCAGTGATGTTTTATTACTTTTACTTCAAGTATGAATGTGACAAAAAAACATTTGAATATGAGATAGGTTCAGTGTTTTAAATACAAAAAGTTAGATTTGTGTGTTCCACACAACATACAATATGATAATTTTTAAATATACACGTAACAAAGTTCCTGTTAGATCCGTATTCATTCAAATGAGGAAATAAAATGAAACAGCACAGTTGTTTTTTTTCAAATCTAAATTGAATTGCAAGTCAAATGAGGCAATAAAATGAATAAAACAGTTTTGGTATTTGTTTTCAAATCAAAATTGAATGGCAGGTCAAATTAGGAAATAAAATTAGTCTTAACGATTTTGGTATTTTGGTTTCAAATCAAAATTGAATTGCAAGTAATTATATTGTCTTTGGCTATTGACATATATACAAAAAAGACCACAACTTTATGGTGAAGACAGGGCACATGCATAGCCAATCTCATTTAAATAAAATCCTAACATTGTTAGGATCGGAAGACATCGTATAACAGGTCACGTTCAAATGACCTTCTGAACAATAAAACATCAGCCCTGCTGTGCCAATGACATTGCCTTTTGCACAGCAATGTTTGGCCACGGTTTTTGACAAGTCATGCATTTCCAGCTGATCCTCGGGAATAAATCATTTACAGTTAAATTTCACAGGGATAACAATGGATATAGTGGTTTCCCAAAGGCGAGTAAACATCCAAAGTTCACGTTAATTTCGTGAATAGTATTCGTGTTTTATATATGAAGTTATACCGCAAGATTTTGAAGGCAACAGTTTGATTGGCTCCTAAAAAGGTCATCTGAACGAGAACCCTAATGCGAAGTCATCAGATCTAGTCAGCGAATAATATAGTAGCGTCAGACTGGAGATGATTTTAATGAGATTGACGCATAGCAAACATACAAATACCATAAACAATGGAATATCAATGAAAAAGTATATACACTGAAGTGTAATTGCATGTAATATATAGTGATAGCATTGTACTGAGCCTGCTATAACATTTGTTTCGGCGTAGCTGTCTAAGATCACTTTTGACCTAGATTTATTGCGATAATTTTATGCAGCGGGAAAACAGAATGCCAATAAAATTGGGCAGATTTTCTAATTCTAGGGAATGCAAACTTACAAAAAGGTTTGATGTATATCAATAACTGTTGCATATTTTTGGGGGATTAAAATTTACATAATCGTTTACATTAGCTGTTAAAATAAAGTTATAAACATATCTTCGACATACACGCTAGAACTTAACATAATTGTGAAAAATTGTACTCATTGTATGTCATAAACAGATTGTAATATGCATTAATGAAATATTTTTTTGTTTAGCCTACATCAGCGGCACGCTCTTTAAATAGCAAATACAATGATCACATTGGTTGACCGATATCTGAGAATACTGTGTTCTAAAACGTTTCGGAGCCATACGTAGATATTCGGCGAAGATCGGTATGAAATGGTCTATTCTAGCGTATTCAACACACTCCAGAGAAACGGGGCATCATTATAGAAATAGCGCGCGGTATGGCTGTGCTAATCAACATCAATTCATCAATTAGTATCAGGAGAATCATAAACCCTAGAATTTTAATTAATGACAATTAATATTTATAAACTTACTGTGCATGTTAATTTGAACAATCTCGCTTTTCTTCATAAGCCAGATAGTCAAGCTGATAAAATCAATAGTACTACCCGAAAGACAGTCAGCTGTTCGGTACAAGTCGGAAATCTTCCGAAGATTTTCGGCTGCTATCTATATTATCTGATGATCGATTCTGCCTTATCTAAGATTCAATCGGTAATAAATGTAAGACTTTCATACCCTCAACAATAAGCCTTTCCCAAAACTAGGTTACTTCCCTTGCGTAATCGCGAGTGATGTCCCCTGTTCACTTCCGGCGACTTTTATTGAGGCGGGATAAGCGTATTCATATTTACCGGAAAACATACAATATATTTGATTTTCAATCTTACAATTGTGTTGATGTCGTAAATGAATTTACAAATATCAACATACGTATATAATAAACATCATGTACTTTATTTATCAATTTAATTAAATTATTATTTTGATTTATAACAATAGAGTCTACTCTTTGAAGATTGACAAACAAACTACATAGTACGTTTAACGGTTATTATGCAATAAAAGACAAAAATAGCGATTTCAGTATCTAAACAACATATGCCTTTATCCTGTATTAAATTTGCGTTATTAAATAAAATAAATAAATGGAGCTGTTTTTAGTAAAATGATTTTGCTAAGTAAATCTAAGCTAACATTTTTCTGGCGACTAAAATTACGAAAATAAGGTTTCTTCACAGAAAGTTTTAGCGATGTGTTTGACAGAACCTTGTTATTTAAATTCCATACACATTTGTGGTTAAATTTAAAGCTATTTTCGTTGCAGATATTCTTGTTGTGTGCTTAATATTATACCGTGCTTGAACCTGCTTCGTTATAATCTTGAAATATAATGTAACAAAACAACTTTATTTTCAATTACCGTTAACACAATATTACAAAAACTAAAGATGATGTCACTCCTCATTAAATGTTATAATTGATATCGTATAAAAAATATTATTTATTAATTTCTGTCGGAATCGTGGTAAACAAACTCAATTTTATTCTCGTAGCAGCTATTTCTCGAATGTTTTAGAAAAAACAAACACGATAAGCTCTTAAATGTACACTACCTTACAATTCTTCATAATTGAAAATTAAATGCTGTGCTATATTATTTCACTCTTTAATTTAAACCAATTTATTATTTCGAAAAAGTATTTAATGCTTTTAATTCTGTTCTGTTCTGTTCAATAAAGTGGCGAAATTTCATACGGTGATAGGCAAAGAACAACAACGGAGACAACTACATTTTAAAATGTGAGATAAACTTTAATTTCAGACGCAAACAATGGAGACGAAGCGTGACATTTTAGTTGTCTCTGCATATAAATCTTGTTCCCCGCGGTCTGTGGCTTTGGTATTTGTATGAACCCCTCAGATAGATAACTAAGTATCCATTGAGAGAACATGTGTTCATTCGTGGTATTTATGTATGGAAAAAAAAACGTTTATGACGAGGCAAGGTGACTACATTTTTTTCAGGATGCCTGTCATACGGACATGTGGCATTAGTAATGAGTTTAAAACAATAATACATTTAGTTCTAATATTTCATTTTTGTAACATATATCCTCTATGATTTAAAAAAAAAATAATATTTAATCAAAAACATGTGGTTTAAAATATTTCCATTACAAATTTTAAAAACCGCTTGGTCTTAGATATATAATACTTTATATGGCAAGCTAGGAAAAAAGTCGCAGGAAGTCGGGTTACAAATTTGCGCAATTCGCAATAACGGGAGGTAATTTCCAAGAGAGATCACCTAGTTTTGGGAAATGCCTATTTAATCCGGCTGTCCTGTTAATAGCGCAGTATTTTTTGCAAGAGTATATCAATATGCAAGAGATATAGCGACACACTTCTGTTTTTATCAAATTGTATTCTCTCAGTCTGTTGGAAAATGTTAAGAGTAACAATTAATCCATAGTCTTAACAACAACAACAACACATACAACTACTGCTAATAATAATAATAATAATAATAATAATAACAATAATAATCATCATACTATTATATAACACAAATAGTTATATTTTCGCTACCTAGATCTTTTATTACTGCTGTTGACTAATTTTTGAGATACCACATGCTCTGTTTAGCAATAATTGAGAACCAACCAATTTGTCATCATCGCCTATCCGTGGAGGCATAGCGCCCCCTTTCAGACAAATTGGCGGACACTTGTCACAACATCCACACTTTGGCACTTAGGACCCAACAATATAATTTTTAAAAACAATTAGAACCACACCTATGTATAATGACAGTTATCAGCTGATTATACCACCGACCCATAGAGTGCCTGCACGACCCTGATTTAATTTGATATGTTAAGCTTTAATTAATATAGAAACCTAAAAAAGTTAAATCATTTAAAGTTATAAATTGTAATAGTTACATTAATAGAGCTTGTTTTGTCTTAATTCAAGTATGGAATTATTGTTACGCGTATTAAAGCAACTGTTTATTTTTCCATTGTTTCGTTCATTAATTTCGGGCGTTATGTTGACGTTTTGCATTTAAAGAACTTGTTTGTGGATCAAAATAGTAAGGCATAAGTTCTTATATTAAATTAAACAATAATTGAAAGTAAGTCTTCTGCTGTAAGTTAAAATGGATACTCTGAAATATCCAATTAATATAACTCTAATGCATTGTTATAAAAAATACATCTAAATTTTCTTCCGGATTTCATTATTTAACATAAGCTAAACTGCAGATTATAAGGTCTATGATACGAATACCAAGATTGTTATATGTTTATTACCCCCCATAAACGCCGCGGGGAACATGTACTGCTATAAGGTTACAGTATACTAAATATTTCAGGTGTGCAATGCTATACTCTCTAAATAAATCAACACCATTTATTTGAAGACACAATTTTCTGTATAGTCACTTGCCATGACTTTATTTTTGAATATTTCTTTGTACGTGTGGTAGGAAAAACATTGTTGTGTACTAAAAATTCACTGTTTCGCTTGAAGGTTGGAGACTACATGACGAGACTTTGACAGTTGGCAGTATACCTTCAACTGGAGAGTAGCCGGTAAAAAGATGGCCGTAAAACAGTGAACTTTGATTCGCGTCGAGTTCTTTCTTACATATCACATGACCTATCTTTTTTATTGTCTAAATCAATTCGGCTCGGAATGCTCTTTAAGAAAAGGTATGGTTATGAGGGTCTCTACGCGCAAAATGTTGAGTTTATTTTTTGTTGAATTTATTGCTTTTACATTGAATTTGTTAAGGAAATCTTTTAGTATATTGTGACCTAAACTGACTTTGGGTTAAAATAAAATATCGTCTGCAAGTGCAAAATATGGATGAGAAAGCAGATTTTTGGTCATTTCTGAGCAAAAGAGTAGAAAATAAGTGCATTAAATGCATCAATTCAGATTGTTTGATCTGGAATGGTTGTATTTGAAATAGTTCCTTACCCTATTATGGCCGAATGAGGGCTAAATTGCCTTCGGACATAAAATCAGAGACATACTTGGTTCACCGTGTAGCGTTAATGTGCTACATGAAGTCAGAATTGAACGCCAGGGACTCCGTGAGCCACTTATGCAACACTAGCTTGTGTGTTAAGCCTGAACATTTAAACATAGAGCCCCATTCCACCAACATGGAACGGCGGACATGTTTACAGTTCGGACAGTGCAGCGGGCATGGAACTGAGCCAGCCTGCATATTTGGTAGAAACATGAATACAACAAGCTTTATCACTTCCTTTTATTCATAGAAATACACTTAAAATACATAAATGCATGTTTTTTTTCATTTTATATCTATTTCTATTGGGTATTTTTGCCTTTTTCAGGTAGAGGAACGCCTGATGCTGACGCGAGGGCCACTTGTTAGAGGTCTCTTATGCCAAAACAGGTAATAACAATTTATTATCAGGTACACAATCAACTAAGCATATTTATGATGCTTAAGGTGTGGAAGACTGTCATAATCAGGTTTGGGGTCACTCATGCCCTTGCCGTAGTGTAATTCCTCATGCAGTTTGTATCGATAATTCCGCGTCCTGGCACGTAAAGCTCGTGCTTTGTTGGTAGCGGATGTTTGCTTTCGGTTAAGGTCGTTGCGGTCCTCATATGCTATCTGCTTAATAATCTTTGACCCCTGGGTAAGGTTAGCATTTAGTTCAGTGGTTTTTGCAATTACAGAGTCAGCATAGCCATTGTTTAATTTGTGAACCTGCCCGTGAATTCGACCTACACAGTTGCGTGAGAAAGTCACAGTTTTAGGATTGACAGCTTGGTACGACCTGTTTACTGCTTCACTTTTTTGGGTTGTGGTTAAAAGTTTGGTAGCGTCAAGAGCAGCTGGACCTAAAACCATTTCAATGCATTTTTTAAGGACTTGTTGGTCACTGTCAACCATTTTAACCTTGACATTGTCTGGCATGAAATTCTTAGCTTGCCTATTTGTACCAGCACAGACATAACTGTACTTTGCACAATGAGTACCGCAGTAACCACTGAAGCATAGAACAATGGTTGCGATTACATCAACCATGACCTTCTTTAGAACCTTGATGTCACCCTGGTGTTTATTGTGGGCAGCTTTAAGCTCAGCCATACCCCTAGCTTTGACCGAGAGAGCGAACCGACTCCTGATATTAGACTTGGAATGACCCTTGAGCATGCCCTTTGAGAAAGGCGCTTTGTTGAGCTCGCGCTTCAGCGAGTTGCCTAGGTGCCTCAGATCCTTAAGATGACCCACATTGTGACCGTGAGAGTTACGAACACCTTGGAATGCCCTACTGTCCCCATCACAAGTGAAATTTGCTATTTTGATGTCCTTAGAGATCTGGTCACCTAACAACCTATTCCATTTGCCTTCATCACCTATTGGTTCCCTCTCTGAAACATTTGCAGAACAATGCCCCCTATGATTGGGGCACTGAACAGGTTTACCCTTATTCCTAAGCATTGATGCAGTCCTGCATAGTTTATTTGCTACTTGTACCCCTACAATTTGCTTGTTTCTGGTATTGTTTTCACACATAGTACTTATGGCAATAGTTCCGGCTTGAAAGGGTGTCGCGTCAGAGTTAAAAATTGGATTGTTGTAGCAAGTGTCCCCTTCAACATTTACCTTAGAGGGATCTTTTTGACCAATTTTGGCATTTTCAGCAACTAAGTTTTCTCTAATCTGGTACATGCTTCTCTCATTTAGGGATTTAAGGGCAGTATTGACTTTATTTGCTTGTTTTTGCATAGCGAGTGGAGAGGGAGCAATGATATTGGTTGTGTTGAGAATTCTGCGGGAACCTGTGTTCCCAATAGAAGTACTTGCAACACCTATTTGGAAGCCTACATTGATCTGAGCTGCCTTTCTGCCCCTGGTACTTGATGGAACCTCATTGTAAAGCTTATAATGCTTGCCTACATATCTGCATCTTGTACATTTTAACCTTTCCTCCCAGCCTCAGCACCACTTTATGGAAGCACTGCCGTCAATTACCAAGTCGCCCCTACATTTATCACTTCTTAACCTATGCTTTCTATTTTCAGAGGACATCATAGACTGGAGTAGGGCGGGGACATAGACCTTGTTCGTAAGTAAGTCGGGATGGACTTTTGATGGAGCAGGAACCCGTAACAGGTCTACATGGCGAATCTTGTTCGCTGTCGGACGCAAGGGCTTAGCTGGGGTTTGAGAGCCGTCTACATCCCGAAAAGTAAGAACCTTGTCATTGTAAGCTACCCGTGCTTCAAAGGATGACCTTTCTAACCTTACATAGGTTGTGTTGGAATTTGACCTTCTTTCATAATTATGTTTTTTCCCCTTCACCGGACTAGTCCCACCTCGTTTAAAACCAACATTGAGCAACTTTTTCTTTTGCTTGGTTATGAACCCCATTTTGACCAGATTGCCACCTTAAAAAAAGTCAAAGTACTTATTTTGTGCCCAAAATATGCAATTTTGTATTCCCTTAAACCTCTAAATGTGAGCAGGCAATGCAAATTGACCACCTGCTGCAGTTTAAAGGCACTCATGACATTATATACTAGAATATATAATTGGTGGCCTGTAATTAAAGAGGCTGCGACAAACAAGGTGCTTTAAAGATTTTACACTTTATTGGTTTGAAACAAGCAATTACTGGAAGCTGATTGATTTCTACACTTCAAAGTATCTTTGATCTCCCATTTTGACTAATTTGTTAATTGTCTTGGATGAAATTGGAATTTTTTTTCTATAAAATTTACATTTTTGGGGTGATTTTTTTTAAAAAATACACAAAAAATACATTATCAAAATGGCTTAGAGTAAACATATCTAACAAAGTCATTCTCTCCTCACCCCACATAAGCCCCCCATACATGTTTGTTTGGTTTGTTTGGGTATTTTGTCACAAATATTGCAAATATCAGCTTTAATTGTTAGAGGGACATTTAAGCTTCAAGACGCTTGAAATCACCGGCTTCCGACCAAAATCACCTGTGTTTGAAAATATGAAATAAAATGGCCAAATGGACAGATATACAAGCCAAACTTAATATATTGGTGCAATATGCATGGGAAGATAATTATATGCAAGAAAAACTAATTTTAATGAGAACAAATTTCTCTTATAGGTTACAGTATACTAAATATTTCAGGTGTGCAATGCTATACTCTCTAAATAAATCAACACCATTTATTTGAAGACACAATTTTCTGTATAGTCACTTGCCATGACTTTATTTTTGAATATTTCTTTGTACGTGTGGTAGGAAAAACATTGTTGTGTACTAAAAATTCACTGTTTCGCTTGAAGGTTGGAGACTACATGACGAGACTTTGACAGTTGGCAGTATACCTTCAACTGGAGAGTAGCCGGTAAAAAGATGGCCGTAAAACAGTGAACTTTGATTCGCGTCGAGTTCTTTCTTACATATCACATGACCTATCTTTTTTATTGTCTAAATCAATTCGGCTCGGAATGCTCTTTAAGAAAAGGTATGGTTATGAGGGTCTCTACGCGCAAAATGTTGAGTTTATTTTTTGTTGAATTTATTGCTTTTACATTGAATTTGTTAAGGAAATCTTTTAGTATATTGTGACCATAACGGTAGTGTTCCACGAACCAACTCGGTATCGTTCGGCAACGCTTGTTTATTTCCCTATTAAGTCGCGGAAATAAATTTTAAACTACAAACGTAACTCATTTAAGCCTAAATTTCCCCGCCTAAAATTTAAATAGTTTAACAAAATTAACACCACTCGAACAAGCAAATAATGAATTTTCCAAATGCGTTTGTACTTTCCTGAAAAACAAGGGGAAGTTGATTTTTTTATGCGATAAAGTTGAAAATGCACCATATTTCTGACCGAGGTTCTATTGATTTCTATAGGAAATAGGGTGATGTTACAAACGTGCACAATCACCCGCCTAAATTTTTAAATGAAATAAAATAAATGGTACTATGTTAAGGAGCATAAAATTATCTTTCCAAATCCGTTTGTACTTTTCTGAGTGTAAAAAAATATGAAAGTTACAACAATTAATACTTCAAGCTCCCTATCAAATCAATGTAAATTTTACGCGAGAAGTATTGATTTTTGCGCCGCGCTAAGAAGCGAGATTGTTGCACATGTTTGACTTGCGGTTGCGTTTTATTAAGAATTATTTATAATTGCACCTTTCTATCAACTTCTCCAGTAGATGTTGTTGAATCTCTAAAAATATTTTACATCTTTCTATAATTAAAATGTGGTGAAAGAAGTCTCGTAATACGTCGAAATGTTGTTCAGTTTAATTGTAATTCATTTGCGTAGCATGAATTTAACATAAAGTCTATTTAGTCTATTATTTAACATAACTATGCACACTCGCCTGATATATAATAATTTTCATTCCTTCCCGCTATAATTTTGTGACAATGCTAATATGTTAATTTGCCTTGACAAATTCATGTTACAATTTTAGTATTGCAAATTACTAGCATTTAGGTTATTCATTTATCACCGGTGAAAACATGGAAGGTATGATAGGTTTATTCACGGTACACGTATTAATAATGTTTCATTTTATCTCAAATTAATTTTGGGTCCGATAAGTTTTCTTATGGTGTCCGAAAATTCTAAATTCCGAGAAGTCTTCTTAGTGGGGACCAAAAAAGCTGGGGTCCGAGAAGTCACGTAAACGATCATCTTGTCCGTCGTGCATTATGTTTCGGGTTACATATGAAGTCTCAATATTAATTTCAACGCCGATGTTCTTTTTAAAATTGAAAGACATTTCTTGTTAGATCTAATTAAAAAATAATAATTTCCACTTTTGATTTACAATATTATTAAGATTTTAATAGTGACAAAATTCGTGCACAGGAAATAACAGCAAAGGCAACTTTGTAAACAAGCCACCTCACGTAAAAGATGGAAAAGTTCATTGCAATTCTAATTCGATTTTTATATGAGTTTTCTCCCTTTAGTATCATTACAACAGATTATTTAGATTATCATGGCGACAATAGTTATGCATTAGAACTAACAGCAAAGGCAAATTTACAAAACAACTTACCTCATATAAAATGATTTTTTTAAAAGGAGATCCCCTTTTAGCTATCTTACAGCATAATATTTTGATTATCATGGTGACAATATTTATGCATAAGAAGTAACAGCAAAGGCAACTTTACAAAACAACTCGCTTAATCATTAGGATGAACAATTCATTGCAATACTAATTTGAATTTTTATAGGAGATCCCTCCATTTACCAACATTTGAGCATCAAAAGAACATCATTTTGCAGCATGTTGATGTATTTATATTTATATTTATATTTATACACTCTCAGATATTTTTAAATATTTATAATGACAAATTACACTTTAGTATAGAATATACGAATATACTTCTGATGCAAGAAATACGTGTAAATTGTAAATACCAGTAATAGCAGCTTGGAAAAATGATTCCTGAATATTCTAGGAATACAACACATTGTAATACTGACTGAAGTTTTATTAGTGCTTTCTCCCTTTAGTTAAAAAAATCATCCTCATAATATACACTAGGTCACTAGATATACCAAGGTCACTAGGTCAGTTGACATAGGTGCATATTTTTCGACTTTCTTGAGTGAGATTTACGATCTAGCGGCTTCATTTTTTTTCTGCTCGAGTGGACACTTGGACAGAATTTTTGACATAATTTTTACCTCGATAGAATCTAGATACAGTTCGAATATGGGTCAAGTCGGTTGAAAAACTAGGTCACTAGGTCATTTAAAGTAAACGTAATATTTTGCACTATAGGATACACATTTTTCATTAGGTCAGGTTGAAACGGATTTGTTGTCAGATTGTTGTCCTCCATAAAATAAATGTTCAGATAAAATATAGATCATGAATGTTCAAAAACTTGGTCACTGGGTCGAATTACGTAAATAACATTGTTTACACTCTAGTAACAACATGTATCATTATATGAGGTTGAAACGTGGTCAGATTGTTGGCTGCAAACTAAAGTCTAGGTTCTGATAAAACCTGTGTCATATTCTTTAAAATCAGCTTCTTTACAGTTATGTTTTCATTATATCTGGTTAAAACTATTTCAGATTGTAGTCAATCCATGAAATCTATGTCATGGTAAAATATTGATAATCTGTGATAAAAATATGTTGCATGACACAAATGCCTATTGTCCATTTGTTGTTGTTGCTTTTACTCTCCTTTATGATGTCTCATCACACTGTACCAGAGGAACAATATGGGGCCATCGTGGCTTTAATTACATTAGCATGGCGGTCTTACTGTGTAAGTTTTATGGCATGGCATAGAATAAAGCTCTCTATCCTTTCTGTAGACAATTAAATCTCACCTCTAACAAAAAAGATTTGGAATATTGTGGCAAAATTGTTTGATACTAAATGGTAAAATAAAGATACATATAAGAGGGCTAGTTTTTTACACTGAGTAGTAAATGGAATTGTACCAAAGGCAATTGAGCCAATTATCGAATTAAAGATTGAACATTACAATTGTATGTGTATTTTACATATTACTTATTCAGTCTAGAATTCATCGAATACGACATTCTGGCCAAGTTTAAATCTGATCTGAGGATAAATGTCGGCTCTAGGTTGAAAAACATTATGTTTTCTTTATTTAACCTAGTGACCTAGTTTTTCAACAGACCTGAACCATATTCGAACTTTATCCAGATTTCATCGACGTTATTATTTCTGACAAAATTTCAACTTACTCTGAAAAAAAAATGAAACTGCTAGTTCGTAAGCGTCATCCTCAAAAGTCGGAAAATATGCAATTATGGCAATTGACCTAGTGACCTAGTTTCAGACCGAAGGTGACTCATATTTTACCAGAGCGGAATGTTTATAGAGGACAACATTCTGGCAAGATGTAAACCTGACCTGATGATAAATGTGGGTTCTAGTGGGTAAACAAGTTTTTTTTAATCTGACCTTTTGACCTAGTTTTTGACCCAACATGTCCCAATTTCAGAAATCACCCAACATTAACCGAGGACAATATTGTGACCAAGTTTCATGGTGATCAGATGAAAAATGTGACTTGTGGACGAAGGCTGACGGACGACGGACGGACGCCGCAGAGTCTCCAATGATCCTAAAGGTTTTTCTGGCACTACGTGCCAAGTGATAAGTCTAAATAAGTATCCCTTTAAATCAGATGATAATACAGATTTTGTAGGCTTTTTAATTCACCCAAGAAAGCTGAGACAAAATCATAATAACAAGTCGACCACTGTTACTATCTCATTGTCTGTGTAGTATGTAAATCATTGTATTTGGTAATAGTTTGTGATAAAATGTGTTATTATTAGCGTTATTGTTTTTATGCATTAATGTCAACCTTTGTTGTTTTGTTTTCATATTAATGTTACCAGATATTAAATTGTATATAAATTATACTCATAAGATACCGTTTTAAATAAATGAGCAATAATTGTTGATGGTGTCACAGTATAATTCCATTACATTACTTGCGATCTGGAAATAAACATGTAACATAATTATATTCATTTTAAACATGGTTTGCATCATGACATTGACCTTTTAAGCGCTATTGAAAAAATTATGACCTTGTTATCTTAAGGTTATTGTTTTAAAAGTGTGCAGTAAAATATATTAGTAATTAAACACAGGTTATTTATCTTTAACAACTTTGACAGCAAAATGTGAGTTTGGGGTTAAACTTACCCCACCCGCTCATATTACACATTTAAGGTAAATGTATAAGGAATTGCTCAACAATGTTTGTCACAATGATTCACCAGGGAAAGAATAATGTGTAAAAGGGCATAACATGTTGGTCGCAGTGTTCTCTGCTTGAAAAGAAAACAACTTTTTGAGTCAAAATTGTATATTTTATGTCATTTTGCACATTTACCTTGACCTTGACTTATAAATGACCTTAGCTCAGGTCAAAATTAACTTTAGAGTGAAGACATTTCATGTTTTCATATTATTTCATCAAATTGATAAGCATACAAAATAACTGTATCTCACAAATATGGAAAACATAGGAAAGGTGTCAACCCTTTGAACGGCTGCCATCTTGGCAGCCATCTTGCCATTGCCGTGTTATGACTTGGAAACGGCAACCGCAACAGTTGTTTCTGAAAACTAGAGACTCTAAGGAACATTTTGGTATAATAATCTCACTGTGGTTAATTTTGCCCCACTTACTCCATGAAATAAGCATATTTTCAAGCCATGTTTGCACCACTATAAGTAAACTGCACTACCCGTGCACTGTTATAAGGCCAACTAAATTTGGCTTTGTGTTTCACCGCGCAGTTGACAATTCTTGTTCAAAATGAAGAAATGAAAACAATGTCATTCATTGGTAAATTAATGCTTTAGTATAATATATATATTATACTGCATATTTAATATATGCATTGTGCATATGGCATTTTATATCGTCACCAGTTTTGAATATTAGTAACATGTAATACTGTTCTGAGCTCTTCGATGATACATTACTCTCCAAATTCATATAAAACGAATTGAATGAATAGAACTGATAAAGTATAATAAGTTTATAGTAATTATATGTAATGACCTACAATGATGACCTTAAACAACCAAACACGGACGGTGCGATGATCAATCCATGATGACCCAAAAAACTGTGAAATTGATTCATCGAAAATATTTGTTGTTTTAAGGTTCGAATGACGGCGCACACAGCAAGGTCCCAGCACCTTCTGACGATAGGCCTGATTAAAAAGTTCACAGTGACGGCTGTGCACACTGCTGAGATAATGATTCCCATGATGTTTAATGCAGTGGAATTACAGGCATACAATTGAGGCGTGTCGTGGGAAAACCGGGCTTAATGCATGTGCGTAAAGTGTCGTCCCGCACACGCTGATCCAGGACGACACTTTCCGCCCTACAGTGGATTAATGTTTTGAAGAGACTTCCTTGAAACAGAAAATAACACAAAAGCAGAAAGTGTCGTCCCAGTTTAGCCTGTGCGGAGTGCACAGGCTAATCCGGGACGACACTTTACGCACATGCATCAAGCCGGATTTTTCTGCATGTAGTTAGAAAGTATGTGCATTACACATTCGTAACTATATTTAACGATATGCCACAATATATATTTAAAATATGGGTATACTTTATTAACCAACCGAAAATATTTGTTTTTATATCCACTCATTTCCTTAAAAACTTCTATGATTAATTGTATTTAAAGACAAAATATAAGTGCTGAAGTTTTACATGTATTTGTAGGATCCGGATATGGTTAGGGACGTATTTAGCAAGATAATAACGAATAATCCATGAAAAAGGAATCAGAGGACACAAGGCAAAGGTAGGTAAAATTGTTGTGGTACAACAAAAACATATTTCAAAGAAATGTATGTAACAGTAATTCGTCATTCTACGATAACGCAATATTCCTGTTTTTATGAGATATTGCAATGTAGATGCCACCATGAATCCATAAAATATTATTAAAATCCATCAGTGTACTATTAACTGCATTTCGTACTTCAATACGCTAGTCAATAACTAAGTAAATATGTAATATTGACAAAATAATCATCAGTGTATAATGATCTTGGTTCAGAATAAACGTTACAGATTTCGTGTAGTTCACAAGCGGGTCGCAAAGCCGCAGGCATGTTAAACGGCATGTATATAATTTACTTTGTGATTGTCTCCTTTCATATAAAGATATTGATTATTTATCATTTTTATTAAGTTACATCAAGATTCAAAATGATGTCCAGGAGAACATTGCGTCCGTGAATGAAAGGAATGCATTCGTCGTGGATAAAACTAAACAATTAGAAGTAGAAATGCAGCGAGAAAAGGAGATGGCCCAAGCTGCAATGGAGGCACAGAAAACGCTTGAAGCAGAAAAGCAACGCATGGAGGGAGAGATTAATAAATTGGAAGAAGAAAGGGATAAAAAGTTTGATACCGCAGGTACGTTAAAATACACTTCATGTTTACTAGTGATTTCGTGTTACATTATACACCTGACTTGATTTGAGACGAAATAATTTCAGAAAAAGCTGGACACAAGATGATAAATGATGACGATGAAAACAGGACATTTCTCGATGTCATACGCCCGGCAGCGTCAATGGGAGGTGGTGCTGGCCTTCTGGTTGAAGTCACTGGACAAACCGTCAACTTCTTTACGAATTTGTTCCAGAAAGATAAGAATAAAGATCGTGTATGTCAAAAGTGATATAAACATTGAAAATAAGAAAAAAATACTAAGATATGTTATTATAAATTCAAAGAGGTAATTTTTTACTGTTGTTACTACTTATTTTTTTTTTACAGTTGTTACTGTTTTGTTGCTATTATTTCTCAGATGTGGTATTACATTCTGTCT
This sequence comes from Congeria kusceri, assembly GCA_027627225.1. Taxonomy (NCBI): domain Eukaryota; kingdom Metazoa; phylum Mollusca; class Bivalvia; order Myida; family Dreissenidae; genus Congeria; species Congeria kusceri. The sequence continues at coordinate 62,580,039 of CM051034.1, forward strand.
CATATGTTTGTTATCGTATACTAGTATAAGACGCTGGAGAAAAGTTATCAGAAAGCAGAGGACAGAGTGCATCAAGCACAACGTGAACGCCGTGATCTCGCGAATCAAATGTTCGCAAAGAAGAAAGAAGCATGTGAGCGGATCGCGAAGTTAAAAGAACTCAGCTTGCATCAAGGTATTAATTATGTTAGCTCTAATTCTTGCGTATACAGTTACATATCTGACTTGCAAAAACGGCCAGGTCAGAATACCGAGTCAGGGTAAATACTTCCTGAAAATACTATTTGACGCAGAATCATACGTCTAACTCAATATTTTTTATCATGCGTATGTTTTTTTTTTTTTTTCCATTTTGCGATGAAACTGACTCTATATGGTAGCTGGACGAAGTATAACAAAACGTACAAAACAATGCAATATTATATAACTTATCACTACTAAATGGAAACGCATTGGATTTTTTATAATAATTATTTAACGAGACCTCTTTTCAGCTGGACTCGGCAATGTTGAGAGCCTTCATGAAGCCTTGCGCCATCTTGGAGCCGTAGACCGTCAGTTTACGAGAAGCATTCAGTTTTGGAATAATATGGCCGCCACTCTGAGGTATTTGAGAGACGATATAAGTACCGGGGAAGTGTATTTAAAGAAAATTGAAAACGAGAAATATGCAGAACTCTTCAAGCAGTCTATCAGTAAGGCCGAAAAGGTACATATATAATTTATTTACTTAAACGTATGTGTATTCTTGAAACACTGTGTCAATATTTATTTATTTGTAACATTTGAAGCCACTAGACCTATATAATTATATAATTTAAAAAACGCAAACTATTAACTATGTTGATTCAGGAATTCTTTCAGTAGGAAATAGAGTTTTATATGGGTTTTATTTAATATTAAAATCCTATGGTCCACTACCTATAGAATATTTATTTACTCTAGTCAAAAATTACTTATAACACCTAATTCAACACAGGAATGGCAGTTCCTCGGCAAGTTATGCAGCGATTACATTCAAGAAAGTGACCGGCAGATCATGGTTCTGTACAGCTTCCTATCCGACGCTATTGACACTACAACCACCGCCGAAAGAAATTTGAGAAAAAAGGCTGTGGTTGCGTCCATCGAGTCGGATTTCGAGTCAGTTTTTGGGGATGGATATCCATCTGAGTAATAAGAGCGACAAAAACATGTTTTCATGTTTTTGATTGTGATAAAATTACAGACTTAAACAAGAAATCAATCTAGGCTGTTAAAGAACAATCAAACAAAGCTTATATATTTTTTAATTTTCGATTTCAACAAATATTCAAATTGTTACATTGTGCATTACAATTCAAGTTAACATTATGTTGGGCTGTTGGAGACAATTAAAGTGAGCCTAATGAAATGTCGTCGTTCCATATTAAAGGCCCCTGCTTCACAAGACCCGTTGGTAATCTAAACTTTAATTATTTTTTTGTTTATCTTTTGATGTATTCATTATGTATACTATTAATTATGTATATGCGCGTGGATTATTTTAATAAAAAGTATTAAGAATCTTGACTGCTATATTTACTTTTTTATACAACTTAATAAAATTAACCATATTTAGAAAACAAGATGTTTAAATTATAAACGTTTTCATTCATATCAAATGACGTCAGTCAGTAGCACAATATTTATATAAGTCATAATAATTTCGCGGAGTTAATTGATAACTAAATATATTTTCAACGACCGTTAACTAAGCATAAACGCTTCTTTCAATGTGGTATTGTTGAAATTTATATATAGAGTATCGTGTTCTGTGTTAAAGAGGTCTGTACGATTCCTTTATTTCGAGTCTTTTTCGTTACCCACTAATACAGTTTTAAATAATATAAAAATAACACACAAATATTGACCAAAATCCATGTTATTTATCAAAAAAATAAAAGACACATTTGCTTTCGAAACAGACCCGTTTACCCTACAGCAACGGCTATATTCTTTTTTTAATTAAGATAATAAGAACAATCGGTCAGACTCATCGAGGTGCTGTATATACATGTGCTATAATTTTTTATACGCAGTTTACCCCCAAAGTAACGGCTGTATTCTTTTTTAATAATAATAATAAGAACAATCGGTCTGACTCATCGAAGTGCTTTATATACATTTTTTATACGCAGTAAAAATATTTCTGTCTTAATACGCATCTCTGAACATAAGTTTTACTCAACATTTGTATTGTTTTAATATAGGTAATTTCATAGAACAAATGGATGGTTTTACTCTTTTTTTTTTTTCAAAAGCGTACAGTCGCTCTTTAATCCTGTGATGTCGTGAGTGCTGTTACATTTTATTTCAATACATAGTATTGAATTTAAAATAATATTGTGTTGAAGCAACGTTTAAACTTCGTGAATAGTTTAACTGTTTAAATTTTCCAAAAGATGGTTCTAGACGGTTTGAATGATCTGGCTGACTATAATAATATCCGTTTCACAGTTACCAGTCGTTTGTAACACTCAAGTCGAGTAGAGCATGACGGTTTGTCTCAATTAATGAAGTTCAAGAGAAACTGTGAAAGTCGTTATTGTTAATCTTAGTAGAGTTTTTAACAATAAGAACGCAATTTATCAAGTTCACATTATGGAGGATACGTATCGATATCAATAAAGTCGATATCAACATAGAACCGATGGATTTTAGTTCGGATAGAAAATTGCGATACATGCATTAATATCTGTTGTAGAAATCGCACTAACGGTGGTTATCAGATTTTTTAAAGAAACGTAGATATAGCAATTTATAAAAAAAAAAGAAATATTAATTAAGTAATTAAGCAATACGTGATACCCTTGGATTGCAAATGAAACGTTTATGCTACGCTATGTATCACTGGATGAAAGTGATAGGCTTGTTTGTTGTGCTACTCCCAGGGAATGGTAAGTTTAAATTACTTCGTTAAGTTGAATAGCGCAAATAACTGAAATACAAATAATTGAAATATAAATTTGTAAATAATTAACAACGCAGATAGTATTATCACTATAATCCAAGATCCCGAGACAATCATAATAATAATAATAATACAAAATAACATTATTATTATGATTATTATTATTATTATTATAACGATGATGGCGATAATATTTGATGATGATCATGATGATAATGATGATGATGATGATAATAATAATTATTATTATTAGTAGTAGTAGTATGTTTATTATTATTTTTATTTTTATTATTATTATTATTATTATTATTATTATTATTGTTATTATTATTAGCATCATTATCATCATCATCATCACCATCATCATCATCACCATCATCATCATCATCATCATCACCATCATCATCATCATCATCATCATCATCATCATCATCATCATTATTATTATTATTATTATTATTATTATTATTACTATCATTACTATTATCATTATATTATTTTTATTTTTATTATTATTATTAATATTATTATTATTAATTCTGTTATAGCAAACATCGCACAAATAAGACGTACGTATAATACGTATAGTACGTATAATACCGCTAAATCAAATCCAAAACAATTCTGGAAATCTCTATAAAAAAATGCTATAAACAGACGTCAAACACTGATGACAGTCCAAAATTAGATGACCTGTATACGCATTTTAATAATTTATTAGGCGAACAGCCCACACAAATGAACGACAATATAAATTTAACTGAAACAACAGATAATGATTTAGACAAAGAATTCACCATGAACGAAATAAAAGCTGCCGTTTTCCATCAAAACAATAATAAGTCATGTGGTTCAGATAATATACCTGCAGAAATAATTAAGTCATCATTTAACATATTAGCACCACATTTACTTTTAATATACAATGAACTATTTAAAAATGCCGATTATCCGGAAAGCTGGGGTCTGGGGTATATAGTTCCTATATTTAAAGGCGGGAAATCAAACGAAGCAAACAACTATAGAGGTATAACCTTAAATAACATTTTAGCAAAGATATACTCACAACTACTACTTAATCGTCTAACAAATTGGACAAATAAACACGAAAAAATCATTAACTGTCAGTTTGGTTATAAAAAAGGAAAAAGTACGACAGACTGCATATTTATACTCCACGCAATAATATAAAAAATAATTAATTCAGGACAAAAATTATACACTGTTTTTATTGATTATCAACAATGCTATGATAAAATCAATCACACACTGCTTTGGCAAAAATTAATGTCAGAAAATGTAAGTCCAAAAATGATAAATGCCCTAAAGGCTATGTACAGTGTCGTTAAATCCGCAATTAAATTTAATCACAACTTGTCTGACCCTATCCTTATACACCAAGGTGTGAAACAGGGTGACTCTAGCTCATCATTGCTGTTCATGATGTTCGTAAATGACATATTGAACCACATAAACACAGACATAGATGACTTATTCACTATTAACGAACTAAAGTTATTTCTAATACTATATGCTGACGACCAGATTCTTTTTGCAACCTCCCCAACAGCACTACAAACCATGCTTACGGACATAGAGACATACTGTAACACGTGGAAATTGAAAATTAATACAGCCAAAACAAAAGTTTTAATTTTTGAAAAAGGAACACGCTACACGAATGTTGATATTTTCCTATATGGTGAAAAACTGGAAATAGTCACTTCTTTCAAATATCTGGGAGTATACTTCTTTAAAAATGGTAATTTCAATAGAACACAAAAATGTATAGCAGACCACGCCTCGAAATCAATGCACCGACTATTCTCAGTGTTCAATAATTACGAGTTTAGCACAAAAAGCAAACTAAAACTGTTCGATATCCTTGTTGCGTCCGTATTAAATTACTCATCCGAAATATGGGGAACTGCGCGGGCAAACGATATAGAAGCCGTGCATACAAAATTTTTAAGAAAAATACTATGCGTCAATAAGTCAACAAATCTTAGCGCGTTACATGGAGAATTAGGACGAATGCCATTCAAAGAAATACAGAAAATAAATATTATTAAATATTGGTTTAAACTGATTTCGTCAAATGAAAACAGCGTAATTAAAATAATATATAACATGCTAAAAAACGATGCGAATAACGGTCATACATATAACAATCAAAACTGGGCTTGTCACGTGAAAACCATTCTCGAAAACATTGGCATGTCTGACCTGTGGATTAACCAAAACATAACCGAAGCGCAGTTAATATAATGCAAACAAAGAATACTAGACAGTTATACACAAACCTGGCATAGCGAGGTAAACAATTCTCCACGCCTATCTTCTTATTGCTTATTTAAACAAAACTTAACACTAGAAACGTATTTAGACAATGTAAATGAAACAAAATATCAAATCGCCTTAAGTAGGCTCCGGTTGTCATCACATAATCTAGAAATAGAAAGAGGACGATATCATAATATTGACAGAGAAAATCGTAAGTGTAAATTTTGCAACATGAACGCAATAGAAAATGAGTATTATTTCTTGTTAGTCTGTACAATATATACACACATTAGAAAAAAAACTCCTAAAACAACATTTTTGCAGGTGGCCAACAATTTCAAAGTTTAAAAGATTAATGTCCAGCGAAAATAAAAATGAAATAATAAGTGTAGTGAAGTTCATTTATGAAGCAACTAATTTAAGACGCCAATTAGAACGTAATTAAAACATCGTTTACCAGTAAAATTTTAAGTATCCTAGCCATAAACTACGGAACTACTGATTTTATTTCACGCAAACATGTTTGATTTTTTTTATCATTAAATACTTCCTCCTATTAGTATTTAAATAATATATGAGCAATAATGTTTGTTTCTCTCCAATTATAGATTTATTCTCTTTACTTCTTGTCAATAAAAATATAATTGTGTTTAACCATTTTATTAGACAATTATACGTTCCACTTCTGCCATTACTTGTAAATATTTATACTTATTCATATTATGTAGGCTATGAGCTTGTATAAGCTTTATTGCTGAATAAATGTTGTTGTTGTTGTTGTTGTATAACGGTAAAAAAGAGGACATATTATGAGCTTAGTTATCCCCCATTATTATTTTAATTTTATTATTCTTCTTCATATTATTATTGTTATTATTAAGACGATGATGATGATGGCGATGATATTTGATGATGATGATACTGATGATGATGATTATTATTATTATTATTAGTAGTAGTAGTATAAGTATTATTATTAGTATTATTATTATTATTATTATTATTATTGTTATTATGATTATGATTATGATTATGATTATGATGATGATTAATAATAATAATAATATTATTATTATTATTATTATTATCATTATTATGTATGTTATAGCAAACATCGCATAAATAAGACGTTCAACGGTTAAAAAGAGGACATAATATATTTTATTCAACATATAAAACGCCCTTGATTTATTGCGTTAATTAACGAAACATAATCGGGGTGAAATTCTACGTTTATCTGCGAGTGGAACTGGCTCATATCCATAAAAAATGTTTTCGACTACATCGACAAAACCATGTGAACTCGAGAACGAGTAATCGGTATTTGATTCGGACTTCCATTCAATAGAAATAAATCAGATCATGTGCGAAATAAATTCAGCACACATCTTTATTTAATTTGTTTGGTGTAGATCTATTTTTAATGAAACGAAATTTAAATGGTAACAATAATGTAATGAAACTGCATGTATGAAATGCTTGTGTGCGGCCCACTGATCAATGGAAGAATGGAATGTTCTTTTGAACGCTCGCACAATGCTCGCCGCTTGATTACTTGTAGCTCTAGCTTCCGTGATGAATAGCTTTTATGTTTCCCGCACAAAGGGTTGTTACCATGTAAATGCTAGGCTCATTGAGTTGTATTTGGACTGGGAATGTAATCAATGCAATGGGTGAACTAAGCACGTCTTATGTCCTCATTGGACTGGGAATGTAATCAATGCAATGGGTGAACTAAGCACGTCTTATGTCCTCATTGGACTGGGAATGTAATCAATGCAATGGGTGAACTAAGCACGTCTTATGTCCTCATTGGACTGGGAATGTAATCAATGCAATGGGTGAACTAAGCACGTCTTATGTCCTCATTTTTACCCATAAACGTATTATTTATACTTATTAAGTACATGTATATTGAACTTTTAAATAAAACACTATATAAGCTATAAAAAGAACTGATTTAAATGTTTTATGTGGAATTTTCAATTAAACGACATATTATCAACGCATTACTACAGCCAAATATCCATAAATAAATAAAATAGATTTCTGCTACAGCATATTGTGTATGTTAGTGTAATTTGTGTGTCCGTTTTGCTAAAATATGAATACTCTAAAATTTGTGTCCTTAAAACCGTTCGCTTTGATGTTATTTTTGTATCAGAATGCGCCTGCAACTGGCCAGCGTTATTTGCGAACAGCGTGTGGGAGGGCACGCGGGGGACGTTGACGTTTGGAAGCGGCAATTTAAGCGGCCTGGTTATTGACGTCAGAGGTCTGGATCCCAACAAGGGAAGTCTGAACACGTGGGAGTGCGTGAACGCGGACTTCTTTCAGGCGGAGGGAATTTTGCTCCTGAAGTACGTTATTCAATTCAAATGTATGCATTACATGTATATTTACATGAAAACGTGTTCAATTCCATATTTTGTTAATAATGGTTTCAACATGTTTTGTTAACAGACTATGGTAACAGTTATTAAATTCTGTTTAATATGTAACCATTCAGTATATTTGATGATAATTTACACAAAGTATGCCTCATATTGAACGAGTTTCCTTCTTTATTTTGGCGATGTTTGTATCCTTAAACAGGTTATCTATCTGTTTTACAGAAGCTAAACGTGAATGCTTTGTCATAAGTTTACCTCTGTCATTCTTTACTAGTTTTTAGTCCACCAAGCAATCACTTATTGTGCTTAAATAAACATACTATAAACAACGTTTTTTAAATGTAAATAAGCATTTGTTTTAACATTCAGTATGCCTTTCAAACGTTCGTCTTGTACATATTGCAACCAAAGAAGTCAAATGTGGTAACTTTCTTGCTGTACTACAATATATCCATGAATACTCCTATAAATATGAGCTCGATCGTGGTTTTTTTTATCATTTTACATTCATTTTTAACGATTTTCATGTATTACATATTTTGTCAATGTCGAGTAGTGTGGATTTTGTCCCATACAAAAAATAGCTCAGAATCCACCGATAACGTCTAATTATTTGGACTACACGTCATGTGGCACTTGTAAATACAATTAAATCAAGCGATTTGTATTTGACATGCGGCCATCTGAAAAGACGAAATGCATGTAATTGTTTGTACGCCGACCGATAATTCATTTGGCGTCGTTTGCTTGTTGGTTGTTGTTTCGCTATTGCTGCCCCTGTAACTATTGTTATTTCGGTTGTTTCACGATTCATTGGTTGTTGTTCATGTGACCATTTTATTTGTATAGGTCCACAGAGACTTTCAATCACATCAACAGTTATTTCCTCGCCTACCTTTGCCTCACCATGACGCGAATTTCAGGCGTCGAGGCCTTGTACTTCTATCAGACACACGGTGGGTATGATATACAGTTCTAAGCATGTACACAAAGCGAATAACAACAATACAGTGTAGTAAATATATATCAAATACATATAATAACCGAATGTGTGCAATAAAATGTTTTAGCTATAAACAAAATAAAACGATTCTTTGTTAATTCATGCTTTGTTGCATTGTGTAAATAATGATAATCAACATCATAAGAAGATTTGATGAATTTCGTGCAATTTATTGTTTTCTCTTAGTTTCTTGTATGTCCGGTATAACAGCATCGACAAATATAACCCATACACAAATGTTTTTGGTACTAATCTTGTAGTGGCTCCGTCCTGTTAAACCACGTGATCACACTTGCATAATGTTAAATACATTACAGCGGAGGAGCCGGCCCTAAACAACGAGCGCATCAAGATCCACCAGGACGGCACCTACACGACCAAGGCTCAGATCTGCGGCTCCAACCCGCCACTACAGGAGTTCCACTACATGGTCAAGCAAGGTGAGCAAACGTGTAGAAAACCACTCCGCCACTACAGGAGTTCCACTACATTGTCAAGCAAGGTGAGTCAGACCTGCGACACCATCCCGCCACTACAGGAATTCCACTATATGGTCAAGCAAGATGAGTCAGACCTGCGGCGCCATCCCGCCACTACAGGAGTTCCACTACACGGTCAAGCAAGGTGAGTCAGACCTGCGACACCATCCCGCCATTACAGGAGTTCCACTACATGGTCAAGCAAGGTGAGTCAGACCTGCGACACCATCCCGCCACTACCGGAGTTCTACTTCATGGTCAAGCAAGGTGAGTCAGACCTGCGACACCATCCCGCCACTACAGGGGTTCCACTACATGGTCAAGCAAGGTGAGTCAGACCTGCGACACCATCCCGCCACTACAGGAGTTCCACTACACGGTCAAGCAAGGTGAGTCAGACCTGCGACACCATCCCGCCACTACAGGAGTTCCACTACATGGTCAAGCAAGGTGAGTCGGACCTGCGACACCATCCCGCCACTACCGGAGTTCTACTTCATGGTCAAGCAAGGTGAGTCAGACCTGCGACACCATCCCGCCACTACAGAGGTTCTACTACATGTTCAAGCAAGGTGAGTCAGACCTGCGACACCATCCCGCCACTACAGGAGTTCCACTACACGGTCAAGCAAGGTGAGTCAGACCTGCGACACCATCCCGCCACTACATGAGTTCCACTACATGGTCAAGCAAGGTGAGTCAGACCTGCGACACCATCCCGCCACTACAGGGGTCTACTACATGGTCAGCAAGGTGAGTCAGACCTGCGACACCATCCCGCCACTACAGGTGTTCCACTTCATGGTCAAGCAAGGTTTGCAAACTTTTAGCAAACAAACCAACACTGAAGCACTGGGTTCTTATTCATACAGTTCCTAAAGAAAATTGTAACTTAAATTTTATATAAGCATAAAGTTCCCAAGGAAAAATGTAACTTAAATTGTATATAAGCATAAAGTTCCCAAGGAAAAATGTAACTTAAGTTGTATTAGTATATAAGCATAAAGTTCCCAAGGAAAAGTGTTACTTAAATTGTATATAAGCATAAAGTTCCCAATGAAAATTGTAACTTAAATTGTTATAAAGTTCCCAATGAAAATTGTAACTTAAATTGTATTTAAACATATACTAATAGTTCTGAAGGCATATTGTAAGTTAACAAGCAGCAGATCTGCGGTTTCACTCGCCACTGCATGAGTTTCACTACAAGGTCAAGCAAGGTGAGACAAGCCGGGCTCGGCTAGCTCAGTTGGTAGAGCGCTGGACTGTCAATCCGGGGCTCGAGAGTTCGAGCCCCAGCCCGGCCACTTTACTTGTGTGGGGATTGGTCATGAAATAATTTCTACGGCCACTCTCGCCCTATCGCGGATTCAAGTAGGCCAGTTGTCAGTTACTGGCATTACATACCTACTTCGTTCTTTCATTCGGGTCTATATTTTTCGAAAACACCTGTAAGAACAATACAATCCGCGTGCATGGGTCTATTTTTTTTGCACGTGACCGGGTCATTCCAAAGAGATACAAGACCCGTCTACGTGCAAAAAGATAGATCCGTGCATTAGGATTGTATTGTTCACAAAAAGACATGTCAACGAGAAGCATATGGTTCAACAAAGTGTATACTTATTATGTATGTTATACATGTGCATGTACATGTTCAATTTTTGCACTTTCTGCATATTTCTCAAATACTGTTAGTTAAACTTGTCGCCGGGTGGTGAAAAGTGTGCAGCCAATCCGGGACTCGAACCCGGGACCTCTCGCTATCAGGGCGAGTTCTCTACCGAGTGAGCTAACCCGGCCGCTTACACACTAATCACCAATCCCGCTTTAGATCGGTACCGTGACAAACTCAACGTACAAAATACAAAATATATATTATATGTCAATGCAAAAACAATGCAAAAAAAATTCCTTAAAAAAATAATGAATTGCAACATATATAATATATAAATATATTATTTTCTAAAAATAATAAATGCAACGTATATCACTTTTTAATGTTGTATATTTTAAATCTTACACTCAAATATACCACGGTTTAATGCCATGCAACTTCTTATTTATTGATACCTTTTTTAAATATTTGTTTGTTTAAAAATGTTCAAAATATTTTTATACATTCTGCATCAAATATTTCAACGTTAATTGTGAATTTATAAAGAAATGTCTTTCTGTTTATAGACAACATTTTTTCGTGCATACACGAATAAATAAGACAATAAGATATTATGTTCCATTTAGAGTTGCTTATTGGCTAATTAAACAACGATTTAGAGTTCCGATGCGAAAGAATTAACCACAAGTACGTTAGCATCAGCACGACAATCCGTTGTTTATTTACAGATAACCAATGATACGGCAAACATTATTTCGATTTTATGACCTGAAAACAAATTCTGCCATTCAAATGTGAAAAATATATTACAGTCTTGGAACAGTGTTTTCGAGTTGTTTGTTAGCAATCTAACAATTTAAAATTTGTTTTTTTGAAAACTGCGTGTTATATTAATAATTTCATACCAATCTTAAACAGATAAAGTGAGAAAAAATACCTGCTAACATGGTAGAAAGAACCATCTGATAGACAACTTACAGCGTAGAAAGACTGTTGGCGACAAAATAAACTAATAGCATGTTGATTATGAGTGCATTTTTGCTAAAAAAGAAACATTTTTGCTAAAAAATAAACATTGTTGAATGAAGTCCCGCCTTTAAACTTTATAATGTGTCTTCTTTTTCAGTACTATACGACATCAATATAAAAACTAATTTGTAAGTAACGAACACATTTTTTTTTCGAGCTAATTATCTTATGCAAACGGAATTATTCACAACAAGTCAATCTGCAACGGTCCAGAATAACCGATGAATCGTAGTAGTTAGGAGCACCGATTGTTAGTTTTCCGGAGCCTACTGAGTCAAAAGTAGGTCATACGATACAAAGATCTATAAATATTTATAGATCTTTGTACGATGCAAGCGCTGGATTTTCCATCCTACAGTTTAAAATTAATAAAGTGCAGTAATTTATTGTCAAAATATTCAATGAGAATCCGTCACAAGACAAAATATTTTCGCACCGAGTCAAAAATAACCGATGTAGCGCCTTAATTTGGTGATCTTATTCCAGGACACTCCGGTAAATATTTCGGTTACATACAAGTAAATAGCGAAAGTAAGGGTGTCATTAGTTTCAAATTACATTTTTAATAAATTGACAATTTAAGAAACTGTAATTGTAATAAATAATATGGTATACGCATTATAATGCATATTGCATATATTATCTTAGATAATTAAAATGTAAGAAAACAGTTGTGAAATTTTGCTGTTTTGAAGAAGGACCCTTTCTGATTTCGATTTACTGACTAATAGCCTGCACAGAAAAGAAGTATTTTTCCGTGATACCTGTTCCGGAAATTACCCTCTCTAAAGACCGTTGGCTTCCGCCAACAGTCTAAAAACCCTCGAGCGCTCCGCGCTCTCGGTTTTCACATTCTGCCGTGGACGGGTCTTTCTTACGCAGAAAGACCTCCTACTCTGTCAATACTATACTATAGTATGTGCACTTGGTACTGGTAAACCGCTTATGTCGGCTATAAAGCTTGCCCAGGACAAGTGCGAGCAGGTTAACTGACCGCCCTTATATGACTGAAAAAAGATATATACGGCAAAAAATCAAAATAAACATACAAACAAACAAGGTGAGACTAGCGCGTGTCTGTTCTAGTGCGCACATTCTTTGAATCGTTGTGAAAAATTTTTATTCTTGTTTTAATTTTAATTTAAATCACAGTGACATGAAAACAAGTTTCAATGTACCAGAACAGCATCATCATCAATATTTCAGACCAAGATTAAGTTTGAGATACGTGTATAGTTCTAGTGGATCGTGGATGGGTACTAGGATTCATAAAATATTATGCTCTTTAATACTACTTACTACTTGCACTTGATTACTTTAAACATAAATGAAGAGTAATTAATTACACGGCGCATCCAACTCAGAATGTCTAATTTTCGGGACAAAGAGAGGGGTAATCTGCGTTTATTTCTGACCTCGGGAGTCACTAAGACACCGAAGAATCCCTAGCCACCAGTCCCCACACAAGTTATTTGGCCTGGCTGGGGCTCGAACTCACGAACCCCAGATTGACAGTCCAGCGCTCAAAAGGAGAAGTGGACGATCTATACATAATTTTGCGAAATACTCGTACAGCCAGGAAACAATGTTTTAACCACATTCATATGTATTAAGAAATACATACCGGTAAAACGGATATACTGTGTAATACGCTATACCGGTACATATCTCTGCGTCTTTAGTAGATGAGCAAAGTACATAGTGTGATGACTGGTGATTAATTAATCTGACGACTTCTATTTGATACGGTTGAATCAGACTTATTTTTTAAAGAATTGTTTACAGTCAGTTAAATATTGAACATGTTTATACTTATTGCACGTAGATAGAAAACTAGAGCTAAGTATAAGCGAACGAGAAAATGTTTAATATGTAACATGTGTACGTGTAGGTCAAGATTTAGCCGCTAAGAGCAGTTCTGCCCTCCATGGCTTCTCGCCCGGTTATACATGTTTCCTACTTATTGCACGCCGACCTTTTTTGTAGAGAAAATGCTGTACAATTGCAATATTGATTTAACAAGCAGTCTAATTATGTTGTTAAATATGTCTCCAACACACTGTTCCAGGATATTTGAAAGGAAAGGTTCTAGGTAGCCTGTTCATAATTCTACAAATATAGTATTTTGAAAAGACTTAATATTTCCTAGGTGCACATATATAGTAGTAGAGTAGTTTTAGTCAGCCTAGCAACATATTTTACATGTAATATATCACATCAAGACATATTTTAGCAAGAAAACAAGTATTATCAGTTTTTTACACACAAGTACAGATGCTATACATTTGGATACATTATATGTTTTAACATAGCAGCAATGCAGCATAGTTACATATAGCCGTGAAGTTCTATACTTCTGCCTTTGTAAATAGGGCTACCACACCCACACTGGCGATACATCTGGTACCGGGTCTGTTAACCCATCTAGTTTAATAACCCGCACAGTGTGCTCGGTTAATGGTGTAAACCGGCATACCGCGGATAAATAAGCTGATCTAGTAGTAGCAGCACGCAGACCGAAAACTATAGAGCTATATTCAAGTGAAAACATTTTAGTATGTGTATTTGCAGGTCAAGAACTCGCCTCTAAGCAGTTCTGCCCACCCTCGCTCCTCGCCCACATGGACTACAACGTAACGTCATCTAGCGGCACCGTCAGCTGTACGGACTCCGTGGATAGCTGGGACGTCTGCAAGGACAGGACGGAGATGACCTTCAACTATTCCACGTGTGCGACACAGATGATGTATTCAAGTGAGGAACGAATAGCTAATACACCGGATTTGTTGAACTGTATTACAGATGCAATTGTAGTTCTATGATACTTAGCTTTTGTATCAATTGTTGAATGTCAAAGTTGAAACAGGCTGAAACTGAGACTAACCGTTTACTACATTTACATGTTTAAATACTAATTTTTATTTTCCATCAAGTATTTCTATTATGATACCAGCATAACTTCATGTACAATAATCGTGACCGCTATTGCCTTCACCGCTATCGCCATCATCATTAATAAACCAGTGATATATCACAACTCTCTCCGCAAAATCCACGCCCAGTAAATGAACACAACAGACATACCAACAACCACAACAACCGCAACAACCCCAACCACCAGTGTTACTTTATGAACAAAGCAGCCACAATCTGAGGCCCAGGTATAGCGCGTACACGCGTAAATGACGCACAGAAATTTGGAAAATACGCAGAAATTTTTTAATTTGGGGGAACAATTACGCATATTTTTTTATCATGTTCGCGTACTTATCGTCAAATATTAGTAATTGGTAGACAGAAGAAGATAAGAGTTTTGATAGACCTGCCTACCCGAATGTACATATGGTTCAGTAATTAGGCTAGCAATCAAAGTCTTAAACTGTTCTGAAGTTTTACTCTTAAAATTATTGTATGTACATAGTGTTGCTACATTATTAAGGATTATTATTATAATACTGTGTTGTTGTTGTTTTTCACATATTGTAAAAAGTTTTGTTGGATGTAAATTAACCACCATTTATCCTACATGGACTGTACATTTACCCCATTAATTCTGGAGATAAGTACATTAACTCCCAAATTTTTAGAAGTACCCGTACATTAACCCCCATTACAAAAACTTATCTGGAGCTCTGATCACAATTGTCACCAATAGCGCCAACCTATTGAGCATTATCACCAACACTACTCGTCACTGATGGCGCTGCAGCATCTGCTACAACTACTTCAATAATAGTTGTCATTAATAAAATAATTATTTCTTCAGGTGAGGGGCGTGCCTACTGCATGTTTAACCTGACGGCTACACACGACTATACTATAGTATTCGCCAACGAGAGTGCCGGCAGCCAGTTTCTATGTGTGGTAACCGGGTCCCTTCTTGTTATAGTAAATAATAGTACTTTATAAATCAACGAGAAAGCAACACCCGAACATAAACGTTGCATTTAGTAGTAGATCTGTAGCTGATTACTGCAGACCCGCAGACAATACAAAATCCTGGATTCGCCCCTGAAACAGACACGCGCGTGATAAAAGATCCAAACGTTAACTGTTCTGTCTAACCGTACATAGACCTACAGCTGTGAGTACGTTAGCCTAATATTTGCTATATTATTGAATCTGATTAATATAACATCACCTTTATTTCCATTTAAGTATCTTTAAAAAATATTTTAATCATTCTACCCTCCATCAGGTTTCGAACGCGGCAGGAACCGCTGCTAGCTTTGCACGAGGACGCTGCGGACAGGCCAACCAGTCGCCGACAACATTCGCGAGGTCCGGTGGCGCTAACGTCGGCTACTCCGTTACAATCTCGGCTACAGGTAACTGGCGTGTTCTCCACTTTTATGACTTGGCATGAATACATTTAATTATATATTTGTTCTTTATATATTATTTGCTTTTGTTTAGTCCAATTGCTTTAGTTTTTGCAGTTAAGACATTAAATGAAATGTGTGAACAAGTTCCTTGAAGTAAGTCACATATATAGCAGGAGAGATAACTTTGAGCTATTTTTAAAATCAGCAACCATTAAAGTTCAGTTTCCTTCCCAGCATTAAACTAACGAAACAGGTAGTTAGGGGAGACTACTGAGAGGAGCTTGACCCAAAAACTCAGAAATTATTCAGCTACTTGACGAAGTTGGAAAATTATGTATGTGACAGTAGGAATCTGGCTTGTGAACTTTTCTTTTCAAATTAAATATACTAGAACTAGTTTAATGTTATAACAACAAGTGACTGCAATTCCCAAAACCACCAACTACCGGTATCACGGTGTTAAAACGAATCGGTTACCTCTTCGTTAAAACTAGCCAAAAACGCACCCTCTCCGTTACGGTACATGTCCCTCTCCGTTAAAAATCAACACGGACATTACCGGTAGGTCACTTTCACGTTAAAATAATAGTTTGTTATCGCTAACACCCCCTGTACGTCGGTAAACTAATTTGCAGATGATAAATCAAATTTCCGAGAAAACATGTCGGACAAATTACTTATTACCATAATTTATTTACAAAAACTCATATCTTCAAGGTAAATTTCAACATTTAAAATATCGCACAAGATACAGCGATATTTTGTATGTATAATGCGCCGTTACAAACGATTCCTAATGGCAATTATATGGCCAAATTAGTATGAATTGGGTTAAGAATGTAGAAAAAAATCAGTAAAGTTGGCAATATTTTATGTAAAAAAATACTTATTAATTAATGTTTTTGCAATTATTAATGCACGACCTTACGTATCAGCCATTCTTCTTTGTATATCTGCTTCATGCGTTGTTTAAATGCACCAAACACGCGTTATATTGTTATTTTCGTGGGACAATATAATGTAAAATTGATAAAGCCCTAACTTTTAGGTGATAAAGTCCAAACTATTTGTTTAAACTGAATGGATAATAACCAAACTTGTACAATAGTGCTTTATGTAAATGCAATAAATGTATGCATTTAAACCACTTCGAGCGAGATTTTAACATTGTTGACCATAAAAGTTCACTCAAGCATTGTGCAGCAATTTTATGAAAGTAAACATTGTTAAGGTTTATACCACAGTAAGACTTTACTGCTGAAGAAATTTTCAAAGAGACTGCCAATATAAAAACTGGAAAAAGTGCGGGACCAGAGCTGATCTTAAATGAATTTATAATAAATGGCAGAGATGAACTTTCTCCGTATTTGCTTAAATTGTTTAACAAAATATTATGTCTTGGATATTTTCCAGATAAATGGACCGAATGTCTTATTGTACCTATTTTAAATGAGATTTAAATGACCCAAATAATTTTAGAGTGATAACTATGTTAAGTGTCATAGGTAAATTGTTTACACATTTGATTAAAAATAGGCGATCAAACTGGGCTGAAAATAACCATGTTTTGCTGGAAGCACAAGCTGAATGTCGAGCGAAAATGGGAACAACACATGACGTATTTGCCCTTCACCGTCCGCATACATGAGTAGGAAGCATTTTAACATGCGTATATCAATACCACTTGCTCCTTTTGAGTACAATATATCCTCCATGTCGTTGATACACAAAGAAAACAGAATGGGGAACAAAACACTCGCCTTGTCTTAGACCTAAAAGACTCTCAAATGCAGTTCCGATATCATTATCATGTCTTACTTTTGTGTATACATGAGTATACATTGCTTTTATAACTGTAAAACGTCGTCCTCGAATACCGAGTCTGTATATTCTGTACCAAAGATATCCCTTACAATGTAATCAAATGCCATTGTAATGTCAATAAAACAACAATAAAATTGCTTATTTTAATTTAAAATATGTTATTAAATGGTGAAGGACAAATAGGTGTCAAAATCAGCACACATAATGACTTTATATTATCGGAGACAGGGATACTTGACTTTGTAACTATGAGTAAAATGCATATGATAAAGTACTTGTTTAAGGTGATATGTGATCCAGAACATAAATTCATTAAAATGATACAGAAAATTATGCTAGACGATATTGAAAGTAATCCCCTAAAAACCAACTGGGCAAGTCAAGTGAAATGTATTCTAAGTTCATTGGGATTCTATCATATCTGCTGGGCACAAGGTGTTGAAGAACTCAATGGTTTCTTTTCTGTGTTTAAGCAAAGAATTACTGACACTTTGGTCGAAGTTGTAGAAGGACGCATAAATGGCTATTCAAGGGCATTATTTTATAGAAATATCTTCTGTTTTGAACTTCAATTTTACCTTAAATGGGTTAACATCAAGAAGGGAATGTGGAATAATACCGATATTAGTAAAAAAGTGTTTGCCAGTTTACCCTGTTCTCTAAGATGAATATCATTGAATATTTTTGAACATCTACTCACAAACAATACAAAAATACAATACATATATCAGTGTATTATAGACGTCATGATGATTAATGCTATGTTATTAAGTTACATGCAGTACAGATCACTTTTATGAATACTGTGCATATTACTTTAATGTTTAACTTAGATATTCTTTTTTCCAAAGCAGGAGAATACAGTACCGATAACTTTCACGTATTACTATACTAATATAAATATATATTATTTTTGTAAAACATGAGAATACAGTACAGATCACTGTTATGTATAACTACGATAAAAATTATTTGTGTAAAGCATGAGAATACATTACAGATCACTTTTATGTATTACTAAGATATCATTAAGACAAATGTTCTGACAAAGTTTCATGAAGACTTCTACAGTGTTAACAAGCTTTTTCTTCAATTTGACCTAGTGACCTAGTTTTTAACCCCACATGACCCAGATTATGTTTGAAAAGCATGATAATACAGTACAGATTACGTTTGTGCATTACTTAGATACAAATAGTTTTTGTAAAGTACGAGTATACAGTACAGAATACTTTTATATAGTACGCGCAGATATATATATATATATATATATATATATATATATATATATATATATATATATATATATAATGTATTTCGCTTGCTTTAAACGTGATAATATTATTTGTTCCTATTTGTATAATTGTTATTCATGACGATCATGGGTCATGTTGGCCTTATTCGTTTTGTATATGATACAGTGTACAACTTTTGAATAAACTGTATTTTTCTTCTATTACATACAATAAAAATATGTATATCTAATGAAAATATGTAATGAAAAATAGCACAAAACAAACCTTCCTTTGCAAAAAATAATCAATGTTCATGTCGCATTGCATAAATATAAATATCCCAATGCGGACCCTCAATTTCGTTTCTGCAGGGCTGCTTGATTTGGGATATCACTAATACACGACACAACACATAATTTCGTACGACTATAGTCCGCTAAACACTTATTTGGTTCCACAACGGGCCCTACATTTCTCTTTCGTAGGGCTTGTACAAATGGAAATACCTAATATCGTACAAATGTCTTTATAAGTATTGAAATCAAATAGCAAACAATATCAAATCTATACTGATATCACATTAAAAGTAACTTTTTATTGAGTTAACAAATTCATTTCATCAAACAAAGCCAATCAGACCAGTTGTGTTCTAATTGTAATGTTCTCTTGTTTTGTAGCTGTATAACTGTTTGGCTGGTTAATTATTATTATTATTATTACACTGTTATCATGCATATTGAAAGAACTAATTATATATAAAATGTATAACTATATATAACTAGCTGTATAACTGTTTGGTTGGTTAATTATTATTATTATTATGATACTGTTATCATGCATATTGAAAGAACTAATTATATATAATATGTATAACTATATATAACTATGTATAGCTACATAAGTATGTATGTTTCTGTGTTTGTAGCTGTATAACTGTTTGACTGGTTAATTCCTACTACACTGTTATAATGCATGATGAAAACAAATTGAACATTTTCTGATTGAGTAAGACTGTCTTGTACTTCTTTATAGTACTAGTAGTTTAAACTTATTGTTAATTGTAAGAATTAATTATATATAAATATGAAATTTCAAATATATCTATGTATAGCTATACAACTATGTATGTACATGTGTGTTTATGTGTGGGTGTATGTGTGTGTCTATGTGTGTACGTGTGTATGGGTGTATCCGTGTATGTGTGTACGTGTGTATGGTATGTGTGTATATGTATGTATATGGTTGTGCATGTATACTGTACATGTGCACCTCTGTAACTTTATGCTTTCACCGTATGTTGTATGTGTAAATTACCCTTATAACACACTTATGTATGTCTATAACGATTAGGGTACCTTAAGCCGTCCAATTTGTTCTTATGGCACTTAATTCTTTAAAATGACCAGCTCATTTACACATTGACCACTTACCTTCTGATTTACGTCTTTATAACCTTTTTCATTTGCTTTATTTTCTTGTTTTACTGTTTTCAGGATGAAGGACTTGTTGACGAGTCTTGGACTATTGTAACTCTTGCTAAAGTGCACTCACCTTTCTTAACGTATTATGATGGTTACACATAACATCTTACCAAGATACAAACCAATCGGATTGTTTTTTGCATCTTTAAATGCAATAGTCTTAATTTCGTTGTACAAAAACGAAATTGTTCTGGAATCGTTTCTTCACAACATCAAAGGTCAATCCCAACTTTTCCGGCATATTCAACGGCCGTATACACGCGCTATAGTTAGTAAACGCTACTATTCCAATTTAATATTCGGACGGAAAACAATTTTTGTCTTCTTAACAGTCGCGATACTTACATGGCTTAACATAATCATGTTGCTTTCTGGGGATATTGAACTAAACCCAGGCCCAGTATCGATTAGTTCCTTAGCTTCCTCTGTCACGGAGATCAATACACTTACTGACTTATTGGCAATGCCTAATAACTTTTCGTTTATTCAGTATAATGTGCAGAGTATCCGGAACAAATTGGATATTCTTACTGCAGAACTCTCGAATTTTGATGTACTATCCTTTACTGAGACTTGGCTTAGTAACTCTATTGAAACTGACGAACTCCTTATCCCCTCATATCACTGCCCCGAACGCAAAGATCGAATACATGACAGCCACGGTGGGGTTATGCTATACGTAAAAGATTGTATCCACTATGAACGCAGACCTGACCTTGAACCTATTTCATTAGAATGCATTTGGATTGAACTCCACTTGCAGAGTAAAAAGCGTGTCTTATTTGGGTTATTTTATAGACCACCAAACGCAGATGTGTCTTACACTAACTTAATTGATGACTCTTTTGGCTTAGCAATTGAAACCGGTATATCAGATATTATAATAACCGGGGACTTTAACATGAATATCAATATACATACATTAGCAAGAAAACTTGATTCTTGGTGCCAAGAGTACAGTCTTGTTCAAGTTATTGACGAACCAACGCATTTTACAGAAAGTTCTTCATCAATTCTTGACTTGTTGCTACTAAGTAACCCAAACAGCTTGGCATTATCAGGTGTTGGTGATCCTTTTCTTGATCAACAACATCGCTACCATAGTCCTATTTATGGTTTATTAAAATATAATAAGCCAAGAGCGAAAACATACGAGCGTCATATATGGAAATACGAGGACGGTAACTACAATGTGTTACGTGAAACCTTCTCTACATTTAACTGGGAAACAATCGCAAGTAATGACGTCGACACATATTGCACTAATATCACTGATACTATTATTCGTAATGCTAAACATTGTATCCCAAACAGGCTAATACAAATCAAACCGCGTGACGCTCCTTGGCTCAATACACATATACGTCGTATGATAAGAAAACGCAAACGAGCTTAACAACATGCGAAACGCAAAAACAGTACCTATTATTGGTCCAAGTTTCGTGCACTCAGAAACCAGACCATATCATTAATTAGACAAGCAAAAGATCAGTACTATGTAAACCTACGCGATAAACTCAAACAAAATAACCACACGTCTAACGACTGGTAGAGAACTCTCAAGTCATTTATCAACAAAGCTAACAATTACTTAAATTCTGCACTCATTAATCCCACCGACAATTCAGCTGTAACTGATTGCTTTGAAAAGGCGAACATTCTTAACAATTTCTTTCAAAGTCAGTCAAAAATTGACATTGATAATGATAACATTCCGGATCTCACTTATGTACCAATTGCTAACTTGCTAGAGTCTCTTATTATTACATCTACTGATGTTCATGATGTTCTAGAATCACTTTCTGTTGATAAAGCATCAGGACCTGACGGTATAAGTAACCGTATTTTAAAAGAATGTCGAGTCGAATTGTCCACTCCCTTATGTGAACTCTTTAATTTCTCACTCAACAAATGTATAATGCCAAGCTGTTGGAAAGATGCTAACGTCAGTGCAGTTTTAAAAAAAGGTGACCCTAAATTAGCGATTAACTATCGTCCAATATCATTGCTTAATACAATGGAAAAAGTGTTTGAAAAAATAATTTTTAAACATGTGTACAATCACCTTATTAGTAACAAAATACTGACCTCATCTCAGTCTGGGTTTTTGCCAGGTGACTCTACCACAAACCAACTCACTTATATATACGATACGTTTTGCAAAGCCCTTGACAATGGATTAGAGGTAAAAGCTGTATTTTTTGACATAAGTAAAGCCTTCGATAAGGTCTGGCACCTGGGTCTATTACATAAACTCAATGCTATTGGCATCCGTGGAAAGTTACACTCTTGGTTTGTAAATTATCTTAATGGAAGACGTCAACGTGTAGTACTTCCAGGCGCAGTTTCTAACTGGGCTACACTAGAGGCCGGTGTCCCTCAGGGCTCTATATTAGGGCCCCTATTATTTCTAATCTTTATAAATGATATTGTAAACGACATTCAAAGTAACATTCGTCTGTTTGCTAACGACACATCCCTATACATTATCATAGATGACACAAATACTCGTAATGCTATATTACAAAACGATATCAACAGAATATCTGATTGGGCCTTAAAATGGCATGTCTTATTTAATCCTTCTAAATCTGAAACAATTACATTCTCCAGAAAGCAACAACCGAATACATATAGCTTTAAAATGTTGTCTAAGCCAATACCGGATGTCTGCTCCCACAAACATCTAGGAGTTTTTCTTTCGAATGATTGTAAATGGCACATCCATATTAAATATATAACTGATAAAGCTTGGAGTCGAATTAATATTATGCGCAAACTGAGATTTAAACTTGACCGCAAATCGCTTGAAATAATTTATACGTCCTTCATTCGACCGCTATTAGAATATTCAGATGTAATATGGGATAATTGCACTCAAGCAGAAAAACGTGAACTTGACAAAATTCAAATCGAAGCAGCGCGAATTGCTTGTGGGTCATCAAAACTAGTATCTATAACCGAATTGCAAAAAGAAATTAACTGGGAACCGCTACAAGATCGACGCGACAAACACCAACTAATACTTTTTTACAAAATGCAAAACTCTCTTACCCCTCAGTATTTGACCGACCTGTACCTCAACATGTCGGAGCTGCTACTAGGTACAATCTCCGTAATGCGAATGACTTGCGCACATCCGAATCTAGATCAACCCTTTACTATAATTCATTCCTACCTGCAGTTATTCGAAAATGGAATATATTACCAGAAGATGTAAAAAATAGTGAATCGTTGAATATTTTTAAATCCAAGCTTAAAAGAGGCATGGTAAAAACACCATCGTACTTTTATATAGGACAACGTTATCTTCAAATACTCCACACGCGGTTAAGGACCAAATCGAGTGCGCTTAACGAACATCTTTACGCAAAAAACATCATCGAGTCTCCACTATGCTCGTGTGGAGATATTGAATCTAACTACCACTTCTTTTTCGTATGTCCTTATTATAACGCAATACGTACTACATTAATGAACAGTATCTCCGGAATAACTAGCGTTGTTGAGCTCAATATTTTGCTTTTCGGCAATACATATCTTGACGAAATTGAAAACTCTGAAATTTTTCTACATGTCCAACAATTTATAAAAGAATCCCGGCGATTTTCTTAACAATCCGGTTATGAGTAGTTGTTGTTACTTGATGTTCAAGTCCTTGCACCAACAATCCTTCGTCCTTATTTTTATTTTTACTCTTTTTTTTTTTTCCAAAACATTTGCATATTTACCATTCACATTTCCTATATCTGGCATAAACCATGTACTATTGTTCTTAACACACTGCCAATTATGTGTAAATATTACCATGAGGAGAGAAACTCTATAAGAATTATTTCTTCCGTTTCAATCCTCTTCTAATACTCATTGTATTGTGTATTTTGATATATTATGTATTTGCTAAAAGAAATAAATATGTTTAAATAAAAAAATAATCATTTTATCGCGCAGCTTGAGCTTTATCCAGTTTCAGTTTGGACTTTATTTACACATTTTCTTCAGACAGTTCGGCTTTATCCATAAATGAGCATACCATTCCAAGATATAATTGATTTTAACCCAGAAACCACTACGGTATCAACTAACAAACGTTTGAATGCCCTTCTAGATAGATTATATCATTACTCTGTAACGATTTAGGTCACCAATAAGTCGATTTAGATGCCAAAAATTAAATAAACACGTACTTTTTTTGAATATTTTGTATTTCCCCCAGGAAAAAAAAAAATCTTAGAAAAACGTAGAATCCTGGCAATACACTTAATACATAATGGCGTTGGACATTACTTTATACATATGTACAATAATTTTGTGTATATACTGACTAAAACCGCCGAAAATTTCAAAATATGTACCTTCCTATCTATTGCGGACGATATGTTTTATCTGAAATTTGATTTATCATCTGCAAATTGGTTACCGACGTACAAGGGGTGGCTAAAATTCGAGTTTTATTTGTTTTACGGAAAATCTTGGACATTGAACTGCTTATGTATCATGGATTTTACTCCATAAAACAGTACGTTTTCTAGAAACAGCGAAAACAGTTGTAAACTCTGACTGACATTTGCTAATTTCAGTGATGTTTTCTGTCGTTATTTCCTTTGTTTAATTAAAAGCCGGTGTTTTATGGACCAAAACTTAGTAAAACAATGATTCCACTATGGATGTATGTTGTTACCGATAGCACAATTAGTGGAAAAAAATGGTATAAATGCAATAAACTTAGGCCACGACACAGAATAGGCAGGTACTGGTTGCCTCTCCGTATGAGGAACCGGTACCCTCTCCGTCGCCACAGCTTTTATTGATACTTTCGCTACAAAACAAAACCTGTAAAACATATAAATTTTGCATTATGTAATTTGCTATCATACAAATGTATGGCATTAAACATAATTTCTAGCTGTTTGTTGCCCTTTCTGAAATTGAATTGTTTTCAATTTGAAGACGAGCTTTTACGTCATCAACTATTATTGAATTTTTATTAAAATTGTTGGTGCAATGTGATTTAAAGGGGCGTATCGACGGCTGATACGCAAATTTATTTTCTGAAAAATAATATTTAATTTTAAGAAGTATTTATTAAATGATTGCTTAACACATAGGTCTCGTTTTTATAACCAAACAGTAAAATGTTGTCTTTTATAATTATTAAAAGTGATCACCGTGACACTTTGCGTGGGCGCGGGAAAATTAGTAGTACGTGTAGTAATTAAATCGATATAAATGAAATGTACATCAAGTACCGCTATGCGCATGCACACTCTTTATAAATGTACTGTAGCGTGAGAAAGATTTCATTGAAGTGTGAGATTTTGTAGCCGTGAGTTCAAATCCTACAGGAACCCTGTGTATCAAAACACACATTTTTGGCAATGTATTAATTTTTTTCTTAACGAATCGTTAAGGGATGGAATCCATCAGCATATTATTGCTATTAGAAAATTATAGCAAAAGAGCCTTCGGACACTCGATTTATATATATATCCTCGTATTTAATAGTACTATGGCCTATTGTTTATAGAATAGGTTAATCACTGTGATGAAGTATATTGAATTTTAAGTCTATACCTCTTATGGACATTGAAAAATTTGACCTAAAATTATAAGTTGCAAAAAGGGGCAAAAACTCCACCAAAATCCTTGATATACTTACCTCATCTTGTCTACAGAATGGGTTCATAACTGTGATCAAGTAGTTTGAGTTTCAAGTCAATAGCTCTTATAGATATTGTGAAATTTCAACTAAAGCGAAAAGTCTAAGTTGAAAAAGTGGCAATAACTCAAACAAATCCTTGATAGAGTTACCTCCTCTTGTTTACAGAATAAGTTCATCACTGTGATTGAGTACGTTGAGTTTCAAGTCAACATCTCATGTAGGTATTGAGAAATGTTACCTAAAGCGGAAATTGTAAGTTGAAAAGGGTAATAACTCCAACAAAATCAGTAAAAGAGTTACCTCATCTTGCTGCAGAATGGGGGCAGCACCATAAACAAGTACCTTGTGTTTCAAGTTCATGGCTTTGATAGTTATTGGGAAATTTTATATTTACCAAAAAAAAAAAAATATGCCAAGTTTTAAGTCCAATCAAGGGCAGATAACTCTGGAAATACAAATCACAGAGTTACCTGTCTTGTTGTAATGGATTATACTTTGACAGCGAACAAGTATTGAAAGTTTCAAATGGATACCTTTGATATTTTTGTGCCTTGTTAATACGTTTCTATATTTATGGGAATTACCGTCAATATGCCACTTTCATTCGCAAAATGGTACTTTGGTATCATTATTTTTTCAGTTGATCTTTGACAGTTGTTGCACTGCGTCTTGTTAATATTGTAAGATTATAATAATTGTCACTTGGAAATAACAGCACGGTTATTAAACTAATCAAGAATAGTTATAACCGAGAAATAAAAAACGACAAAATAAAGAAAATTGATTTTAAAGTAAAAAAAAAATATGAAAAGAAAAAACAAAGTTTTTGGCAGGACTCGAAATTGATATGAGGCGTGTCGTTGGAAAACCGGACTTAATGCATGTGCGTAAAGTGTCGTCCTGGATTAGCCTGTGCAGTCCTAGCACAGGCTAATCCAGGACGGCACTTTCCGCTTTTATGGTATTTTCTGTTTCAAGGAAGTGTCTTCTAAACATAAATCCACTATAGGCAGAAAGTGCCATCCTGGATTAGCCTGTGCGGACTGCACAGGTTAATCCGGGACGACACTTTACGCACATGCATTAAGTCCGGTTCCCACGACGCGCCTCATATTTAATAAAGTCCGGTTCCCACGATGCGCCTCATTTTTAATAAAGTCCGATTCCCACGACGCGCATCATATTTAATGAAATCCGGTTCCCACGACGCGCCTCATTTTTACTTCTCCTGGGCTTCGGGCAAGTGGGTTATTAGAAGAATGAAGGATTCAGCTACAAAAAAAGTATTGCTCTCTTTGATCAAGTAGTTGCAAACCAGAATAGAAGTTTGCCCAAATTTCCTCCAGTAATTAACATGTTAGAATAAAACAGCAAGTATGATACTATTGGATTGGACATTAGCATTTTCTCCTCTGTCGTTGCTTTGAAATTGTATTTTAACCATCCTCGCAATTCAATTTTCCAATTTGGTTGATTAATTCCAAGTGAGTGTTTTAATTACTGAATGTGAACATTTTAATTACTTCGAAGTATTCTTGAATATGTAATGAGGAATTAAATCCCAAAGGAATTCAGAGATTCCATGTCTTCAATGAAATTAAATTTGTCATGTTGCGCTTAAAATGTATGGTGACATTTTAATGTAAAGCTTCTGTGCCATTTTGTTATATCATTTCTAATACATTATTTTGAGTTTAAGAAGAGCAATATTTTCCAGTTTTCAACGTCTCAATTGTAATAGAGTTTACTACCGTATATTCCCTATTAAACATCCCCGGGGGCCTTACATTTTTCCAAGGGGGGGGGGGGGTTTAATATGAGTCCACTAAATGTGTGCTCTGTCGTATATCAGTATATAGAAAACATTGTAACTTCATTGTAAAGAACTAAGTAATGCTTTTACATTGAGTTTTGAAAGCAAAATGAGGCCATTAATTAGGCTGGGAGTTTGGGGTATTATTTAAAATAAGGGGGGTGGGGGGGTATTTGGGTGGGGGCGTTTATTAGGGACTATACGGAATATGTCTTACTTGTAACAGAACTTCATTATATGCCTCACTTGTAACAGAACTTCATTATATGCCTCACTTGTAACTGAACTTCATTATATGCCTCACTTGTAAAGAACTTCATTATATACTTATAGATTCACACATGTAAAAGAACGTTTATGCCTTGCTTGTAACAGAACTTCATTATATACTTATAGATTCACACATGTAAAGGAACGTTTATGCCTCACTTGTAACAGAACTTCATTATATACTTATAGATTCACACATGTAAAGGAACTTGTATGCCTTGCTTGTAACAGAACTTCATTATATACTTATAGATTCACACATGTAAAGGAACGTTTATGCCTTGCTTGTAACAGAACTTCATTATATACTTATAGATTCACACATGTAAAGGAACTTTTATGCCTTGCTTGTAACAGAACTTCATTCTATACTTATAGATTCACACATGTAAAGGAACTTATATGCCTCACTTGTAACAGAACTTCATTATATACTTACAGATTCACACATGTAAAGGAACTTTTATGCCTCACCTGTAACAGAACTTCATTATATACTTATAGATTCACACATGTAAAGGAACTTTTATGCCTTACTTGTAAAAGAATTTCACTGTGAACTTTACACTCTGTTTCGCTTGTAACAGAAGTTTACAAAATGCCTCGTGTAAAAGACCTCTTTTACACTGTCAGAGCAACAAATACAGATTTTGCCAAAATTGAGTAGTACCCCGTCATTTTTGTGTCACCTGAAAATGCGACATATAGGGGTTACTTACGGTGGCGGCGGCGGCATTGTTGGCGGTGGCGGCGTCCCCTTCAGTTTGTGCCGACAATAACTTGAGAAGTTTTTTTGCAATAATTATGAAACTTTACGGAAGTGTTAGTAGGTATAAAAGGAAGGTTAAGTTTGCTTTTCAGCATATTTGCTTTTATCGTACTTCAGTTATGCCCCTTCAAAAAAATGTTCAAATAAGGCTTGTGCAGACAATAAATTGAGAAGTTTTTGTGCAATCATTAAGAAACTTTAGGTAAGTGTTAGTAGGCATAAAAGAAAGATTAAGTTTTAGTCAGTATGCCGGTCGATAAACCCAAAACAGTACGCACAAATTGTTTTTGAATAAAATGATTCTATAGCTTGTCCTTACTTAGAAACTTTATGATGCAACTTTGTCATGATTGAGCATTTTGAAATATTTAAGATGGCCACCACAAATTTAAAAATTGGCATATATCGTTCAATAAGTAGCGTAACTACAAAATACTGAATGTATGTAATGTATGTTTTGTTAGAAAATGTATTGACAAACATGCAATGATTTTTACATAAATAAAAGGATTAATAATATTTAAAACGGCCGACAAAATGGCCGCCAAATCAGAAAACTCCGTGTATCGTTGGTTTGATCGTTTTAAATAACCATTGTTGCCACAATACTATTAATAGTTATGTAAACATACGCTTAAATCGTGTTTGTAATGACTTAGTGTATTAACTAGAATTCAGAACTAACTGTGAAGCTAATTACATTCTGAATGTCTGGAACAACTTCCAGACCGTGTTTTTTGTTAAATTTCCAAATGACCTCAGGAAGAGTAATTTGCTTGCATTGAAAGATCGGTGTAAATGTTGATGTCCGGTTGAAGGCATAAAAGGAACGTGTGACGGAGTCTACCTGTGGCATCTTTCCATTTTTGTTCAAAATTAATCATAAATGAGCATTGGTCTCTAATTAACATCATGATTTGTTTGTGTTTCACTGATTTCTCTCGTGTCTCTGGGTGTCTCCGGGTGTTTAAAGTGTGTAGCCCATTGGTCTCTAATTAACATCATGATTTGTTTGTGTTTCACTGATTTCTCTCGTGTCTCCGGGTGTCTCCGGGTGTTTAAAGTGTGTAGCCCATTGGTCTCTAATTAACATCATGATTTGTTTGTGTTTCACTGATTTCTCTCGTGTCTCCGGGTGTTTCCGGGTGTTTAAAGTGTGTAGCCAGACTGAGACTTTGGCCACGTACATTTCAGTCATTCATTCTTCTGTATTATATTTTGTAATATAATATTCATTTGAATAGCGTGATGAAAAAGACCCGTTTTAGTTCAGGCTTTTGAAGACCGATGTTCACAATATAAGCTAAGACCTCATAACTTCAAAATTAACTCACCTTATGGTTACAACTAGATCACAGGCCTTTTTCTATAACTCTCACGAGTTAGAATATCTTACCCTATTTTCTATAACCCTCACGAGTTAGAAGATCTTACCCTATTTTCTATAACCCTCACGAGTTAGAATATCTTACCCTATTTTCTATAACCCTCACGAGTTAGAATATCTTACCCTATTTCTATAACCCTAACGAGTTAGAATATCTTACCCTATTTTCTATAACCCTCACGAGTTAGAATATCTTACCCTATTCTCTATAACCCTCACGAGTTAGAATATCTTACCCTATTTTCTACAACCCTCACGAGTTAGAATATCTTACCCTATTTTCTATAACCCTCACGAGTTAGAATATCTTACCCTATTTACTATAACCCTCACGAGTTAGAATATCTTACCCTATTTTCGATAACCCTCACGAGTTAGAATATCTTACCCTATTTTCTATAACCCTCACGAGTTAGAATATCTTACCAATTCCCAATGCAAAATATGGCTGTTTTTTCCCAATTGAAAAATTAAATTCACCTCCATTACAGAATTAGGCTTGACATTTATAGCAATCTTGAAGAAGTTGCTTCAATAAATATTTGAGAACAAAAACATTAAAAAATCATAATGACATTTAGATAAACATTGCAATTTGATCAACAAATCAATTGAATTTAATACTGACAACATGATTTATTTGTACATTATTTTCCCAATTTGGCAAATTTTACATTGAGAAATTCCCAATTTGAAACCGGGTACTTTTTCCCCAAAAAGACAGAAAAAGGCATGGATCAATATATTTGGTGAGACTCTGTGATCACAATGTTAGCACGGAGCCCATGATCACAATCTTAGCAAAGATCCAACAGTTACAATATGATAATGTTAGCAACCACTGCATGATTACAATGCTAGATTAGATCCCATGATCACAATATAAGCTAAGACTCCATAATCACAATGTTAGCTAAGTCCCCATGATTACAATGTTAGCTAAGACATCATAATCACAATGTTAGCTAAGACTCCATGATCACAATGTTAGCTAAGACTCCATGATCACAATGGTAGCTAAGACTCCATGATCACAATGTTAGCTAAGACATCATGATCACAATGTTAGCTAAGACTCCATGATCACAATGTTAGCTAAGACTCCATGATCACAATGTTAGCTAAGACATCATGATCACAATGTTAGCTAAGACTCCATGATCACAATGTTAGCTAAGACTCCATGATCACAATGTTAGCTAACACTCCATGATCACAATGTAAGCTAATACTCCATGATCATAATGTAAGCTAAGACTCCATGATCACAATGTTAGCTAACACTCCATGATCATAATGTAAGCTAAGACTCCATGATCACAATGCAAGCTAAGACTCCATGATCTAATATCAATCAAGGGCCACTTGGGTAGATCGGATGAAAATTGTTTGACTTTGACATGACAGAAACGAAAGTGATCTACAGACCGACAGACTGACCGAAATAAAGCAATCCAATAGTTTAGTTTAAACCTATGTATTTAAGCTCGGTTGCATCGTAAAGCCTTAGGCTTATTGAGACACTCTCGAGTCCGTTTCCTGGGTAGAACTAGTACTTGGTGTCCTTTGGGGATATCCACTACGCCACCGCGACCTCAAGCAAACCAATACATCGATAAGGGGACATAATAATTATCAAAACAGTTTAACAGTGTAGGATTGTGTATTTTAAGTCGAAGAATACATGCATTTGAAACAATTAACAAACGCGCATTTATTGCACACACAATATACAAGTCATATTATTAGAATACATAATTTTTTACTTTGTCAAACTTGAATCGATTAGTTTTTTAAAAAGCTGACATATTCTTAAGATTATACTTTAAATAATATTTTATTTTAATAATAATTTTCATTTTCTGATGTTTTTGAAAAAAAATGTAACTGTAATAATTTTATTGCTGTATTTTTACTGAAAATCGCGTGTTTCGTTTTAATTGATCACCAAAGTGATTGAGTTGAAACTTGAGTACACATCTTGAGTTGAAACTGATTTAAAAAATGAAACATCTCCCTATCAACAGCCGTATAGATAAGAACTCGTGAATTAATGAACTATAACGGAAAGGTTGCATACACGGAGAGGACACAGGTACCACAAAAAATGAAGTAACGGAGAGGATACAGGTGCCGGGGTGATACTAATCTCATTCGTAGTGTACATATTTCAGACAGTATTTATCATTTTTGTGTTATTTTTACTAATGAAATATTAGTTGAAAATGCACCCAACAGGACTTGACAGAAATGGATACACATATATACACAAACTTCAAATGTAAATATGTGGCGTTGACGACTGTTTGGAATTGTTTTCTTTCGTTGAAGTTCCGTATTGCATTTGTACAAAAAACAAACATGCTTTTTCAAAGCTTAATGATACTAATGTTCCGTGCGCCACAAATTTTCAAGCAACTTACCTGATAACTTCCGTTTTTTGTGTTGATGGATGCCCCTACATCCAAACATCCTGATTTAACGGAGAGTGACAGGTATCGTAACGGAGAGGGTGCGTTTTTGGTTAGTTTTAACGGAGAGGTGACCGATTCGTTTTAACACCATGGGTATTTGGTTCAAAATTATCTTTGATGCATATTGTTTGAATTCGGATTTATTTATTTGCATTTTTTTATACTATTGCACACTATTTAAATTTGGCTTGATTGTGCCCAACTTAGAACGTATCTATTTACAAATTTAAATACGAGTTTCAGTATTGTCTCATTGAAAAGATATCAAGGATAATCTGTGTTAATCCTGTGTATTTTATCGATTTCAGAAACCTGTCGTAAGTACCTCCAAATACAATGTCACTTATTTCAACGAAAAATGTATAATGGAGAGTGCATAAATTAATTTTAAAATATTACTGAGGCGTGTCGTGGGAAAAACTGGGCTGAATGCATGTGCGTAAAGTGTCGTCCCTGGCTAATCCAGGATGGCCCTTTCCGCTTTTATGGTATTTTCTGTTTCAAGGAAGTCTCTTCGAAACATAAATCCACTGTAGGCGGAAAGTGCCGTCGACAATTTACGCACGTGCATTAAGCCCGGTTTTCTGACGGCACGCCTCATTTCAACTACACGATATATGCGTGATTGTTTTACTCGTCATCCGCAGTTTGTATTTTTTCAATAACCATCTGGATGAGTCAAGCGTGTTACATTATAAATATATAAAGTACATGGGTATAAGGCGTAAAAAAAGTTGTTTGTTTCCGCTTACCCGAGCCCCCCCCCCCCCCCCATGTTTTTTCCGCCGGCCCTAAAAGTTGTTTTGCCTATCAATCATTAAATTTTTCTGATTTTCGGGGAAAATATATTATAAGTTTGCTACCATAAATATCTTTTCCCATGACCTTATTTTATAGTTGAGGTACAGTTTCTTTGATGGGAGGTGTTTAAACATGGTACATGCAGTCCAATATACAGTTTAAACTGTGTGGTGAATATGGAGCGAAGAAAAGAAAAAGGTGAAGAAAAAATGTTATATTTTACCTCCCCCTCCTAGATTTTTTGGAGATGAGCGGAAACAAACTTTTTTTTTTGGCATTAGACTATGCAACTTCAACAATAAAGCATATCATTGGGTTGAATCGCACATACATCGAAACTTAATGGACGGTATAATGATGTATAATTAAAGTTACATTGCCCTGCAAAATCGTAATAAAACTACGATATGAATGTACATTAATAACAAAATATAGTTAAACGATAATGGCTGAGTATATAAAGTCAAAAGTTAACAAAGATATAGATAGATAAAGTAAAACAATCTATTTTAATCATAGGACAATGCAAACAAGCTGTTAAAAGTAGGGTCGCTTTTTTAACGTTTGTTTACACTCAACAAAAGTTATAACGCACCAAATGGAAATCCATGGAAATTGTTGTATTTTCTTTTTTTATAAGAAGTTCTGCTTGAAAAATTAGCTGTGATACTTAAAGTTATACATGCATGTGTGCATACAAAATATTGGAAAAAAACTACTAAAGAATTTCGTGTGCGCCATGTTGCTTCTGAAACACTTATAAATAAATAAAATTCAACCATTTCCATTTGGTGCGTTATAACTTTTGTTATGTGTATATGTTGAATACAATCAATACCTGTAGTTACTATACAAAAGTTAATTTTAAGTAGCATTTTGACTTTTTATACACAACAATGATACGTTTTACTCTATTTACTATGTTTTAAACGCAATTGATTATGAATCTGAGGGTTAATCTCCCTTTGATGATATTGTTTACAGCTTTTCTAGAGCCAACTACACCCACCAGCGCGACAACACCATCATCCGGCGCGTCGTCGTCTAGCAACACAGACATGGTTCCCATCATTGTCGGCGTGGTCGTCGGTGTTCTTGCGGTGCTAGCGGCCGTCGGCATCGTTGTGTATTGCTTGAAATTTCGGAAACCAGCGAACGTGGAACATTGGGACGAGAAAACCGGGCCGCCAGGTATTCGGTCAAAGCTTCAGGGGGGTATTATTATCATTGGGCAGATATTCTTTATACAGAATCCCGGTGTTAGTGTGTTTTGTACTTTTAGTACAACATAACTATGTAATACTTACAGCTTCAAGCGAAAGAAAATTTTAAAGACGATATGCAACTGTTCACGATCTGCCTAATATATACCGTCGTTATGTCCCTTTTACATGAAGTTCTATGACCTTAAACATGTACTAGATAAATATTTTGATCGATTCGTTCAAAATAAATTTTATTTCAGGTATCTTTCGTTACCCACCCTTTTATATAGCATACAAAACGTCAACATCGACAAAAAATATTTCTTTTATCGAAAAAAGCAAATAGATATATTTTCTGTCGATACAGACCCGTTTATCCTACAGCAACGGCTACATTCGGGTTTGAATGAGAAAGAAAGAACTGCGCATGCACCAACAATCAATCTGACATATACATGTATATTATAGATCACTGCGCAGATATGTATTATTCTAGTCTAAATTAAAATGTATTTCTTAAAATGCTTTCTGAACATAAGTTATTCTAAATAATAATAATATTATTATTATTGTATTATAATATTATTTTTAAAATCTACTGACATTAGAATTAATGGATGTTTCGACCCTTGTATAACACGTGGTACGTCTTTGGTCTGCCATTATTTAAGGGACCTTTTCACAGATTGGCAAATTGATAATTTTTCTTTTTTTGCATAGATCCCAAAAAGAAAAATACAATGTAATATGTAAAAACCTTACACAACCCAGCCGGCAATACAACAAACAAATAGTTATAATACCCGGCTCGCCATATCTGTCAACGTGATTCTTTGTTCCTTTCCATCTTAATAGACCACATAGTTGTGTATAGTTATGAAACTACCGAAACATTGTTGTTTAGGGACCTTTTTTGCCTGGTATTCTATATATTTGTATATGAATATAATGTTTACCTTTTGTCACATATTGTATATGTGCTGAGTGAAATCAACTGGTAAACTTTTAGACTAATTAAATTGTACGTCAGAATGGCCGTGTAATTAGCGCGACATTTGCCAAAAAAATTAAAATCTGTGATCAGGTCCCTTCAGCGTTATCAGATTGACCAATACGGTCTTCTTATATTTAAAGAGGCATATCGACGTGGTTTTTTTCCAGTAAATAGGGACACGTACTTAATCAACACATATTCCCATTTTTCACAAATATATTGTTCTAGTAGCAAAATATATTGATAGAAGCATTTAAAAAACATACATACAACGCAGAAAACACATTTTCGATACACGGTTCCAGCAGAATTCGAACTCACCCCTACAAAATCGAGCACTTCAAAAACACTTTCCTACGCCTGAATATCGATAGTGCGCCTGCGTGTAGCGGTACTTCAAGTACATTTCATTGATATCAATTTTACTACTACATGTACTATTAATTATCCCTCGACCGCAAAAAGTGTCACGGTGACAACCTTTTTATAATAAAAATAAATATATTTTACTGTTTGTTAATTATGTGTGTAGCAATCATTTAATGATTTCCTTTTCATAAATGTATCATAATTATAAATATATAATTTTATTTTGAAAATATTTTACCGTATTATTCCGTCGAAAGGAATACTGTTTGTTTGTTTGGATTTTTCGCCGATTTTCAGTCATATCACGGCGGTCAGTTAACCTACTCACACTTTTCCTGGGCAAGCATAGCCGATCAAAGCGGTTTGCCAGTACTAAGTGCACATACTTATGCCAGTAACTGACAACTGCCCTACTTGAATCAGAGGTAGGGGGAGAAATAATTTCATGCCCAATCCCCACACAAGGTATGTGGCCGGGGTGGGGTTCGAACTCACGATGCCCGGATTGACAGTCAGGCGCTCCACCAATTGAGCTAGCCGGGCCCGATACTAATATGCCAGATTGATTTAAATCTTTTCTAGGGCAAACCGTCAACGGATATGACGGTAACCAGACAGACGGACACGGACTGCGAAATGGAAACGCGGGAAACACTCATGACGTGCATATAACAACGGACGACGCAGAGAATCCGGCACTTAAAGACCTGCAGCGGCAGACACTGTCCCCGCTTCCGAACGCAAAAGCGTCTAATGGGATCACTCAACAAGTGATACCACCGATAAATAACCACGTGTAAAGGCTGCTTTTCAGTTGCATTTTGTGTTTTAGAACAGTTAATATTTATGACCAGTCGCACGTTATTCGTTCCTGGTAACGTAACACGACGTCAAGCTGCCTATTAACGTTTTAATAAGAAACGTTTTAAGTTTATTGTCTTATATACGAACAAATTTGTATATTACTTCGGATGCTTAAATCAATAAGGAATAAACCGTATTTTTAAGTATTTGTTAAACTTAAGAAGAAAAAAATCTTAAATTCAATTTCCTACTGCCGAAAACGTATCATCAATAAATATCGGCTCTTATACTGAGCAGCAAACCCGTCTGTGTATTCATGCATAGTTGCCAGTGGATACGACTTACTCGTCAGATATTCATGTCAGAGCATCTGATAACACGGCATTTCCGCTTCCGGTCCCTTTCATATTGCATATTAAGTAGCCTTAGCGCGTTCTCCGCTCTCCCGACACTTTTGTAAATTTGACTTGGTATTCTCGCTCAAAATTGATGATTCATTTTAATAAGTATTTCCCATTTTACATTTATACTTCTGTGCATCTTTTTTTATTTTAGCATGCCATTATGTGCGATCAGAATAACGCATAATTTGTCCATTTTTGTCGGAAACCCCCTCCCCACCCCGCACCCACAAAAAGTTCTTTATTACAGCATTAAAATAATCTCCATAAATATTCTCTGATATTGCAAAGCAAAAATTATACTATTATATATATGATAAAAATACAATCATATAATATCCAAGTTGTTGAGCATTACATAGTTGAGCGCTTTCGTATTATAAATGCAACTATAAAAAAAAAAAACGTTCCTAGCGGAAAAAAACGCTAGAATGACGTCTACCCAAAATCACGTTCATATTCGGTATAGGGGACATTTATAAAGGCGCAATACATGAAGAAATCCAAATCATAATTTAATGAAATTTACATACGTGACTAAAACACTATTTACAGGTTTCATTTAAAGATTTAAACATTAAATGGTGATATGAAAAAAATTTAAATTACAATTATTACAAATAAAAAAATATGATTAATAAAAAACAAGCATACTTTTCAAGAACCGGGGACATTCTAAAGAACGTAAAAAACATTTAGTTTCATTTTTATTGTTTTGCATTACGTTTTTCCAATGGTTTGTACTTGTGGAATGTATATCTTTTAAAGCATTTCTGAAACATGTTTGTATATTATTTACACCTTACTCGATAACAGAGGAATTAAAACCGTATCAGATAAATCGGGCGGACATTGTTTAGATTTTTAGTAAAACTGTTATAATTAATGTATATAATGTAACGACTGTGGCAATATTTTGAAATCGTAACCCTGACATGTCTTGTTGTGAATTATATGTTGAAGTTCAAAAATTAAATAACATAAAAAAATAATAACACGAATTTGATCTCCGCCGTGTTCTTGCAATTTACAATAATATGACGTTTCGGACATCGTTAAAGGAAATATACGCATGGTGTAAAAGGTATCTAATTATAATCTGAATAATTGCAAATTCACCATATTTTTTAAAGAATAAACATTCAACATTTTGACCTAAATTCCGTACCTTTAGTCTACATCTTCACTTTATTATCAAAGCATTCGTGAACACCCTAATGTCCCCTATGTTGGGCGGGACAATTCAACGGACTTTCTTTTTTGCAAATTTTACCTCATATGAATTTTACTAATCACCTTTTCTCGCAGTTGAAAACGGAAATGAGGTCTCGGAAAAAATACAGTCCGACTGGGGTATTTTTAAACTGACGTCATTAACGTGCGACTGGTCTATATGTGTTGTTTGTATTGTTGATAATTATTTATTTTGTATTTGGCATGTGGGCATTTTTGTAAATAAAAAAATTATCTAAGTTGTTGTTTCCTTTCTGGCATACACGGGATCTTCAAAGATATTATTTGTATTAAATTGGTATAAACAAATGCTCAGAGTTGAAATGCATTACGTTTAGCTATTCGTGCATTCATAAATATATAACAAATTACATTAAAATTATCAGTTAAATATTAATATGTCGCATGAGGTAACCGACAGCCTAGAATGGTGAAATCGTGGAGCTACCAATTTAGTGGTGGTAGGTTTAGGTCAAATACATCCTTTGTGCGTTCGTTAATGACTACGAAGTCCACTTAAGAAGTTATTATCGATTTATCGTTGTTTATCGGCCAATAAACACCGATTTGGAGTTCTGATGCGTAGGAATTAAACCAAAAGTTGTTTAATAGCCGCGCATCAGAGCGACAAAGAGTTGCTTATTGGCCGATGAACAACGGTAATTCGAAAATTATTTCGATTCTAACATGATTTGACATATATTCGTGCAATTGTAATTGGAACTACTTTTTACAATGCTCCGCTCAGAATCGGGACTACTTTTTGCGTTGTTTATTTGGGTATTTTAACAACAATAATTTTTTTCTTTGTCTTTAGAAAAAAATAAGTGAGTATTATGTTAGAACTAATAATAATTACACGACGGATGCGCGAAGAAACTATGGACGCTTTATAGTGAAAATAATTAATGATTGTTTCCCATAAAACAAATCAAATTTCGTACCTTCATAAGGTCGATATCACACAGAGCAATACACATTGTGCTGAAATAACCTCACATTTGAGTGTTAAACCGTCTCAACTTGATAAATAAACAAAGTTACTAAAAACGAAGCAATTTAATTCTTACATCAACAACTATAACCGATGGTAAGGCGTATAATCACAGAAGCAAACATGTGGTTAAAATAAAAATTAAACTCTTTCCAAAATTAAATCATCATTGTATCATTACGGTAATATTTGTAAAACAAAATAAGTTAAGAAGATAAAAACAACAACTGTAATATACATGATTACACACAAGTGCAGACAACTCGACTTAAGATTATTTTATCAGCGAGTGTGAGATTTCTCGCCCGTTATATGATACCATATAGGTATGACTCCGATGATATAATA
Organism: Congeria kusceri; assembly: GCA_027627225.1. Lineage (NCBI taxonomy): Eukaryota > Metazoa > Mollusca > Bivalvia > Myida > Dreissenidae > Congeria > Congeria kusceri. The sequence continues at coordinate 62,620,165 of CM051034.1, forward strand.
GCATTCCGTAATTTGGCTAGCTTTGATTTGATGTCATTGTATATAAAAGCATGGTAACATCATACACGTAAATGTTAGAATAAAGTAGTAGAACTAATGTGTTCAATTTTAATTATATCGAAATAAAGGAGCCATGTGCATTTCAAAAATGCGATGGACTAAATAATGTTCCATTTGAAGCAATTTTAACAATTTAGCATATAAGTAGCTAGCATTATTTAATGTACGTACAAATATCAAGGACGTCGCATACGTTCTATTCTTATTGATCTTGCTTTAATAAACAATTTCATACAAGGCCGTCAAAACGCGGACTGTCCATCCAAATGATGGTCGATTGGATTGTGGTATAAGTCAAAATGCTATTTGTGAACCTAGCATGTAGCAGTTGCACTGTTTTATATTCGTATCAAATGCGTTTTGTGTTTTATTTACAGACCGAAATGAAGCTCCGAAAAACCTTACGTAGAACGCTTTTTTCCCATGATGAGGACGACGATTTGGTTGCTTGGCTGAAATTCAAAGAAAAGAAGAGCAGAACCTGGACGGAGAAGGAGGCAGAGTTAGGTCTCAACCCTGGAGATCTTTCAAGCGTGTGGTACCCTAACATGAGGACCCAGTACTCAAAACTAGTCAAAGTCAAGTCTGTATCTGGCACCAGAGACCGTACCGCGAGGCAACAGTGGCTTCTAGATAGCTTTGACTTCATACACCCTTATCTCGTGCAGCTGCGAACTCAGAGGGGATCGAACGTAAGAAAATTTAAAATTTATTCTAATTCGTAATAATCTTCATACCGTCTAGAGTTCCCTGCGTAACATTTAAACATTGAAAAAGAATAATATTTATTAAAGACTGACACATTAAGTTATACACTTATCAAACCGTTAAAATCAATATTTTGATAAAAAAAATATGTATTATTCAGTTCGCTGAGACAGATAATGGTGATTCCGTATCAGACTTGCCGCCACAGTCCGATTCAACAGCGTCTGGAAGTCGGCCTAAAGCTGTACGTATACTCTCCTCATTGACCAGCGAGTTGGATGCCGTCCGAAGCGCCATAACAACAGCACATGATGGTGTTGCACAAACTGGACAGTTTTTGGTTTGTCTTATGCGCCAGATGGATGAGAAACGGAAAAATACATTCGTTTCACGTGCAACAAGGTTGGCACTTGACCTTGTTGAGGAGAGCCAACAGGAGAAAAGCCTGGCGGCTTCCCGTAAAACAGGATCGACAATGTTTGCGATGCCATCCCTTCCTACCAATAGAAGGACTACCCCATCGGCCACATTTGCTTCTGTTGAACAGCTGCAACAGTACCAGAGGCAACAGCAGCAACTCCAGACTGATTATCAGCTAGCAACGCATATAGCCGCAGCAGCACCTCCAGCCCATCTCACACCGTCGCTTAAAGCATATAGTCACCTGCAACCTCTAAATGTGCAGCATTCTTTCCTGCCTGGTCCCAGTTCCACCACTGCAATAATACCCCCAACCACTACAGCGTCCATCATGCGCCGAGCAATGGATATGGTCTCAAGTCCTATCATTAACTTTGGGCTCAACCAAGACTATGACAGCCTCGGAGACGCCCCAACAGGAAGAGGACATAACAGTAGATTAATTACATGTTAATTACATGGGACAGTTACATGCACTCGGTAGTGCCTTATTGCATGGTCAAGTAAATCTTACTTTAGATTGTGCACTTTAATAGTTTTCATTTGGCATTAAGTTTGCATCGTTTTGCTCTTTAAGTTGTTTCTATTCTTATGGCAAAGAAACATTCAAACATGAAAATTGCAACATGCAACAATGTAGTCCTTCGTTGTTTAAGTTATGTTTTGTGTAAAACATGATTGTGTTTCATTTTATGTTTTTTTATTTTATGTGTGTTTTGTTTCAAAAGTAAGAAAGTGTCATATGATATGCTTAATAAATCAAACTGCAAAATATTATTCAGACAAATTTACATTTCGGGATGGTTACATTGTTGTATTAAGTAACAGGTTTTGTATTCGCAACGGTATGTAGCATAGGTAGTGCTCACGGTCGATTAAAATTTAATTGATTTGTTTTATGTAATTGCGTTTCATGATACATCGGAATTGTTAGTTTCTTAATTTGTTTTGAACATTGGTTTTGATTCTAAAATGTCGTCGTTGTTGGTTATTTGTGTTTGTTTTTAATTTGATCAAAGACAATTTAATTTGAAGATCAGCTTTAACAGTGTCCATTAATGTAGATAACAAATGTTTGTGATCAAACCGAAGTTTTATTTATTAATCAATTAACAAAAAGTTGCACAAGTAATTGCATCCCAAATATGTTACGGAGACGAATTAGCTAGCCTACAACAACAAACTGGGAACTACAAAATTATTTATTTGTACAATACTGGTATACAATGTTTATTCAGAAACATTTTTACAATGATTGAAAGAAAAAAATGAAACTAAAATCTATATTTCAAAAAAATACACTTAGATTGAGATACAATACTTAAAACAATAATCAACAATTAAATTAACTACTACTGCAACCACGTTTTACATACAGTTTACGACATCAACAAGCACTTCTAGATGCAGTTTATATGTCAAGTAATTAGCGCACTCCACGTTCACTGTTATTAAGTCCAAGATAATCGGTCTTCGCTTGTATGTTAAATTATATTCTCTTGCCAGTCTACTGAGCCAGCTGGGGAGTTGAGATAGTGCTTGAGGTAGTCAGCTGCCTACCCTGTCCCATTTCACCCGGTTGAAGCTGACTGTCCTCATCCGCATGGTCGACGGTCTGGCGTGCAATAGCAGGATATCGGATCCGATAATGGTTGTGTAGGGTAACACATGCCAGGATGATCGAGTCGACTATCTTTGGAGTTTGGTTCAAGCAGCCAAGCAAGCATTGGAACCGCAGTGCGAGAATTCCAAAGGCATTTTCCACCACTCTTCTCGCACGGGACAGTCTGTATGATAAACAACATGCACGTGCAACTACGGCAAAACACACATGAATTAAATAAAACATCTTAAGTTTTTCTACACATGTTAATGTAAAATACTGTCAATCAATCTAACCATTTTTTTCTTTGATGAAAGGTATAACATTGTCTATAGTTAGGCCATTTCTTTTACAAATTAATTACACCTTCATTTAAATGTTTTTCAAATTGCTTACCGATAGTTGAATATGCGTTCGTCAACTGCCAGATTTCGCCTTGAATACGGCTTCATCATCCAGGTTTTTAGTGTAAACGCATCGTCTCCAATGAAGAAATATGGCGTATTCTGGTCATCGTTAACCAGTTTGTCGGGGTATGGCAGACCGAGGATGTTTTCTTCAAGCATGAGTTTGAGTTCACAGATGTTGAATACTTGTGCATCAGACGCACTTCCATTCGCGCCAACACTTATCCAAATGAACTTATAGTTTGCGTCGACGACTGCTAACATTAAAATAGAGAAGAACCCCTTGTAATTGTAGAACAGTGAACCTGAATTATTGGGATTCTTTATTCGCACATGCTTGCCATAAATGGCCCCACATGTATGTGGGAAGTTCCACTTGGCTTGTCATCGGCAATGTGCTGCCACTGCTCAGGAGTGACGACTGCTGGAAGGACCTCTTCAGAGTATTCCTGTATTATTGCCTCTAAAACGTCTGGAACGAACTTGCATATCGTATTCTTACCGACTCGAAAAGAGTACATTAACGCTGTGTACGACGCTCCAGTTGCAAGATGTCGAAGAGTGACAGCCAACTTCAATTCAGGATCCAGAGCTTTTCTGTAATAAACAGCAAACAGGTTAGATTTAAAATGAATAGCCTTAGAAGCTAACAAATACATGTACGCACATGATGTTTGTCGCACTTTCATTGTAGTTACCTGAAGTTTGTGTCTTGCTTCTTAATATGGAGCGTTATTCGGTCAAGAAGCTCCCCAAACAATTCTGCATCAACACTTAAAAAGTTTTTATATCCATTAGGGTTCTCCCTGTTCAATTCATTCAGGAGCTGTTCGCACTGGCCATAAAGAGGGCGCCGTGATAGCCATTGCCTCACCCAGATTTCCCTGCGCCGTTTTTGTCTACAACTTTTTTTGTTACTTTTTGTAGGCCCATCCACCTTATCTTCCTCAAGCTCCATCTCACATATTACAATGCTGCGCTTAAGCTCTAACCATTTGGCCCACAAGTTCAACTGCTCTACTTCCATAATATAAAGAATAATGCATTAGTGTTTTCTCTAAAATAATGAAGGCTGCTTTAAATTCTTCGGCGTTTTTATACAGAATTTCTTACAACGTGCATCTTTTACGACCCCCAGTACAATCAGGTCGGTTAAGTCGGTATCATCGGAAACAGATGGAATAAACGTCTAGTTTACTTGGTGTTAGTCGAACTTATCGTGTAGAAATCGTGTACGAATCGTGTAAGAGTCGACATAGTCGGGAAGAGGTCGGACTAATTGTCGGGATGAAGTCGTATTGAGTCTGGTTATATCGTGTAGAAATCGTGTTTTGGTCGCGTACTGTCGAGTAGCGGTCGAGAGGAAGTCTTGGCCACGCTTTATTTAGCTTTTGATCGACTTAAGTCGGGGAATTTAGGTGATTGGGATACATCGAGTTGATCTGATCGACAATGGGAACCTAGCATTTGGGAAAATAGTGTTTCCCTGCTTTGCTTCCCTACTTTCAAACCGCGAGACTCGATGTTCGGGTGATATTTGAACGATACAATATCGTGGTTCGCTTCGCGTGTCGCCGGATTTTCTTGTCTCGCTTCGTGTTTCGTGTATCGTGGTTTAAAAATCTACCGCGATACTCGAGATAAGGGCGATATTTGAACGATATAACATCGTGCCTCGCTTCGTGTCTCGCCTGAATATAGTGTATCGCTTCGTGTCTCGCTTCGCATCTCAACCTTTGAACGCGAGGCTCGAGAATTGCGCGAGACACGAAGCGAGGCACGTTATTTTACCGTGAGACACGAAGCGAGACACGATATTTTGCCACGATATTTCGTGGTATGGGATACTGCGGCAGTGCGAGATCTCGTATTGTTCGCGTCATTAGAAAGTATTACTTAAATCAACTATGGGCAATGAAGATATCGTTTACGAATAAAGCGTGTCGAACCCACATATCGCTCGTACTTACCATACTATACTATATTCTATATATACTACTATGTGTTAAGGCCTAAATTAAAATTAAGTTTGTTTGCGCTTTACCGACCGACCCACAAAAAAGCTGCCGACTTAAAAAATTGTATTGCAAAATCTGCGATAATTATTTTTTTATTTAGTTTTTTTTTTCTTTCTTAAAATTTCGTATTTTTGTTTCGCTCACAACTTTCATAAGCTACAATTTTGATCATTAAGGCGCTTGAACAAAAGTGTGAAAATAATCGCCTATTGACCGGTTACTAGTAAACATGGTGTATTTCACGTTTTGTAGTGTACCAACCGGTCGACGTATGACGTCATCATCCTTGTATATACATGTAATTACGTTTTGTTTTATGGTTAAATACCAGAAAATAGTAGGGTGATCCCTTAAAAGTTGTCCGTATATGAAACAGTTCGTTTTTTCTTCTGTCAAAAGAAAGAGACATTTCGCATAACGGACACTGGTTTCACTAGTTATTTCCTGAAAACGACATGTCTTTTGTTCAGTTTGATGTAACAAAATTTTAATATTCAGCAGTTTATGTATAGGCAGCATGTGCTTTTGTCGAAATCGCGAGTGTTTCTTACGGGCGACTAGGTGAGCTATCCTACTATTCCTGGCGTCGGCGTCGGCGTCGGCATCTGAATTGATTGGTTTTTATTCAAAAGTCTTGTAACTTCAAAACTACATCAGTTATTCACTTGAAACTTGGAATATATCTTTTTCATTAACTCCAGTATCAGGGGCAACATTCCCCATAACTCTGTTTTGTATTTTGACAGAGTTATGCCCCTTTTTCACTTACATTTTCTGGTTAAAGTTGATATTCAAAACTTGTGTAACTTCAAAACGACATAAGTTATTCACTTAAAACTTGGAACTAAACTTTGTCATCAACCTCAATATCAGGGGCAACATTCCCCATAACTCTTGTTGTATTTTGACAGAGTTATGCCCCTTTTTCACATAGATTTTCTGATTAAAGTTTATATTCACACGTTTTGTAACTTCTATACTACAAAAGCTTTTCACATGAAACTTAGAACTAACCTTTGTCATCAACTCTAGTATCAGGAGCAACATTACCCATAACTCTGTTTTGTACTTTGACAGAGTTATGCCCTTTTTTCACTTAGATTTTCTGTTTAAAGTTTATATTCAAAAGTGTGAATAACTTCAAAACTAAATAAGTTATTCACCTAAAACTTGGAACTAACCTTTGCCATCAACTCTAGTATCAGGGGCAACATTACCCATAACTCTGTTTTGTATTTTGACAGAGTTATGCACACTTTTTACATACATTTTGTGGTTAAAGTTTTTTTTCCACAAATGTTTAAAGGCTTCACTTGAAAGTTTGTATTTTAACAAATTTATGCCCCTGCCACTATTCAATATCCAAATATTGAAAAGCAGAGAGAGCCATCTTTCCAATGAGATCAGACTCGCAAAATCTAAATCGAAGAAAAGTGGCGATGCCAGGATATGTTGCTGTTTTACAATGGGACCCTGTGGAGATTTGATTTACCTGTTTCTAACCTTCAGCGTGTTTGTTGAAATAAATAAATAAATACAAAATTCATAAAGTTGAAACAAATAAAAATTGGAATGTATTGTATAATCTATTTGCGTGGTAGACGAGAACCAGAAAATTACCGACAAAGTTTCGATTTCAATTAGCAAATCAACAAGTGGCAGTGCAGAAAAGTTTTACTCTGATGTTAACAAAAAAGTGTATGTTAGTACTGGCTTTGTTATGGAATAATTCTTCTATCAGTACTAGTAAGTGTTCTTTGTTAAATTGTCATTAACAAAAACACAGTTTATATTTGAGAGAACAGAAACATCCGAGTTAACAACATTTCTAATTTTCTTATTTGTGACATTTTAATCAAATTATTTTAAATTTTCAATTCAATGATTTGACATTTTTCTAGTCAACCAGAATGTATTTGTACCGTATTTAATATGATTGGGACTGTCTAGTCAGTTCAACCATTGATAATAATACACATGTTTTCTTGTCAGACAGTATGTATCTATGCCGTATTAATTAATATGCAGTGGCGTATTCCGGCATACTCATGTACGACCGGGCGTACACAATGCTTTGCCATTTCATTTTGTGGTTTAAATTAATTGATCGTATTTCAATTTTCAGACGAAGCGACATGTCACCTACCTGTATAGGTTCAATGTCTACTTAATGATCTTGTATATGCGTTTTATCAACCCACTACACATTAGCGACCTATTCATCAATATAAACAACCACAAATAAAACCGCGCATCAAGTAACTTTACGGTAAAATCCTAAATTAGCATAGCGTTTAATTGATTTGTTCTTTTTTGTTTGTCTTTATTTTACCAACTCATATTTTTCATATAAAAACTCCACTAGATCCATATTCAAAGTGTGTCGCGGGAAAACCGGGCTTAATGCATGTGCGTTAAGTGTCGTCCCGGATCAGCCTGTGCAGTCCGCACAGGTTAATCCTGGAAGGCACTTTCCGCCTACATTGGATTTATGTTTAGAAAATACTGCACAGGCTGATCCTATACGACACTTGACGCACATGCATTCAGCCCGGGTATCCCACGACACGCCTCATTCACAGAGCTCCTTGGTGATAACTACAATATGTGGCTTGATGATTGTAATTCCCCTTGTCTTAAATGTTTTTAATCTGGTACAGAACAAACACCTCCTGTTATAGTTCCATATTTCAAATATAATATGAGGCGCGTACCAGGATTTTGAGTTAGAGGGGCGGAAATATTAAATAACCGACAACAAATTAACTGCTCTTGTCTCTTACATGTTAAGATACATGTATATGAACGACGCATATTGCCAAACGGAACAATTTAACCAAAATACCACAAAACAGAAACTATATTTGAAATAATTTGATTGAAAAGAACTTGTAATTGCAACGAAATGCACATGTTTCAGTTATTCTTCGGTTTAAAAACCTAGTTTTGGACAATTTTAGAGGAGTCGTACGCCGCTTCCGCCCTCCTCTAAATCTTCTATTTAGCATGAAACGAATTAAATGTATTCATCTTTGCAAAACGCAAATGTATTACATTTAAAAGTACTTTACTGATATAATCACAAAGTGAAACTCAAATTCTTAATGTACAAATTATCTGATGTAAATTTTATGTATGTTTTGGTTTATGATGCCGATTTTGTATGTTTTCGTTCCAAATAAATAAATTTAAGGTTCTTTTAAATCGAAATTTAATTTAAATAACTTTACTGATCTTTCGTGTACCTTTAGGAAACAGGAGAGAGCTAGTTTTGATTTTCTTTTGCAAAACCAACACACAGGTAACGTTAATTTATATTATGATATGTTGTGAGGAATAAAGCATGAATTTAGTATCGTGTGACCTACTAATCGAGTCAAATATACGACGGATCAAAATGATCACAGACGCCGAATATCTTTTAAAATATATTTATTGATGATAAGGTTTCATACAGATCCTTAAAGTGCTTTAATTTTAAGTTGTTCCTTGCAAAGTGCATATAAGGAACTTCGATTGCATAATCAAAATGCTGACAACGTTGAAAGACTGTTGGAGACAAAAGAAACTAAAAACATGTGATTTATGATTGCATTTTTTACTAAAATGGAATCATTTGTTTGCATATTAGTTCAATTCCCAACTTTTAAACTTGATAATGTTGCGTCCTATTCAATATTATACGACATCACAGTAAAAGTATTTTTTAAGAAACAAACGCATCATTTTTTTCAAGCTAGTTATACAATGAAGACGGAATTATATACATGCCAGTCGACAAGTCAATCTGCAACGGGCCATGCAGAATAACTGATGAAGCGTAGTAGTTAGTGTAAAAAATAACAGATGTAGCTCATTATTTAGTGGTCTTATTCCAGAGCACTAAGGTGAATATTTCGGTTACACACACCATGCAAATAGCGAAAGTAGGGGTGTCATTAGTTTGAAGTAACATTTTAAATAAATTGACAATTAAAAAAATGTAATTGTTATTAATAACATGATATTCACATTATAACACATGTGACAAACATTACATTAAATACTTAAAAGATAATAAAACAGGTAGGAAGGTGCGACTGTTTGGAAAAAAGGACCCGTTCAGGTTTCGGTTTACTGACTCGTAGCCTGCAAAAAAAGTGGTTCCCCGTGATACCTGCTCTGGAAATTACCCCCTCAAAAGACCGTTGGCTTCCGCCACCAGTAAAAAAAAAACGTTTTACACTTTTCGCTATTTCGTCTGATGTTTATTCATATAGTGATATACAATATCGAACATATTTTTGTCAGCAGTGTCATGTGTGCCCCTTTAATCTTATGTTGTTGTTTTTTCGGCGTAGCTGTCTATGATCACTTTTGATCTAGATTTCCTGCGATAATTACGCAGCGGGAAAATTGAACGCCAATAGAATTGGGCAAATTTTCTAATTTTAGGGAATGCAAACTTATGGTTTAACGTATACCAATAACGGTTGCATACTTTTGGGGATTAAAACTTTTCATAATTGTTTACATAAACGGTTAAGTTAAAGTTATAAACATATCTTCGACATACAATCTAGAAATGAACATAATTATGAACAATATTACTAATTGTATGTCATGATCAGAATGTTATATTCATTCACATAATGAAATAACTATATTGTTTAGCCTACATAATCGGCGCGCTCTATAAAATAGCAATTACGGTGCTACAATTCACGGGGACGACAGTCGGTCACAACGTACAATGTTGCCTGTTGAGTTCGCAAGAACAAAATATAAAGTGGTAAATTTCTGGTAATTTTCTGATACATAAGCAAAACAAATACTAGCAAATTTGATTGAGCTTATATTTCCAATAAATGTATCATTGTGTTAAAATATTATTGTACGCTGTAACCGACTGTCGTCCCCGTGAATTAATTCTAGCGAGTACAACTCCAGCAAGGGAATAATTCTAAAAATAGCGCGCGGTAAAGTTGTGTTAATACACACGCATCAATTAGCGTCTGGAGAATCCTAAACCCGAGTATTACAATAAATGGGGAATTCATAAACTTACTGCTCATTCATTCCCGCTATTATTTTCTGACAATGTCTATTTGTTAAATTTGCCAGACAAATTCATGCATCAATTATGTTCACGTAAATTACTAGTATATAGCTTATTCATGTATCACTGGTGAAAACATGGGGCGGTATATGATCGGTTTATTCACGGTACAGATATTAATAATTATTGAGTTTATCTCAAACTAATTTGGGGGGCCGATACGTTTTTTTATAGTGTCCGAAAAATCTAGTGTCCTTAGTAGGGACCGAAAAATCTGGGGTCCGAGAAGTCTCCTTAGTAGGGAACGAAAAATATGGTGTCCGTGAAGTAACAGCTTGGTCTCCTCGTATTATATTTAGGGCAAAAAAGTGATATCTCAATATTAATTTCTACGCCGTTTGTCTTTTTTAAAGACATTTCTTGTTTTCTTTGGAATTTCTATATTTGCCTATATGAATAGTTCCTTTAATATTATTGTCCGATATATTTCATGTACAAGCACGGGCTTACATTCGATTTTGCCCTAAATACGCCCCTGATATGTGTGTGTAGTCAATTCAGACATTGGTATTAAATAGAATACATGTACTTCACAGCTTGTTTTTAAAGGATTGTCTATTCTATTTGATGTTATGTCTATTATAAAAGCCAGTTTTACCATGTATAATATTGGTTGTATCAATCAAGATGAAGAAAGTAATTGTGATTTTCAAACAAAGATACAATTATAATGTATTGCTAAATGACGATTTTTAGGTATGACAAAGATTAAATTCTCGGAATAAAATTAAGTAGTTTTCCTACCTACGGACCCACCTCTAAAATTTCGGGTCGGTAAAGGGCAAACACACGATTTTTTAATTTAGGCCTTATTGCAAGTTGATGAAAACCCGTTTTGCTCCAAGCTTATTATTCATTGTGCTTACTTGCACACTATAATAGAGAGCTCTTGTTATGACACTGGTTACCGGCTATGAGTAATCGTTGGATTTGATCTTTATCACCCCGAAATATTGGTAGGACAGTGGTTACCGGCTATGAGTAATGGTTGGATTTGATCTTTATCACCCCGAAATATTGGCAGGACTGTGGTTACCGGCTATGAGTGATGGTTGGATTTGATCTTTATCACCCCGGCATTTTTCTGCAATTAACAGGACCTCAAAGGTGGATTGTTCTGGGTTGTCAATATCGTATGAGTATGCTTTAAGTATACTGCTTTCAACATAGGCAATGCAGCAACAGTAGTAGTAGTACTTATGGTTATTTAAAATTTATTAAATTTATAACCAGTATGTTATAGCTATTAATCGATCTTTTTGCTTGTAGTGGTAGTAGTAGTCGTAGTAGTAGTAGTAGTAGTAGTAGTAGTAGTAGTAGTAGTAGTAGTAGTAGTAGTAGTAGCAGTAGTAGTAGTAGTGGTAGTAGTAGTAGTCGTAGTAGTAGTAGTAGTAGTAGTAGTAGTAGTAGTTGTAGTATCCGTTGTTGTTGTTGTAGTAGTAGTAGTAATAGTAGTACTTAGTAGTAGTGGTAGTGGTAGTAGCAGTGAGCAGTGGTAGTGGTGGTAGTTGTAGTACTAGTAGTAGTAGGAAAAGAAGTAGTAATAGTAGTAGTAGTAGTAGTAGTAGTAGTAGTAGTAGTAGTAGTAGTAGTAGTAGTAGTAGTAGTAGATGTTGTAGAAGTAGTAGTAGTAATGATGGTAGTAGTAGTAGAAGTTGTAGTAGTAGTAGTAGTAGTAGTAGTAGTAGAAGTAGTATTAGTGGTAGTAGTAGAAGTAGAAGTAGTAGTAGTAGTAGTAGTAGTAGTAGTAGTAGTAGTAGTAGTAGTAGTAGTAGTAGTAGTAGTAGTAGTAGTAGTGGTGGTGGTGGTGGTGGTATTAGTAGTGGTGGTATGGTATTATTAGTGGTGGTGGTGGTGGTAGCAGTTTGGTGGTGGTGGTAGTTGTAGTGGTGTTGGTAGTATAAGTGGTGGTAGCGGTAGTAGTAGTGGTGGTGGTGGTAGTCACTGTAGTGGTGTTGGTCGTAGTAGTGGCGGTGGTGGTAGTAGTAGTGGTGGTGATGGTCGTAGTGGTGGTGGTGGTGGTGGTAGTAGTAGCGGTGGTGGTGGTAGTAATAATGGTGGTGGTAGTAGTAGCGGTGGTGGTGGTAGTAGTAGTGGTGATGGTGGTATTGGAAGTGGTTGCGGGGGTAGAAATAGTGGTTGCGGTAGTAATAGTGGTGGTGGTGGTGGTATTAGTAATAGTGGTGGTGGTGGTAGTAATAGTGGTGGCGGAAGTAGTAGTAGTGGTTGTGGTAGCAGTAGTGTTGGTGGTGGTATTAGTAGTGGTGGTGGTGGTATTAGTAGTGGTGGTGGTGGTATTAGTAGTGGTGGTGGTGGTAGAATTAGTGGTTGTGGTAGTTATAGTCGTGGTGGTAGTATTACTAGCTGTGGTGGTGGTAGTAGTAGTAGTAGTGATGGTGGTGGTATTACTAGTAGTGTTGAGGGTAGTAGTAGTGTTGGTGGTGGTAGTAGTAGTGGTGGTGGTGGAAGTAGTAGTGGTGGTGGTGTTATTAGTAGTGGTGGTATGGTATTAGTAGTGATGGTGTTGGTAGTAGTAGAAGTGGTTGTTGTGGTAGTAATAGTGGTGGTGTTGGAAGTAATAGTTGTGGTGGTGGTAGTAGTAGTAGAAGTAGTAATAGCAGTAGTAGTAGTAGTAGTAGTTGTTGTTGTTGTTGTAGTTGTAGTAGTAGTATTTGGTGGTGGTGGTGGTGGTGGTGGTGGTTGTGGTAGTAGTGGTAGTACTGGTATTAGTAATAGTAGAAGAAGCGGTAGTTTCAGTTGCAGTGGCAGAAGTAGTAGTAGCAGAAGCAGCAGCAGAAGCAGTAGTAGTACACATTTTTGAGGATTTTTTTTTCTGTACGGCAAAAACGTGTTTGTCAATCGTTGTTTCTCAAGCTGCTCAAAGGAGTCTTACATCATGGAACAATAATTATTCTATCGCTATTTATGTGTTTTCGTCATCTGCTTTCTAACAGTAAACCAAACAATTTATGTTGTGTGGACTAAGTCAGATAAATCTCTTTTTTCAAGACAGTAACTATGACACTCTTGGTTGCTATCAATAACAGGTCGAACCAGTTAGGGATAAACAGCGCGCATTCAGACGTGACTATGTTCTAGATTAATGGTTTCTCTCGAAAATAGGTAAATCATATAAACGAAAGGTAACTGCAATGAAATGATAATTAGACAATTTAAAAATATGAAAATGTTTGTATACTAAGACTCCCTCCCTCCCCCTCCCCCATCCCTCCCTCCCTCCCGGCCTCTCTCTCTCTCCATTTTCTTTTGTGAGACTCACGCAGATCCTATTTTTGGCCAATTACATTGTTAACACTTAAATATGTCACACATGAAATTCTATTCTTCACAGGCTTGTAAAAAATATTATTTGTGAAAAAATAGGATCCTACAGGGCTTATATTGGTTGTACATGTGACAACTTTACTGGTTTCTGATACACTCCAGTATAACGATGGAATGTTCATCTAAGCACTCTTAGTCCCTTAAAAGCTATTTTCAACGGACAACTTGAAATCTGAGCACTTTCAATGATCTTTATGAAACCTTATATAATTATCAATAAATACCTTTAAAATATAGATTTTGATATTTTTTGTCCGTCGTATATTTGAAAAAGATCAGTCGGGCACACATTACTTACTTTTGTTCTTTACTCTTGCTTTATTCCGCCCTACCTAACATTATTTAATTTTACGTTACTTGTTTGCATGTTTTTAAATGGAAAAAAAATGGGCTGGTATTCACAAGCTCCTACGGGAAATCTTAACTTAAGTTTTTCTTAAGTTAAAATTTCAGAGCCAGGTTTCTATGTGAAATCCAATGATTTATGTACAAAGAAGACTGCAATACTAAACATATAAGCACTATTTACAAGTTAACAACATCTAAATGTAAAAAGACCTATACATGAAACTGCCAGATTAATTTTATGAATTTTAGGAATATACTTAAGTTTTCCCTAAGAAGCTTTGAGAATACGGACCCTGGTGCTCTTCTGTTTCTCAACAGTACACGCATGGTGATGGGTGACAAGTCATTTAATGTTGAATTTATATCTGAAAGACCCCTCAGATAATATTTTTTCATTAAAAGTTATAAGTGTCAATTTGTGATTGTATCAATAACTGGTTTATACTGGTTTCATACCGTGACGGAATCATTCACGTCCTTTTCCATTCGTATAGAACATGTAATTTTGCCGTTTAGCATCGATGAGCACATGTCATTTTAACGAAAGCATACATTAAATGTACATCAAATAATTGTAATTAGTACTTAGTAGTAATTGTATATGTAATGTTCACGTTATTGAGCAATAAATATGCCGGTTTGAAACGATGAATACATTTCATTCGTTTCGAATAACCGCTTTTATGTTCGTACAGTAAAGATTATTTGCAAATAAACATAAATGTACCTTTTGTAGGACTGATTGCGCAGTATTTTCCGTTTTACTGACTTACTCTTAAATAGTATGTTTTATTTTATTAAGAAACCGAAGAGCACACTTACAGTAACCAAAACAATTACATCAACAGTCGCACTAAATTGTGCTCTCAAAAGCTTCGTAATGCAAATTGTGCTCTCAAAAGCCTCATAATGCAAATTGTTCTGTTAAGGTTACAGTATACTAAATATTTCAGGTGTGCAATGCTATACTCTCTAAATAAATCCACACCATTTATTTGAAGACACAATTTTCTGTATAGTCACTTGCCATGACTTTATTTTTGAATATTTCTTTGTACGTGTGGTAGGAAAAACATTGTTGTGTACTAAAAATTCACTGTTTCGCTTGAAGGTTGGAGACTACATGACGAGACGTTGACAGTTGGCAGTATACCTTCAACTGGAGAGTAGCCGGTAAAAAGATGGCCGTAAAACAGTGAACTTTGATTCGCGTCGAGTTCTTTCTTACATATCACATGACCTATCTTTTTTATTGTCTAAATCAATTCGGCTCGGAATGCTCTTTAAGAAAAGGTATGGTTATGAGGGTCTCTACGCGCAAAATGTTGAGTTTATTTTTTGTTGAATTTATTGCTTTTACATTGAATTTGTTAAGGAAATCTTTTAGTATATTGTGACCTAAACTGACTTTGGGTTAAAATAAAATATCGTCTGCAAGTGCAAAATATGGATGAGAAAGCAGATTTTTGGTCATTTCTGAGCAAAAGAGTAGAAAATAAGTGCATTAAATGCATCAATTCAGATTGTTTGATCTGGAATGGTTGTATTTCAAATAGTTCCTTACCCTATTATGGCCGAATGAGGGCTAAATTGCCTTCGGACATAAAATCAGAGACATACTTGGTTCACCGTGTAGCGTTAATGTGCTACATGAAGTCAGAATTGAACGCCAGGGACTCTGTGAGCCACTTATGCAACAATAGCTTGTGTGTTAAGCCTGAACATTTAAACATAGAGCCCCATTCCACCAACATGGAACGGCGGACATGTTTACAGTTCGGACAGTGCAGCGGGCATGGAACTGAGCCAGCCTGCATATTTGGTAAAAACATGAATACAACAAGCTTTATCACTTCCTTTTATTCATAGAAATACACTTAAAATACATAAATGCATGTTTTTTTTCATTTTATATCTATTTCTATTGGGTATTTTTGCCTTTTTCAGGTAGAGGAACGCCTGATGCTGACGCGAGGGCCACTTGTTAGAGGTCTCTTATGCCAAAACAGGTAATAATAACAATTTATTATCAGGTACACAATCAACTAAGCATATTTATGATGCTTAAGGTGTGGAAGACTGTTATAATCAGGTTTGGGGTCACTCATGCCCTTGCCGTAGTGTAATTCCTCATGCAGTTTGTATCGATAATTCCGCGTCCTGGCACGTAAAGCTCGTGCTTTGTTGGTAGCGGATGTTTGCTTTCGGTTAAGGTCGTTGCGGTCCTCATATGCTATCTGCTTAATAATCTTTGACCCCTGGGTAAGGTTAGCATTTAGTTCAGTGGTTTTTGCAATTACAGAGTCAGCATAGCCATTGTTTAATTTGTGAACCTGCCCGTGAATTCGACCTACACAGTTGCGTGAGAAAGTGACAGTTTTAGGATTGACAGCTTGGTACGACCTGTTTACTGCTTCACTTTTTTGGGTTGTGGTTAAAAGTTTGGTAGCGTCAAGAGCAGCTGGACCTAAAACCATTTCAATGCATTTTTTAAGGACTTGTTGGTCACTGTCAACCATTTTAACCTTGACATTGTCTGGCATGAAATTCTTAGCTTGCCTATTTGTACCAGCACAGACATAACTGTACTTTGCACAATGAGTACCGCAGTAACCACTGAAGCATAGAACAATGGTTGCGATTACATCAACCATGACCTTCTTTAGAACCTTGATGTCACCCTGGTGTTTATTGTGGGCAGCTTTAAGCTCAGCCATACACCTAGCTTTGACCGAGAGAGCGAACCGACTCCTGATATTAGACTTGGAATGACCCTTGAGCATGCCCTTTGAGAAAGGCGCTTTGTTGAGCTCGCTCTTCAGCGAGTTGCCTAGGTGCCTCAGATCCTTAAGATGACCCACATTGTGACCGTGAGAGTTACGAACACCTTGGAATGCCCTACTGTCCCCATCACAAGTGAAATTTGCTATTTTGATGTCCTTAGAGATCTGGTCACCTAACAACCTATTCCATTTGCCTTCATCACCTATTGGTTCCCTCTCTGAAACATTTGCAGAACAATGCCCCCTATGATTGGGGCACTGAACAGGTTTACCCTTATTCCTAAGCATTGATGCAGTCCTGCATAGTTTATTTGCTACTTGTACCCCTACAATTTGCTTGTTTCTGGTATTGTTTTCACACATAGTGCTTATGGCAATAGTTCCGGCTTGAAAGGGTGTCGCGTCAGAGTAAAAAATTGGATTGTTGTAGCAAGTGTCCCCTTCAACATTTACCTTAGAGGGATCTTTTTGACCAATTTTGGCATTTTCAAATCTGGTACATGCTTCTCTCATTTAGGGATTTAAGGCAGTATTGACCTTATTTGCTTGTTTTTGCATAGCAAGTGGAGAGGGAGCAATGATATTGGTTGTGTTGAGAATTCTGCGGGAACCTGTGTTCCCAATAGAAGTACTTGCAACACCTATTTGGAAGCCTACATTGATCTGAGCTGCCTTTCTGCCCCTGGTACTTGATGGAACCTCATTGTAAAGCTTATAATGCTTGCCTACATATCTGCATCTTGTACATTTTAACCTTTCCTCCCAGCCTAAGCCCCACTTTATGGAAGCACTGCCGTCAATTACCAAGTCGCCCCTACATTTATCACTTCTTAACCTATGCTTTCTATTTTCAGAGGACATCATAGACTGGAGTAGGGCGGGGACATAGACCTTGTTCGTAAGTAAGTCGGGATGGACTTTTGATGGAGCAGGAACCCGTAACAGGTCTACATAGCGAATCTTGTTCGCTCTCGGACGCAAGGGCTTAGCTGGGGTTTGAGAGCCGTCTACATCCCGAAAAGTAAGAACCTTGTCATTGTAAGCTACCCGTGCTTCAAAGGATGACCTTTCTAACCTTACATAGGTTGTGTTGGAATTTGACCTTCTTTCATAATTATGTTTTTTCCCCTTCACCGGACTAGTCCCACCTCGTTTAAAACCAACCTTGAGCAACTTGTTCTTTTGCTTGGTTGTGAACCCCATTTTGACCAGATTGCCACCTTAAAAAAAGTCAAAGTACTTATTTTGTGCCCAAAATATGCAATTTTGTATTCCCTTAAACCTCTAAATGTGAGCAGGCAATGCAAATTGACCACCTGCTGCAGTTTAAAGGCACCCATGACATTATATACTAGAATATATAATTGGTGGCCTGTAATTAAAGAGGCTGCGACAAACAAGGTGCTTTAAAGATTTTACACTTTATTGGTTTGAAACAAGCAATTACTGGAAGCTGATTGATTTCTACACTTCAAAGTATCTTTGATCTCCCATTTTGACTAATTTGTTAATTGTCTTGGATGAAATTGGAATTTTTTTTCTATTAAATTTACATTTTTGGGGTGATTTTAAAAAAAAAATACACAAAAAATACATTATCAAAATGGCTTAGAGTAAAAATATCTAACAAAGTCATTCTCTCCTCACCCCACATAAGCCCCCCATACACGTTTGTTTGGTTTGTTTGGGTATTTTGTCACAAATATTGCAAATATCAGCTTTAATTGTTAGAGGGACATTTAAGCTTCAAGACGCTTGAAATCACCGGCTTCCGACCAAAATCACCTGTGTTTGAAAATATGAAATAAAATGGCCAAATGGACAGATATACAAGCCAAACTTAATATATTGGTGCAATATGCATGGGAAGATAATTATATGCAAGAAAAACTAATTTTAATAAGAACAAATTTCTCTTATAGGTTACAGTATACTAAATATTTCAGGTGTGCAATGCTATACTCTCTAAATAAATCCACACCATTTATTTGAAGACACAATTTTCTGTATAGTCACTTGCCATGACTTTATTTTTGAATATTTCTTTGTACGTGTGGTAGGAAAAACATTGTTGTGTACTAAAAATTCACTGTTTCGCTTGAAGGTTGGAGACTACATGACGAGACGTTGACAGTTGGCAGTATACCTTCAACTGGAGAGTAGCCGGTAAAAAGATGGCCGTAAAACAGTGAACTTTGATTCGCGTCGAGTTCTTTCTTACATATCACATGACCTATCTTTTTTATTGTCTAAATCAATTCGGCTCGGAATGCTCTTTAAGAAAAGGTATGGTTATGAGGGTCTCTACGCGCAAAATGTTGAGTTTATTTTTTGTTGAATTTATTGCTTTTACATTGAATTTGTTAAGGAAATCTTTTAGTATATTGTGACCTTAAACGCCTCATAATGCAAATTGTGCTCTCAAAAGCCTCACAATGCTATACCTAACCGCATACAATAGACCGATCCGGGAATTGCCACGAATAGATTAGACTCCTCCCCAGCTATTGTCAAAGGATTAATTTCCATTCATCAAAAATCACAAACATTACCACGTGCTCATTTGAATATCATAAACATTATGCACGTGCTCTTTGTATGAAATAGTTTGACCGCTAAATACGTGATATCTAAGTGCGATGATTGGGTAATATTGCAGATTAATTTGAATATGATTGACATTTGTGGAAGCGTCTATTACGTTGCAGATACAGTCTATATACCCGTACGCTATTCATTTTCGAGTGAACTCTGCACATTGAATGTCCTTTCAAATACCGTATATGGCACACGGATATGTATTTGTCCATTTGTAACGCATCCGATGCAACTCTTATAAAGTTTCAGACATGGCATGACACATAAACAAGATATAAACCTGTTAACTTTCCCATTAACGACTGTTAAGTTCAATGATGTCGCCATAGTTTTTCTATATCTTTAATGTATATATCACGAAGTATATTATATTTAGTACTTGTCCACACTAAAACATTGAAACCAGTTTGTAGATATAGAGATCTGGGCACATATCGACAGATCTCCAATAGTTTAAGTTTAAGTCAAACACATTACAGTAAGCAGGTGGACTAGGTGTACTTTATGACCAGATATTCGGAGTTCGTAAAACTTTCTGCTCAACGAGAGCGAAACCCCGGGGAGAGGTGGCAAGATGCACCACGTCCCTAATGCAGTTCTGTCCATCTTTCGTTATTCACACAGACAACTGTCCAGGTATCGAACGGTCGTATAGATGGTGATAGCCATGATGGTTACATTAATTGTGTTTGTTATATGTGGTGATGATGATGATGACGACGACAACGAATATGATAATGATGATGATGATGATGATCCGGATCCCCACCCAATAGATTGTTGGCGGAATCAACGGTCTTCAGTAAGGCGTATTCGAGAGCTTGAATCGCGAGACCTACTTTTTTCCTTTGCAGCCTACGTAGCACTATTATTTCGATACCTCCGATTTGTATACTTCATCGTCTTTTTCGGCCCGTTGCAGATTAGTAGACATGTTGACCGTTATATATAGTATTCTGTTTGCAGTAACTGTTTGCATAAACAATCTTTATTTATGTTCGTAACCAATGAATGGAATATTTTAACTATGACGTTATTGTGTGTATTTAAATGAAATAGACGCAGCATTTACATGATTTTTTTTTTTTTATAATTTTAATAACGAATAAAATGTTTTGCACTTATATTTCCCTTGTTTTTAGTTTCTTTCTCATTCTCACCAACAGTCTTTCTACGCTATCAGCGTTTTGATTCTGTTCATGAAGAAAGATGTGTGTGCCTTTTTACTTCAGATGTTGAAAATTATAATCATATGTGATCAACCAGGTTTGTGAGACAAATTTTAACATTTTCGTTATAAATCATAAACAACCCGATAACTTTATAAATGTTAAACTAATAATCAGAGTGGTATACAACAAAAAACATTTTAATGTTACAAAATAAAAAAATTATTTATTTTCATCGGGAACATTCGTTCCGATAATATAATATATATTCTTGGTTAGATTATTGCATTTTATTTGCATTCGTGTTTGTTGAATATCACTTTTAATATTTCCGTTTTTTATAATTATTTTATATAAAAAAAGTTAACATTACGGCTGTTAGGGCAGTCAATAAATTTTTTAATTTAATTAAGTTTGAGAATGAAGCCTGGATTTACGTTCAGATTCAAAGTAAGAGAAAATAATATCATTGGCAGACGACTGATGGTTTTCAAAACTTTTTTCAGCAAATGAAATTCAAACTTTAGGTAACGAAAAGCAAACACTTAAGTTAATAAAAAAAAAATCCACAAAGTACTTCAGTATGTAAATGCATTGTACTCTAATATATTCATCGTTGGAAAGGTTTAGATTTATGTTCGGGTAAAAGAAATGTACTTATGTATGTAAATGCATTGTACTCTAATATATTCATCGTGGGAAAGGTTTAGATTTATGCTCGGCTAAAATAAATGTACTTATGTAAAAGTGTGAACCACTTGAGGCCCGTTCAAATGTGTATCGTGAACAAATAAACTAGCGCTATTCTGCGCTTGCAAAAGATACACTTTAATGTAACATCTGAATAATTCAATTACATGACAAATCATAAATGCACACTTTACTAATAAAAAAAACCCACACACACTGAAGTATGTCGTCACTAAACCGCACATATAAGTCATATTGCACACCTCGCTAGGTCAAAGTGCACTCTGTGCTAAGTCATACTGGACACTGTGCTAGGTCATAGTGCACACTGTGCTAAGTCGTAGTGCACATTGTGCTAAGTCATAGTGCACTCTTTGCTAAGTCATAGTGCACACTGTGCTAAGTGATAGTGCACACAGTGCTAAGTCATAGTGCACACTGTGCTAAGTCATAGTGCACACTGTGCTAAGTCATAGTGCACACTGTGCTAAGTCATAGTGCACACTGTGCTAAGTCATAGTGCACACTGTGCTAAGTCATACTGAACACTGTGCTAAGTCATACTGCACACTGTGCTAAGTCATAGTGCACACTGTGCTAAGTCATAGTGCACACTGTGCTAAGTCATAGTGCAAACTGTGCTAAGTCATAGTGCACACTGTGCTAAGTCATAGTGCACACTGTGCTAAGTCATAGTGCACACTGTGCTAAGTCATAGTGCACACTGTGCTAAGTCATACTGCACACTGTGCTAAGTCATAGTGCACACTGTGCTAAGTCATACTGCACACTGTGCTAAGTCATAGTGCACACTGTGCTAAGTCATACTGCACACTGTGCTAAGTCATAGTGCACACTGTGCTAAGTCATAGTGCACACTGTGCTAAGTCATAGTGCACACTGTGCTAAGTCATACTGCACACTGTGCTAAGTCATAGTGCACACTGTGCTAAGTCATTGTGCACACCTCACTAGTTTATAGTGCACACTATGCTAAGTCATATTGCACTCTTTGCTAAGTTATAGTGCACACTGTGCTAAGTCATAGTGCAATCTGTGCAACGTCATAGTGCACACTGTGCTTAGTCATATTGCACTCTGTGCTAAGTCATAGTGCAATTTGTCCTAAGTCAGAGTGCAATATGTGCTACGTCATAGTGCACACTGTGCTAAGTCATATTGCACTATGTGTTAAGTCATAATGCTCACTGTGCTAAGTCAGAGTGCAATTTGTCCTAAGTCAGAGTGCAATCTGTGCTACGTCATAGAGCACACTGGGCTAAGTCATAGTAAGTACTGTACTAAATCATAGTGCACATCTCATATTTTTCAGAGCGCGCACCTCGCTAGGCCAAAGTGCACACTCTGCTAGGTCATAGTCCACACTCTGCTAGGCCATAGTCCACACTCTGCTCGGTCATAGTGCACATTGTGCTAAGTAATAGTTCTCATTGTGCTAAGTCATAGTCCACACTCTGCTCGGTCATAGTGCACTTTGTGCTAAGTCATAGTTCTCATTGTGCTAAGTCATAGTCCACACTCTGCTCGGTCATAGTGCACTTTGTGCTAAGTAATAGTTCTCATTGTGCTAAGTCATAGTCCACACTCTGCTCGGTCATAGTGCACTTTGTGCTAAGTCATAGTGCACATTGTGCTAAGTCATAGTTCTGATTGTGCTAAGTCATAGTCCACACTCTTCTAGGTCATAGTGCACATTGTGCTAAGTCATAGTTCTCATTGTGCTAATTCATATTCCACACTCCGCCAGGTCATAGTCCACACTCTGCTAGGTCATAGTGCACATTGTGCCAAGTCATAGTGCACATTGTGCCAAGTCATAGTCCACACTCTGCTAAGTCATAGTGCACATTGTGCTAAGTCATAGTTCTCATTGTGCTAAGTCATAGTCCACATTGTGCCAAGTCATAGTCCACACTCTGCTAAGTCATAGTGCACATTGTGCTAAGTCATAGTTCTCATTGTGCTAAGTCATAGTTCTCATTGTGCTAAGTCATTGTTCTCATTGTGCTAAGTCATAGTCCGCTCTCTGCTAAGTCATATTTCACATTGTGCTAAGTCATAGTCCACATTGTGCTAAGTCATAGTTCACATTGTGCTAAGTCATAGTCCACATTGTGCTAAGTCATAGTCCACATTGTGCTAAGTCATAGTTCACATTGTGCTAAGTCATAGTCCACATTGTGCTAAGTCATATTTCACATTGTGCTAAGTCATATTTCACATTGTGCTAAGTCATAGTCCACATTGTGCTAAGTCATAGTCCACATTGTGCTAAGTCATAGTTCACATTGTGCTAAGTCATAGTTCTCATTGTGCTAAGTCATAGTTCTCATTGTGCTAAGTCATTGTTCTCATTGTGCTAAGTCATAGTCCGCACTCTGCTAAGTCATATTTCACATTGTGCTAAGTCATAGTCCACATTGTGCTAAGTCATAGTTCACATTGTGCTAAGTTATAGTTCACATTGTGCAACTCAGAGTGCACAATGCGTTAGTTGATAGTGCATACCTCGTGTGTTGATAGTTGATTACACTGCGCTAGTTCATAATTTAAACTGCGCTAGGCCATAATGCATTCTGCGCTACTACAAAATCTATGTTTGTTTTGCAGAATTCCACGAGCCAAGCCGTGCACATTTTTATGTATATATTATTATATAATTTGTACCGAATATGTTCTCAAAGTGGCGTAAATACGACATACCCATCGGCAGTTATATTTTAAATCAAAACGGGCCTCGTCTTGTCCTACATCGTATGACATCTTTGAAATAAAAAAAACAGCACAGAAACGTCACACTTTGATTGAAAATAACACCCGAGCTCCGGTCGCGAGCGGCTATATATTGGTTAGCATATACGCGTTTTTCATCACTCCTGGTGGACTCCTGTTACCGCAAACATGAAGGCTGCTCTGGCAATCTTGGGACTCGCGCTCATCGCCGCCCTGGCGGAATGCAAAACCACAAAGGATCTGTTGAAGAAACGCATCCTGGAGGTCGCGAAAGGTAGTGTGTCTTAGTTTTATTGTTTTGTTTGTTTTGTTAATTATTTGAAACATGTTTAAAACTGAATGTTTTGATTATTTTCTGTTGAAAATACGAGTACTTGAAAGCATTGCAGCGAGAGTTTTGTAGTTTAGTTATTACTATAATTATTTGCAACATGTTGGTTTTATTCTAAAAAAAACTGTGTGATTTGTTTATTGAATTATCAAAAATAGGAGTATTTATTATATGCTTTCCAGTATTTTATAGGGAAATATCAGTGAAATAAAACGGGTGATGCATAATTTTCGCTGTTTCATACTGATTCCCGATTTAAAACAGTAAATGAAACGGATCGTCAATAATGCCGGACTCAAACTTGTCACATGAGGTCCCGCGATATTTTCCAATAAAACCCGCTTAGATAACAATTAGAATGAAAACAAAACGGTGGAAAACGCATACAATAAAAAGAAATTGTGCTGGTTTCGGTAGAATATCGTCTTTTTATTCACTCGTGATCATAGAAAAAATATATATTCACTCGTGGCTGCGCGACTCGTGAACATATTAATTTTTATGATCACACGTAAATTAAAATCGATATTCTTCCGAAACCAACAAATATCCTCTGTTTATTTAATACATATTTAAAAAATCCTTTGAAGCGAGAGCTAGTGTGCCTCAGTTTTTATTGTTAAGGTTGTTAAAAAGTTAATAAATTGAAACTTGGTTAAACAGCGTTATGCTTCGTTTATTTTCTCATTAAATGAACAAACATACGAGTTTAATATTTATAATATTTAATACATGTTTTATATAATATAAATGTAGTTTCAATTGTAATTTTTTTCGGAATTGTAGGCAAAGTATTCATATTACGTATTAATCTTCATACTTAGGCGTAAAAAATATGTTTGTTTAAGGTTACATGCCCCCCCCCCCCCCCCCCCCCACCAAAAAAAAAAAATAAATAGGGTAGGTAGGTAGGTAGGTAGGGGAATTATTATTATTTATTTATTATTTTTATTTTTGTAAATGGTCAACTTGAAGATTCTAAAACTGAATGAATATTCAAAACATGTCTCTAATATCAAAAACATTGTTTTGAAGTTGATGCTATCAAAACAAAACACTTATTTATCCAAAGAACATTTATTTATTGACAAAAGTAGTAAAATAAACAAAAAAATATCTGACCCACTCAATAAAATGTTCTAGGGTCGGGGCTTTTTTAGGATAGGTCGGTAACCTGAAACATACCAATTTTTTTTACGCCTTTATGATATTTGCTAATTATTAGTCATTCATTGCGTATTGCATTGTGAGTCGGAGGAGACGTGTCCCTTAATAAGGATTTGTTCAAAGGATTTGTTCACAGATTGACAAATTGACAATTTTCCAATTTTTTGTCACCGATTACAAAAAAATAAAAGAAAAGAGTACGTAAAGTAGCAAAATAACAGTGCGGTCATAGAAATATAATTTAAATACCATTTCGTTAATGATTAATTATCAGTTGAAATTCATAAAATTATAAAGCGTGCGTAACGCTAAACGATGGAATAATTTGGAGTGTTGCTGTTGTTTTCCTTATACTTGTTGACAATACGTGGATCACTTAAAAATGCAAGGATAAATATAGACATTGGAATGACCGAGTGGTTAAGGCATTACCATTTGATCCGGAGGTCAGAGGTTCGAAACCCTGTGCGAGCAACTTTGTTTTCAATTCTTGTTATGGTTACAATATACTAATTCCAATCCTTATGTAATTTAATGTAAAAGCGATAACTTTGACCAAAAATAAATGCAACATTTTGCACATAGGGACCCTCATAACCATAATTTTCTTAAAGAGCATTCTAAGCTGAATTGATTTAAGCAATAAAAAGGGTATGTCATGTGTTAAGTAAGAAAGAACTCGACGCTAAACAAAGTTGACTGTTTTATCAACATCTTTTTTAGTGGCTACTTTCTAGTTGAATGTAACCCGCCTCAGCGCAAGTGTCATACTGTAGTCTCCAAGCTTAGAACATATCAGTGATTTATTTGTGCATACCAATGCTTACCCTACCACCATCTCCATAAAAGAATATGAAAACAAGTGTCAAAACCTTAAAACATGTCTTCGAGTTAAACTTATTGATTTATTTAGAGAGTACAGCCCTATTTCTCTTATTTATTTAGTGTATTGTGACCTTATTATACTTTAGCTCTTCAGCTCCGATGCTTAAATATGTCAAGTTAAGACATTCAATGACAAATTTAAAAATACAATAATCTCTGAACCCGTCTGATTTATAACTGCAAACATTAATATTATGAAAGTCACGGCGTGGTTTTGATGTAAGAAAATCACTGCACGCGTGCCCATTTTGAAGAGATCGAGAAGTTTGCGTGTTTGTTTTTGCAAATTGTTTGTAAAGGGACCTATTCACAGATTGGCAAACTGACAGATACCTGAACAAAATACATAAATAGCACGCGAAATAACACCCTTGACAAAGAAATATATTGGTAATGTAGGGTTGTTAAAGGATAATTATCAAATGAAATGAATACAATTATAAATAGCTTGTAACGTTTTTGTCGTTGTTTTTTTTGTAAAACACTTACATAGCGTTTAAAAGACACTATTAAACTTGTAAGCTTGTAGGTCCGACTGTTCGAGTAGTTCTCGGGACAGATTATAGATCCCGAAGATCGTAAGTTCAAGCCTGAGCGAGGGCAACTTTGAACGTATTTTTTTTTTTTTTTAATAATTGTTTTTGGTCATTCTAGATGCTTCGGTTTGTGCAGTTAAAGACATTTAAAAAAAAAGTAAGCCCATTTAATCAAAATGTTTTAAAATTATCTAATTTATTTATTGATTGGCAATTTGACCATTTAAATAGTTCTTGTCACACATTCCAAAATTAAACGTACACTTGGTATACAAGTGGCAAAATGACAATCCAGCACAATAATGTGTTCAAAATAACATGACGTTTATGATTAAACCTTAGTTTAAAAAAAGATAACGATCGAAAATATCGCGGAAATTTGCTATTGGCAGTCCCAGTTAACAACAGTTTTCACTATTTCTAGGAAATAGATCATTTCATATTGTGAATTCCTTTCTGAAATGGCAGCACTATGTCCACAATGTTCCGCACTGTTATCATACACTTAAAGAGATGTGTTCACATATTTTTGTATTTTTAATTTGCCATAAAATGTCTTAACTTGGCATATTGGAAAAAAAGTGGCACCCACCGGAATTCGAGCCTCTGACCTCCGTATCAAAAGGCTAATGTCATAACCACTCGGCCATTCCGATTTCTACATTAAGTCCTGCATTTTGTTACTTTATGTAAGTGATCCAGGTGTTGACAACAGTTTTAACAAAACAACAGAGACACTTCAAATTATTCTAGCGTGACAAACGCTTTATCACAATGTCAATTTCAACTCATGATTACTCATTAACAAAACTATATTTACAGTATAGTTTTATGTCCGTAGTGTTATTTCAGTCCTTTGTATACACTATTTCTTTTGGAATATGTGACACAAAGTTGGACAATTCTCAATTCCTCAATCTGTGAACAGGCCCCTTTAACGACCGAAATAATGTGTATTGTCGATATTATGGCATAAAAACATCCAGTGTGATATAACCAAAATAAATGCACTGTGTTGAAACGAATCTGCAACCTTTCAAGACGTTTTTGGTGTATGCAGGTATACAAAACATGCAAATATGGCCATTATGACTTAAAATGATTGAAAATTCATTATGTACGGAACATTAGCAAATCTCAGGTATGTAACGGCATTGAAGATTTTTAAACTAACACAAACGTGAACTAAAAGGAAAGAAAATAATTTCGGTCTTAAAAGACACATATTTTCATCTGAAATTAGTACCTCAGTGTGCACTCTGTTCCACCAATTCCTGTTGAGTGTATTGTCGGTCCACAGATTATAGATAACAATACTCACACCTCAGAGAATCATTTTTTAAGTTGAGCCAAACACAATAAATGTAATGTTTTAATGAAACAAAAGGATCAGCGATTGAAAATATCGCGGAAATATGCAAACTGCAATCAAAGCTAACAACAGTTTTCACTTTTCCTAGGAAAGAGATCGTGTAAAAAATGAATTTCTTTCTGAAATGGCAGTACTATGTCCACAATGTTTTGTGAATCCAAAAATACTCAGATTTCTGGCGACAGTAAACTATATTTTGACAAGAAAGTAACCTACCTGTAGTTCTCAGAGATTGTTTCTAACGACGGAGAGGTTGCATTGTGGGCTATTTTAACGAAGATTTACCGATTCGTTTTAACACCGTGAAATGGTAAATTACTATAAAATTATGTTGTTTTTTTATAGTATAGGGTAACACAAAATCGCGCACCTGTATGACGTCCTTTTTCGGGTAGGCAAAAGTAATTTTAATGTTACATTACCAGTGCCGCGTTCAGTGTGGAAGCTCAATGGTAAGTGTTATTGTACTGGGTTCACAACCGAATGGTCGCAGGTCCGACTCCCTCCCCCCTGCACTCTAAACCTACTAACTTGTATTTTGCATGAGACGTTAAACCGAGGTGCAGTATACCACTTTTCCTCACGTTGCTTCACACCGGACACTAAAAGGTCGCCTCTGGAAAGGGGCGTCTTCTACACTATCCCCCGAAACCCAACGAAAAAGTCTTCTGGGGTCGATGGCCATAATGGGAGAGAATCCCGATGCACTCTATTAAAATGGACCGTAAAATCGATATCAATGAAACGTACATGAAGTACCGCTACGCGGATGCGAACTATTGAAAATTGTAGTCCAGCGTAGGAAATTGTCCATTGTATTGCACAATTTTGTAGGCGCGAGTCCAGAGCTTACTGGAACCGTGTACCAAACAATATTTTTGGCGCTCTGTATGTTGTTTTTTTCTTAACGATTCCATCAATATATATTTTTGATACTACACAAGTTTATTCATGACAGACGGGGAGTTTGTATTGTTTTAATACGTGTCTATATTTATGGGTTATACTGTAGATATGCCCTTAATACACGTTAGGTATATAAGAGCGGCTGACATAATGTTTTAGAAAGTAGTCTCTAATATCGGAGTTCGTATGTTCGAGCCAACATCAAAACATACATACATATACTCTTTATATTTGTGTACGCTTTACTGATAGGACATTTGGGATGGGTAGTCTATAACTAACAACTGAAACAGTGGTCAAAGCCTAACATGCAACAAATATCCAACATGTGATGCTTATCATTTGCTATTTTTACTGAAAACTATTGTTTTGCCATATAGAGAAATCAAAATATGTTTCGCCGTGTAGAGAAATCTATTCAACATTTTATACTAACACTATTCACTATTCAAGACTCTAGATTCCGCGTTAATATAATATAAAATATTAAATATTAAATATAATTACATGTTTAAAATACAATTTGTATTTTAAACATGTAATTGATTGATTCCAATAGTAAATTTAATTCAATAAATCCATAAAGTTAAATTACTTGAATTCAACTAGATCTATTTATTTTTAAGATCAAATTGGTCCTTTATAATACAAAAGACAAACACAAGAACACGATAAACATTTTGCAATAAACATTGCCAGCAGCAAGCATACAATGCAGGAACAAAGCATTAATTGTATTGTCAAGAAAAAAAAAGCATGAACAAACATAGCAAATAACACTGTTGTGAGGAGTACCGGTACGTTTTAAATTGAAATAAATAACGAATGCCAACCAATGAAAACTGTATGTATTTATAGAAACACATAATATCAATTTAAGAACTAGACAAATTATACCATGAAATCAACGACATCGTTTCACAATGTGATTGCCTTAATGCAATTTTACCACACTTTTCAGATAAGTTGGAATGTATGGGAGACATGAAAAGGGAACACGGAGAGGACGAAACGTACGTTCAAGGTATGATATCTTTGGAAATAACCTGTTTACATCAGGTACATTTCGAGGCTCAATCCCAATGAATTGCTAAGTGAAAATAGTCGTTTCTGTTTTTAAAGTAAAATGTTTACAGGGGGGTTTACGCGATAGGTCTAGACCTATAGGACTACAATAATAGGTGACCAGCCACCTGGCCCCATGTTCACAAAACAAGTTAAGCCTGATTTTCAGGATTAAGATGAACTTGAGTCAGATATTTTAGGATCAGGCTTAAAAATGGCGTTCACTAAAAATCTGGATCAATTTTAATTGTTGATCAAATATATATTCTACATGATTATAAACTTCATTTAGCGTATCTTTCTATCTGATATGATGATTTTTATCAAATGGTTGTTTATTTAATCTAGAACAAAAGTTATTTCAAAAATAAAATATTTGTCAGATTCGGCTCAGTTGAGCTGGATGATCAAGATCAGCTACGATTGATCTTGATCCTGCAGTTAATCCGTTGTGAACATGAGGCCTGGAGCATCTTGTTTTCACACGCTAGGTCTGAAACCATGATTCTTTCCCATATAGTGATTTAATTTTCAAATATAATATTTCAATAAAGCATATCAGCATCAATATAATATTAAATGTGCATTTATATTAGCCAGTACTTAGGAAATATAGGAATAATGAAACTCCAGAGACATCATCAGGACAGAAACCCTTATTACCATCAGTGGTCCTTTATTGGAGGCAAGTGACCAATTGCCTATACAATACAGGACAATACATACAACACAACACAATAAAAAATATTAAATCTGGGGTCACCGCCTTGGAACGGTCAATGCAAAGCATATCTTAGGAAAACTTAAGTATTTCTTTAATCTTGCAGTTGCTCTTTAAGTGTTTTTCTGGTCTTAATTCTAGTAATTTGGGGCGGGGATATATTTCAATTATTAATCATCCTTGTTTTGTATATCATCGATATATTACCATATTATGGACTTTATGTAGTTAATTTACCGACAGCAGTACAGTAAAGTAGGCAAACCTTATCACATCAGTGAATTTTCAAAGGTCAAGACCTAGGAGCAATAGCTCAAGACTTAGAGGGTTTACATGGTAGGTCTTAAGACTATAGGGGGTTAATGGTAGGTCTTAAGACTATAGGGGGTTTAATGGTAGGTCTTAAGACGTTAGTTGGTTTGCATGGTAGGTCTTGCCTCATAGGTCTAGACCTATCTCGTATCTAACCCCCGCCCCCCCCCCCCTTAAGACAACTAGACTACTACAAGAAATGGTTATTTATTTTTCTTCAATATATACATTTTTTATTCAATATTCTATATAAATATACATAACCCATAATATGAGTTAGATATATAAAAAAAAACGTCGCCTTTTGCGTCTGGCAGTTTATTCATGGATTGATATCTCTCGTAAATGTTCAGGGCCAACTTCGACTCCATAAACTTTAACTCGCTAATATTGAGGATGACTAATATCCACGCGTTATTGTTTTTGGTTAATGTTACTTTGTTGTTGTTTTTGGTTAATGTTACTTTGTTGTTGTTTCTAGTTAATTTTCTCTCGCCATGGTTATGGTTAAATTACTCGCGTAACTGTTTTAGGCTATTTTCCACTCGCTATTATTGATCGTTAAATTTTGCTACTGTTTATGGCTTACTGACTCTCGTTTATGGTTAAATTTATTATCTTAATTTACTGCTTTTGGCTTAATTCCACTCGCTTTTGTATATGGTTAAATTTGTCTAGGTAATCTTTATTGCTAAATAACTGTTGTTTGTGGTTCGATCCGTTTCATTCACAGTTCTTTCCCTACACGGCAAGTGCGAGACCTGGAAGGCTTTGGTGAAAGCATTGGGAGACGACTACGATGATGCACTCGATACAATCGGAGTGGATGATCGTATGTATTGCTCGGGGCTGGTTTTCTTGTCAATCTTCTTAGCTGGTTTTCTTGTCAATCTTCATAGCAAAAACTTATGGAATTTTAATAAAACCACCGAAATATGAAAGAATGTGGCTGATTCATTTATAGTCAAATTTGGGTGATGAATGCTTCTGATTTTGACATCTTTGGGATATATTTTTTGTTTTCATACATGTAGTTAAATTTTCAATTTTAACTTTCAAGCCATGACTGACAAAAAATATTTATGTAATAAATAATTAATTTAAGATAAACTATTTTGTGTCAAAATCAATTTCTATCCGAAATAAAAGCATACGTTATCAATTATTTAAAACAATATTCTCAATTAAGTTCAAGTCATTAATACACATTCACCGTCTTCAGGAACATTATTATATAAATAATGAAATGTGTTTTTTGAATATTGAACAGGATGATGAACCAAGACTTATCGTATTTGACATATATTTAGGTTTATTTTTGCCCAAAGTCATATGTGTATCACATGATTAATAACACGTTAAGTATTATATTTCCTATATAATGTCATCAATAATAATAAAGGATAAGAATCGTTGTTGAAAATTTGGTAAAAAAAAACGTCTGTTTTTAAAAATGTGTGTATCAATGTGGCTTGTTTGCATTGCAGCCGCCGACTCATTTTTTCATCAACACTGCCATTACGTGGCTGAAATTTTGAAGGTAAATAAATGTTACTCGTTTCACACCGGGGAATCATTGCGACCACATTTTTTACAAACAAAAATTCTAGTTTGTTTTATTAAATATCTTATTATGTATTATATTACTGATTCTTTATTTAGTGTACATGTCTTAGTATAGCGCGTGTCTATCATCTTATATTATTTATAGTGCAACTGGAAACCAATTTTTCGGTGACACAGCCCCTTTAAGACTCTTCTTGAATATTTTAAAAGAACCCTTCAAAATCATATCAAGAAACAAAGAAAATGATTATTTATCTTCTATATCATGAATGCTTACATAAATAAATATAAAGTTTAAATAACACACATACAATGTATATCGTATGTGTATGCCAAAACAAGTCGCATTCAATCAATGTATGCATTATAGGCAAAATACAAGCACTT
This sequence comes from Congeria kusceri, assembly GCA_027627225.1. Lineage (NCBI taxonomy): Eukaryota > Metazoa > Mollusca > Bivalvia > Myida > Dreissenidae > Congeria > Congeria kusceri. Next base: position 62,653,414 of record CM051034.1, read on the forward strand.
TTTTAACAGGTGTCCCTTCTTTTTACATTGGTGTAAATGTTGCATGTGATTTAAATGTCTAACTATATCACAGTCTTTAACATTTCTACTTTATGTACTCCTCTCGAATTTAGGTAATCCGAATGTAGGTTATACTCTAAGTTGAGTGATTTTTCGGAATGTTGAATAAGTTGAGATAGCATAATCCGCACTTTAATATTGTTTTCCGACAAAATTATTTTTAAGATGTCTTCGAAGATGTTTAAATCAAATTATTTGTTTTACTGCATTTAGTGTGTTGTGTCTTTTCAGTTTCATTTTGTGTCAATAAAAAGAGAACTTTAATCTGTAAACCGCTTACTTAAACGGAAATTGTTTCTTCTGTGATATAGGAAGCTGCACATGAGGAAGAGGAGATCGATATCCCTTTGAGTCTCCATGATTTGCAGTGTAAGACTTCAATTAATTCAATAGACTACATGTATATTCTCTTTCATTTCTATTTAAAGCAGCTGTCCAGAAATATTTTAATAAAAATAAAATTTTGCAGAAATCGTTACAAAAGGAGGTCTTGCCAATCAAAATACAAAAACAAACGCATTGATAGCAATAATAGCGTTTGGGTAATAGTTTATCGTCTATTTTCTGTACATGCGATTATTGGTGATGCCTCTTGAGTAAATCAACATGTACATTATTGTATATTCCGTTCAAACCAAGTGTTTTCGAACATAGAAAGTATTAAATGCCATTTGTAAATAATGAGAAACAGTTTTCAGGCGAATAAAACCATTGACGTTCATAACATCGATTTTATTCCCATATTTTGTTATTGACAAATTGTGCATGTCAGTTTACAATTTGTAGAAACTCCAGGTCTTAAGGGTGGCTTATGAAATCAAACAAACGACAAAATACTGAAGGAAAGACTAATCTTTGAACATAAACGAACTACTTTTACGAACATTTATTACTTAATTATTATCTAAAAATAATGAAACTCCAGAGACATCATCAGCAGAGAATCCCTTATAAACAGCCGCTAGTCATTTATTTGAGCCGAGTGACAAATGGCCTATACAATACAGGACAATACGCACAACACAACACAAAACATAAAAATGATTAAAACTGGGGTCACCGCCTGAACATCTTCACCGGTCAATGCAAAGTATTGGGGGTTTACACCAGTTGAAAGGCATGCCGAATCTCACACTTAGCCCAGAATTAATCAACATACAAGCACTTGTATATAAAATTTAACATCATAGCATTGCAATTCCAAATAAATAGTAATAAAAGAGAATATTAATTCAATTGAATTACAATTTAATTTACTCAATGGTTTAATATTCACCAGAGCAATAGAGTTTCATCTATTTATTGGCTTTAATGCGGAAATAACCAAGATCCGGAATACCCCAAACATCTGTATTGAATTAGAATCCATGGACAGCTGCTTTAATTCAAAATAAACGACATCGTTTCACAGTGTGTTTGACTTAATGCTTTAATTTCAATGCTTTGAGGTATTATAATATGTATTGTGATTAATTCTGGGCCAAGTGTGAGGTTCGGCATGCCTTTAAACCAGTTTAAACCCCCAATACTTTGAACCTTCCAAGGCGGTTACCCCAGATTCAATAATTTTATTTTCTTTGTTGTAATGTATGCTCTGTAATACATGGAAAGGACATGATGAGGTTAATAAGGATTTCTCTCCTGCTGATTTATCGTATATTTTAATCAAGTTTTTTTTTCAAAAGTGTTGTGATGATGAACAGATCTAATAGCAAATAATTCTTAAAAAGGTAACTAGAAAGAGCTCTCGTACTATATTGTATATGGTACATATCGATTTGTTTCATGTATATTATATAATTTTGAAATAAAAAGGTGCAGTTGTGACGAGGATGATGATGATGATAATGGTGATACTGATGAATAAGAGTTGAAAGTGGTGGTGGTGGTGGTGCTGCTGATGATGATGAATTTAAAGGTCGTGATGATGATGATGATGATGATGATGATGATGATGATGATGGTGATGATGATTATAATAGTATTAATAATAATAATAATAATAATAATAATAATGATAATGATAATGATAATAATTTCTACAGGCTTCAATTTGCTCGGCGACAAAGAGAACCTGGCTCTCGCCTTCTTCCTCTCTCATAAAGACCTAGAAGGTGAGTTATGCTTTCTATTTCCCTTGATATTGGTTTCTTTTTTATTTTCGCCAACAGTCTGTCTACGCTCTCACCATTTTGATTACTAAGTACGAGCAGTTTAACTAAATTAAGATTTCTATACTAGTTTATTATGTCCATGTCGACCCTTCCGTCTGTAAAAGTGGATCTGACGTCATAAGCGTTCGCTGTCAGCTCTACGGGCCAAAGGCCAGGGTACCGTTTTACTAACAGAGTTATGCGATGGCGTTTCGTCTGTCCTGTGTGCGTGCGTCCGTCCGTCAGTGCATCTGTTAACACTTGAACACATCTAATAAACTACTGGGCAATATTGAACCATATTACACAGAAATTCTCCTAGGGTGATAGAGATTAGAATTTATTCATATGGTTCCGGTCGATTGCACAATTAGGTCACAATAGCAAAATATTTTTTGTTATTTAAAACAACTACTTGTCTGAAAGTGCAAGGCTTTGGCGCTTGATATTTGGTCTGTAGCACTTTGGCACTTGATATTTGGTCTGTAGCACTTTGGCACTTGATATTTGGTCTGTAGCACTTTGGCACTTGATATTTGGTCTGTAGACCTTTGGCGCTTGATATTTGGTCTGTAGCACTTTGGCGCTTGATATTTGGTCTGTAGAACTTTGGTGCTTGATATTTTGTCTGTAGTACTTTGGCGCTTGATATTTGGTATGAAGCACTTTGGCGCTTGATATTTGGTCTGTAGAACTTTGGCGCTTGATATTTGGTCTGTAGCATCCATCGTCTTGTGTTTCTTTACCAAAACTAAAATTGCAAACATGATGCCCCAATTGGTAAAATATGACCCGCACCATGGATTTAATTATTATATTTAAGAAGAAAATTCACGTAAAAATATTCTTGTCTGTTACTTAAAATCCTGGGCCTTTGATATTTGGTAAGATGCATTCCCTTATGGTCCTTTAACAAGATCGTTCAAGTGATGCCTGTGGGATAAAAAATGGCCAAAGCTGATGGTTAAGATATTCTAAGCCTCACTAAATAAACTTATTAGCCCCCCCCCCCCCCCACCCGTGTTTCACCGGAGGAGACTATAGGATTGCCCTCCGTCTGATAGATCCGTCTGTGTGCCTGTCTGTTCGTCTGCAAAAACGTAATGTAGATATTTTCATCAACCTTGGTACACATACATACGACATGTGAGGATTATGCACAACCGTTTATTTTTCACTAGAGGTCAGGGTCAGTTGACTGTTAGTAGAACCACTTAATACAGTAATATCTCGAAAAGTACAAAAGTATATAATATATAAAAATGAAACTTGGTATACATATTAAGGTCATGGGACAGCAACAGATGATGGGACAACACGTAATACTGTGATAACTGAAAAAGAAAGTACATGTACTCAAAATATTTTCGTATAGATGCCAAAGATCGGTTCAAGATTACAAAAAATATTTTTAGAAACACACCTAATACTGCAGTAACTCAAGAAATACATGAGATTTGATCATGAAACTTTTCATGAAACGTTTTCACCGGTATGGGACTTTTGTATTGCTCGCAATACTGCTATAGCCTTGTCTTTATTCTACACTAGCATAGTATTTTATATGACGAGCATGTTGTTGCATGTTCTAGCAGTAGGATTAAAAGCATTTGTTATGACAAAATGAAGAAAACAAAACTCAAATGCTCAAATTGACTTCTTCAGGCCAGACAACACTAACCTAGTATTTTCTATTTATTTTCAGAAAGCGAATTTTTGGAGTGGGGCGATAATCTGTTCGAGCACTGTGAGAAAGTTGTCGAGGAAGCTTTAAGGAAGTAGGAGAATCCAAGCTCTTGAGTGTCATGAACTTTGGCGGCAAATAGGTTCGAACATTCATCTTTGAAATAGGGATCTTCATTCGGGGACTTCAGACTATTAAACTGTTTCATTAATCGTTCAGTGATTCTGCGTTTACATGTTTTAATTAACAAGCAGATACTCGACTGAGTTCTTGATATTGACCTTTGCAGCGCAACAGATAAAACGCGTGTTTGCAACAGATAAAGCGCGTAAATACCCAATTCTGAAACACCATTAATTCAGTTTATTTAAAATTTAATGAATGACAAAACTCACTTCATATACTGAATACTAAAAAATGTCAAACAGACTGCGCGAAGATTGGTCAATATTAAACTTAGAGTCATATAGTTAAAATATGAGTGTTCAATGCAAGATAAATATGACATGTGTAGAATTTTGATCGCATCATTCATGCAAAGTTGTAAAATGGTGGGCATATTGATGGAATGTGTCTGTTTCAGTTTTACACAATTTCAGTATTTCCAACAATGAGTTAATGTTAATGGTGAAACGTAATTTCAAGTACCCAGTTAAATCTCTCCGTATATAATTATTTTTAAAATTATGGGGTAATACTAAATTCTGGCATTATCGTTGTCCGTAGCTCTGCCTTTGAAAGTTTTTGCTTCTCGTCATTTAAGCTTTTTTTCATGAATTTTAAGGATAGATGTTTGGAAGTGAGACTATACAAGTATCTCACCAAGTTCAAAGCTCTTATGATTCCACGCAGTTGTTTTTGTTTTCAATTTGCACGCAGATAATTGAATACTCCATTATGTATTGCAGAACCTTACACAACGCTTATGTAATTTTAAGCAAAGCGTTGAAACGTTCAAAGACTGCGGCTTGCCATTAAAAGTAAAAGACCAAAATGCTACTTTCACGAACAAGTTATATTAAATAAGCATAGAACATGTAAAATAGTGTACGTTTAAAGACACATTCAAAATCACACAAAGTTGTATTTTCCCTAATAGGATAGCAAAAACAACCTGCCGTGTCAACAAACTCATCACAGTGATCTCCCCTGCTACGCGAATTTAAAATCAGCGTAGCAGGGGAGACCACTGTGCGATTGCCATAACAAAAGCGATACCTGCTTTCGATTTTCGGTACCCAAGACACCGGCTATCGCCGCAGTCTCAAAAACTCATTTAGCTGCTTCTTTGTAGTAAATATTACGAGCAGGCCATTTATTGATAGATCTTTGGTAGAATGTTATTATCAATCTCTCATATAAAAAGTGTTGCAATGCTCCTTTTCTGTATTACTGCAGACTGGAAACCCAAACTGCTTCTCTACCAGCGGCAATGGACCGATACAACTGAAACTTTGAAAATCTTGATACGAACATTTTAAAGCTGTATTGTATCTTCAGCAAACACTTTTCATGCACATGTTTGTGTGTACTTCAGAAAAATAAAACTGCATGCATTATCCTTCGTTGTGTTTTAAAATATGTAGAAGAACACTTATAAATCATATAAAATATGCACAGCGGCTACATTCCATTCACCTCTGCACTTGGCTCGGAAAGTAGTCCCAACTCACGAAGTTTTAATCACAATATCGTACCATTAAAAATGTACCATCCACTCTGATTCCATGTGCGTAAATGGGCATGAAAATATTTCCAATAACAGGACATTTTCTCCATTTATTATAATAAAGAAAAACACATTTATACTTAATGTCTATGCTTGTGGTCCTAACAATCAACTTTAATGCGCGTTAAATACATGTTTTTCCCGATTTGACAAGGTTCTTGTCATTGAGCCCGTTGCAGAGGTGTATGGTGGGAACAAATTCAAATGCATTTTGAAACGCACCTATTTGATGTTAACGCAAGAATCTTCACATCCGACTGGCAATGCTATGAACTACTTAAAGTACCGTCTTCCATTCGGGTCATTTTGCAATTTGTAAGAGAAAAAACACGACGTACGATGGAATAGCTCGGAAACATTCATCCATGAAAATATTAAAATACCGTTACCAATCTTACAATTTTAAGATAATTGAAAAAAGACAAAAAAAATAATTATAGCTATACATATAGTTCAAACTGAATTTTTATTTGCGAAGTTATGGGCATTTGAGAGCTCAAAGTTATATACAATCCTAGCAAATTTGGTAAAGATGTGTAGAAAAAAAATAGACTCAAAAGTTATGAAAAGATATTTCGAAACAAGAAAAAAGACAATCGGCGTTAAAATTAATATTAAGGTATCATTTTTACCCTAAACATAATACAGGAGTGTATATAGGCTAAACAAAATAGCTATTTCATTATTGGAATGAATATAGTATTCTGTTCGTGACATGTAATGAGAAAATATGTTCATACTTATGCTCAGCTCTAGAGTGTATGTCGAGAATATATTTATATATTGATCTTAACCGCTTATGGTCTGTAAATTTTAATCCCAAAAACTATGCAACAATTATTCGTAGACGTTAAACCATTTACGAAAATCTAGGTCAAAATTGATCTTAGACAGCTTCGCCGAAAAAAAGTTGAACAAAATGAACAAAGCATTCACCTGCATACTGGCAAATTCCATACAAGAATTCTCTTCGTGTTCACGACCAATTGCTGCCGCTATACGGACGACAATGAGAGGTCCGATGAGAAATTCTGCCTCAAAAGAATGTAAAGGGTATGCCCTTGTGGGTTCTCGTAATAATTTTGTAACATGTTTTACAGGGAGGGGGTATTTAAGAAATAATTTTTCTATTTATCGTTGTATATCGGTCAATAAACAACGATTTTGAGTTTCGATGCGTAGGCATTAAACCACGAGGGCGTTAGAACTAGTGGTTTAATAGCCACGCATCAGAACGACAAAGTTGTTTATATGCCAATAAACACCGATAATGCCAACATTATTTCGCTTCTAACATGATCTGACAATTAGTTTAGCAACTATCATGTGAAATACATTTTACTACTCTCCGCTAAGAATCGTGACTACTTTTTGCGTTGTTTATTGGGTAGATTAACAACGATAATTGTGTTGTGAGTCTATAAAAAGAACCAGCGAGTATCATGTAAGAATGATCATTCTATAACGTTAATTATTGTCAAATAAGTCAAATAACGCATGATCTTAGTGATCATCTGATTAACTGTCATAGAAGCCTAGACATTTCAATCAATGACATGTAATAGCTTTACATATAAGTTTCGTGAATTGTGGCCTAGCATTCATACACTACCGTTGTAGTTTAATTCTGAAATAAGCAGTGTCAGGTCTACGTTCGGCCATTTCCATGTCTCGTATGAAGAAGTGTACTGTTCAATATTGATACATATAAGACAGACTGCTCGTCAAGGATTTAAATGATGTGAACAGAAAATACTAGTAATCATGTTAAGGGACAAAACAAAATCGTGTTTTATTCACCCAGACAATGAGCTTTTCACTAATGTAATACATATATAGGAACTGACATAAGTTGTTTTTTCATGCCATATTTTATTAAACGAGTTCGGGAATTTTGTTAGTAAGCGAGCCTTTGGCCAGCTCAGTAACGAATATCGTGGACGAGTTTAATAAAATATGGTACGAAATGACAACGAGTGTGAGATCTTTTTTATTACATGCTATACCTTGTTTCCCGTGTAATACAACCATAACGAATATTTCTATCTTACACATGTGTAAGATAACATTTTCAGCGTGTTCATTAGTTACATATTCTTTGACTGACCAATCGCATAACGTTATTTTGGTGAAATGGCGTCGTCAACATGAAATGACGTCATGCCAATACACAACTTTTAGGATTTATCAACATGTTTTGGTACAATTAGACATTTTTTCGTTTAAAAGCATGTGATAAAAAATAACTAACACTCGTCATTTCATACCATATTTTATTAAACTCGTCCAGGAAATTCGTTAGTAAGCTCGCCAAAGGCTCGCCTACTAACAAAATTCCTGAACTCGTTTATATGGTATAAAATGACAACTCGTGTCGGATCCTCTATATCACATGCTGTTAAGGGAAATAAAACCTTTCTAATTTTACCAAAATAAGTTGTTAAATCCTCGAAGTTTTTTAATGACGTAACGTCATTTCATGTTGACGACGTCATTTCACCAAAATAACGTCATGCGATTAGTCAGTCAAATAATATGTAGCCAATGAAAACGCTCAAAATGTTGTCTTACACTTGTGTAAGATATAGAGGATATTTATTGATTTCAGTGTAAGCTCGTATTTTATTTCACGAGTGTTCATAGAAAATGATATTTTCACGAGTGGCGCAGCCACGAGTGGTAATATCTATTTTCTATGATCAGGAGTGAAATAAAATACTATCTTACACCGAAATCAACAAATTTTCGTTTTATTTGATGCTTTTGGACAATAAATAAATAAAATTGCGCGAGATAAGCTTAAACGTCACAAGTTCGTGTATTCTGACGTAATAAAAATGACGTCATAAATGATTCCAAAACTGTCACTCGTTAGTACGGTGGGTAAAAAAGTGCCATATTTTGTGAGTCGTTGTCGCTAAATTAAAATTTTGTTGAATTTTATAATGTGTTTCATGTAAACACATGCATGTAAATACTGTTCATGTATATAAATTTGCCAAGGGCTGTAAACCACTACTTGTAAAAAACGATGCTATTTGTGGAAAAATAATCCGTTTTAAGTTATATTTTCAATGCAGTGAAAATATAAAATCTTATATTTTCACTGCTCGAACAGTGAAAATATAACATTTTATTCCACCAATAAAAATCGATATTTCACTGAAAAGCATATAATAAAAAACTATTCGTATAACGTGATATACTATAAGGTATAACGTGATAAATGTACATGAAAAAGAACCCTAGTATCTACTACTTCATGACGACATGCAGTTTAATATACAAGGACAATGTGGAACGCTTACTGAAAACTACAGACTGGCAAAACAGGTTTCAGCATATTTTATTCGAATCACAAATACATTGAACATGTACCGCATACATTTACTACATAAACTAAGTTACTAATATAAATGTTCAAAAATTTACAAACGGAATGTACTTGCAGCTAAACTGCTGTTGTATATCGCTATTGCAAAGTGTTCAAGCACAGCCATAACACACATTATCATGCATTTTGAAAGTATTTATAATATTCCAGGGCAACAAGTACAATAAGTCATTATTCTGATATATTAACAGACATATTGTAGTAAAACTGATTTACAATACAAGAATGAGTATGATAATACATAAAATGACACTTCAGTCTGTTTTATAAATAAAATACATTCAATAACGGTTATGAATTTCATTAATAAGGCAATGTAGAATAAAACAAGTAATATGCCAAAGGCAACTAAAAGCAGGTGAACAGTTTGTATTTTCATAGACATCTTTAACAATAAAAAAAAAAGGCGTCTACAAATCATTAACAAATTGAGCAAATAAGAAGCATCAAATAAATGAAAATGTTTATAGGCCTTTCCCAAAACTAGGTTACTTCCCTTGCGTAATCACGAGTGATGTTCCTTGTTCACTTCCGGCGACGTTTATTGATTATAAGGCGGGATAAGCGTATTGATATTTACCGAAAAAACATGCAATATATTTTATTTTCAATCTTAAAATTGCGCTGATGTCGTAAAAATTAATTTACAAATATCAATATTTGTATATAATATACATCATGTATTTTATTTATCAATTTATTTAAATTATTATTTAGATTTTTAACAATATTGTCTACTCTTTGCAGATTGACAAACAAACTGTACACAGTACGTTTAATGGTTATTATGCAACAAAACACAAAAATAGCGATTTCAGTATCTAAACAACCTATGCCTTCATCATGTATAAATTTGCTTTATTAAATAAAATAAAAAGCTGTTTTTAGTAAAATGATTTTGCTAAGTAACTCTAAGCTAACATTCTTCTGGTGACTAAAATTATGAAAATAAGGTATCATCACAGAAAGTTTGAGCGTAATTCCGATGTTTTTGACAGCAACTTCTTATTTGAATTCCATACACATTTGTGTTTAACAATAAAGCTTTTTTCGTTGCAGATATTCTTGTTGTGTGCTAAATATTATACGGTGCTAGAACAGGCTTCGCTTAAATCTTTAAATATAATGTAACAAAACTACTTTTTTTTAAATTACTGTTTACACAATATTACAATAACTAAAGATGATGTCACTCCTCATTAAATGTTATAACTGATGTTGTACTATGGAGATTAAGTAAGTAATTTGTTTATTACTGTGTCATGTGTTTAAACAATGTTCATGATAACTTCAACGAAACAAATAACACCCGACCCAATGGGTCTATGTCACCAGAAAATAGATATGTTGTGATAATTATGTACATAATAGGGTGAGTATCTATAATAAAACAGACATAGATATATACATTTTGATTTTTTTTTACACAATTCAGAGTAAGTAATTAACTTTGCCAACAGACGAGTCTAATATACGTTTGAATAAATATTTTATACTTGTTGAGTCTGTTTGATCAAGTATTTAGTTTTCTTCCTTCATGTATATAACTCTGAGATTATTTCTTCATTTCTGTCGGAATCGTGGTCAACGAACATTATATTCTCGCAGCAGCTACGGTAATTCCCGTATGTTTTAGAAAGCTCTTAAATGTTCACCACCTTTCAATTCTTCAGAATTGAAAATTAAATGCTTTGCTATATTATTTCACTCTTTAATTTATACCAATTTATTATTTCGTAAAGGTGTTAAATGCTTTTAATTATGTTCTGTTCTGTTCAATAAGGTGGCGAAATTTCATAGGGTGATAGGCAAAAAGAACAACAACGGAGGCAACATTTTAAAATGTGAAATAAACTTTAATTTGAGACGAAGTGTGACATGTTAGTTGTCTCTGCATGTAGATCTTTATCATCAATGCATTAGGCAATTGCACGGATTAGCGGTATTGTTCTAAGGGCAAATTGATAAGATCCCAGCGGTTTGTGGCTTTTGTATTTTTATGACCCCCTCTTCAGTCAGATAACTAAGTATAGAACATGTGGTGCTATTTATGTATGGAAAACAACCGTTCAAGACGAGGCAAGGAGACTACTTCTTTTTTTTCCGGATAGCTGTCATACGGACATTTGGCCTTAGTAATGAGTTTAAAACGATACTACATTTAGTTCTAATAATTTATTTTTGTAAGATATATCCTCTATGAGTTTTTATAATATTTAATAAAAAACATATGGTTTTAAAAATTTCCATTACAAGTTTTGAAAGCCGCTTGGTCTTAGATCTATAATACTTTACAAGGCAAGCTAGGGAAAACGTCGCCGGCAGTCGGGTTTCAAATATGGCGGATGTGAATTCGCAATAACGGGAGGTAATTTCCAAGGGAGATCACCTAGTTTAGGGAAAGGCCTATACAGCAAAACAATTCAGTTCAAGGAACAAAATACACAGCCCAATTAAACTGAATATACATTAACAATCTGTAATAAACTTGTAGATAATTCTCTGAAATAAATTGTTTTAATATTCCAACAAATTTCAAAAAATTAGCATACAACACAAAATAATAGTCCATGTATGTATTTGTTTATAAGTATGCAATAACTCTGGGCCAAGCTTGGGGTTTGAATGGTCTTTACATCTTGTTTGCTTTGATCTGAAATTTCCCAAGTAGTTGAAAATTGCATATGTTCTAATCGGCATGTAATGGAGCCTTTATTTCAAGGAAGTATGTGTGTTTTTTTAATGGTATTAATGGTAAACTATTACAGATCTCGATGTACAAATAAGATCGAATATTGGATTTTGATTATATTTATTTTGATTGCATTTTTTTGCATTATGAATAACAAATTATATTTCACTACCATTAAACGTTAACAATTAATCAATGTCAACATTCGAAGACACTAACAAATTACAAACAGTTCAATACGAAAATGAATAAAGGCCATTACCACAACGCAGACGTTAGTGTATCAGGTTACCAACATGATGAAAGAAGAGTTAGGCATTCTTCAATCTTGATGGGCAGAATTAAGCACGGGTTTACCGTTTTTTACTCAAGTTTTCAAAAAATATCATATGGCAGAGTGTGTGACATAGATATTGTCAACCCTCAAAAAATAATGTCAACACTCGGCATTCGCCTCTGGTAACATTCTGCCCTCGGGTTGACAATAGCAATGTCACTCACACTGCCATTCCAGGGCAACATTCTGCCCTGGGGTTGACAATAGCAATGTCACTCACACTGCCATTCCAGGGCAACATTCTGCCCTCGGGTTGACAATAGCAATGTCACTCACGCTGCCATTCCAGGGTAACATTCTGCCCTCGGGTTGACAATAGCAATGTCACTCATGCTGCCATATGATATTTATATATTGTCACTTTAATATGATTATTTTGACAATTATTGATATGAAAGATCGTACATACACACTTTAAAACAACACTGACACCGTATATTTGCCAATGTAAACACTTACAAACAACACTGACACCGTATATTTGCCAATGTAAACACTTACAAACAACACACATTTAAACATATGCCTTACACTGACAGTATTCTAAAATACCAATAAAAAACTCCTTGGAACATGATTGACATGTAGCTTTACAAAATGTAGTAAACAGCCAAAATGTGTATCAAAGTTAAAGATGTAAAACATGTCAAAATGCATACAACTGTAGTATTACCAAGATGGTATTTATAATGACTAGTGTACATTAATCCCAATCATCTCCAGTGAAATGATGGAAACATTGCTGTCATCTATTAATTAAATAGTTTTGCTATTAAGGAATTTGTTTGCTATTAAGGCAAGTGTTAATACATTTTTATTGCAGCCGAGTGTAATGGAAGATACTAATGCTGCCAGCGAGCGTGGGTTGTTCAAGCAACAACCAGTTCTGTTTTACTGTTCTTTGTAATAAGCTGTACTAAACTGCCATTTTCTGGTCGACCCTCATTATTGATCCATTTATGGAATGTCCTGCAAAAATAAAATAAAATTGAGGGTATATATATCACGCTAGATTAAGAAATGAAAATGAACTACATACATGTAGCATTTGGAAAGTAATAATTTATCTATCTTAAAATTACAAACATTGTGCAAGAAAAGTAAATCTTGGTTTTCCAGTGTTCATTACAATGTTGAAATCAAGACATCACAAGTTATAAAATGTACTTTCTACTAATATTACTACAACTGCAGAAATGTTGTTACGTGTGGATCACGATTGCCTCAGCCTGCACAGACAGCTTGGACATACTGACCTGACACTCATGAACTCTATTAGGCAAAAAATACATTCTACCTAGATAACCCCCCCCCCCCCCCCCGACTCTGAAGTTTTAAGCGTAAATTGTTTTCTGTGAAATGTGTGTTCATCACATTTTAGATAATTTTTAGACCGCAACAAAAGTTGACAATTTGGCTAATCATATAACAACGGTATTTGAGTGACATGTAACAAATTCACAGGATTTTCCTACAGAAACAAATATTGTTTATGTAATCGTTTTATAATACATTCATGCATAAAGATCAGTGACAAGTTACTTTTTCTTAGTAATACCAAGGGAGTCCATTGTATGGACACAGTGAATAAAAATGATCACATAACAAGAGCTGTCGGAGGACAGCGCGCTCGACTTTTCTTGTGCTTGTCAGAGTTACTGGCTTTTTATTTCCAAAACAAGAAATATGAAAATTCCAAGAAAACCAAATTTTTTTAACGAAATGCATAACAGTCAGGACATCAATAAAATTTTTAGTAAAAGTGACTTCGACCTTGACCCCACCCACCCCATATGCAATCCCAAGCGAGGTCTCGATATAAGGTATCTATGTAATATCTCAATGCATTCTCAAGATATTGATCGGAAACCGTTGTTTTATTTTTAGTAATAGTGACCATGACCTTGACCCCACCAACCCCATACGCACAACCAACCGAGGTCTTGATATAAGGTATAGATGTATAAAGTTTCATTAAAATATCTCAATGCATTCTCAAGTTATTGAGCAGAAACCGTTTTTCAGTTTAAGTAACAGTGACCTTGACCTTGACCCTATATGCAATCCCAAGTGAGGTTTCGATATAAGGTATGTATGTATTAAGTTTCATTAAAATATCTCAATGCGTTCTCAAGTTATTAAGCGGAAACCGTTTTTCTATTTTTAGTAACAGTGACCTTGACCCCCGCCCACCCCATATGCAATCCTAAGCGAAGTCTCGATATAAGGTATGTATGTATAGTTTCATTAAAATATCTCAATGCGTTTTCAAGTTATTGAGCAGAAACCGTTTTTCTATTTTTGTAACAGTGACCTTGACCCCAACTATCCCATATGCAATTCCAAGAGAGGTCTCAATATAAGGTATCTATGTATTAAGTTTCATTAAAATATCTCAATAGGTTCTCAAGTTATTGAGCGGAAACCGTTTTTCTATTTATAGTAATAGTGACCTTGACCCCACCCACCCCATATGCAATCCCAAGTGAGGTCTTGATATAAGGTATCTATGTATTAAGTTTTATTAACATATCTAAATTTGTTCTCAAGTTATTGAGCAGGAACCGTTTTTTTTTTTTAGTAACAGTGACCTTGACCCCACCCACCCCATATGCAATCAGAAGCGAGGTCTCGCTATAAGGTATCTATGTTTGCAGTTTCATTACAATAGCTTAATCCGTTCTCGAGTTACAGAGTGGAAACAAAAAGTTGATAAACTAGCTTACCGAAAGACTTTAACCTGTCCATATAGCTTATATGTAAAATTTTCCTTTCTAAGTGTAAAAAGGCCCATAATTTTGACAAATTTCAAACTAGAGTTATCAAAATTGGCCTATGAGTTCATTTTAATATAGGGAATAAGTGTTCTAAGTTTGAATGAAAGCCCTTAAGCCATTCCTGAAAAACCAGCTTACCGAAAAACTTTAATTTGTCCATATAGCTTATGTAAAATTTCTAAGTGTAAAAAGACCCATAATTTGACAAATTTTAAACTAGAGTTACCAAACTTGGCCTACAGGTTTATTTTAATGTGGAGAATAAATGTTTTAAGTTTGAATGCAATCCCTTGAATGCTTACCGAAAAACTTTAACCTAGCCCGGACACCGACGCCTGGGCGATCAGAATAGCTTGCCTTTTCTTCAAAAAGTCGAGCAAAAAACTACAAAACACGGATTGTGCGTACTCAGCAATGAATTCCAGGGGAGTCCAGGTGGTGTGGTCAGCATCGGGCATCCACTTCCTGTTCATGGGCGTGTCCAGAGTAACACTAAAAATAGATCATATCACTGGATCTTTGTGAACGCAACAGTCATGTGATCACATGTCACTGATCACTCGTGAAACAAGAACTGTCTGTAAAAGATGTATTAGTATGCCCCCTTTAGGTTTAAAGAAATCTTTGTACAAAATTTCAAGGATGACATGAAAGAAACAAGTTTTTTTTTTAACTATTGCTCAGTTTCACCTTGACATTTGACACTATTTCCCAATAATCAATAGCGATCTACTATCAACCTACCTACCAACTTTTATGAACCTAGACATAAGGGATCCATAGTTATTGTCTGGACAAAGATTTACAACTATTGGTCAGTTTGACATTGACCTTTGACCCAATGACTCAATAATCAATAGGGATCCTTTACTAGTCATGCCAATCCTACCTACTAAGTTTGAAGAACCAAGACATAAGGGTTCTGTAGTTATTGCCGAGACATGTTTTTTACATCTTGTGGTCCGTTTGACCTTCACCACTGACCCAATGACTCAATAGCCACATAAGATCCTCTGCTAGTAAAAACCGTTCCGTTTGACCTTCACCACTGACCCAATGACTCAATAGCCACATAAGATCCTCTGCTAGTAAAGTTCTAACTACCAAGTTTAAATAACCTAAGCCTAAGGGTTGCATAGTTATTGCCTGGACAAGGTTTCAAAACTTTTTTTTTTTTTTTTCATCTTTTGGTCAGTTTGATCTTGACCATTGACCCAAGGACCCCAAAATCAATAGGGATCCTCTACTAGTTATGACCAAGCTACGTACCAAGTTTTAAGAACCTAGGCATAAGGGTTGCGAAGTTTATGCCCGAACAATGTTTGTTCAGTTTGACCTTTGACACCAAAGTTTGAAGAACCTAGGCCTAAGGGTTCTGTTGTTATTGCCCAGACAAGGTTTGGTCTACCGATCAATGAATTATTCACAGAATATTAGAGCAAATACGTTGCTATTTCTAGCAATTTACTAGCATAATAATAAAGGATCTCTATCAAGTTTCCAGTTCACTTAGAACTCAGTGTACTCACGGTAGAATGGCAAGTGCAACGCTGTTTGCAGGCAGACCACTGTTCTTTCCAGCCAGACTCTTCACTAGCTGATGGACTGCAGCCTTGGCCATGCCATACCCGATCATTCCTGATAAATAAATGATGGTACAAACACAATTTTTGTAATAAACATGTTATGGCGAAGTTGAAAGACTTGGCCATTCTGTAACCAATCATTCTGAGGAGCAGAGAACGTTAATTGAGGTTTTAAAGCCTTATATTTTATTGCTAAATAATGCCATGCCGTATCCAGTCATACCTGGTAGAGGTTACAGACCCAATGTTTTCTTAAACTAGTCGGATGTGTCGCCTGACAGTGCATAACTCAAGTACTATAGAGCAACTATGCCGAAAACCGAACTTAACCTTCCTGTTATGCCTTCTAATACTTCCCTAAAGTTTCATAATGACTGCACAGAAACTTCTTAAACGGACCCGTTCACAGATTGATGAACTGACTTTTTTTCAACTTTTTGTCACCGATTCCAAAAATAAAAGAACAGTTGAAATTGTTGACAACACGTGGAACACATACATAAAGTAAATAATAAAGGGAGAACGTAGAAGTCGGAATGGCCGAGTGGTAAAGGCGATAGCCTTTTAATCCGGAGGTCCCGGGTTCGAACCCCAGTGGGACAGTTTTTTTTTCTTTTCGTTTTTTTTTCTAAATACTTTTTTTGTTATTATACTTGAGCTTTTTAGTTCCGATGCTTAAATCTGTCAAGTTATGTAATGGCATACTTGAAAAAAAAATGCGAAAACCTGAGAACAAGTCCCTTTAAGTTATTGTCTGAACAAGCTTATTTTAATTTTTTTTTTTTAAAGGGTATAACTCAAGTAACAAGAGAGCAATTATGCTGAAACAATGCCGCCGTCAACGTCGCCGCCAAAAGTAACCCTATATGTCACCTTTTCAGGGGATACAATAATGGTGAAGTTAACAGCCTTGGCCATGCCATACCCCAAACACCACTTAACAACAATGCAACCATCACAAACTGCTAACAAATGGTAAATCTTTTACATTTACATCTATTTAACACTGCATTATTAACCTATGTGAAATTTACCAAGTGTAGGTGAACTAGCAATTGTATTTATATCAATACAAATGAGGCGTGTCATGGGAAAACCGGGCTTAATGCATGTGCCTAAAGTGTCGCAGAGGCTAATCCAGGATGACACATTGAGCCTACAGTGGATTTCTGTTTAGAAGAGACTTCCTTGAAATGGAAACTACCGTAAAAGAGGAAAGTGTTGTCCTGGATTAGCCTGTGCGAACTGCACTGGCTAATCCGTGGCGACACTACGCACATGCATTATGCCCCGTTTTCCCACGACCGACCCAAAATAATGCTTAAGTCCCCAAATGAAGCCCAAACCTGGAGTTCCAGTAATGGCTGGTTGTGCCCCTGGCAGTGTTACCAGTCCCCCCTCTTGGAGATGCTTCGCTGCCAGACTGGCCGCAATGGCTGACGTCCAGACACTCTGCTTCCACATCGCATCTGCATTCTTTATAAATGCTAGGAGCACAAAAACAAACAAACTGCATACGACATGTCATATTCAACCAACAAATTAGTTTAATATTAAGAAAACATATCTACCAATTCAGAGGTAGTCACTCTTAATATTTGAAAATATTTGTGACGCGTCGTGGGAAAACCGGACTTAATGCATGTGCGTAAAGTGTCATTCCGGATTAGCCTGTGCAGTCTGCACAGGCTAATCCGGGACGACACTTTCCGCCTAAAGTGGATTTATGGTTAGAAGACACTTGATTGAAACAGAAAATACCATAAAAGCGGAAAGTGCCATCCCGGATTAGCCTGTGCGGAATGCACAGGCTAACCTGGGACGACACTTTACGCACATGCATTAAGTCCGGTTTTCTCACGACGCGCCTCATTTATTGAATGTGAATTTCACAGCTATTTATACTGAACAGTAGCAAACACTTGAAATTTGCAGTAAAATAATAGCAGCTATCTTGATTTATCAAAGATATTTAGCACCAGTTTCAACATTCACACTGACCGAAAGTTAAAATGGTTTTAAAGAAAATCACTTAATATGAAATTTGTATACAGGCATAACTAGAGAGACACTTTAGTGTCAAAAGTATGATATGGGACAACAGCTCCTTACTTAAGGGGAAAGTCGGAACAAATCAATTAAGCAGATAATACTTCTTCAAAATATGGAGTTAAAACATAGTAAATTCAATTGTAAATGAAAAGCTAATAAATATGAGGCGCGTCATGGAAAAACCGGTCTTAATGCATGTGCGTAAAGTGTTGTCCCGGATTAGCCTGTGCAGGCCGCACAGGCCAATCCAAGACGGCACTTTCCGCCTACAGTGCATTTATGTTTAGAAGAGACTTTCTTGAAACAGAAAATACCATAAAAGCGGAGTGCCGTCTCGGATTAGCCTGTGCGGACTACACAGGCTGATCAGGGACGACACTTTACGCACATGCATTAAGCCCGGTTTTCCCACGACGAGCCTCATATATTCTGCAGTGATGGGCTTATCAGTCCATATGAGCTGCAGAATAAACAAAAAGAAGCTGCAATTTCACTCTGAATCACCCACCATAATGCCTACCTTTATTTGCCGCGTTCCCGCCAGCCCAGCCTCCAGCCACACACAGCACAGCGTCCAGTTTGTTGTCTCCTAGCAACGCCTCCACATTCTTGGTGACGTCTTCTTCCTGCTCCGTCCAGGAATCTCCAGGCTTTACAACAACATTACCATCTGCTTGCTCGTTGGGTGCAAGGTCAATTGAGCCGACCCACTGAAGAATAAACGTTACTTGTGCAAACTAGATGTGTCACAGACACGGATGCCCCCACGACGCAGGTTTGGACACAAACAAAGGGCATGTTGCAAATGATAACTTTTGCCTCCAGAAATGTATTTTCATATATAGTCTATAGCGGGAAAAATTACGAAATTTTAGCGGGAAAAATTGGTCACAGCCATAATTCCTGCCTTTACTACCACCTGCACGCTAAGATTCTTCAGCTGAGGAAGTTTGAACGAAATAGGCCAAGCAGTTAAAGAGGAGTTGAGTCCACAAAATTTCATGAAGTATATATTCTATAGTGGAGAAAATGACAAAGGGCCATAATTCTGCCAAAATTGGTTGCAGCCTAAATTCCTTCTTCACAATCACCTATACATTAAGGTTCTTCAGGCATGAAATTCTGAGCAAAAACATCCTCAAATTTATTTCAATTGTATTAGTAACTAATTTATATAATCAAATTGATGTCAATAATCTACAGTTAACATGACTTGTACCAAGCAGCCTGTTAATTTCTGGACTGAAGAGCAATTGCTAGCTATTCCTGGCATTGGCAGCAGACTGTTGTTGATGTCCGTAACAGATATGGCAGCTTGACGGTTGAATATTTTCACACGTTAAGACGAAGTACGCTGTCAGATGATGTTCTGCAGTTGCTGGATTTCACGCCTTATTGAGAATTTATGCAGATTAGTGCAGGTCAACCGCAACAACCACTCGAGGTAATGTCGGGTGCGAGAGCACAAATAACAGACATCAAGCTCCAACACACACACCTAGAGCTGATGCTAGTTGCTCAGCTTACCAGTTAACGAGTGCTGATGTCCCCCAAGACCTTGCAGCTCAAGTTGCAGAATGGGAAGATGTGCAGGAAGTTTTGTCAACAGCTAGGAAACTAGCTGCAGCAAAAAAACAACAACAAGGGGATTGCATTGCGTTCAGCGACTTCTTGACAAAGGCGCAACAACAAGAGCACTTTGTCAAGGAGGAAAGTCATCAGTGTCACAGTGATGATGACTTGGAATCAGCATCAGGGGTTCCAAAGAGGGTCAGTATATGGACAAAGATGTACCGGAAGAAGGCTACACACCACACAACAACTCCGTGCAGTAGTAGAGGTGTGTCTTCAGATGAGAGGGTGGAGGTGCAGCCAATGCCACATAGAATGAGGAGTAGTGCTATTGCCTACTCTAACACATCTATGCCAGGCCCCAAGTTACTCCATCCAGATAGCATACTAGAGATAATACACGGTATACCAGAGAAGTGTTCCCACCACCAGTTTCAAGAACCAGAGGGAATTCAGCTTTGCGGGATATACCAAAGAGTTTGGTATATGATAGCAAATCAAGATGGCAGTCATTGCAGATCAAGTTTGAACAGTATGCGTAGTCTTTTCAATGAACCTCAGAAGACTGCAAGATGTGTTAACTGCACTGCCGGTCGGGTACGGCACTGGACTACTGTGCTGGGATAATGAAGAGCAATCCTAATTTGCCATACCGAAGCATACTAAGCAAGATGGAAGGCAGGTTCGGTGCTGAGCTGACAGCATCAGCACAAGCAAAGTTTGCCATGGAAACACATAAGAAAGGCAAATCTATGGAAGACTGGGGTGACCGTGTACAAGCACTGGCTGCAGAGGCTTTCCGAGACCTACGCTTTCCGAGACCTACCCGAGACCTTATGCAACCAACAAGACATTGAACGATTCTGTCAAGGCTTGACAGATATTTACGCTGGTCACAGCACCTTTATGAAAAGGCACAACACCTTGGAAGCACCCATGAATGACATCATTCTGTTTCAGCATTCCAAGAGTGCGATGCTAGGTCGTCGTTCTAAGTCATCACCTACGGCAACCCATTATGATAACAGCAATGCCTATGTGTGTGCTGTGCAACCAAAGTCAGAGAAAGAACCAGCCATAGACCTGGGCACTTTACAAAAAGAGCTGCTCAGTATTAAAGAACAGCTAAGTCAATTTGCTGCTTGCCAACAAAAACCGCAGTGGAAAAGTGGTAAAGCTCCTTCTAAGTTGGGTGACCGGAAGTGCTATGTCTGCGACGAAACAACCCACTTCGTTTCTAAGTGCCCTTACAAAAAGGAGTTATTAAACTTCAAAGGGTCAAGTCAGAGAGCCGAATCTGGGCCCAAGACAGAGTCAAACTTGTAATTAAGTTCACTTACCAACAGAACTGTACAGACAAAGACAGCTTCAGCCCGCATGTCTACGGCCAAGCCAGAGGTTGCGACACAAATTGAAGACACTAACTCAAACCCTGCATTTGGGGAGTTAAGTACAACGACAAGCTCTGATAATACAGAGTTTGGACAAAGGTCAAGCAACTTGCCAGACAAGGTAAGTATGGCAGACTATAATGAACATGCCCCGGTAAAGGTATATATGTTGAAATCAATGTCATCATTCTCTATTCCTGTCCGGGTAGGCGACTTGTGGAGTGAAGCCATTGTAGACTCTGCTGCGGAGGTTACAATCAACTCTCGATAGGGTTTTCTCTAAACTCAAGAACCCACCAGGTAAGCGTGGAGATGTAAAGCTTGACACGGCAGGGCCTCAGTTGTCAATAAAAGCATTCATTGCTGAGCCAGTGCATCTTAAAATAGGTACATATTGTCAAAAAGGACCTATCTACGTAGCACCAATAGAACAAGATATGCTATTCAGCATGGATTTACTGACTCAAGGTACTGTGGAATCACTAATTTTCGCGGTGGTCTAATTTTCGTGCTTTTCGCTCTCACACCATTGCGCTAATTTATGACCACCGCAAATATTTACCGATTCCGTAGTGTAGCAACACCTTACATGGAGCTTATACGTTCGTTCAAATGTACATCAGTAATCGTTGGTATATATACGAAAATAGGCCAATATGTTAGGATGCGAATGTTTTTGAATGTTTTCTTCATCGGCTTCAATCTGAATAATGAATGCATTTTTTTTTTCTTTTAAATTAAATTGTGGGCGTTTTCGTCAATTTAAATGTGGTCATACACTGCAGATATGCCATGTCGCGATTCTCGTGGTCCATAAATAAATATACATGTATACACTATAGCCCGTTTTCGTGACCTCAAAACGTAAACGTTATTAACTTGCCTTTTTCATTGTTGTTAACATCCTTAATGTGTTATATTCATATGTAAATTGTTCCATTTGTATATACAAATGGTGATTTATCCTAGACAGTGATGCTTCCGATTTAGCTATCGGAGCAGAGCTGCTGCAGGTACAAGACGGCAATGAGAAAGTGGTAGCGTATGGTAGCTCTGCGTTGCCGAAAAAGCAATGTCGCTACTGTACTACACGTATAGAACTGTTGTCAATTGTGCGGTTCACCAGGCAGTATCGTCACTATCTGCTAGGTAAACCATTCAGGGTTCGAACCGACCATGGGAGTTTAACCTGGCTATTGAACTTTAAAGAGCCACATGGCCTGCTGGCCGGGTGGATGGAAAAACTGTCTCAGTACCATATGGTAGTTGAATACCGAGCTGGGAAAAGGCATGGAAATGCAGATGCGCTTTCCCGCCTCTCCCTGAAGACTTCTGTAATTCATATAGTGCTGATGTGAGAGTCACAGATCTTCCATGCGGGGGCTGCAAGTACTGCGTTAAGGCTGATAACCAATGGGGTTCCTTTACCGGGGATGTAGATTATGTGGTTCAGATGGCAGCGCAGAGAACTGAGGTCAGGAACAAGAGCGCCGTTGAAGATCCAGTACCCGGGGGCGACTGTCATTGGGGAATCACAGCCTCATTGGGGGATGCACAAGGGCCACATAGTAAACAGCTAAGGTCCTCTCAGAGTGGAGATGGTGACTTAGGTTTTTAGAGTGAGCAGTTGCACGAGGTGTCAATGTCATTGGAGGTTGCACAAGGGCCATATAGTAAACAGCTAAGGTCCTCTGGAGAGGATGACTTAGGTTTACAGAGTGAGCAGTAGCACCAAGTGACAAAGAGTGCCCAGTATGTTGCAAATAACAGCCAAGTATGTAGCAACAATGGAAAGACGGTGGACCATGAATTGTAAGGGGCAGTGGACGAAGAGGACCAAACAGCATTGCCAGTAGTTTAAGAAAAGGCTAAAACTCAGGCGCATATGCAGGGTTTAAGTAATAGTTTCAGGACATGGGATACAGGAGGCGACGATGGGTTCATTGAGATCTGTCATTCAGATGGCAAAATGACAGTAAGGGTCTGCGGTGTCAGTGTACGGCAGAAAGGTCAAACCTGTTGGGGTTTTGAAATTCAAGAGATCCGAGATGCACAGGCTGATGACAAAGATCTCCACTGGTTATGGACTCATCAGACCCTAATGAGAAAGACCTGTGCCTGGCTAGTCGCTGCGCTAAAGCGTACTGGCTAAATAAAGAGCAGTTTTTGTTGATAAACAAAGTGCTCTATCAACAAGAAAAAAACTAAGTTATTGCAAAGTCTTTACGAGATGAGGCAATGAGATTAAACCATGACCTACCTTCCGCCGGACATCACGGAGTAGCTGGAACGAAAGCTCGAGTAAAAGAGAAGTTTTACTGGTACACCATGAGTTCAGACATAGGCAATTATGTCTCTACTTGCACCGTGTGTAACCAACAGAAGAAGACAGACCGGTATGGCCATACCCCAATGCAGGAGTTCCAAGCCGGCGAACCAATGAAACGAGTTCACATTTATTTTCTCGGGCTGCTGCCTGTAACGGAAACGAGTTTATCCTGATGATGGTCGACCACTTCACTAAGTGGGTAGAGTGCGTGCCTTTACCTGCCCAGACAGCCGAAATCACAGCCAAGGCTGCAGTTGACCAATTCTTTTCAAGGTTTGGCTATCCAGGGCTCACGCTGCCATTAGCCAAATTAGCCAATGGCTACAAATTTCACTATTTGGCTAACAAAATTTTCAAATGGCTACAATTTTTTCTTCATAAAACCATATACAATTCCTCAAATGAGTAAAAATTCAATGTTGAATGGCAAATATGGCTAAAGAAAATTTTAAGCCAGGGGGAGCCCTGCTATCCTCTGCAGATATTCTCCGACCAGGGGAGAAACTTTGAATATAAACTTTTCACTTCATTGTGCGTAGTTCTTCAGATTCACAAGACCAGAACAACACCATACCATCCATCAGCAAATGGCCAGGTGTAGTCACTGCCATTGGGATCCACCCTTGTAAGAGTTCCTCAATGTGCATTTCGAGCTGACAAAGATTGTCAGGCCGAAGAGGAGAGGCGGGCGGTCTGCCAGATCGCAGAGGACAGATTATTGCTGGAAACAGACTTGCCATATTTCTCTTCGAGGGTGCAATATAGCTGCCCAGGTCATCTGGGTGGCGTAGCAGCCGGTGTAGGCAGGATTAAGGGGATGGCCTGGACAGACGTCTTGCAGTTGGCCTGTGCCAATGCTCGGCATCTGTACAGCGCTTAGGTGTATGCGGCCCCTTCTCTTTTTTTGGGGGGGGGGGGAGGGGGTTAAAGAAAGAAAGAACCATGAGAAGGTACACACAAAGGAAAGGTCAGATGTGAGTAATTTCAGTCTGATTAAGGTTAATTCCTGTCTGATGCGTGCAGACAGGGTCCACTAATGAGGTAGAAAAAGAAGCTTATCCACTCTCAGGCTGGTAAGCTAGCAAGAATTATACAACTGAATCTTTCAAAAGAAAGAGGGAGGGAGTGTTGTGGAAGTAGATTTCCACAATGGCACTTCTAAATAATAGTGCATTGTAACCTCCCTATTGAGCCTATTTGGAAGACTCGGCTATCATTGTAGGATTCAGTGTAGTCAAGCTCCACCCTCATAGTTGTCAGTTGTAAAAAGAAACAACCACTCAATATCCAATCAATTCCTAATCCTATTATTCTTATTAATGCATGTTATGTTACCAGGGGTGCGGAAATCCTATAAATTTTTCCTTTCAACTTGTCCGCAGACAAGTACAATATCAGTGTAACAGAATGATAAAAATGTATAAAAACTCGATGAAAATGAACAAGTCTTTCCCTGGTGCAAACAAAATCATTGCACACTCAAGTCCGACGGTTTAATTACATGATAGGCCAAACCATAATGGCCAACTTGATAGATTTAATGGGTCGTTGTTTGTTAGTGTTATATCTGACTTTAGGAAAAAATAGTATTCTAATCAATAAAAACATCGAAAATGTATGCGCAATAATCACCAATTACCAAAGTTTTTTAATATTAAAACCAATCACAATGGAGTCTCTTTAAATTTACTGAACCGTTAAGACTCGGCCATCATGGTCTGCTCCGTCACCCGCATTCTAATTACGTCATTTAGAAAAACCACACGTCTATAGCTGCGGCCTAGATTATGACTGTCTAAAATTCAGCAAGCTAGTTTTTCCGACCTCGAATCCGGTTGCTTTACTTTTGAAACAAATTTCAGTAATTTGATTTTTTATACTGGCGTTAAAATCGCAATGACGTTATGTTGCTAGTGTTCATCAATGCGTTTTAACTTTTCAGTTGTGTCTGCAATTTTTAACGATGGATTGTTTTTTTATCAATTCAGATAGCAAACAAGTAGAAAAAGGGTGTGAAGAATCAAACAAACGAAAAAGCAAATCTTTGCTCTCTGTCACTGTCACATCTGCTGACAATTCATCAATTTTAATTATCCGGCACTACTTGTTTAAAGAAAGATGAGGAACACAATTATATTGGATTGCAATTCGTATATACAGTAATGCGCATATTTATATTATTTAATTATATAACAAAATACATATGCAGGTTGCAAAATATTGTTTTTACTTGGAAAAGTGACATTTACTTGCAGACAAGTAGATTTTTGCAATGAACTTGTCCATGGACAAGTGAATAATTTTGATATTTCCACACCCCTGGTTACTGCAAGTATGGTAGTTTGTGCACATTTACATAAATCAACACAGAGTAGTCAGTTTACTGTTCTGTATTTCAAGTGCAATGATTTATAGTCATGTGATTACAACAGCTGCTAGTCACACTCAGACTAGTGCAAAAACAACAACCATCAGTGCCTCACTGAGCAGTAACAAAATTGTACTTTATTACTTTCTTCAATAAATGCGAAATAGCAATGCATAAAAGCGAAATAAATGCAAACCTACATAATTTTTGGCTTTGAACGACGAGACTATGGCGGAACCAAGAGCTCCTTTTCCGCCATAAACTAAAACTCGTCCACTGACTGCCATGTTTGTTGTGTGTGACCTTGACCTGTGATCTTGGTAGTTAGGCGTTTGCAAAAGAAAAGAAATCGTATAGATGATTACTTATTTTGATTAGATTATTTTAAAACAAATTATAATTATATTATGGCTTTCTTTTCAAAATAACAATTAAAGATTTATTATAAAATAATTTGTTATAAAAGAAATAATGCCCATCAAAGTTGCCTCGTTCATTACGATATTTCAAACGTGACGTCATATCCTCCATCAGAACCCAGAAAAGTAACCACAAACGAAAAAGGCCTACAACTCGTCATTTATTAGCGATAACACATTTTATTGTTGTATTCGAATGCTAAGAATTATCAGCCATCTTTCCGAAACGCGTCTTCCATAATAAACCGTGTCTTCTTTGGTTAGAATGTCACGTCATGATGGTGAGTGAAATTCAAGGTGGTTTACCAAAATGGCAGTTCGATTTGTTAGTGACTAGGTTATTAATGATGCGGAATACGCGTGTTGTGAAATTTTCGTCGTTACTGTAGAACTATTACAGAATAAACACATGGTACCCTCAGTCATATGGAATGTGCTGTGAATTTCATCTAAAAATTTGCAAAATCATTGTCATTTTTCTTTACTTTCACTTTCATGGTTTCTGTCATAAGTTTGATTATGGATTGTTTTGCCTGTGGTCATTTGTGACCAGTTGTTTGCCCCCAAAATGTTCCGTGGATAATTGACTCGTATGGCGGTTTGTTTGGCATCTCAAAGTTCCAATAAACATCAAATGTGTCATTGATATTATTAATTGGTATGTATGACATTAATTGTCATTATAATGGCTTTAAATGTTTACACTTATTTCTAACTTTACAAATACATCCAATTAGATAAGATTAGATTGGTGTTATGTTAATTTTAAATATGCTATACTGCGCGAATTATTTATTATTTTTGGGACACACAGTCTTCACTAAACTCTGTCGGACCTACGGACCTGACCGACTAAATTTGTCAAGGTCCGAAAGAAATTTCAAGTTTGTCGACCCAAAATATCCGACTAAAATATTTTCTATCAAATCAAAATTTAAACAGCACACGCTCATTATAACATCTATTTTTAAATTCAACGGAATTACGTGATGCATATTTCGATTGCAATTTAACAACACTGATGACCTCGTATGAATACAGTAAGGACACCATAAGATTAAGTGTTAGATTCTAGGATGCAACCATTTCCGTTTGTGAACGCATGTTTATCAAAGACAAAGAACGCCTAATCGGCAATTAACACACTCCCCTTCTGCACCAGTGTATCAATTATCCATATTTTCTGGACGCAAGGAGTCAGTTTTACTACAGCCAAACCAGTCAGCCAATGAGAATGCGTAAATTTTCCAATATGCAAATGAGCGTCGTCGATAGACTGAGGGCGTGATAAAGTTTTTATCGACGATGCTCATTTCGCCACGTTTTTGCCACTAGTTTTCGCAAATTGAAAGATCTTGTCGCCACTTTTCAAAACTTTTCGCGACAATTGCGATAGGCAGCGGGAGCCCTGCTCAGTAAAGGGGCAAGCGATTTGTTACACTATCCCGTTAGGTATGCGTATTGTGATGTGCATGTTACACTATCCCGTTAGGTATGCGTATTGTGATGTGCATGTTACACTATCCCGTTAGGTATGCGTATTGTGAAGTGCATGTTACACTATCTCGTTAGGTATGCATATTGTGATGTGCATTTTACACTATCCCATTAGGTATGCGTAATGTGATGTGCATGTTACACTATCCCGTTAGGTATTCGTATTGTGATGTGCATGTTACACTATCCCGTTAGGTATGCGTATTGTGATGTGCATGTTTTTAACTCCCATGTATTTAATAAATTAATTACTACAAATTAAAAGAAGGCAATATAATTATTATAATATTATGAACATTATACTAATTATGAGAATTAATATGAAGTTGCAGGGGTTCCGCTGGCTCAAAGAAGAGTTGTTGCCACTAAAATTCGCCACTTTTAAACAGCTTGAGCCAATTTTATTTGTTGATCACATATTGACATGATTCAGAATCTAATTAATAGTAACTGTCACTATAAAATAGCAATAGTAACTACATTATTATAATTAAAACATAGCAATATAATCGTTAATTGTAGGAAATTAAGATTTTACAACACTTTATTTAAACAGATTTAATAATGTTAATCGTCTTGTAGGGTCGCAAAAATATATGACAATATCAAAATAACACTTTACTTGCAGATTGGTAAATCCTCCTTCTAATTAAGATCTTCTTTGTTGATGTAACAACTGTCTGTCCATTATTCATGTTAAAATTCATCATGACTGTGGACAAACAGTTTGTTAATGTTCAGAAATAAATCCAGACACAGAACTGTTTTCCTTTGTTTTTGGCTGAAAATGTTTACCACATGACCCAAGTTGCTCTTTTATGCTACCTGTGTTGTTATTTGGAACTAAAATTTCCCCTCTGGCAAGATAAATTCATAACACAATAATAACTAGTCAGAAGAATAAAAATCAATAGCGCTGACTTGGATTCAACTGAGTGTGACTGTGCCTAATCAAGTGGAAAACTGATGCTGTGACGTCAGAGATAAGCTTTCACACCATGACACGCTCGTCTGCAACAACAGGCTAATTCGTGATCTGATAACAATGCCCTAAGGCAATGTTTGGAGGCTCTGTGGTAACTTAATCTGCCCCAGTTTTGTTGCAGTTGAGATTTCACATACCAGATTTAGCACTGGCTAAAATATGTTATCACTAATAAATTTCGCCACTTTGAAAAAACTGTCGCCACGTTTGCAATTGTGTCGCATTTGGCGACAATGGCGAACGACAGCGAAACCCCTGCAGTTGTTTAACTTGACAAATTGCGTACGCCGATCGCGTCAAAGTATGTCTTCATTTGTTAATAAAGTTACATCTAGTAGCTACTGTTCTCAAATAAAAGAATTATTCCAAATCATCCATGTACACTAATTATATGCAACAACTTTGGCTGAGGCAACAAGTGAGCGAGAGTATTGGCAGTACACTTGTCGAAAGTGAAAGTAAATAAATTCCAATTCATCAAAAATGTTTTGTTGTTTCTTTTTTATGAATAAAGTCCTTTTAAATTGCTTCATTACCGGTAATCAACAAATATTAAGATTTTCGCCACAAAGCATTGTATTTGTAGTTTTGTGATTAATAGAGTGGGTGTGGTGAAGCAGGGATGTATTTTATAGGTCCCTGGGTGAAGATTACTTGGACGCTAGGTTTTGCTATTTAATGTTCATTTATTTCACTTAACCTTTTTTTTATCCACTAGAAACTACATTTTGTTTTTGGACTATTAAAATATAACATTGTATAAAATATGTAACATATATATACAAGACTCTATACAAAAATAATAATAGGATTTTTATTATAAACTGTATAAAGAAGAAATAGATCTACGTATGTGTCAATTACACTTAAATTAAAACAAATTTTATAAATTTAACTGTATGAATATAACAAATTATGAAGATTAATCAGAGGCTGAATATGGGTGGTAAATATTGCATACATATATATATATATATATTTTATTTATTTTTAAATGTGAACAATTAATTGCAAATAAAATACAATATGAATAAATGATGTAAACCAGTAAAAACATTTTAATAATTCCGAAACGTGTTTGATTGTGTTTGCTCTGACAAAAGTGCAGCAGGTCTGACAGATTTTTCTTGTCAGAGGATCTCCAAGTTTCGTGGAGACTGGACACATGAGTCATGAATTGTGATGCGTCGTGAGAAAACCGGTCTTAATGCATGTGCGTAAAGTGTCATCCCGGATTAGCCTGTGCAGCCCGCACAGGCTCATCCAGGACGGCACTTTCCGCTTTTATGGTATTTTCTGTTTCAAGGAAGTCTCTTCTAAACATAAATCGTCTGTCGACGGAAAGTGCCGTCCTGGATTAGCTGGTGCGGACTGCCTAGGCTAATCCGGGACGACACTTTACGCACATGCATTAAGACCGGTTTTCCCACGACGCCCCTCAATTTGTGGTTCTTGTGGCGGTGTAAAATTGGGAGGTAAAACCACGAGAGGTGAAACAACCTGGAGGCAAAATGACTAGGTGGTGGAAACAGCTTGTATCAAAACGACCCGATGACATAAATTTATGTGATCTTAAACAAGCATGTCAACCTTTCAAATAGATATTCTAACAATTACTTTTCAGTTAATATTTTTAAAGTACATAATTGAGTACAAAATGGCAGTTTATAATTTATTAGAAATCATTTTGACTGCTGTATTGTGCGCCGGTGTCCTTAAATTGCCAAATAAATATTGTATTGTATTTGACCAATTAAATTTATAAGTATATGGTACATGTATTACAGAGAAACCTTACATTCAATTGATAAGTTAAGTGAGTGTACTTGTTTTCCTATCATAATGGATAAATTAACCATTTTTAACAGTGACATGCTTTGTTTCATACTGGATAATTTACTGGAACTCTTTTCGGTTCCACAGACTGAATGATTTGTTAAGTTGGTATAAAGTGTATATGTTTATAAGGGTGTGTTTGGTTTCTTGATTCATATTTACTTTACAGAGTAAAATGTCAATTCACAGTAAGCAAGGAAACAATGTACAATGTATTAATATAACCAATAACAATGTACAATGTATTAATATAACCAATAAATAGTGTATCACAGATGTAACCTGCATTATAATTATCATCGCAATGGAGCAAGACTACATGGATAACACAGAAATTGACACATAACAAACCAATGAGCCAGATTTTGAAACTGTTAACACCATGACAACATTGCAGAATAATGTTTTGTGCGTTTGAATTTTTGTAAGTTTTAATTACTATTTGTATATACCAGGGGTGTGATCCTTTATTTGGACCATTTATTGTTTTGAAACAGAATACCAATTTTACTTGAAAAAAAGCTAAAATTTGCTCGATCTGTTTGAAAATGATGAGTTTTGGTAAAGTTGAAATGCTTTTTGCCACTTATCCATACATCTATTATTTAGTAATCTCTGATAAAATATCACTTGTCTGTATGTTTTGGAAACAGCTGGGCAATGCAAACAATTGATTTTGCCACCCATGGCAGCCACTCCTGGCATCCCTTGAAGTTTTTTGAAATTGCACCGCGGTATATTTCTTTGTGTACTCACTAATTCTATCAATTGTTCCTTTTGCTCATTTTCTGTACAAGGACAAGACTTAGTGTACTAACGAACACTATATAGTAACAGATAACATTTCAATTGTTGATGCTATGTATATGTTCAGACTGAAGAAATCAGTAAATTGTAATGAATCTTTTTTATCGACATGAATGAGTTGCAATATTTTTATCTACATAATTATTAATTTATAACTGTTGCTTGACATAACAAACATGTCTGTAATAATAATATAATAATACCGGTACATGTTTGTACAAAACATTCAGTAAACTAACGACTGCAAAAGTAAACGTAATCGAGAGTCCAACGGCAATTGATAAAATTACTAATTTCTATAAACAAGAACAATACAGATGGTAAACAAAATATTTGTGTGCATGTAACTATATTTTTAATTTGGTCTGTATGGTACCATAAAATTGTTGGTATGATCTGTTATATTTGTCCCATTTTCCATAACTATTGCCAATTCATATACAGTATTTTAGTTTCAACAAGATTAATAGATAATCAGATAGTGAACATGTACAGTGATGGAATTATAGACCAAATTAATTTGATCATGTAATATTTGTCGAACCTTCCATTCCATGATATATCTCTTTTCCATGACAGACCATATAGTTAATCTGGTTTGAAACACCTCAACAGGTCATTATTTTATTCGAAACAACAACATTAAAAGTCATTTACAACCAATCTGTTCCATAATTATTCTAATTGAACTTTCTTGTTATTGTTTTCAGGTGTTAGTTGTGATTCCTGTTTAAAAAGCAATTTTCGAGGCAAGCGCTACAAATGTCTGGTGTGTTATGACTACGACCTGTGTGCCACCTGTTTTGAGGCTGGGGCTACCTCCACACGTCACACCAATGATCACCCGGTCCAGTGCATCATCGCACGATCAGACTTTGGTAAGTTTCCATATGGCAGTGTCTGTCAAATCCATAACCTATGTTGGCATTGCTAGTAGCCGAAATGGCCATTGGCTACTACAAATTTGGGAAATCATTTGAAAATGTGGCATATTTTCACATTTTCTGGCCAAATTGTCAAAATGACAGCTTTTGTTGTAAAAGCAAAAAAAAATGGCAAATAATTTTCTTATCTCGAACCTAGTTTGCCCGGACCAACCAGACATTTCTTTGTTCTGTTTTTAGCTCACTTGAGCACAACATGCTCATGGTTGGCTTTTGTGATCAACTTTTGTCTGTTGTGCGTTGTCCGTCATCAACATTTACCTTGTTAAAGGGATGGTCAACCAGATGACGAAGTGTCACGAAAAACGAAAACTTTCAAACATTTATAAAATTTCGACATGTTGCATTATATTGAATAAAAAAATATTCCTGATACATTACATCACTTGAAAAATGATGATACATTTTCATATTTTCTGTAATTTCAAATAAAAATTTACCTGGGTATGTCTACCAGGTAAACATATAAATAACATGTCTATATTTATCACTATCATGAGTATCATCACCTGATTATCTTAACACATTACTATGGCATGCGCAATTGTTTCAGTGTCAAATTCAAAATGGTAAGTATTATAGACAAATGTCAGTCTTTTCATTTAAACACAGTGGTAATTTGCACAAGTCCCATGCTTTTCAGGAATAACTGTACTGTACTTCTAACAGTCATATCAATTGTCATTAACTTGACAAGTCATTTTGAGGGCTGTCTATGAAATTTGTTGCACGCTATTTGAAGTTTGAAATATCACATTCAACAATTTACAAACTCAAAATCACTTGTTCCGTTTCTGACCACTAATAAGTAAATGTGCACAGTAAATCCATGTTACTTTGTTTATAATGGCCTTTTCTTAATGTCTTTATTGAATCTTGATACCACACTAGGGTAGTTTTATTTGACGACCCTCGAAATTAAAATACTTTACTAACCACAATGACAGAATTTCTCCGTGCACAAATTATGCATTTGAACTACATTCCTTGTATAGGAAACTAGGGCACAAAAGGTCTTTAACATTGTGTGTGTTTACTTTCGCGCGGAAATATCACATGACTTGTTATATTATTAGAATGGGAAATCCACAGTATTTTTAAAATGGAAAAGCCCACTGTGCAGATGAGATTCGTAACATGAATGGGTAACTTAACACACAAATGATGATTTTTAGGGGTCATGTAGTTGTTGTCGTATAAGTATAGGTCATTTAATTAACATTTATGCCGATATACGTGGACACCATAAAAAGTCATTTTCTGGTTGACCATCCCGTTAACACTCTAGAGGCCACATTTATTGCCCAATCTTCATGAACTTGCTCTGAACATTTGTCCCAATGTTATCGTGGCCGAGTTCATAACTGGGTCATGTGGGGTCAAAAGCTAGGTAACTAGGTCAAATTGAAGAAAAAACTTGTTAACACTATAGAAGTTACATTTTTTCCCAAATCGTCTTGAAATTTGCTCAAAACATTTGTTGTTATGATATCTAGGCCAAGTCGAAAATTGTTGCCCTCCGTTGAAAAACATGGCTGCCAGGGGGCGTGGCAGTTTTTGTTTCGCCTGAAAAGGCGACATATAGGTGTTACTTTTGTCGGTGGCAGTGTCGGCGTCCCCTTTGGTTGTCCGGCAATTTCCGTACACCGCTCGGTAATTTCCGCCGCCTTTTTCTTGATGACGTAGTTAAATCCCAACGCTCCATTAATAAGATAGGTCGCCATTATTATTTACTAAATTTCTTTAACAAAAATTGGCATTTGAACAATTCTTTTATGACAATATTTTGTTTTTAGGTCGTTGTGCTTGCTTTTTACATGTCACAACAGCTATTTAAAAAGAATTTTATTGCATTTAAACAACGTCTTGCGGGAAGAGTAAATGACAATTAGCACATGCATCATTGCCAATTTTTATTACTTACCTTTTCGTTGATCATCAGTCTAGCTTATCCATAATTATTTCGATTCTTTTATATTTCCATACAAGTATGATAATAAAGAAGTACGATTTATAATAGAAAACTCGCATCAATTTTCAGACAGATCACAATCATATGTTTGGTAGTTATCCTCTTAATTGTTTATGTTGCTCATTTATTTGAATTTTTTTATAACCTATTGTTATTTAACCGTTGCATTTTTCCTTTTCAACTATATTCAAGATGTCAGTTTTCACAGTAGATGTGTCATCATGCCTTGAATGAATGGCAGTTTGTGTACGACCCCTTATTATTCCATGTGACAAACAGGATGTTGTTATGATAATTTTGCTAAGTGTAATGACTATAATTATTAGCATCTACAAAGAAAGATGTTCATGCAGTGAAAGTTTATGAACGTGAAGTATTCATGGGTCTTTTTCAATTTATAATGCACTTTAACTAAAAAAACGTATCCATTTCATGATGTTTCACATAGAAAAAGCATATGCATGTGATATGCTGACGCACATGCATGCCGACAATTTATGTATTGTTTTATTTGTACGCGTTACTCAACTTTAAAAAAAATACTTGCATGCTGCAGGTTATCATTATATTGCTTACAATATATGTTCAGTATATCTATAATCGGGATAGTGAAACTTTTTTTTCGATATAGTATTTTCTCATATTTAATAAAGTCAATGTTTCAGCAACAGGCTGTATATCATTATATTAACATCGTCCTTTACAATCTTGTACAATTTTATTAGACGGGCTTCTTATATAGCCATAAATCTGAATTATCTACAACATTTGTATTGAAATAATTCAGTAATAGGGCGTGGAAAGACATTAAAACACTACATAAAAAATGCTGTTGTTTTTTATTTTCTTTTGACTACGTATACAACAAAACGCTGCATTTAAAAAAAATTCTTACTGTTTGATTCTAAAGATAGTTGATTTTAAATTGCCAATGCATACGGCTGAACTACTGCAACAAATCAGATTACGTCTAAGTCAAGTATAATTATGATTCGTAAACCTATCAACCAATCAGCAATCAGGATTTGCCATGCCCACAACTTGTCAAACCTTCATATTACTTTTGATACGTTATTGTGTAGGAATACACAGGATGTCGTTATCGTTGTTTGTCGGGGCCATAAAGTTTATGATCTCGGTCGTGGTGACAGCAGGAAGCCCACACTACTTCCCATTGATCTCAAAGATAAAATATTTTTATCATTTGTCTAGTACTGATAAGTTGATAACACAAAGTGGTACTAAGTAAACGATCCCTATAGCACGTCTTAGACGAAGAAAGTAAGGACTATGTGTAGTCTATTTTTTATCAAATATTGCCAAATACTTAAATATTAATATTTTTTATAACCTACATCTATCTGACACATCCTACTTAATACAAATTATGTCTTAGGTTATTGTAACTTAATGAAATAACACGAGTTTTGAAGTAATTTGTACAGTCTATATATAAAACAATTAACGCGTTGGGAAGAAAATACATCACTTCCGGTTTGAAACAAAATGGCGTATCGATAGAAATATACGCAAAATCATGCAGGGTGTTCGTTTGACCCGAGCTCCCTGGTTTTGACCCATGATTTTCATGGAAAACATGAAATTGACGCATGGTAAAATCTCCCAAAGAGTCATTTTGACCCTTGGTAAATGTCTGGATTGCTTTACCACTTCCTTTACAACAGACTGTTATTAACACATTAGGCCTACCTTATCTTAATCTGTTTTGCATTTACTGATAAGATCTTCCATGCCAGGAAGTTATCAGTGTATGTATTTGACCATTCCACCAATGAAAACACAGACATTTTCCATCTTTAGCCTCTTGTGAACTTCTGTTTGTTACACCTTTTGTTATGGTATTTCTGTACTGTCAACCTGGATAATTCTGATGTTTACATGTTCAAATGTAGATGAAATGATGTTTAAAATGTTACATAATAACAATATTTCGCATAAAATATAATAATCTAAAAACAATAGAAACAGTTATGACAAAATCGACCAAAAATTTACAACTGTCAATAATTTCGGACAACACTTTCGGATATTTGTTGATAAAACAAAAAAAATAGCATCATTACAGTCTTCACGAAACTCCGTCGGACCTACGGACCTGACCGGCTAAATTTGTCAAGGTCCGAAAGAAACTTCAAGTTTGTCTACCCAAAATGTCAGACTAAAATATTTTCTATCAAATCAAAATTAAAAACAGCACACAATAATTATAAAATCTATTTTTAAATTCAACGAAAGTACACGATGTGTATTTCGATTCCAATTTAAAAACACTGATGACTTCTTATCAATACAGTAAGGACGCCATAAGATTAAGTGTTAGATTCTAAGATGCAAGCATTTCCGTTTCTTTACGCATGTTTATCAAAGACAAAGAACGCCTACTCGGCAATTAACACACTCCCCTTCTGCATCAGTGTATAAATTATTCATATATTCTAGACGCAGGAGGAGTCAGTTTTACTACAGCCAAACCAGTCAGCCAATGACAACGCGTACATTTTCCAATATGCAAATGAGCGTCGTGGATAGAAAGTTTATCACGCCCTCAGTAAAGGGGCAAGCAATTTGTTACACTATCTCGTTAGGTATGCGTTTTGTGATGTGCATGTTTTTAACTCCCACGTATTTAATAAATTAATTACTACAAATTAAAAGTAGGCAATATAATTAATACTTTTGCGAAATGAACATTATACTAATTATGAGAATTAATATGAAATTGTGAAACTTGACAAATTGCCTACGCTGATTGTGTCAAAAGTACGTCTTCATTTGTTAAAAAAATTACATCTACTAGCTACTGTTCACAAATGAAAGTATTATTCCAAATCATCCATGTACACTAATTATATGCAGCAACTTTGGCTGAGGCAACATTTGAAAGTTAGCGCGAGTATTGGCAGTACACTCGTCGAAAGTGAAAGTAAATAAATTCCAATTCATCAAAAATGTTTTGTTGTTTCTTTTTTATGAATAAAGTCCTTTTAAATTGCTTCATTACCGGTAATCAACAAATATTAAGATATTCGCCACAAAGCTTGTATTTGTGATTAATAGAGTGGGTGGGGTGAAGCAAGGATCTATTTGATAGGTCCCTTGGTGAAGATTACTTGGACGCTAGCTTTTGCTATTTAATGTTCATTTATTTCACTTAACCTTTTTTTAACCACTAGAAACTACATTTTGTTTTTGGACTATTAAAATATAACATTGTATAAAATATGTAAAATATATATACAAGACTCTATACAAAAACAATAATAGGATTTTTATTATAAACTGTATAAAGAAGAAATAGATCTACGTATGTGTTAATTACACTTAAATTAAAACATATTTTATAAATTTAACTGTGTGATATATAATAAGTTATGAAGATTAATCAGAGACTAAATATGATATATATTTTGATTTAAAATGTGAAAAATTAATTGCAAATAAAATGCAATATGAATAATGATGTAAACCAGTAAAAACATGAAAATAATTCCGAAAAGTGTTTGATTGTGTTTGGTCTGACAAATGTGCAGCAGGTCTGACAGATTTTTCTTGTCAGTCAGACCGGATGCCTGACAGAGGATCTCCAAGTTTCGTGAAGACTGCATTAAGTTTTGTCTTTCTTTTATATTGATCAATTATTGCAAAATCTTACCTTTTTAGGTCTTTCTAAACAATTGTACATTGCATGAAAAAAAAAAACACTTAACGAAAACTTACAAAGGCTAATTTTTAATATTATGATCAGCACCAGATTGATTTTTAGCTCACCGGAGTACAAAGTGCTCATGGTGAGCTTTTGTGGTTGTCCGTCGTGCGTGCGTGCGTGCGTTATCAACTTTTCATTCAAACAACATCTCCTCCTAAACCGCTTGGAAGATTTTCACCAAACTTCACAGGAATGATCCTTGGATGGACCTCTTTCAAAGTTGTTCATATCTTTCCGGTCCGCTGAATATGTAGGTCACCAGAGCTAAAAATAGATTTAAAAAGTGAAAACTTTAAAAACCTTCTATGAAACCGCAAGGCTATGAGCTTTCATATTTGATATGTGACATCCTCTAGAGGTCTTCTTCAAAGATTCTTCAAATTAAAGATACTCTCTCTCCTCTGAAACCGTAAGGCCCAGAGATTTCGTATTTGGTATGTATCATCCTGTAGTGGTCATCTACAAAGATTGTTCAAATTATGCCCCTGGGGTCAAAATGGGCCACGTCCTGGGGGTCACATGGTTTATATAGAATATATAGGAAAATGATTTTAAAAATCTTCTCCTCTGAAACCTCAAAGCCCAGAGGTTTCATATTTGATATGTAACATTTTCTAGTGTTCCTCTACAAAGATGTTGAAATTATGCCCCTGGGGTGAAAACGGGCCAAGCCCGGGGGGGGTCACATGGTTTATATGGAATATATTGCAAAATAACTTCAAAAATCTCCTTTGAAACTGCAAGGCCCAGAGGTTTCTTATTTGATATGTGACATTTTCTAGTGTTCCTCTACAAAGTTTGTTCAAATTTTGCCCCTGGGGTCAAAACTGGCCACATCCCGGGGGTGACATGGTTTATATGAACTTAAATAGCAAAATGTCTTTAAAAATCTTCTTCTCTGAAACCGCAAGGCTCAGAGGTTTCATATTTGGTATGTAACATCCTATAGTGGTCCTCTACAAATACTGTTTAATTTATGCCCCTGGGTCAAAATTGGCCACGCCCCGGGGTCACATAATTTATATAGACTTAAATAGCAAAATGACTTTAAAATTTTCGCTTCAGAAACTGCAAGGCCCAGAGGTTTCTTATTTGGTAGATAAGATCATGTAGTGGTCCTCTACAGAGATTGTTCAAATTATGCCCCTGGGGTTAAAACTGGCCACGCCCAGGGCGGCATATGGTTTATATAAACTTAAATAGCAAAATGTCTTTAAAAATTTCCTGAAACTGCAAGGCCCAGAGGTCTTGAATTTGGTATGTAACATCCTATAGTGGTCATCTACAAAGATTGTTCAAATTATGCCCCATGGGTCAAAATTGACTACACCCCAGGGGTCAAATAGTTTATATAGACTTAAATAGCAAAATGACTTAAAAATTCTTCTCCTCTGAAACCGTAAGGCCTAGAGGTTTCATATTTGGTACATAACATTGTATAGTGGTCCTCTACAAATATTGTTCAAATCATGCCCCTGGGGTAAAAACTTGTCACGCCCCGGGGGTCACATGGTTTATACAGACTTAAATAGCAAAATGACTTTAAAAATCTTCTCTTCTGAAACCGCAAGGCCCACAGTTTTCCTTATTTGGTATGTAACATTGCATAGTGGTCCTCTCCAAAGATTGTTCAAATTATGCCCCTGGGGTCAAATCTGGCCTCACCCCAAATTGTCACATGGTTTATGTAGACTTAAATAGCTATATGACTTTAAAACTCTTCACCTGAAACTGCAACGCCCAGAGGTTTGTTCAAGATTGTTCAGATTGTGCCCCTGGGATAAAAATAAGCCACGCCTCGGGATGCAAATTCCAATTGGGTTACAAAGTCTCAGGTGAGCGTCCCAGGGCCCTCTTGTTTATTTTAGTAATATTTTGTAATATACTATATTTATTAGTATAATGTGAACCTTAAGTTTGTCTGTTTTTGTTTAGTTGACTTTTGAATATTTGAATTGGACTCTTCAAAATTGAATTTTGACCCTTGAACATTTTGGTCAAAGGGTCAATGACCCTTGAAATTTACAGTCTACTGAACACCCTGTCATGTTGTCTTTATGCTATACTCGCCTATAAAAGCGTTATTTATGAAAACTGATACTAGAAGTTGATTTGTTATGGCTAAAACTATGTTTCTAAAGTATAAATAACATTTGTTAGAAGCTTGGCCTTTCACCTTTACGGGGCAAATAACACTACAGACATAAAAATGTACTGCAAATTGCATTTTTGTTAATGAGTAAACGTCATCATGCCCAATAACTTTCAAAATTGGGGGTACATGTACCCATTTTCTTTGAAAAATGTGGGTACACAATAAAAAATATGGGTACAACTAAATAACTTCTTGGTTTTCGTATATACCAATGTCAAATTAACCTGTAGGCTTGACTTTTGTATAAAAGTTTTGAAGTGCATAACAACAAAATTAGGTATCTTTATTGCAAACGATGCGCGGTTGTACTTATATCGTGGTTACTTGGTCAGCATAAACCTGTCCTCTAAAGTGGAAAAGCAGTATTTTTATTGTCATTCCTATTGGTTAGTATTGATCTACGACACACAACCCTCCAAATGGACGGCGTGTAACATGTTTTTGTCATGTCGTTGCTATGGGTGTCATGCGCGATATAAGCTGTTTAATGTTGAACTGTTACACTGATGTTGAGCGGATCGTGTTTGTCACAAAACACAAGTGTTAATGAAAGAGTAGCGATGTAGGCGCGAAAATCGAGACCAAACTGGAAATATTTCCGAAAGTGGGGGTAATGGGAAAATAAACATATATGCTAAAAAAATCAGGATCCACGGCCAATTAGTATTTATATCTGTCCAATAAATACTCTTGACGACAGAAATTGTCGGCCCCGAAAATTGAATCAAGATTTGGACCAGACAATTTTTTATGCGTGCATGTAACCCTACAGTCTAAAAATGTTGATTGCATCACGATTTGTGTGTGTGTTTCACGCAGTGTTTTGCGTGAATGGGCATGCTGAACATCAGTTGAAATTGATAAAATTATAAGGCATTTGTAACGCAGAAGAATGAAACCATCTTGAGTGTTTCTGTTGTTTTCGTTGAAATGTTGAAAACATGTGAATTGCTTACATAAGTTAAAATACGCAGACAAATATAGAAATTGGAATGGCCGAGCGGATAGCTTATTGGAATTTTGATCCCGAGGTCTCGGGTTTGAACCTCAGTGGCCGCAACTTTCTTTTCTTTTTTAATGCTTTTTGGCTCACCTGAGCACGAAAAAAAGTGCTCGGTGTGCTATTGGTATAGGGGACCTCTCCTGCGTTGTCTTATCGTCCGTAGTCAATGTGCCGTCAACAAATGGACCGTTATCACTATAAAGATTTAATTCAATCTTGACCTAACTTAAACAGTTTGTGTAAGACCATAAAATCTCGGATGGGATTGTTATTGGGTCAGATCACTTCAGTAACACCAGAGTTATTGCCCCTTTTTAATGCCAAAATATTGCTAAGGTGCCCTTTTCCAACGTATAGACTTTATTTTCCATCCAATCTTAAC
Organism: Congeria kusceri; assembly: GCA_027627225.1. Taxonomy (NCBI): domain Eukaryota; kingdom Metazoa; phylum Mollusca; class Bivalvia; order Myida; family Dreissenidae; genus Congeria; species Congeria kusceri. Next base: position 62,695,265 of record CM051034.1, read on the forward strand.
CAAACTTTCACAGTTTGTGATTGGCCATCAGATCTCAGCAAATGTCATAAATGGGCCCGATCGTGTTTCAAACACCAGAGTTATTGCCCTTTGTTTATTAAAAAAATATACAAAAATGGACATTATTAAGGATAGAGAGAGACATTTTCATCCAATCTTCACCAATCTTGCACAGTTTGTCTTTTTCCATGAGATAACAGTTGAAGTCGAATATAACCAAGATTGGACCAGAAACACTAAAGTTATTGCCCTTTGTTTGTGAAAAAAATATGCAAAAATGGACATTATACAGGATAGAGACTTCATTTTTCACCCTATCTTTACCAATCTTGCACAGTTTGTCTATGACCATAAGATTAAAGGTGAAGTCAAATATAAGCAAGATTGGACCAGAAACACCAGCGTTATTGCCCTTTGTTTGTGAAAAAATATGCAAAAATGGACATTATTCAGGATAGAAACTTCATTTTTCATCCAATCTCCACCAATCGTGTACAGTTTGTCTATGAACATAAGACTACAGGTGAAGTAGAATATAAGCATGATCGGGCCAGAAACACCAAAGTTATTGCCCCTAGTGTTTGGACAAAAACATCAACAAGTTATCAATGATTGGCTTGCACACACGATTTTTGATTCAGTGTTGACCAAACTTACACAGTTTTGCGCATGACCATCAAAATTGATTGATAAAATTTGATTTCCAACAGTTGCAAGACTCGCATGCAGTTATTTGTACATGCAACTTTGATGTTTACAGAGCCTGCATTAACATCATTTATCATCATTGGAAAGAAAATTATCAAAGAAAAAGCAAAACTTTACCTCATAGCACAGCCATCGCAATTATCGCATTGCAACTAGTTTTCCAAAACAGTTGGCGAAAAAGATATCAAAATGTACTGTTTGTGCATTTTCCAGAATTGTCAATGACTTAATGAAAAAGGGTCAGGTAAGAATATCGAGAAAAATGATTTGAGAACCATTAGCAAAAAAATGCATATCCACTACCCAACTCATATTTTAGTTAGCCCATTGCACTGCTTTAATGTTTTAACTCAAAATTGATCCTACCCCCACTGTGTATTGTTCTGATACCTTAATTTTCAAACCTGTCACAACAGTAGGTCTTCATCTGAACCAGTTCTCAGGTGAGCGCTTTGGGCCATCATGGCCCTCTTGTCTCGTTATAGTACTTAACCCCCTTAGATCAAATGCTTTAATTCGTCAAGGTAAGACGTTAAATGGCGTAATACAAAAATCTGTGAACAAGTCCCTTTAACCTGTTAGACCATTCTTCTGTAGTACATGTTCAAATCCAGATTTAATGTTGTCTTGAATACCAAATAATTGAAGGATTTAATACTATATGTAATGCTTTAATACTATATGTAATGCTTTTAAAATCAATTGTGGTAAGAGTTTCCAGAAACACAAAACAAGGGTTCTTCAGTCTGAAGAATTAATTTAATTCCATGTTGATAATTATTGTTATGTGTATACTATAGTGGGTATCACTGTTAAACTGTGAGGTTTTTATTCTCCAAATGTGTAAGGTGGCAGCAGTTAATCATTTAGTCCCTTTGGGATATGTGTTAAGAGTTGAGTAAGCCAGTGAATGGATTTCAGCTTTTTTATGCTAAACCAACCTTCCCTAGTTAGCCTGTCTAGTTGATGTGTACTGGTATAATTATATTAAATAACCTGTTGAAGGTCTGGAATCACATGTTTTCTTTTTTCCATTTCAGATATATTTTATGGAGGTGAAGCTATAACATCAGAGCAACCGCAGGCATTTTCGTGTCCGTACTGTACTAAAATGGGTTTCACAGAGTCTCTTCTACAAGAACATGTCACGAATGAACACGCTGACACTACCAGCGAAGTGGTAATGCACTGTAGCCAGCTTTTCTATATACCCAATTTAATTACGGATGCATGTTGCTTTGTAATGACATTTTCTTTCTTTAAGTTAAATTTTGTTCTTTAAAACTAACCTCAAATAAGATCACGGTGACGTAGTGTATATGGTGTCTGCCTAGCAATCGGGAGGTCCTGGCATCAATGAGATTTTCCCCAAAGACACCAAGTACTGGTTCTACCCAGGGAAACAAATTCGAGAGTGCCTCAATAAGCCTTAGGCTTTCGATGCATTCGAGCTAAAATAAATAGGTTTAAACTAACCTCAAATATCCGAAAAATAATTCAAGCAGGGTTGTCATTATTAACCAATTGCCAATCAAATTCTTCATCTAAAGTCATGAGAAAATGGGTTGTTTGTTCAGGAACTTAAAAAAAAAATGCCAATAGGTAATATCACAAACGGACCTCCTTGACCCCCTGGCCAGATTGCTAAAATTTAGAAAACAATTGCTTGTTTCATTTGATAATGACAACCCTGTTCAAGTATTATATAAATACAGTGGGCCACTATGTAAGAAAGGTTTATATTATGATGTAAGAATTTAGAAAAAGTTGAAGCCAAATAGAATGTTCTGTTCCCATTGGCTATGATAGAGAAGAACAGGGTGAGTCCTTGGTTAAGGGAAAGATATGGGATCAAAAAGGGCACAGGGTGCTGCTAAAAAGGAGTAGGGCAGAAAGCCAGACCTGTCTGTTGACATTTTCTAATTCTTTGCTTAATCCAGGGTTTTCATGAGTCTAATGCTTCTGATTAAGGTTTTTAAGCATAGTCTATTCATTTGTCATTGAATATTTGCAAAATTTTAAGATATCCAACATTTCTGTGTTGTCCAACTCAGAGGGGTAGCAGGGGGTGGGGGGGGGGGTACCAAAAAAAGGAGTAGGGTGCTGCACCCTGCTATTTTGCTCTATATCTTTCCCTTCTTGATTATAAAATGATTGCTTAGCTTTGCTATGTTTGCAGGTGTGTCCAATATGTGCATCATTACCGGGTGGTGACCCCAACCACATGACGGATGATTTTGCTGCTCACCTGTCCCTGGAGCACAGGGCTCCGAGAGAATTGATATCCTTTCATGTGTAGTCATATGTAGTCATATCATATGTAGTCATATCATATATAGTCATATCCTTGCATGTGTAGTCCACATTGCCCAGTTTGTGTAATCCAGACTGCCCAGTTTGTGTAGTCCACATTGCCCAGTTTGTGTAATCCACATTGCCCAGTTTGTGTAATCCAGACTGCTCAGTTTGTGTAATCCACATTGCCCATTTTGTGTATTCACATTGCCCAGTTTGTGTAATCCACATTGCCCAGTCTGGGTAATCCAGACTGCCCAGTTTGTGTAATCCACTTTGCCCAGTTTGTGTAATCTAGACTGCCCAGTTTGTGTAATCCACTTTGCCCAGTTTGTGTAATCCACATTGCCCAGTTTGTTTAATCCAGATTGCCCAGTTGGTGTAGTCCACATTGCCCAGTTTGTGTAATCCAGACTACCCAGTTTGTGTAATCCAGATTGCCCAGTTTGTGTAATCCACATTGCTCAGTTTGTGTAATCCAGACTGCTCAGTTTGTGTAGTCCACATTGCCCAGTTTGTGTAGTCCACATTGCCCAGTTTGTGTAATCCAGACTGCCCAGTTTATGTAATCCACATTGCCCAGTTTGTGTATTCACATTGCCCAGTTTATGTAATCCACATTGCCCAGTCTGGGTAATCCAGACTGCTCAGTTTGTGTAATCCACTTTGCCCAGTTTGTGTAATCTAGACTGCCCAGTTTGTGTAATCAACTTTGACCAGTTTGTGTAATCCACATTGCCCAGTTTGTTTAATCCAGATTGCCCAGTTTGTGTAATCCACATTGCCCAGTTTGTGTAATTCACTTTGCCCAGTTTGTGTAATCCACTTTGCCCAGTTTGTGTAATGCACATTGCCGAGTTTGTTTAATCCAGATTGCCCAGTTTTTGTAATCCACATTGCCCAGTTTATGTAAGCCACATTGCCCAGTTTGTGTATTCCACATTGCACAGTTTGTGTAATTCACATTGCCCAGTTTATGTAATCCAGACTACCCAGTTTGTGTAATCCAGACTGCCCAGTTGTGTAATCCAGACTGCCAGATTGTGTATTCCGCATTGTTCAGTTTGTGTAACCTATATCGCCCTGTTTGTGTATTCCACATTGCCCAGTTTGTGTATTTTACATTGCCCAGTTTGTGTAATCCACATCGTACAGTTTGTGTATTCACATTGCCCAGTTTGTGTACTCCACATTGTCCAGTTTGTGTACTCCACATTGTCCAGTTTGTGTAATCCACATTGCCCAGTTTGTGTATTCCACATTGCCAACTTTGTGTATTCCACATTGCCCAGTTTGTGTAATTCACATTGCCCAGTTTGTGTATTCCACATTGCCCAGTTTGTGTTTTCCACATTGCCCAGTTTGTGTATTCCACATTGCCAACTTTGTGTTTTCCACATTGCCCAGTTTGTTTAATCCGCATTGCTCAGTTTGTGTAATCCACATTGCTCAGTTAGTGTAATCCACATTGCCCAGTTTGTGTTTTCCACATTGCCCAGTTTGTGTATTCCACATTGCCAACTTTGTGTTTTCCACATTGCCCAGTTTGTTTAATCCGCATTGCTCAGTTTGTGTAATCCACATTGCTCAGTTAGTGTAATCCAGACTGCCCAGTTTTGTGTATTTCAGATTGCCCAGTTTTGTGTACTCCACATTGCCCAGTTTTGTGTAATCCAGATTGCCCAGTTTTGTGTGCTCCAGACTGCCCAGTTTTGTGTAATCCAGACTGCCCAGTTTTGTGTAATCCAGACTGCCCAGTTTTGTGTATTCCAGACTGCCCAGTTTTGTGTATTTCAGATTGCCCAGTTTTGTGTACTCCAGATTTCCCAGTTTTGTGTAATCCAGATTGCCCAGCTTTGTGTAATCCAGATTGCCCAGTTTTGTGTAATCCAGATTGCCCAGTTTTGTGTAATCCAGATTGCCCAGTTTTGTGTACTCCAGATTGCCCAGTTTTGTGTAATCCAGATTGCCCAGTTTTGTGTGCTCTAGATTGCAAAGTTTTGTGTAATCCAGATTGCCCAGTTTTGTGTATTTCAGATTGCCCAGTTTTGTGTAATCCAGATTGCCCAGTTTTGTGTAGTCAAGATTGCCCAGTTTTGTGTACTCCAGATTGCCCAGTTTTGTGTACTCCAGATTGCCCATTTCTTTTGCAATCTAGTAACCCTGTTACTACTAGTGTGTAGTTCCATAGAATATTTGTGCATATATTTGAACAAGACATTAATTTGAAATGTATGTAGTTAAAGTTATTACAAAGTTCTTCAGTAATTTGTCAAAACTCTTTGTTGTCGGGAACTATGTTGTGTGGCCTTATAAACTCCTATTGTAATGATTCTAGGGTAGGGGGGTGGGATACACGACTGTCAAAACTATTGACTACATTAAGGTCCTGATATGCAATGCTTTAGCTACTGTAAAGGTATGAATTGTATACATCACACTTCAATTTTGTGTATTTATTGTATACTCACAAAACTGTGAATTATTATTCTTAACCTCTTAACTCTATTCACGATGAACCGACCGGCATTCGACACGTCAGACGAATACCCCACCCAGGTCGGGGGATGAGCGGAGCACGGAATCGTCGCGCAACCACAATGCACTTCTCTGGTGCGGCTGGCAACACTCTGGCGGGGCTGTCCCCCAGTGGTCGCGAGGCCATGGATCCGATAGCTGAACTCCTGTCACAGCTGTCCAGTGTTCGGAGCCGGGCAGCGGCTGCACAGAGCGTTACCTCGCAGTTACAACAGCTGGAGATGCAGCTACAGACTACTAGGTAAACAACTCAACATGGGTAGACTGTGTCATAATGTGAAACTTGTAAATGTGCAGATAGTCAGCATGATTTGTAACATGTATACCACATACTCTAGTCAGAAACTCTGGTTAAGTATCAAAACAATTGTGTAGTATTGTTTCTTGTGTGAATCACTTCATTTTAATTTCACAAAAACATTGGGGTTAGATAAAGTTTCCATTTGAAAAGTTAAACAAAATGAACCATTTTGAAAAATATGCTTTGCGAACATGACTACAAATGTATTTACAAAACACCTGTTGTGTAAATTACTGCATTCAAGTGCCAAGGAAAAGAAATTGAGGCTGAAAACTAGTAACAGTTGAAAGTTTTCATAATTTCTCTGGTTTTAAAAGATAAACTGGACCATATTGTGGATGTAGCCTGCATTTTTAGCTCGACTATTTGATTCGAAGAATAGGTGAGCTATCCTACTACCCCCAGCGTCTGCGTCCACGTCTGAATTGGTTCAAGTTTTTATTCACAAGTCTTGTAACTTCAAAAGTACATAAGTTATTCACTTGAAACTTGGATTATTCCTTTGTCATCAACTCCAGTATCAGGGGCAACATTCCCCATAACTCAGTTTTGTATTTTGACAGAGTTATGCCCCTTTTTCACTTAGATTTTATGGTTAAAGTTTTTATTCAAAAGTTCTGTAACTTCGAAACTTCACAAGTGATTTACTTGAAACTTGGAACTAACCTGTGTCATCAACTCCAGTATCAGGGGCAACATTCACCGTAACTCTTTTTGTATTTTGACAGAGTTATGCCCCTTTTTTACAAAGATTTTCTGGTTAAAGTTTATATTCAAAAGTTTTGTAACTTCAATACTACATAAGATTTTCATTTGAAACTTGGAACTTACCTTTATCATCAACTCTAGTATCAGGAGCAACATTATCCATAACTCTGTTTTGTATTTTGACAGAGTTGTGCCCCCTTTTCACTTAGATTTTCTGTTTGAAGTTTATATTCAAAAGTTTGGTAACTTAAAAACTGTGTAAGTTATTCACCTGAAACTTGGAACTAACCTTTGTCATTAACTCTAATATCAGGGGCAACATTACCCATTACTCTGTTTTGTATTTTGACAGAGTTATGCCCCTTTTTCACATAGATTTTCAAGTTAGTTGATATTCAAAAGTTTTGTAACTTCAAAACTACATAGGTTATTCACTTGAAACTTGGAACTAACCTTCGTCATAAACTCTACTATCAGGGGCAACATTACCCATAACTCTGTTTTTTGACAGTTAGCACACTTTTTACATAGATTTTGTGTTTAAAGTTTTTGTTAAAAAAAAAGGTATAAACTGTACAAGGCTTCACTTAAAAGTTTTCTATTTTAACAAATGTATGCCCCTTCCACTATCCAAAATATGTATGAACCGAAATATTTTGAATAGTCGAGCGCGCTGCAGTGCCTTCCCCAGGAATTTTGTCTGGCGCCCCGGTCTCGATAGGGGTGGGTTAGGGAGGTGTATCCCCTCCATACCACGAAAAAAATTTGCGGCACGTGTCAAATGATGTTTTCTGGTGCGTTTTAGCTCAATTTAAGGCTAACACGTTTTAAATTGTGTGTAAACGTTAAACAAAATGTAATAAACGAAACATTATCGTTTAAACGGTATACCTCTAGACTTTTAAAAGCAAAAGCGTCATTGTTGCAAAACTGAAAGTAACAATTTTTTTCCGGATGTTTATGTCCAGTGCGCATCACCTTCGCACAGTGATGTCACAGTCAAATCCACTATTCTTGTCGTTCTCGAATTTTTAGGTTACACTCGATCTACTTACAAAGCCTCTTTTATCTATGATTTATGTTCATATGTGTTTAATGTTTTAACAATGTTTTAATCGTTACAACTGTTGAACATAGTACTAATTCGATAATTGGTGAATTTTTCAGATCTTGAGTTAAATGCATGTACATTATTCACGCTTTGTTCTTGCATTAACGGCAGGAAAATGTCCTCGTGCACGTTGTGCCTACAACATCAAATGTTAAAGACGTGTATTTAGTAAATTACCTGGTCAGTACACGCATGGAACCATGCGTGGAACGTGACGTCATGGTTGTCGGCAGACAATTCGCGCTCTTTTGTAGAAAACACGGATACATAAACAATACAGCTTGTGTTTACGAAACTACAACGAACAGTAACACTGGATATGCTTTTTCAGATTTCATATTTGCGTATTTCTGACTGATCGTTCGCAGTTTATTTTTTGAAGTTATTAAATTTATCAAATAAATTAGTGAGGACATTGTCGATAATACGCATTGACACGCGTATAAGGTTACTTGTGTGTGGATTCATGCTTATTGCGCAGATTGGTCAATCATAATGTGATTCCAAAGCGAAGATAAACAGAGCGTTTCTATTGGCTTACATTTATTTTACTGCGAGATGAAACTCCGCCTACAGGGCGGTGCTTCACGGTGATTGATTGCAGCTTAGGAATAACTGTAAAGTAAAAAAAAAAATTGGCGAAGTGACACTCGCTTTGATTACAGACTTTATTGAGTGGGTGTACATGTTTCTCTGTGAAAAACGGCAATTGTGACGTAAGAAATTGCTTTCTCAGCAGGAATGGTCGTTCTGCTGCAGTCAACACAGCTAATTAATTGATAAACTGCACGCGCCCTGGGGGATGTTTATAAGCGCAACACCAATTTAAGGCGCCCCGGATATGTTTAAGTTCATATTTAAAACGGCCTGTCGAAGGTCCTGGCGCGCTGTCCTCAGACAGCTCTTGTGATGTTACCAGTAGAGCAGCTACAATATACATTGTACCAGTGTATTATTGTATTTTTTGCAATATGTCTTCCACATACTGTATAGCAGAGCAACAGATAAGGCGTGTATTTGCGTAAATACGCAATTCTGAAACCTCTTTTACGCAATTGAATATATATTTGATGAGTAACAAAACTCAATTAAAATACCCAATACGCAAAAACGGCAAACTCGGTGCATAAAGAGATTAACTGACATGAATACGAAATGACCAATGTGTATGAACAGCCGAAAATGATAGAATGCTGGTTTAATTGTTGTTAGGAAATGACAGACACCCGTATTATGCGAAGCACTTTGAGTGGATATTATTTTCAACATAAACCACAACCATTTTCGAACTCGGCCGATATATCATAAAAACAAATGTTCTGAGCAAGTTTCATGTTGATTGGGCAAAAAATGTGTCTTCTAGAGTGTTCACAACTGTCCAATCGAGATTAACAACTTTCGTTTTCTTTATTTATGTTCATTGATTTCGGAATCCTTTGGTCTTGCTAATGATTATTCGGGGACAAATGTCTCACAGTCAGAGGCAGACAAAACAAATTTAAATTGTACAAAATCAAGGGTTACTGACTTGTTTTGCCTCGCAATCATTGTCATCGTCAATTTCCATTGTCGAGCATATTTTCATAAAATTATTAGCAAGGTTCCTAGTGCAACTCGAATGTGATGGACCCTTAATTCGAAGATAATATTTTTATTGTAATACTCAAAATTATTTGAGGTTTTCAATTAAAAATAGCCGAGAAACCACTGAAATATTCAGTAATATTTTATTCATTTTGGCATTAGATCTTCTAAATAATATCAAAACATCGTCCAATTGATGTTACATAGAATTCCAGGACAATCGCATAATGGATTGTTTCCTATGTCATTTATGATTTAGGCCAAAAAAAAAACATAGCAAAAATTGACACGATCGGGTCAACTAACTAGACCTCACCTTGGAAACTTGGCATTCTTTACCAAACGAAGTTTAAAATATTTTTAGAGTTTATCCAGAGTTTAGTTAAAATGTGTTGAGAACAATATGCAGATTTAGTATTGTGAACTTATGACAAAAGGAAATGGTTGTGTTTGTGTTAAATTAAAGAAAACATCACACCATTTGCGTGTTGTGGTTGTTGTACTAAATTTGCAGATCAACTTCGTCTAATACGCAATTATTTTTATTTTAAAGGGGTAACATACTTTAAAGTACTCAAATACTTTTGTCAGTACTCAATTATTTAAAATATGATGGGGTAATACTCAATTCTGATAGAATCCTTATCTGTTGCTCTGGTATAGCATTATGACTTCGCGATTTATATATCATGGTCTTATAATTATTAAATCTCATAATGCTTTCGAATTATTTAATGCCCCAATCGAAGATGGCAGCGCTTATTGGTTTGCAAATGTCGGTTGTTACGTCGGCAGACCATGTCCTTTTCCGATTTTCTCCAAACTTGATGGAAATATTTGTGGTCATAAAATCTCGGTTGAATTTCAATAATCAGACAAATCGCCCAGTAACTGTGGAGTAATGGCTCTTTTATATAAAGTATTTCTGTTTCTTTTAATATGCCAGTGTTTTTTTATGTCCAATTTGGGGCAAAATTCGGCCCCATTCCCTTGCTTAAAAGGTATATATTTTTCCCCTGTATTTACCTTAAAATTCCCCTCAGAATGTCAGCTTATTTTGAAAAAAAAAATTACCAAATCAAGTTAAAGCAGTTATCATCGGTAGCAAAACAATTGATTAAATTTATGTTTTATAATAAAGTAGAACATAAACATGTAAATTTACTAATAATGCTTTTATTTTGAAAAAATCCCCTTTTGCCATAAAATTCCCCATCTGAAGGGCCCCGCCACCTTTCCCCCAAAGGAAAAAAAAAACACTGTATGCACAAAAGTTTTGAGTATTAATAATAATTTAAGTATTTTTTAAAAGTTTTCTTCTAACTTTAACAATACTACACACTAACCTGACACTCATGAACTGTATTAACATAAATAACGCTCTCGAATTATTTCCTATATTTATACTAGGTTTTATTCGTGCACATGTTTTACAAGTTTAATAATACCATAACAGATACTCTTTTATTGATTCAACTTGATTCCATTATGGTCTCTAATATACTGGTCATGAACGTAATTCCGGCCACTTTGTGGATTGTTTTTTTCTTTATCGCGTGTTGTACACAACTGATCACAATTAAACTTCACATGAATAATCCTGGGTTCAAAACTCATATAACATGTAAGTTTAAATCAGAATGGACGAGTGTAAGGAAACTTAATAAAAGGAAATAAACAACGTATAAAATGTGCATTTTCCTAGCTCAAATGTATGTAAAAAATCGGCCACTTTTTAGTATCCCTCGGCAATGTTTAAAACAAAATAGTTTAAAAATAAATAAATATCCTTATCTAAACAGTAACGATCAAGGTTTAGAAAAATTAAAATTTTGACAAAAATATCCTACCAAAACGACTTTCTTTCACCGGTACCCCCCCCCCCCCCCTTAAATTCTGTATAATTTAAACCAATGTTGGCAATGGTGAACTGCAAATGGTTTCGTTTCTTTCGCTTGTTTATATTGTGTTTGTTTTGTTAAAACGTAATTTTTATGTCAAAAATAAAGTAAGCAAGTTTTTAAAATCTGAAGCCAAGGGTGACGTGAGCTATAAATTACCGTAAACTTACTTTAATTCTATTCAAGGAAAATAATTCAATTTGAAAATCTTAGTGTATAGCTGTTAATTTTCACCTGTGCGGGTGTATGCGTTTTATGTAAGTAAACAGTTATAATTGATATAAATAAAATAGAGAATACATTATTCAATTAAATATAGATATTTATAATATGAATATAAATTTCTTAACTAACACAAACACGTCATTAAGATACGGATCGATAAGTCTAAGGGCCGAATTGTCAAAGGGGCCGATTTTTCTACTGAATTGTTAACTACAACTGGGACCGGAAAAAACCTACAGGCCGAATATTCTCGGTACCTTGTGTAACCCCTTCGCTGAAGAAGGCTACAACATAAATTTATCGGGACTACCTAGAGTTTACGATGATATTGGTATTAAATTTAGCGAGAATTGTAAGAAAATCTGAGATAACCGAACTTAAATCTGTAATCATGCAACACGATACTTTCGGTGCGTGCTATGATGACGTCAGTTTTTCCACGTGACTCAATATTTCCTGTTATGATACTGAGATTTCAATTCAAAAGTAAATAACGATATACTTACTGGATTCGAGAAATCTGTAGAAGTCTGTTACTGTCAAAAGTTCTTTTGCTAATTGTTTTAAAACAATATGAATCTCTATCGCAAAAACGCTTTTTGAAGGGTGGCCAAATATTTACGTACAGGCCGGAATTATGTCCATGACCAGTATGCATTGTGACAGATTTTTTACATATTTATGCATAAAGGTCAGTGTCTGATTAATGCGTCTGGGCTATAAAACCTATGCGTTCGGTATTATGAAAACCTGATTAACAGTATTATAAAAATTGTGTTATTTCACCCATGAATGAGGCTTGTCGTGGGAAAACCGGGTTAAATGCATGTGCGTAAAGTGTTGCCCCGGATCAGCACAGGCTGATTGGGATGGCACATTCCGCATACAGTGGATTTATGTTTAGAAGAGACTTCCTTGAAACAGTAAATACCATAAAAGCAGAAAGTGTCATCCCGGATTAGCCTGTGCAGATCCGTGGATGGCACTTAACGCAAATGCATTTAAGCTGGTTTTCCCACAACATACCTTGAATGCATTATTTCTCCATTCCAGGCAACAGTTGGAACGGACACCTAGAAGACAGGGTGCGGAACCTTTGAAGACTACGGCAACGGGAGCAGTGGTGGGCACGGAACAAGGGGGGACAACTGCTGCTGGAAATAACAACAACTCTAGTTCAAACTCCTTATACTTACTTTCTAGGTAGTGATGATTATTGATTGTAAATTATTGAATTTTAAAAAGAAATAACAAATTACAATGTGCATTTAATTAATATTATTTTAGATTTTGTCACAAACAATTTGTCTTTGAGCATTTAGTAATATGGTTGTTTTTATGTGACTAGTCAGTGTTTAAAAAGTCAATGCCTAAAGCCATTTTTTTAATTAAAATTTGAAATTTATGTTGAAGTTGTCTCTTCTGATGTTATGCTAAACATTATATCTCGAAAATGTAAAAACTTGACTATATTTTTATATATTATTAATTAAATTTCTATTTTATTTAGCAGACACATTATGATTTTTTAGCCGGATAAAATCTCAGCTTATAGATTAGCGAAAACCGGATGGTTGGGCGGGCGGGCGTTGCGATGTTGTTAACAATTTGTGTTTAAGTTTCGTATTCCTGTCATATTTTCAAAAGTTATTGGTCAATCTTCATGAAACTTTACAGATATGTTCCTTGGATGGTCCTCTACCTAACCTGTGAAAATGGTTCCGCTTCTTTGCACAAGATGGCCGCCAGAGCTGAAAATATATAATTATGTCTAAACGCCATTTTCTTCTAAACCTATGGCTAGATTTTCAAATAATTTTACACAGTTTGTTTAGTGTTACTACCAAACTTATTCAAATGGTTCTGCCTCACTGCACAAAATGGCCACTAGAGCTAAAAAAAGAATTTGCTTTACAGTTTCGTATTCTTGTCATGTTTTCGAAAGTTCTTGGTCGATCTTCATGAAACGTTAAAGAAATGTTCATTGGATGGTCCTCTACCAAACCTGTGAAAATGGTTCCATTTCACTGCACAAGATGGCCGCCAGAGCTATTTATAAGGCTAATTCTTCTATTATCTGCAATTGGGTCAAGGCCGCATTCGGGGGTATTCACTCCTGTAATAGCTCTAGTTTTAGTGTCTGTTATTGCTGACACTTGTACTGAGCTCTAAAATAAAAAAATAATGTCAACAAAATATCTTAAATCTTACATTTTTTATTTCAAATTTAACCGTTAGTAACCATTCAAGGAACAGTTTCATCCATCTTGCATTTGATCATTATTTTCCCCCCCAAAAAAGCATGTCCAGTGGAGAAAAGTTCCTTTGACCACCACTGACTTAAATGCAAATATGCAACATTGCATAGAAACAAACATAGTATGTCAGTAATTTAATGCCATCTCTAGTCCACACTTTTCCCATTTTATTTTGAGACCAAATTTTTGCCAAGTCTCACCACACTGCATACATATTTGATCATCGACATGAAACTTCCATACTTCTTCACCAACATTGACTTGTACATGTACCCCTGTCTGCAAAATAAAAAAAATCGTGCTTAAATGCGGTTTCCACATTTTTCTCTTGTCTGAAACTTTAAATCAGTCTGTTCCAGTATTGAATGACTTATCAAAACTGTGTTTTATTTTACATTTGATATTAATGAACTGTTTCCATCCCCAGGTTTACTGAGCCTGTGATAGATGAAGGTGACGAAGATAAAGTTAGGCAGGAGCGCTCCGTTAGAAGCTTATTTGTTCAGGAGTTGCTACTGTCAACATTGACTGAACACTTGACTTTGTCAGATTCCTGGCTCGAAAACCTAGATAAATTACAAGGATTGGAATTTTCCAGTTCAGTATCTGAGTCAAGGGAGGCGGAGTTAGATAAAAGTGATAATGCCCAACCGGAGGGGGCTACTGCCATGGAAAAGGAAACTATGTCCATTGCTAGCACTAAAAGTCGCGGCACGGAGGCAAATAGTTCTGTGTTGGACAATGGAACTGCAAAGACGGTCGGTCACCGAGTCGTCGAGAAAGTTGGAACAAAGCAGAAGAATGCCAGCCCGCATGCACCTGTGAATGGTAAAGGTGCTTCTGGCAGTGGCAGTAGCATATCTGGCGGTCGTGTTCGTCAGAACACCCACCAGTTTCAGAGTCAAGCGGAATGGAACAGTCAGGCGTTGCATAATGTTAGGCAGAGTGGCTTGATGCAGAATGTAGAGTTTTCAAATAATTTAGCGCTGAACATGGGCGGTCGAAGCAGTGGGGCTTCTTACGATGCTGAGAACCCTCAGCCGCTTCCGGGACGGCCTGGGTCGGCGGGACGGGAACGAGATGGTCCGTTAAATCCTGCAGCCGCGAAGCGTAACATGGTTAAACACATACCAGCGTCAAAAGCTTCTGATCGGGAGCCACCGCCCCACTGAGGAATTCAGTTCTCTTGCTAATATATATATACTGAACAGTTTTGGTGTAAAAATTATGAAAAGATTTCTTTATTATTTTTATGTTTCCCAAATACTGGTGAATTTATGTTTTACTATTTATTGTCTCGCTTGTATTGGAATAAGTGAGCTGACAGATTTATTCTGAACTGGATGTTCCATGCTTTGTTTCAACCACACGTAATTGTGAGTAGTAAATATAACCCTTTTTATGGGCAATATGATTTATATAACACATTTTGTTGAAATTAATCAAGTGATAAATTTATATATCACATTTCTCTTTCGTCACTTGCATGATGTTTTTGTGTTATATGTTATATACATTATTGAAACACTCTTTAGAAATTATTCATCTGTAATAAAATGACATTGAAGGAACTATTGTACTAAGAAACAAATACAGCTTGTAATTGTTGCCTGTGTATAAAGTGCTTTCAAATTGTGACAACAGTAGGTTTAGATTGCTATATATTAACACACACTTGGTAATAAAAATGTGTGCTATATATTGACACACACTTGGTAATAAAAATATGTGCTATATATTGACACACACTTGGTAATAAAAATATGTGCTATATATTGACACACACTTGGTAATAAAAATGTGTGCTATATATTGACACACACTTGGTAATAAAAATTTGAAAGTAATATCAATCTGCCTACTTTTTCTATAGGTGATTTTTTATTCAGAGCCAGGTTAATACGTAAAGTATATTGGTGATATGTAGCCAGGTTAATACGTAAAGTATATCGGTGATATGTAGCCAGGTTAATACGTGAAGTATATCGGTGATATGTTTTGTGAATGATAAAAAGAATGGAACATCAAATTAGCTTTTAATGCTTGCCGGAATCGTATTTGATTAATTGCATCTGAATGAAAAAAATATTGGATTTAAATCAGAAGCGTTCTCAATATTGGGTAGTTGAACTCGTGAATTGAAACTATTGCTCATTCGTTTCCTCCTTGTTGTCTGACATGGTACAAATAAGTTACTTGTGGATTTCCACAAGTTTTCTAAAAAGTTATTCCACAAACATTCTGGAAACAAATTCAGGCATTCACTGTAATCGTAATTTGTTGCATAAAACTACTATGAATAGACGGGAGATGTTAATTAAAACATTTGATGCATGTCGTGGGAAAACCGGGCTTAATGCATGTGCGTAGTGTCCCGGATTAGCCTGTGCAGTCCGCATAGGCTAATTCAGGACGACACTTTGTTTTTACGGTATTTTTGGTTTTGAGGTAGTCTCTTCTAAACAATAATCCACTGTAGGTGGGAAGTGTTGCCCCGGATTAGCCTGTGCGGACTGCACAGACTAATCGGCGACGACACTTTACGCACATGCATTAAGACCAGTTTTCCCACAACACGCCTTATTCATTTTAGTTTCATTGTTACGATACTCTTACTAGAGGAAGATTTAATCTATTGGTTTTGGTAAAGTGAAAAAAAGAATCAAAATTCAAAAAACAAACATTAATATAAACACAGTGTCTGAAAGGTTAAAGGGAGTCTACAAGTGGTTTATGTGGGGGAAGACAGTATAGATTTGTAAGTTCAATGCATGTTCTGTAACAGAATAAACCAAACCATTTTTAATGGTTCGTAACAAATAAGCAAGATTCAGATTGCAATGTTGTACTATTACATACATGTATGTCATATTTGAGATAATTGTCATACATGTAGTGCAAGTATTTCTCATATGTTCATTTCAATGTAGAACTGTGTAACTGTCGGGCCAACAGAACAATGCCAAATGAAAACCTTGTGCTTTGTTACTGTTGATGTTATTTTCTACAGAGCTGCAATGATTCTTCCGATGCATCGATAACTCTATTGCCAATGACCCAGTTTGATTTTCGATACTAAATCGACCAATTTCGATCCAATTCTCAGTTATATACATGATTTGTCATAAAACTATTAATTACAATTGCGGTGTTTGTGTAGATAAATAATGTAAATTGACGAGGCATCATAGCTGCTGTTATATCACACTAGTTGTGAAACATTGTCACCAATGTTTACCAATTAAATTTTATCTATCTTGATATACATTGACATCAACCAATATAACTGTTTTTAAAAAAATAAGTAGAATTCTTAACTATATTGCAAGTCATCACTTAAATATGCAAAAACAAGCATGTGAAAGGTAAAAAGAATTGAATCAAAATATTCAACTAATTGATGTTTGAAATCGAAATATTCAACTAATTGATTTTTGAAATCGAAATATTCAACTAAGTGATGTTTGAAATTGAAATATTCAACTAAGTGATGTTTGAAATCGAAATATTCAACTAAGTGATGTTTGAAATCGAAATATTCAACTAAGTGATGTTTGAAATTGAAATATTCAACTAAGTGATGTTTGAAATCGAAATATTCAACTAAGTGATGTTTGAAATCGAAATATTCAACTAAATGAGGTTTGAAATCGAAATATTCAACTAAGTGATGTTTGAAATCGAAATATTCAACTTAGTGAGGTTTGAAATCGAAATATTCAACTACATGATGTTTGAAATCGAAATATTCAACTAAATGATGTTTCGCAATCCAGTCGAGCCATGGCTAAATCATTGCAGCTCTAATTTTCACGCCTTTCACGCCTTTCATAAGACCAATATGGCAAATGGACTGTTTAAGCCTGGACTGTTTAGACCTGAAAGCATGTTATTTTTTTCTCAATTTATTTTTGTTTTGTAATGTTTTTATGCCCCCGGCAACTTGATGCGGGAGGCATATAGTGATTGTCCTGTCCGTCCTTCCCTCCACGTTAAAGTTAAGTAGATTTTACTGTTTCGTCAAGCACCAACACCGCTTACTACAACACTTTGATACTTACACAGTTGTTTCTTATGACCGTTCCCTATCCACCCATATCACCCAACCTCACTTTGACCTTGACCTAATTTGCACTTAGAATAATTCAAATGGGCTGTTTCTTGGTTAACTACATTTTACCGTTTCATCTAGCGCCAACACCGCTTGCAATGTTCCCTATCCACCCATATCACCCAACCTCACTTTGACCTTGACCTAATTTGCACTTAAAATAAATCAAATGGGCTGTTTCTTGGTTAACTACATTGTACCGTTTCATCTAGTGCTAACACCGCTTGCTACAACACTTGGATATTTACACAGTTGTTACTTATGACCATTCCCAATCCACCCATATCACCCAACCTCACTTTGACCTTGACCTAATTTACACTTAGAATAATTCAAATGGGCTGTTTCTTGGTTAACTAGATTTTACGGTTTCGTCTAGCATCAACACCGCTTGCTACAACACTTGGATACTTACACAGTTGTTTCTTATGACTATCCCCAATCCACCCATATCACCCAACCTCACTTTGACCTTCACCTAATTTGGACTAAGAAATGGGCTATCCAGCACCAACCGGGCGCATGTGTGTTTATCAAACACAGAATCTTGTTTTCATATAAAATCAATATGAAATAACAAAAACGCATGGACGTTACTCAGACATACTTGTTCATTAACTTTTCCATGAATGAAACCTCATTTGATGTACTAACTTGGAAGTGTCATTACTCAAAGTTGATAGTTGACTATAAAAACTATGTATTGTAACAATTTATTCCTTTGTAACATCATAGAAAGACAACCAATGTAGTTTTCTTTTCTCCAATTCTCTACTAAATGTGCTTACACGTTGGCATATGTACAAACTGCTTAGATAATTGCTTTCAACTGCACTATACGATTGTGTCGGTGTACATTTAGACATGTTTGATGTATGGAAATATTGTTAATATTCATATGAATCACTGTAGTATGATCTGAGTTTACTTTATATAATTGAAAAAAAAGAAAATATGAGGCACGTCGTGGGAAAAGTGGTCTTAATGCATGTCCGTAAAGTGTCGTCCCGGATTAGCCTGTGCAGTCCGCACAGGCTAATCCAGGACGGCACTTTCCGCCTACAGTGGATTTATGTATAGAAGAGACTTTCTTGAAACAGAAAATACCATAAAAGCGGCAAGTGCTGTCCCGGATTAGCCTGTGTGGACTTTACTCACATGCATTAAGTCCAGTTTTCCCAAGATGCGCCTCATATATATTTCTTAACATGTTACACCAAACTAGCTGTTCTTTGCTGGTACAAGTTTTTCACATGAAAATTCTTAGAAATTACTCTTTGGTATTCTTAAGTTTGTTAAAAGATTATTTTATTTCGGTTTTCCATTGTTGAAAGTGACTTGACATACCATATCTTTAATTGCACAAAAAAACAACATGGGAGGAGTGTCGTGGGAAAACCGGGCTTAATGAATGTGCGTTAAGTGTCGTCCCGGATTAGCCTGTGCAGTCTGCGGGACAGCACTTTCCACATACAGTGGATTAATGTTTAGAAGAGACTTCCTTGAAACAGAAATACCATAAAAGCGGAAAGTGCCGTGCCGACACGTTACGCACATTCATTAAGCCCGGTTTTCCCATGACATGCCTCATTTGTACTTATTTTAGGGTTTAAATGATTTATTTCGCAATTGTTTTTAATCACGTGCAGAAACAGTCTACCTATTACTGTTTTATACTTTAGATAGGTGAACTCTTTACGCCTAATTAAAAAGCAGTTGGTTATGTATTTGATTCTTGTAAATGTGTTAAGTGTTTCAATATTAAATATATTTAACTCTTACGAACCTTGAGCTAGTTCTATTACCATGTCCACTATGTGTTGTATCTCGCAAACAATTATGTCAAGATATGTCATGATATTGAATATTTGAGTACATGATATGTCATGATATTGAATATTTGAGTACATGATATGTCGTGATATTGAATATTTGAGTACTGCATGATTAACCAACACAAATTTGAATAATCCATATAGGGAACGTTTAACATGCCTTTTTTATTGTCAATTTTATTTTCATGTTGATCACATCAGTTATATAAGGTTTGATACACATGTTGAAAACTGTGTCTTTGTTTATTTGATACATACTTGCATACCTTAACCTCCTAAAGTTTCATTTCGACTTGTTACTTTGTTGTTTTTTCATTTCTCTGTCAAAACAGGCATATATATAATGTACTTATTATTATTAAGATCTAGTATCTGTGTGCGTTATTTGCAATGTCTAATGCCATTAAATAAATCATAATGATAACAGTGTTCGTGCTGATTTTGTGTTGCATTATGATCAATTAATTATCAGTTAACACAGTTTGCAGTATTAGAACATCCGAAATGTTTGGTATTTGTAGACATTTTTATGGCTGCAAAGGATGCTGTCCGGATTTTAGTTTCCACTCTATGTAACGTACATCATGATTTATTGTCTGTCAAAGGTCAAGGTCACATTTCAAGGTCAAGGATATCTGCTCGATAACTTGTAAATGCCTTAAAGAATTTTAATATTACTGTCGAAAAAATTTGCCCATGGCCAGGTCGACGGTCAAATATTTACTGTGTGGAGTATAATATCTAGCAAGGAAGTATTTTCAAATGACTTAGCAGAAATGATGGCCATCATGAGATGGTATGTCGTGCGCAGGAACCAGGCCTTTAGCTCAAATTGTCATGGTCACACTTTGAGGTCAAAGGGCAACTATAAAAAGACATCGCACCAGATTTCGTTTCTGCTCCATAATTTCCAAATGCCTGTAAGGATGTTCAGATAACTTCAGGTTATTATTCCCCCTTGACCAGATGATAACATTGAGTACATACCATTGCTTGCTGTCATTTAGGTCAAGGTCAAATATTTGTCTGAAACATACTTTTTAATTATGGAATGAAGGAATTTTCAAATAACAGAAGAAATCATGAGGTGGTATGTCTTGTGCAAGAACCAGACCAACACTTTAAAGGTCAAAGTTACACTTAAGATTTAATATTTGTCTGGGTCATGTACTCATATTTTACATGCAAACAGGGATTATGTAACATGTGACAAATTTATCACCATCACGAGAGAATGTGTTCCAGGCAAGAACGAGGTCACTGGGTCCAAGATCACACTTACAGGTCAAATACTATAATACAGTTTTTAGCTCGACTATTCAAAGAATAGGTTAGCTATCATACTAACCCCGGCATCGGCGTCCGCGTCTGAATTGGTTCAAGTTTTATTCAAAAGTCGTGTAGCTTCAAAACTACATAAGAGATTATTCACTTGAAACTTGGAATATACCTTTGTCATCAACTCCAGTATCAGGGGCAACATTCCCCATAACTCTTTGTATGTTTTGACATAGTTATGCCCCTTTTTCACTTAGATTTTCTGTTTAAGGTTTATATTCACAAGTTTTGTAACTTCAAAACTACTTAAGTTTTTCACTCGAAACTTGGAAATAACCTTTGTTATTAACTCCAGTATCAGGGGCAACATTCCCCATAACTCTTTTTGTATTTTGACAGAGTTATGCCCCTTTTTCACATAGATTTTCTGGTTAAAGTTTATATTCAAAAGTTTAGTAACTTCAAAACTACATAAGTTATTCTCTTGAAACTTGGAAATAACCTTTGTCATTAACTCCAGCATCAGGGGCAACATTCCCCATAACTCTTTTTGTAGTTTGACTGAGTTATGCCCCTTTTTCACATAGATTTTCTGGTTAAAGTTTATATTCAAAAGTTTAGTAACTTCAAAACTACATAAGTTATTCTCTTGAAACTTGAAAATAACCTTTGTCATTAACTCCAGTATCAGGGGCAACATTCCCCATAACTCTTTTTGTAGTTTGACAGAGTTATGCCCCTTTTTCACATAGATTTTCTGCTTAAAGTTTATATTCAAAAGTTTTGTAACTTCAATACTACAGAAGCTTTTCACTTGAAACTTGGAACTAACCTTTGTCATCAACTCTAGTATGAGGGGCAAAATCACCCATGACTTTATTTTGTATTTTGACAGAGTTATGCCTCCTTTTCATTTAGATTTTCTGTTTAAAGTTGATATTCAAAAGTTCGGTAACTTCAAAACTACATAAGTTATTCACCTGAAAATTGGAACTAACCTTTGTCATCAACTCTAGTATCAGGGGCAACATTACCCATAACTCTGTTTTGTATTTTGACAGAGTTATGCCCCTTTTTCACTAAGATTTTCTGGTTAAAGTTTATATTCAAAAGTTTTGTAACTTCAAAACTACGTAAGTTATTAACTTGAAACTTAGAACATACCTTTGTCATCAACTCAAGAATCAGGGGCAACATTACCCATAACTCTGTTTTGTGTTTTGACAGAGTTATGCACACTTTTTACATAGATTTTGAAGTTAAAGTGTTGGTTCCAAAATTGTATAAACTATACAAGGCTTCACAAAAACGTTTGTATTTTAACAAATGTATGCCTCTTCCACTATCCAAAATATGTACCAACTGAAATACTTCGAATAGTCGAGCGCGCTGTCCTCTGACAGCTCTTGTTTGTAATAGGTATAATTTTGTCCAACTTGGAAACAATTTAAAATAACGTTGCTTGAGTAATGGTCATTATAAAATGGCGCCACGCAAGAATCAGGTCATAGGTCAAGGCCTCTCGTCAAGGTCAAAATACTAATAGTTGTCCGGGGTATATATTTTACTCCACGGCAACTTACTTGTGATTGCATTGTCCGTTCATCCCCTAGCATTATGAAACACGTCTACAGAAGATAAGACCGCGTTAAAATTTTCACATAGTTGCTTACTATATTTGCCATTACTTATAAAAGGTCGATATATTGGTGAAAATACAAGACTTATATATGATATCATGAAATATACGGAGGATAATAAAATACCAGGACTTCTAATGACTCTAGACTTCGAAAAGGCCTTCGATACACTAGCATTTAACTTCATTGAGAAAACTCTAGAATATTTTAATTTTGGTATTATGTTCAGAAAATTCTCTCTTTTTCTTTACAACACCATGGCAGCTGTACAGATCAATGGGTATCTATCAGAATTCATTAAAATAGAAAGAGGTTGCCGTCAAGGTGACCCAATAAGTTCCTATATTTTTATTCTATGTGCGGAAATTTTAGCAATTAACATAAAGAATTCAAAACAAATTAAAGGAATTAAAATTGAAAATATAGAATACAAAATTTCCCAATTTGCGGATGACACATCTTTATTACTAGACGGTTCAGAAAATTCACTAAATGCTACAATTGATTTATTACAAGTTTTTGCACTAGAATCCGGACTTAAAATTAATTACGATAAAACAAATTTGATATGGATAGGTTCTAAGAAATACAGTGCACAATCAATAAAAACTAAGTACAAACTAGTGTGGGGCACAACCAGTTTTAAAGTGCTAGGCATTTTATTTGATATTAATCTAGAAAAGATGGTTGACCTCAATTTTTCAAACAAGATAATCAAAGTACAAAATATGATACAATTTTGGAGTAAAAGAAACCTCACACCATTAGGAAAAATAACTGTGGTAAAATCCTTGTTACTTCCCCTGTTTACACATTTGTTTATAGCCCTCCCCAGTCCTGGGACAAATATATTAAAGCAAATACATAACAGCTTTTGTAACTTCATCTGGAATGGCCCACTAAAAATTAAACACACTATTCTCATTAAACCATATGAGGAAGGAGGACTTAACATGATAGATATTTACTCATTTGAAAAAAGCATGAAATTGACATGGATAAAGAAAATTGTAACAGGTACAGGTAAATGTTTTCAGCTAGTTCATTCCATGTTTGATGTTAAAAAAATGATTAATATGGGGACAGCTTATGTTGAGAAAATTGTGAATAAAATAGGAAACCACTTTTGGAAAGATGTTCTTAGATATTATATTATGTACATTGATAAACTAAACATTCGTAAATTTGATGATGTATCGAATATGCCATTGTTCTATAATACCAATTTTAAAATTGGTTTGAACTGCATTTATGAAAATAATATGTATGAAAGAGGAATACGATTTGTTAGAGACATAATGTGTATCTCTGGAAGTTTCATATCAAAGCAAGACATTGAGGTTTATACTGGTAAAGCCCTCAATTTTTTATTTTATGAAGGGCTTAAAAGATCTGTATCACAGTTCATTAGAAACTCTAGATTTGATACAACATATGTACCAAATAGTAACAACGTTTTTATTTCATTCTATTTAAGTGAACTCGTTTTCATGCAAAAACATAAAGCAGTATATGACAAATTTATCTCAAATAATGACAAACCTTCCAGTCAATGCAAATGGAACGAAATGTATAACAATATAGATTGGAAATATGCATACAGTTTTGTTTTTAAATTATCCAGAGATACATATTTACAATGGTTACAAACTAGAATTGTACATAGAATTTTAGGAACGAAATCTCTGTTACAAAAAATGAAAATTGTAACTGATAATTTATGTTGCTTTTGTAACAAATATGAAGAAACTTTAACTCATCTCTTTTGGGACTGTGAACATGTCCAATCTTTAATTAATAATATTAAAAATGAATTGAATACAAACCAGTTTGACTTACCTACACTGACTTGTCAAGACATGCTATTTGGAATGTGCAACAAAAAAATGGACCATATTAATATTTTATTTTTGGAAGTGAAGAGATATATTTTTATGTGTCAAAAATCTTGCAAAATTCCTACTATTTCAGGGTTAAAGAAAAGTCTAAAACTAGCTTGGGAAATTCAAAAACATACACTGTGCAAAAACCCAGAACTTCGATTATCTAACTGGTCAGTTGTAAGACTTTTAATGCAATAAAACCCAATATACAAGCATGTACATCCACACTATCATGATCCTTTTGTACATTCAAATAACCATACTGACATTACACTGTGTCCTATTCACTTTCTTCCATGTTTTGTATCAAAAATTTCTGTTTAAAAGTAAAATACATGATTACTTACCCCCAAAAAGGTGTGCAATATTATATAGAAGATATACATGTTTACATCTAAAAATTTATATAGCATGTATGTTCAATTTAGTATTCTGTAAAATGTTTTTGATATATAAAATGCATGTATGGATGTTTACAACTTTATTTATATGCAGCTTCACAATATATGTACATTACAACTTTTAACTACTCTATATATAGCATGAATGTGTGTATAATGTACTATGAAGAAAATAAAATTGTGCACACTAAAAAAAAAAAAAATAAAAAAAAAAAAAAAATAAAAAAAAAAAAAAAAAAAAAAAATATTTGCCATTACTACACTGCTCTTCACTGGGAAAAGGTAGTGATTTCTGTTGCGACTTTGTGACCAAAATATACATTTTCAAGCAGCGCTGATTCGTTTTACTTCAATATCACCAGAATTTCAGTTCACCCAAGTAACACAGGAAAGCTCAACGTAAAAAAATCTAACGATTGTGAAGATACGTGACAGTATTTAATAGTATCTGTTCTCGCCAATCCTGCATGCATTTTAGCTAAAATATTCGAAGAATATGTGAGCTTTCTCCTACTCTCGTATGCGTCTGAATTTTGGTGAACGTTTTTATTCATAAGTACTATAACTTCAATACTACATTTCACTTGAAACTTGGAATATATCATTGTCACCATCTCCGTAACTCAGTTTTGAATTTTGAGTTATGCCCCCTTTTTAGATTTTCTGGTTCAAGTTTTTGTATTCAAAAGTCCTATAATTTCGATACTGCTTTAGGTATTTACTTGAAACTTGGAATATATCATTGTCATCAACTCCAGAATCAAAGGCATCAATCCCCGTAATTCAGTTTTGTATTTTAACAGAGATATGCGCCCTTTTCAAAAGTACTAAAACTACGATATTAGGTATTCAACTTAATACATGCCATTTTCATCAACTCCAGTATCAGGTGCAACAATCCGCATGACTCAATTTTTTTTATGTTATGCCCCTTTGGACATAGATTTTGTCGATAAGTTCAGAAGTCATATAACTTAAGACATAAAACTACACAATGTATTCACCTGAAACTCGAATGTACCAGTGACATCATTACCACAATCCACATAACACAGATTTGTATTTTGACATGGTTATGCGCCATTTCATGTAGATTTTCTCGTAAACATTTTGTTTCAAAAGTCCTTTAAAAGCCCTACTACCTTTAATAGGCATTCACTTCAAACTTGGAATATACCATTGACCTTAATTCCAGCATCAACTTCAACACTCCACATAATCAGGCAAACTCCTCGCAGCGGTTACCTCCCCTATCATTAACAGTAACCACTGCCATCACAATATGGAAGGATTACGTGTTTGTAACTTTTACTTATTTAATTCAACTCAGTGCAATTTTCTACATAATTGGACTTTTTATATATCGTTTGCAGTCAATAATGAAAACAGAAAAAGAAAATAACTAATTAAAACCATAAATAATATCTAGAAGATTCAAATCGATCATCATCACGTGATTTATTATGACGGCAGGGATTTGATTGGAGCTCTGCTCGGAACCAGTCAAATCTCTGCGCGGAGGTTGATAATCAGGCGTGTAATTTGAAAGAGTTATTCCCATTTCCTATTCAAACGTCCTGTAACTTGTAAAGGTCATAAGGTATTCATTCGAAACTTGGTATATAACAATGTCACCAACTTCAGCATTATATGCAATAATCCTCATAATTCAGTTTTGTATTTGACATGTCCATTCCTTGATTCCACAATCTCTTCTTGCACTCTTAATGACAATTCGTCTGGCATTACGTAACACTATAGGTTTCTAGTGCTAAATTCCAAGCCATTGCATGGGAGCTCGAATCCATATTCACAATAAATATTAGATACATGTTGTTCTGTGCATCAAGATAACCGTGCACTATACGTTCCTTGTTTGAGATTATTTATTCGGTGGTCTAAAACTTGTCTTATAATGTTATGGTAGATTATTTTAATAAAAATGATAATCTTACTTTCATAGTTTTGTTCGAATGTTCGTTGCGAAAAATGCTGCTAAAATATGGATGTAAAAAGAGAGTTGCATTGTGAATTCAAGAGCATTACTTTAGTAGTACAAAGTACACAATTCATAATTACCGGAGTAGATTATGGATTGATTTGTTTTGGTTTTCCAACATATCGTACATTGTACATGTTGTATGTGGACTGCTAGTCCTATCATTGTTCTGTGTCTGTATCTGAAATATCGCGAAACTGAAGATCACATGCGTTTGCTCATGTTGTGTTCACATGGATGTAGGTGAACATGGATGTAGGTGAACATGGATGCAGGTGAACATGGATGCAGGTGAACATGGAAGTAGGTGAACATGGATGCAGGTGAACATGGATGTAGGTGAACATGATGTAGGCGAACATGGATGCAGGTGAACATGGATGCAGGTGAACATGGAAGCAGGTGAACATGGATGCAGTTGAACATGGATGTAGGTGAACATGGATGTAGGCGAACATGGATGTAGGTGAACATGGATGTAGGTGAACATGGGTGTAGGTGAACATGGATGTAGGTGAACATGGATGTAGGTGAACATGGGTGTAGGTAAACATGGGTGTAGGTGAACATGGGTGTAGGTGAACATGGGTGTAGGTGAACATGGATGTAGGTGAACATGGAAGAAAGCAAGATGAATTACGAAAGCCCGGTAGTGACTTCATTATCCTCATTTCATAATTATGAATTGTGAACTGTGAAGTACAAAAATTAATTTATTCACAGATCATACGTGAAGATTTTCAAAAAAAAAAATCGTAAACTCACGAAGTGTGAATATGTGAATTTTTGTACTTCCCAGCTTACACTTAAAAATTTTCGAAAAATCGTGAATTCGTGAAGTGTGAATAAATTAATTTTTATACTTCACAGCTCACAATTCTTGAAGTGTGAATAAATGAATTTTTGAACTCCACAGTTCATAATTCCAAATTAGGAAATATGAACAAGAAAGTCTTCACCGGTCTTTCGTAAATAGTGCTTAGAAGTGCAGTATTATGTTCCTGACTTCAAACCATGTATGAATATCGTGGTACACATATAGCTCGACATGAGCATTGAAAACTATTTGAGCGGACACAGATAAGGGAACCATGTTGGCGAATGAGTTCTATCTCGAGGTCGACAAGTCCAGTGTTTATTCTGCAACTGTTCTATCTCCCATAACCTTTACCATTTAGCCTGACACACTCTCACGTTAGTCCTTAATTGTTACATGATATAACTCAAAACATGAGCGGTTATTTGAATTTATCAAAAGGGCATTTATAGAACAATATAAAATGCAATTAATACAAACTTAGCAAAACTGTGCCAAAATGAACACATTATTTGATAAAATGACTACAATGAATATGTTAATTCTAACTTGAACAATTATTAAACTGTAATTTCAAATAAAACATGCCGGTTAAGTATAAATAAAAACGAGCGCCTCGACTGAGCGTCAAAAATCGATGATATTTGACAGATTTTGACGTTACGTCTATGTACCGGGGTAGCTTGCGCGACGTCATTGCATTGTTCATTAATGACCGGAAATCGCAAAATGAAATCGCATTTGCAATCAGTCTCCAACTCTGTTGATATCCTATATATTAATATAACTAACATGTCAAAGATTTCCGACACGTATAAAACAGACCATGTGTTACCAGGTTTTCTCTTATTTTCATATAAAAAAACTACAGTTTTATAACAAGTGAGCATAAAAATGTACCACGTTGAGCTAGTACAAATACTTTGAACGTTGAGCGTGGAACTCTGGTATCTGCATAACACTTTTATATCAGATACAATTAATAGCTTCGTGTTCAACCCTCGACATATCAATGGCTAATCAATGGCTAATCAATGGCTAATCAATGGCTAATCAATGGAAATGGCCGATTTCGGGCCAGTGCATTTTAAAGCACAAATTCGTGCTAATGCTTTTTAATGGTTGATGTCAAGATATAATTTTAACCAAAGACAGGCCATATCGATCCAATCCTAAATTAATGGTGAATGTGATTGTAATTTCCAAGTACAGCTCATGCGGTCCTGCGAAAAAAAAATGAATACGGATAGAAAGAGTCTTTCACAATACTTCGAACTGCCAATTAAGTTGTAGAATTAAGCGCTGATGTTCCGGGTTTAGGACAGGTGTTAACTTAACAAACACAACATAAACTGTATCCTGTTGGTTTCCGTTCGACAGCAATGATACTTGCAACAGTTATAGTATGCAAAATAATCTAATGTCACGTGTTATGACTTTTGGACAGTTATCAGTGACGTATAAAAGTTACTTTGGATCATACGTTTGTTCACTACCAGTAAATAATTTATCACAACTGGATTAATATTCACAATGAAAGTTGTGGCAGTTTTTGCTCTTATTGGCTTTTGTAAGTTTGTCGTAATGGTTAGTATGCAGGAAACGTGTTTAATGATCAAACATGCGATAAATAAGTATATATGTCCGTTGGTTGATACGTGTACTTAAATTCAAAACTAGAAAAAAAACACGAGAAGTTTTGATTAATTATAAAACTACGATATAAAAAATGGTAGATACTGTACGATGATGTCAATGAAATAACATTCAGGATTGGCGTAGTTTCCTCAATACACAGTGTGTTTATATGGTTTAACATACCGTGCAGTTGCCGTGGTAACGGCTGAGGACTGTCCCACCAACAACGTCAACACCGAGTGTACCCACCTGACCTGCGCCACTGGCTTTCACAAGGAATGCATACGTAACGTCTGCACGTGCTCAAGTAACATATTCGAATGCACTTTGTTGTAAATATTGTAAAGATATAAAGAGCTCCAAAATTAGTATCACAGATTCCAAAGCGGGAGACGCGTAATAACACGCATTGAAATGAATCAGTCATTCATGGTGGTCCTTTCTAAACATATACAAAATATACTTAACATGGAAATATATGCCTGTTACACTATTAATTCTCGTATTAAAATATGATCACAATGTTATTAAGTACATTCAGAGGTTATGTATCTGTCGGCGTTGATTTGTTTGTTCGTCAGCAATTGTACACACAAAGTCATAAATGGATTTGCACGATTTTTTTTATAAGAACGTTGGAAATGAGTCAATGAACGTACGTTACGATTTTGGTGGTGGTCCGATTCACCGCCTAAATCCAATATTTTAAAGGATTCTTAAATGCTTAAATAACGTTGTATACAGCTTAAATAATGCTGTATAACGCATTAGTTGCACGGCACAGCGGGGAATGGGCTCCTTAACAGTTTTCATTCGTTTCAGCGGATGTTGAGTGCGCCCTTCAGTCCGACTGCCGTGACACTGCCAACCGCACTTGTCTTCGAGAGTGGCACTGCGTGGACGGCAGGTGCCGCTGCTTCGGAAACATTGGGGGTTAAGCCTGATCCCTGAAATTGGTTTTGAGTCAGTTTTAATGCATTCATCATCAAAAAGGAGTAAAACATCACAAAACAAACTGTTGGAGTTTTATTACAAACCCACCGATCACTGTGTGAAAGTGGATTGGATTCATGTACTGTAAAATGTGATGTTTTTGAGTCTGTTCTATAAGGAAAATACCGTTTGGTTAACTTGGTTAACGGGTGAAAACTGATAACTATACTTACTGTAACCAATTATTGGAATATTCATGTAATTGATTTTATCAAAGTTGATATTTATGGAAACGTCTATTCAAATATCGAAAGATTATTGGTTTACTGTATTCTATAGAATGTTCATATTTCATTTCGCGGTATAAATATCGACATGTTAACATTTAGACAACTAACCTCGCGATTTCCAAATAATAGAATAATAAGTATCTTAATAAATTCAAAATCAATTCAACTTGAAACTATATTTACTTCAAATTTGGGCAATATTTTCAAAGAAAAAAGTGCGTGTGGGCCGGTTTTTCACCTCAAAGTAATTAAATGAGAGACATTCTGAATTATGTATGTCTTAAACGTTTCGATTACCGATTACGTATACTTGTATGTAAATCATGCACCAACATGTATTATTCCACGATTAAATAGGTGGGTTAGCCATTCTAATGACATCAGGGCCCCGTTTTACTAAGCTACGTACGCAATTCTTAGACTTACGCACATATTTTAAATTCATAGAATCGTATTAGTTACAGATATATGCAAACTGATAGTTTCTTGAAATGTTATTCTGTCCTGAATTATTAGACAACATAAGTTTCTTTTAACAGAAATTAATAGAGTGAAGAACCTACACTGAATTTAAATTGTGTGCGTACGTCTGATATTTGCGTGAGTAGCTTAGTAAAACGGGGCCCTGAACATCATATAGTACAAGAAGACATATCCTGAAAAATACTGCATGACCGATTATACTGAAAATAATTTACATTTTAGTCCATTTGTTTTCGTCTGAGAACGTTTTTCAGTTTTAGTCACGACTGTGTAGTTCAGCTTGCACACTGACTATAGTGCATGTTTGTTCCAAAAACCTTTTAAGATATATATGAGGAATCTGTCTGAAAATGGAACGTTGCATGACTTTCACGAGACGAGTTTATCAGGACAGTATAAAAGAGAGTTTGCGTCAGATGTGCGTTCACAAAATATTGTTTCACAAGGATACTTGAAAATGAAAGTTGTGGCAATTTTGGTGGCTGTTTGCTTTCGTAAGTTTATCATTTTATTATTTACAAATGCTTCGGAAATAGCAAAAAATACAACATTTATTCTTTTTAGTTGACACTTTTAGAAAAGTCTTAATCATACATAACGGATTATGTGCCATCACGATTTGAAAGTCTAATCAATATGCCAACTGAAATGTGAACATATAGATATTTCCAAATTTTGGCATATTAAAGCCCTAACCAGTTATTGCTTAAATGTCAATTCATCGCGCTTCACGAAAACTGTACATGCTTTACTACAGGCTCTTCTCTGTTAAATTTGTTAACTGTTAAACAATTGATATCCAAGTGCAATTACTGAATAAAGCACTGTACAAATATGCAGATTGTACAAGCTTCTATTGTGTGCTCATCTGAAGCGGATCGAACAAGTTATTGTTCGATTATACATACATTACTTGGAAGTGGTGCTTACTGTAGTTGTTTTCTGAAGGACTGAAATACAAAACACATAATAGAGTTTGTAAGAACTATACATGTATTTAAAATTTACACCTATCTTCAGTTACCATGGTAACGGCTGAGGACTGTCCCACCAACAGCGTCGCAACCGAGTGTACCCACCTGACCTGCGCCACTGGCTTCCACAAGGAATGCATATACAACATCTGCACGTGCTCAAGTAATAGATTTTCTTTGCAGATGCATCTGTCACTTAAACAAAGAATTCTTAAATAATAGTTTTTTTCTGTTTTTCTTTGACAACGTCGGCATGACTGCGGAACGGTATATGTTGTTCTTGTTTATTCGCTTAAAGGTTGTTGCGCATCTTAACAATAACACGCATTTGACGCGTTGCTATGATAATGTTTCATATAAAATCAGTTACAACCACAACTTGAACATATTAATTTTAGTTCTCTGAAATATTTTTAAAATCTATCCAATACATTTATAATTATAGTTGTTAATCATTTTAAATGATGGTTATACGAATGATCATTGCAACGCACCAAAATGTTACGCCTGTGCTAAAAATACAACAGGAAAACAAGGAAATCTTAGAAATCAAATTAAGAATGTCATTGCCAAAGTTGTTAAACATTCTTAAACAAGTAGTATGAATACATTTCAGCGGATATTGAGTGCCGCCTTCAGTCCGACTGCCGAGACACTGCAGACCGAACCTGCAACCGACAATGGCACTGCGTGGACGGCAGGTGTCGCTGCTTTGGGAGCATCGGTTAAACCAAACAACATCAACTTGAACTTTTCAAACCTATGTTTCAGTGTATTCGTATCGTTTAATAAATATATCAGGATGCAAATCAAGCATAACAAATATCGGCTATCTGTCTGACTTGTTTCCAATAAAACCAGGGGAATGTCAATGGTGTCCTTTATCGCCATATCTATTTATTAGATCTATAGGCATAGCATTATACGCTATCGAAATAAGAAACAACAGCGTTTCAATAAATAACATAGATATCAAACAAAGTGTTGCATTCAAACAATTCAGACATCTTGTGTCCTTAATTTTGTCGAAATTAATAAGTACAATATGGGTGTGCCCGTGCATCAAACTAGTCCCCAAAAACATGATTATAAGCATTTATTACATACCTTACTATAAATAGTAATAAAATTACGTTGAATTCTCCCTGATATGGATTGAAAAATCCGAGCATACTCAGAAGGTGTGCCGATATGGCTTTTCTACTTCCTGTTGTGCTTGATACCGACTGGGACAAGGAACATGATCGATTTGACACGCCGTTGTTAAATGTGCTTGACGTGAATGTGCTTGACGTCATTAGTAACGTCGAAATTGCTGCCGAGCAGTATACTCTAAAGGTTTTAGCAGGTTATTTGTTGGAATTAGACGGCCATATTAGCGAAAACTTTATTTCAATGAATTGATTGATTCCACAAAAAAATGAGAATACCAAAAGAAAAACGAAATCGGACGTTAATCGGGTAAAAAAACTGGCTTCAAAGTAAAGTGGCAGAGAGAGAACTGTTTAACATTCAGGCAGAGGTGCTGAACGTATTTTAAGGTAATTGCTGTAACAAGTACTGGTACAGTATGGTGGTTAAATAAATTGGTGTAACTAATTTAAATCTTGTTTAATCTTCTTGCGTTGAAGGTATGTAATAACAAGTTTAAACACGGCTGTGGTGCGCCTTTAGGCCGTATCGGCACACCTCCGGAAGTATTGACCCGAGGGCTAAAGCATACAATCAATTTCTCGTGCCGTCGTTAACCGCGCGTTGACGTCATAACTGCAGTTAGTAACGTCAAAATGGCCGCAGCAGAGCGTACGCTAAAGGTTTTTTGCAGATCGTTTGTTGGAATTAGACGGCAATACTGAAGACAATGATTAAGAAGTTGATACCCATGAATTTCTTGATTCCATGAAAAATGAAAATACCAAAAGAAAAACGAAATTGGACGTTAATCTGGTAAAAAATGGCTTCAAAGTAAGGATAAAAAGAGAGAATTGTTTGAAATTCCGACAGAGGAGCTAAACGTATTTTAATGTATTTAGTTTAAACATATTTATTCACAAAACTGATATGATATATTATATCTTAACAAGTAGATAATGCTTGGATTGGGCTGAAAGTTACGATAACTTATTAGAGCCCTCTCAATAAATATTATTTTCAACTGAAATATATCGATATCATGAAGACCTTTCGTCTATATTTCTTGTGAACAAATAACAATTGGCATTACGTTAACTGAAATGGTTTCAACATAAGCATAATTCATACCATCACAAAATAGTAATACTATAATGTTATTAAAAAAGTGATTTCATACAGGCTCTGTTATATGTCCGAGGTTTGCTGTATTGGCATGAGCCCGTAGGGTGAATATATGTCCGAGGTCCGCTGTATTGGCATGAGCCCATACCGCGAATATATGTCCGAGGTCTGCTGTATTGGCATGAGCCCGTAGGGTAAATATATGTCAAAGGTCTGCTGTATTGGCATGAGCCCGTAGCGCGAATATATGTCCGAGGTCTGCTGAATTGGCATGAGCCCGTAGGGTGAATATATGTCCGAGGTCTGCTGTATTGGCATGAGCCCGTAGCGCGAATATATGTCCGAGGTCTGCTGTATTGGCATGAGCCTGTAGGGTGGATATATGTCCGAGGTCTGCTGTATTGGCATGAGCCCGTAGGGTGAATATATGTCCGAGGTCTGCTGTATTGGCATGAGCCCGTAGGATGAATATATGTCCGAGGTCTGCTGTATTGGCATGAGCCCGTAACGCGAATATTTGTCCGAGGTCTGCTTTATTGGCATGAGCCCGTAAGGCGAATATATATCCGACTCTGCTGTATTGGCATGAGCCCGTAGGGTGAATATATGTCCGAGGTCTGCTGTATTGGCATGAGCCCGTAGGGTGAATATATGTCCGAGGTCTGCTGTATTGGCATGAGCCCGTAACGCGAATATATGTCCGAGGTCTGCTGTATTGGCATGAGCCCGAAGCGCGAATATATGTCCGAGGTCTGCTGTTTTGGCATGAGCCCGTAGGGCGAATATATGTCCGAGGTCTGCTTGTTCGGCATGAGCCCGTAGGGTAAATATATGTCCGAGGTCTGCTGTATTGGCATGAGCCCGTAGCGCGAATATATGTCCGAGGTCTGCTGTATTGGCATGAGCCCGCGGGGTGAATATATATCCGAGGTCTGCTGTATTGGCATGAGCCCGTAGCGCGAATATATGTCCGAGGTTTGCTGTATTGGCATGAGCCCGTAGGGTGAATATATGTCTGAGGTCTGCTGTATTGGCATGAGCCC
Source organism: Congeria kusceri (assembly GCA_027627225.1). NCBI lineage: Eukaryota > Metazoa > Mollusca > Bivalvia > Myida > Dreissenidae > Congeria > Congeria kusceri. The sequence goes on from CM051034.1 coordinate 62,730,475, forward strand.
GTAGCGCGAATGTATGTCCGAGGTCTGCTGTATTGGCATGAGCCCGAATCGCGAATATATGTCCGAGGTCTGCTGTATTGGCATGAGCCCGTAGCGCGAAAAGATGTCCGAGGTGTGCTGTATTGGCATGAGCCCGTAGTGCGAATAGATGACCGAGGTCTGCTGTATTGGCATGAGCCCGAAGCGCGAATATATATCCGAGGTGTTCTGTATTGGCATGAGCCCGTAGCGCGAATGCCAATACAGCTGACCGAGGACAAAAAACAATGCCTGTATGAAATCACGTATTTAATACGTATTTTATTAATCAACTTTTTACATTATTGACTAAAATTGCTAACCTCTAATTTTTTTTTAATGAAGGATGATAAGAAAACTGTTTATTTCAAGATGGCGTCATTTTGTTTCTGGACAAAATGCTAAGATCCCATACAGGAACAGCTGTGTGAATACAAGAACAGTTGTTAGTTTTATTTACTCGTGCTAACTGATATAAATCTTCATTATCACTGCTATTGTGTGTAATATTGTTAAGTTGATTAATAATACAATTTACAAAATCAGCGTTTTTAAATAATGAAGAAAGTCAGTAAAAATCAGAAAAAAAAAAAAACTTCAAAGTCGATGAAAGTTAATGATAAAACGCGCTACATTTACCATTTAAAAATGTGACTTTTAATGGACTCTTAATGAGGTCAATTATGCATTTAATATGCCTTTGAAAACATCAATAAATAATCAAATACACGAATATTTTTTGTTCCAAAAGACAGATTTTGTTAGAATATTCCATATACACGTGTCATTGTATGCTGAAACTAAAACAGTCTTAAAAAATAGGGGTCACCGGCCTTGTTTCGGAAATATTGGGTTTTTAATACGGTACCTGTCGACGCCCGTTTTTCAGTTTGGATTTTTTTTATCAATGTTTAAAGTATATAGGGGAGGTTTTTTCAAACAAGGTTATGGTTCTTTCAACTGATATGTTTCACATGTCTTGTTTGGCAATATACAAGTGTATTTTGGTAATAAATTTGGCTGGACATTGAATTTGGCTGGACATTGAAGTAGGTCAAATGGATACTAATAATACCTTCTGGAATGTCATTTATTATGCATCAATATATGTTGTTCCAAACGACAGATTTTCTTAAATATTCGCACATACATGCACCACTGTATACTTACACCAAAACATTAATAAAAAAAATGGGTCACAGATTTTGTTTGGGGAATATTGGACTTTAAATAGGGTATCTGTGTAGCCTTTTTCATGTTTCGTGTTTACGTAAACAACGTATCAATTGCCAAAATAGAATGTAGATATTTTATGGATCTTTTTATAACTAATTTGTTTGGCAATACATCGTATACGTGTGTTGTTTATTATTATAATGCTTTATGAACTTTTAACCATTGACTGGAACTTAACGACTTACACAGATTTATATTTATTGATTGAAATTAGTATATTGTAACCTATATACAGTAAAGAAATAATGAAGCAAAAGGAGAAATTAACCCAATTAATTTTCTTTTTGTTGCGAACGTCTTTAATGTAGTTTTTGCAATAAGTACAGTATTTTGGTTATATAAATTAATGTTACTAATTAAAATGATGCTTAATTGATTTGCTTTTAAGTTAATAATGAAAAGGTTAAACATGGCTAGGTGCGCCTTTAGGTCGTATCGGCGCACCTTCAAAAGTAAATTTGGCCCGAGGGCTTTAGCCGAAGGTGAGCCGATACGGCCTAAAGGCGCACCTAGCCATGTTTTAACATTTTTATTAGGTCAGTGTATTAACCTTTAAGCATTTACGACGGACGTGATGTACATATTGTCGTAAAGTGTTTCGAGAATAAGTACAACTTTTTGCATTTTCACGTAAACGATGCATTCTGATTGGATAATCCACCCACGTGACCTATCATTTTTATACCCCGATGAACCGGCTGCCTATGCAAATTTACCTCTTTATAATTCATGACTGTACGAACTACTTTTTTATTTGCCAAATGACGGCATTGTTTTGCGCCAACCTTTACGAAGTTTTACTTTCATTCGCTATTTGCAAAATTACGTCATTGGATTTCGCGAACGAACACGAAGTAAAGACCATCGTTCATAAACAAAGTGACTGACTTATCGGTTGCCGCAGTGTGTTCACTAGCTGACGCTTCTCGCAACTAACCTGTGTGATTTCGCGCTGTGCATGATGGGCAAGTACTATATTTATATGGCGCCAACTGAAGCACGAGACGCTTCTCTTAAACATTAGCAAAATCATCATAGAGTCTTGTAGGACGTAACTTGGTGCAAGTACTCAATCTGTGCATCATTTAATTCAATTTGAAAATATAATCCGCCGTTGTTTTCAATAATATAAAAGTTTTTATCTCGATATGTTCTTTTGTAAATAATGTTTGAACGTGAAAGTAGAAACTGCATGACAACGCAAGTAAAACGCATTCTATTGCACGAACAGGTATAAAAACAACGCTTTGAGTGTTTAAAGTTAATAATGATTACATAGTTATCATGATGAAACATGGTTTTAGTAAGAATATACGGAAATTGTGCATATATCTACATATATATTTCTGGTTAATAATTACACAATGCTAATGTACATAAGTGCAATTAATGTTCATCAGTGAAATACAATTGTCAATTTATTGCATACAATATATTTTAATTACTGAACATGTTTACTTTCACAATAAATGTATACATGGTGTGAAGTATTACTTATATATATTTGCAAATCGACCATTTCAACAGTATACAAATAATGGGCATATTCCTGAAGTTAAATATCTACATTAAAATCTTCACTGAAATAATTTTATGCAGTATAGGCTCAGGCAATGCACACCATCAAACAAATCAGTACTACATAATTGAACATGTTTTAATTTAATTGTTCAATGTTCTCTAAGGCTACATATAAAATTAATTAAATTATATAATTTTAAATATAGAATAAGTTTACTTTCACCTTTCAAAAGGACAACACATGCTAGGAGTATGTTGCAAAGTTTGTAAGATGTCCTCATTATTGCTTTGTTTGCTACACACGGTTAATATTCACATTTTATAACTTACTCATATAAAATTCTTATTGTAGAAAGTTGTTTTTTAAATTTTGAAAATTTATAATCTCATGATCAATCCACTAGATACAATAGTAATCACACTGATGAACAGCAAAATTTCTGTTCATGAACTTTCTTGTATTGTGAAGTTGGAAGAGATCAGTATCACACGTTTCGGCTTTTTTCTGTTCTTTCTATCTTCTTACTGTTGTACTGATGGCTTGGAGTGGAAACTGCACGCCAAAAATATAACAGTTTAAATAAATAATATCAATAAATTAATCATTTATTTATTTATTTATAGTTTGTTTGACCAATTCATATTATTTTAATAAGGATAATGGTTTTTATTAACATAAGATTGAAACGTATCAATTTGTGTTAATTATTTAAAATAAAAGAATATTGTATTTAAAGATATATAAAAAGCATTATTAAATTTCTGGTGGATTTTATTCAATAGTAAACAACACGTCCGAATATCCGAAATATATGTATGGATGTTCAGACAGGTTATTCAGTGTGTTTAATCGATAAACGTTCAACGAGATAAAAATCACTAATAGATTGCGATAAACTAAAATGAAAAATGATGTTTGGTTACAACGTCATGCAAAACGAATGCAAACAATTTAGAAAACTATGTTTTTATGTTTGACATACCGTAGGTCTGCCATATTGTATTGTCCATGAGTAAACGGCCATGGATTGGTTGACGTCAGACTAGTATTAACACAGCTTTACCGCGCGCTATTTTTAGAATTATTCTCTTGCTGGACTTGTACCCGCTAGAATTAATTCACGGGGACGACAGTCAGTTACAGCATACAACAATATTTTACACAATGATAAAATAAAAGGAAATATAAGCTCAATCAAATTTGCTAATATTTGTTTTTCTGATCTATCAGAAAAATACCAGAAATGTACCACTTTATATTTTGTGCTTGCGAGCTCAACAGGCAATTGTACGTTGTGACCGACTGTCGTCCCCGTGAATTGTAGCATTGTAATTGCTATTTATAGAGCGCGCCGATTCAATCTCCCAGCAGAGTTGTCGTTCCATGCTCTCACATACACCTCTGCAACGGGCTCAATGACAAGAATCTTGTCAAAACCGAACAAATGCATTCAAAGTACATTTAATTGGATATTTAGGATCGAATGCATTAAAATAAAGAAATAGTAATTTTAAATTTATGATACATCGGGCAAAACCTGGTAGTTTTAATGCATCTTTTAGGAACTTTTGTATTGCCCATTTACGCAGATGGAATCATTCCGCGCACTTCACAAAATGTAAACAAAATGGACAAATTGAGTGACATCGTGCGTGGCTACGACGAAAAACTTGTATTAAAGGAGAAGCAATCTGAAGCTTTGTTGCATTTATTGAACAAAAAAGGGGACCTTATTGTAAATTTGCCTGTTGGTTACGGAAAGAGCATAATTTTTCATTTGCTACCTAAAATTCTTGGCGAGAATGTGTTCAAACCTGTTGTGATAGTAGTGTCTCCTTTGAATATTATTCAGAAGGACCAGCTTGTGTCACATCAAAGTCACAGTATTTCATCATGTAGACTTGACATTAATTCTAATATAGATGACGACTGTGGATATGGTGCAGACGAGGACAAGGATAAGTTCACATGCACGTCAGATGCTAGTATTGAGCAGCTGAAAAGGGGTGATATCTCGGTGGTACTGTGTCACCCAGAAGCTCTATTGAACACTAAGAAGGGCAGGGAAATCCTAAATAGTCAGCTGCAACAACACGTTGTTGCTGTTGTCATTGATGAATGCCATGTTTTGGATAAATGGTGAGTATAATGTTGTCATAATCTGAAATTGTTATTGCCTTGGATGAAGATATATAATACGTGCTGCTAATCAAGTTTCCATTGATGTTGTTAGTAAACTAAGTGGTTGATGTCGTTTGTCAATAATTTTCAATTACAAAAGGACATTACGGTGATTACACAGATGTGCAGAATCATTACTGCCACCCATGATAGTAGCAAATCTGTGACCGCTTCATTTATAGTCGAGCTGACCTAACAGGAAATTCCTCTCATGGATTGTATGACAGTTCTACTAGTAGTACTACACAGGTCTTGTACTGATATACATTGACCTTTGACAGACTGTGCGTCTCGATGAGATTCCAAAATTGCAATTATTTTATTTTAAACAAGACGGGGAGTAAATTTTCCCAATAATCATATACATAGTATCGCAGAGTCTCACTACATTCCATCTGGATCCTGGCTCTTATGAAGATTATGTTCTTATATTTATTTGTTTTTTAGTATTATGATACTTTAGTTTTGTGTTAAAAACTTAATTGGTATTATTCAAACATACAAAAAATATGTGAACAAGTCCCTTTAAAAGGTTTTATGGGTTAATTCAAGAGTAACATAAAAGAATATTCAGATTTTAATATTTGAACATATATATATTGGCATACAGTGTAACAACAATAAATACAGTACTTGAAAATACTGTACAATGCACAATACTAAAAAATGAACTTAACATGTAATATGTTGCAGATTCAGAGATGTACATGTATTTTTTGGTATTAATCATTAATGGTCATGTGTAACTTAATGTATAGGGATATTTGTTCATAATTATACCAAAATATTTTTGCTTTGTTGCTTGTCTTTAATTGCTCATTTCCTCTCATGCGCCCTTGTATTTCAAGATAGAATACTTTCCATCGAAGAGGAAAGAGGTCTGGGTTCAAATCCCAGCAGGGGCTTCAGAGGATGATGCATTTTGTGACGAATGATTATTTTGCATAAACAAATACATTAAATTTATCCTTAAAGCAACTAAATGACTGTGAAAAATTATTTAACATTTAATAAATACTTGATACATGTATAACTTACTAATGTTCACTTAAACTATCAATGCATACAGGTACATATATGTATTTTAATGCATAGAAATTACAAACAGTACAGTATAAAATATGCACCAAAGAGATGACAAAATAAATTAATAAGGCCAACCGTAAAAAATTGTTTTTTGCAAACATAACTGCATGTTTAAGTTTGCAACTTTTGAAAGGATCGTCTATGACACACAAGGAAATTTTTGTCTATATGACCAATTATACGCACGTGTCCAGTCGATACAATTAATTTATTAACTCAAAGTTCAATGACAAAAATAGATTAATCCTGAAAAAAAATAATTTGATTGTACCCCAAAAAATCTTTTGAGTATGGACAATTTCATTGGGCAGGTAGGCAATGGCAAACAAAGATATTTTTATTGTTGGCCTAATATTTAAAAAAAAACTTTGGTTTACTATACGCTTGGTGCCCAAACTTTAATTTCATATATTTATTACCAGTAATGCTGAAAATATTCATAGATAAATGTCACTGTACTTTTAATGAGGGTCTGCATTAAACACTAAGTAGTTTGTTTAAATGCTTTCAGATGAAAAAACAACAAACAACAAAACTTAACACTGCATTGTATTTCTGTAGTACACTAAATATTGCCAACAATTACTTTTCAACAAAAATTAATCATGTTTTTGATTATCATATGTTTCAGGGGAGATGAGTTCAGAACTGCTTTCAAGGAATTGAAAAATTTAAAAGCATTTTTCCCAGGTGTACCATTTGTTGCGTTGAGTGGAACTCTTACAGCTGAACAGAAAAAAACTTACCAAAGCAACTAGGCTTAACTAATCACTGTATCATTGAAAGTAGTCCAGATAAACCAAATGTTTTCCTAGAAAAGTTTGACAAGGGAAGTACTACTGATGTCCTGGGAGAGTATGAAGCAGTTACTCATGGAATATGTGACAGACTGTATCAGGAAAGGGAGAGGTTTCCTGTGACCCTGTTATTTCTTCCAATATACTATATGAGCCAAGTTATTGTGTATCTGAACAGTTTATTTCAGTCAACAAGCATTGACGATGCTTTGTACAGTGCAATTTGCTCAGGACAAGATCAGTATGTAATTGACAGAACTATCCAAGAATTGAAAAAAACGGATCCACGAATAAGATTAGTGTTAACAACTTGTAACAAACATTATTCATGCCTGTCCTCCAAGAAACATCACACAGTATTTCCAGGAGATTGGTAGAGCTGGTAGGCGTGGCCAGCCTGCTACAGCTACACTCTACTACAGTTCAAGAAACATAGCAAAAAAATCTTCCTGGAATAAATGATGACATAATTTCTTACTGTAAGAATAATTCTTCCTGTCTGAGAAATCAGCTGCTATCTGTGTTTGCTATCTGTGTTTGGATTTGAAAAGGACACAAGCATTGAAGGCTGCAAGTGCTGTTCTATTTGTAGGGAAAACTGCACATGTACAAAGTGTTTACCAATGACCAATATCTCTTTTGATGATTAACTTACTATTACCAAAAATAGTTTTTATAGTGAAAAATATCCCTAATGCTATTGTATGAAATCAAATAATGACATGTATACTTAGTGGATGTCGTTTAATTTGATTGTTTAAACATTATTATAAATATATATATGACCAATTTAAAATGTTATTCATTGTTTAGTTACACATCATGCACATGTTTAAATGGTTAACAGACAATTAAAAAAAAAAGTATCTTATGCTTTGATAAGTGACAGATAAAGTGTCTTGTTCTTGGAAGACTATAACATAACTTTATAGCAGTACAATTTCAATATTTGAAATGAGTAATCACTGGATATGAATTCATAATAATTAAGTTTATCAGGCTAAAGTTTCTTTAAACTTGACTGCTTGAATGATAATTTACATTCATGAAATAATACTTAACATAACCAACCAAGCTGATACAGGCACTATCATATCTTTGACTTGATACAAAAATGGGTGATTTATATTCATGAACAAAATACAGGCCATAAAATTAATGTTTGTCAAAAATTGTGAAGTAAATACTGTTATATATATTAATTTCGAACATTCTACAGAAAGTTGGCCTACCAGAAATGTTTTATTGCCGCTATACAAATAATGTGAACGTGTCTGCAAGGATTTACATCAATGTTAGAATTAAGGAGTCCCCAGGACTGAAATTGCTAATATTTAGGGGTCCTGTCAATAAAGGGGGTTGTCAAATCATTTTACCAAAAAAAATAATTATACTTATACATGTTTATAATTAAGAGCAGATATAAAAATTATACAGCAAATTACTTGCACTTGATATTTCCTTTTTCTGCATTTCAATCATCCTTTTGAATGAATTGTAACAATACAATATGAAATTCAATGTATTGTAAGGGATAATTTCTCATTAATCAACAATAAATGCAATAATTAATTTTGGCAAGCAATAACATAAAGTTCACGTCAGCAAAATGTGCATCCAATGGGATGCAAATTTAACAATAGCAGGGATTCTGACCCACAATTTAGGGGTCTATGATATGATGGAGAAAATTGCGTCGAGTAAAACCCTGTGTCTATCAAACATAAACAATCAACTAAGTTTTGTAAAATTCTGTCGAATCTCAGCAATAAACACACTAATAATGAATTTAAAAAGCCAAAAGTATACAAATATTTTGTTTATTTTCTGTCCTATAATTAATAAATGTTCAGTAAATGTTATATAGTTGTTTATCATAGCATCATTGATTGTCATTTTATACAGCATCAGTGTCTTAAAGGGACCTGTTCACAGATGGATGAATTGACAAAGTTCTGTGACAGATTCCAAAAATAAAGTATCTGTCTAGTTTAGACATTGAATTAAAAACCTCAAAATATATGAAAATATGTGAAAAAGTCCCTTTAATACACCATTTCACTGAAATGCACTAAACATCAATATCATCCTCATCTTCAACATCTACACTGAGACCTCTAGTTAACCTTGTTATTATCTGGTTCAGTCTCTGTTTCATTGCTGGCATCTGCTCAACACTGACTGGAACAGCACCAACATTTGCGAATCCAGGACACTTCCTCCCAGGAGTGACACGAAATGGCCTAATTTTTCGCAGTGTTTTTGAAATCAAGTCATGGTCACTTTCGTTCAAAGGTTTAGAGTGATGGCCACTTTTAGGCTTAATTTGAAAACTTTCATCAAATTTGGAGCATATTTCTGCTATGGTATCAGCAGCACCAGTGACTCCTTTGATTGCTTTTTCACTTTTGTTTGCAACAAGTGACTTAATGAGTGCTTTTTGATTACAGACGGAATGTTCTTGTGTCAAGTCACTTTCCACGTTTTTGCCTTTCCCCCCCTTAGTATTGACATAGGATCCCTCGAGCACTCGCATCTTCTGCAGAGGACTTAATAGGTACTTACATTTCAGTACGTAATCAATGTTTTCCACCAGATATTTACTAAGTTTGGAATGTGAGTAGAAGAAAGGCAATGAGTACTGACAGTTTACAACTGTCCTATTCAGATCAGCTTCTTTGGCAGTATCATCCAGTGCAGCAAGATGCAAGTACCAATGACACAATTGCATGCAATAATTATACAGCTCATCGGGTTCACTGTTGGTAATGCTGGAAACTTCATATCTTATTACGATCTGGTTATTGTCTGACTTTGAAATGTCAACTATTCTTGGAGTGCTAGAACTTGGTTCCACAATATTTTTTGGACAGTCCACTGTTCCGTACCCGTAGTGTGTCAGAAACTCATGAACAATCTTCATTAGCACGTCACTTTGTTCAGCTGGTTGTACATCTGTAAGATCAGCCAAGAACTTGTGTTGTGGCTGACTATCATTTCCCTCCATCTTGAAGAAATCATGGAACTGTTCAAGAACCATTCCCTCACCAACAGACATTAGCAAATTGAAGTGTGGTTGAAAACGACCCTTCACTTTCCCATTAACATCTGTTCTGTGGAGAATGGTCTTGAAGTGGTTGAGGGTACCAGGACTGACCTCTGCTTTGAAGAATGTTCTGAAGCATTTCTGAAATTTAATGAAAATATATTAAATTTATAGTTGTCAATTCACACCACCAGTCTAATCATCAAACTAGTTGCTTACTAAAATCACTAGCATGAACTCTTGCTATTGAAGCATGAAATTATACTAGTGGTTTCACACTAATGAGGCTACTTCTATGTGTGCTTAAATGTCATGGCCAAGCAATGTTGACTCATTAGTGTTTTATTTAATTTTCCTTTTAGTTTAGATGAGTCAATTGTAGATGAAAAACATATTATTGTCTTCATGCAACGACTTCCGAATAATAACAAAATCAGCGCTGAAAGTGATCTATACCCTCAATTCTTATAAAACAATGCCTCGACAGGCCCTTCAGAGTCTCTAAATGCTGCTAACGGACTCTACATATGTCTTTATATACGACACAGAATATTAGTGAAAAAATAAAGTAACATGTTGATCTTAATAGCAGTAACACCAGTAATAGTAGTGTTAAGAGATAAAGAATAATTAGTAGTAGTTGCAGTAGCTGATGGCTAAAGAACATTTTGGTTTTTCATAAAACCATAAAATCCTATGAAATGTCCAAAATGAGACGAATTTTTACACAAGTTTTTGAATAATATGGTTAATTATGCTACAAAAAATTTAAACCAGTGGAACCCTTAATGCTGGTTTAATTTATTTTCTTACCTCCAGAAAATCTTGTTTCGAATGCCACATCTCGCAGACAATGGGATGTAGATCGTCATACCTCTTTTCTGAGGTTACAGACAAACTCCGCAGGTGTTTTGCCTCACAAAGGCGAACTCTGGTGAGCTGATCACCTCCTATTGGTACACCATATTTCCTGAGTAGGTCAGCATTGCCTGTAAAGTATTAAGATGCCTTTAAGAAACCTGTTAATATTATACCATAACATATGGGAAAATGCTGTTGGTGGAAGAAATCCACTTTAGGGTCACCGAAGCAAAATTCATGTGATAATATCTTTAAATCCAATCATCAGTTTATGGGAAGATGATTTTCAAATTTGTTTATATAGCCAAATAAGTAAAATTGCTGTGGCCCCTTGTGGTCATGTATTTTATGAATCCAAATAATGGAAGTATTTTGGTAGTGACCACCTAAGAACATTTTTTTCTTTTTAATTGATTAGTGGTTTCTGATAAGATTTTAAATGTTGAAGGTCGCAGTGGCGTAATGGATATGGTGTCTGCCTACAGATCAGGAGGTCCCGGGTACGATCCCCACTCTGGGAGCGTTCTCAAGATATTCACCTGTGACAAGAAGTACTGGTTCAATCCAGGAAAGGACTCCAAGAGTGCGTAAGGCTTTTGATGCAATCAAGCAAAAAAAAGTAGGCTTGAACTAAAGTTTTATATATAATTGGCGGCTGTGTTTTTATCAAATCAAAATAAATGAAGTATTTGGGTAGATGATCAATCATGGATCATGGATCATTTGTGTAAAATTAAAATCAGACCAGTGGTTTCTATCAAGATAATTTCTATATAGTTTTCTTTACAGCGGCTAAACATTCATGCCTAGTTTGGTTAATTAGTTTGGCATGCTCAGTAGAATGAGTACATATAATAAAAGGAAGGTAAAGCTAGGCTTTAACATGCCTTTGCTCATAACCTTTTTGGGTAATGCCCAATCAGGCGATGCATATTAGACTCAAACAGTTTAGCAATTTGATAATTCATCAACATATGTTTTTATATAACAAACAATCATGGAGCATAATTAATGTTAATGTGTCTTAATATTTTCTTATCAGTCAAAATTTACATACTAAAAACAAAAGAATTTAAAAAATATAGCATACCAAATGCATGATTATAAAGGCTGCTAGCTGTTCCTCGTAGCCGTCCATGATAGCCATACAATCTTCATGTTTCGTTTCATTCTTAAACATGATAGGGAGAGGATGTACAACCGATTTCCTCGACATCTTTTCGCTGAATTCATGTGGAATGTGCTTTGGAACCAGTTTACCATACTGTTGAAAAGCTGGTATCTTGCATAATATTCTGGCAAGGAGCACAGCGTAGGAATGTAACAACTTGGCTTTGTCATTAGAATGTTCAGGCATAAGTACTTTTTCACTGGTTAACTCTGAAACATCGACCTTAGGAACTAAATTGTTCATGTCTATTGTCGACACTCTACTGAATATTATGTTACTTGTGAATAGATGCAGGTCCTTATTCCTTCTCTCTTTACTGAGAGATGATGTCTTCACATAAATATCCAGGTTATCTCCTGAAAACATACATTATAACATGTTTATATGAATAATTGTAGGTGACATTATGAAATAAAACCCAAAGTCACCAGTGCTGTTAAAGGGGCAAATTGATGGTATTTCAGAAATTCCCTTAATGTATTGAAAGAGTCCATATTACATTTTTTCATGCATACATATATCTACTAGTAAGTCTGACAATGATATATTGATGAATTGTTGTCTACAATATATATACTATGACAACAGATATTTTTCTAAACACGCCTCAGTGTGATTCGATCTCATGCCTACAAACATTGTGCATAACAATGAGAATTTTATAACACTACAATACTTTCAGTACTTTTTTAAGAAATCATGTACTTTTTGAGAAGTCTCAGGTGAACCGGTAGGGGACTGATAAACAGGGTAGTACTATCACATGTTTGTGAGTCATTTTCGGGTGAAAAATCTCTAAGGCATTTCATTTATAATTTGTATCACTGTATCTTATGAAATTTGTGGAAAAAAATACACATGTAAGAGAATAAAGCTACCACTGAAACATGCTCAATTCTTACCAGTAACCTTTATCAATGGATTTTCTTTCAGGTTGTCAGCAATCAGTTTTTCTGTCATCGCTTGGATTCCTTCCTGGAGTGTAATCCTTGACGACCATGACAACATCAGACCCAGCTGGTTTAATCTAGTTTGTCCCTACAAAAAACATTTCATTGTGATATTAATTATTGTGTAGGCGAAAAATTTTGCAACTAGCTTAGAATAAACATATTTACATGGTCTTACACGATAGCAGAACAATTAATTGTAATACTGTGTGAATGCACTTAAACATGTATGATGTAATATAATGTAATTTAATGAAAATGTGCATCTATGTAAATACTATATTGATTAAAAGATTCATTGAGTTTAAAACTGTAATAATAAATCAAGCCAATATATAATGCTTGTGCTGAAATATAATTACTGATTAGCTAAATTAGGAAATCCAAGAAATGTATTACACAACAAATACATGTAATATGCTTTAATGGAAAGAAGTATGCTTGCTGTGTAACATTTACATATATTCTATGAGAAAATTTTGTATTATATCTGGGGGATACAACAGGCTACCATACCTTGTACAAGGGCGTATTCAATGCTGCTGTTCCAAAAACTGGCAGAGGAGTAACTGTAACAAAACTGAAATCAACACAAAAGCAAGGATAACAATAAACCTAAACATGAGGGCCAAAGGCCCTAGGTCGCTCACCTAAGAACCAAAGGAACTAAACTGTTCTAAGCAGCTTTTGTCATGTTTGTATTATAAATGTGGCTTCTGACCTTGCTTTTTACCCCGAACCATTATTGAACTCGGCTGAGATATCATTAGAACAAATTTTTCGATAAAGTTTTATGCTGATTGGGCAAAAACATGCGACTTCTAAAATGTTCACAAGGTTTCACTATAGCCATATAAGGAAAACTGCCCCGCCCCCTTGAAGCCATATTTTTCACAGACCGGAACCAGTTTCAAACTAGGCCGAGATATCATTAGAACAAATGTTCTGAGCAAGTTTCATGAAGATTGGACACAAAATGTGACTTCTAGAGTGTTTACAAGGTTTCACTATAGCCATATAAGGAAAACTGCCCCACCCCACTTTATTTTCAACTTCAAAAGCACTTAAGACAATATTTTTCTTTAAGTTTCGTATGGTTTTAACCCAGTTATTCACGTTTATTAATGTCAATTATCATTTAAAATACATAAAAGATGTATTAAGAAAATCAATTCTTTTAATTTCTGAGTTTTGACTATTGTATTTGCTATTCTGACACTTCATATTTACAAGCAGGGTTTATAAGACTCATAGATTCCAAATTCTACTGAAATTTCTCATTTATATTTAAGCAAAATATTCATTTATAAAGTTTAAAAACATATTTTCAGTTGTTGTCAAATTTCAATAAAAAGCAGCAGAAACTTTTCAACAACAAAGTATAAAAAAGTTCAATAACAAGCATGAAATTTTTCTGATATTGGTACTTAGCATCCCTAGTAGGTAATTTACTTGTCCAAGGACAAGTACTATGCCTGATTGTCAGTGTACAGTGTGCCAAAATGTGGTTTATATACGGTCGAAAGATATTTTTATATTACTATATAATTATTTACGCAATGATATTATCATTTTGTTAAAGTATTAATGTCATGCAAACAATTATATATCAGACAGGAGACAATTTCTTGGAATCAAGTCAATAAAGGCATTATCACGTAGACAATTGACATTGCTTGATAACAAATACCAGGATAGATTTGCAATGAACTGGTTCAAGCACAATTAAACAATTTTGGCATTTCCACATCCCTGATGATGAGCATTAACTTTTTAACAATTAACATAAATGGTCTTGATACTTACTCTTTCATCCAGGCCACCCTTGATAGCGATGATGGTCGTTAACCTGTGGTACGCTGAGAGGTTATCATATTTGTGCTTCATCGAGATGTAAGCAGAAGCTATGGCAGGAAGAATAGATGGTTTCATATTCTCACTGGCAGGTGTAGCCACACACAGCATAACCTTCAGAAGTAGCGGGACTCTGAAATATCTGTATTGCCATATCAAGCAACAATGCCTGAAATCATTATAAAATGTTTAATTTTCCATAATGTATGTTTAAAGGGACTTGTTCACAGATTTTCATATTTTTGAAAAATATAATTAAATGAATTTACTAACAAAACTGTAATATTTGGAATAGTTTTAAATAATAATAATAACCAGGAAAAAGATTTTTTTTTTAAATATGCCTTTCCCGGGGTTCGAACCCGGAACCTCTAGTAGCAAAAGCGAACGCTCTACAAGTACACCAAATAGGCTTTTGAATTTTGAAAGTAAGTTAAACGCTATGAGGGTAATACACGTTTTTGCTAAATTATCGATGAAAAGCTTTACAAACGCTATATTAATTTTTAGATTTCGATTGATGATTATCAATAAACGAACATATATTTTAAACATTTTTCTAGCCAGGAGTGTTATTTTGATTGTTTGCATATAATGCATACATTCTTTTTTGAATCTATGACAATTGTTATGAAAATTGTCATTTTGCCAAACTGTGAACAAGTCCCTTAAATGTATCAGCTCATTTATCTATTATAGCACTGAATTGAACTCTGAGATTTCAATATACCATAGTATAAATGTTTGGACATCGACAGTTATAAAACGGTAAAATATGATTGTAATAGCCGTGGAAAAGCACCTGACCAATTTAATTACATGTACACATTAAAAGTAGTCGTTAATGTTTACACTTGCAGTGATTATTTTAGAAATATGGCCAAAAGCAACAAGGAAAACCTCTCAACGTTAAGTGATTCTGTTCAATAAAAAAAAATTATCCATATATAATTATTAATTTGCATTTTAGTATAATTATTATATGTAAAGATTTATTGAAAATCTGGAAAAAAAAGTTAAATGTCAAATATTACAATAAAGGAAAGGAATAACCCTAACGTGTGTAGTTTATTTATTGAAACTAATTTAACTAGACATTGTCACAGTAGTGACAAAGTAGTAATATGTAGTAAGTTGTAACTATGAAAAATTGGACCCTGGGGCATTGCCAGTTTTGACCCCAGGGGCATTATTTGAACAAAGTTTGTAGATAACCACAATACAATGTTACAATGTTACATACTAAATATTAAACCTGTGGGCCTTGAGGTTTCAGAGTAAAAGATTTTAAGATATTTTGCTAAATAAGTCTATATAAAATATTTGACCCCCTGGGTGTGGCCAGTTTTGACCCCAGGGTCATGATTTGATGAAACTAAGTAGAGGGCAAAAATACAATGTTCCATACCAAATATGACACATCTGCAGCCAATTGTATAAACGTTTAAACCCACGCAGTAACCGTACGAACGCGGTGACCGCTGTGATAACCACGCCGATGCGGGTTGTATAAACAATGACGTTGACAGTAACCACGACGTTACCGCGGTCAGTTTTAACCCTGCTCAAAGTGCTGGTTAAGGAGTGGTTACCGTACGGACTGACAGACAAACATGGCGGACGTTCTTTTCTTTAGACACAGACAACCGTGACGATTTCGACGAATTGACTTGCAAATCAGACCTTACCGACGACGAACTGCGCCGAAGATACAGGTTTTCTTCTATGAACTTAGACAGACTTGTTGACCTTTTAGACCCCATTATACGACGCCAGACACGACGAAATCAATCACTGTCGACGCGACAGCAGGTGCTAATTACTCTGAGATTCTTGGCTACAGGAAATTTTCTGCAGGTTATCGGTGACACCTTCGGCGTGAACATAGCCACCGTTTCTCGTGTGGTGACCGCGGTCGTTGACGCTATTTTCGGACTGAAGGACCGATTTATTAAGTTTCCTACAAGCGACGAAGACCGACGACGAGCGACAAACGAATTCTTCCGGGTTCAGGGATTTCCATCCGTCATCGGGTGTATCGACGGCACCCACGTCCGCATCTTGTCACCCGGGCAGCCTGACGAAGTGGCATTTGTGAATAGAAAGCATTTCCACTCGATCAACGTGCAGGCGACGTGTGATAGTAATGGTAGGTAAATTATAAAATAACACGTACCTTTTTTATTCCACGAAAGCGTATCCAAAAATATCATATTGTTAGTTCACATGCTGTATTATAATTTCACTAATGTCCGAACAAATATGCAGTTGAGGCAATGTAGATTACATGTTGACAAACATGCAACTTTTCCGTCTTAAAAAAAAATCGCAGATCGAAATCATCGCATGTTCGTATCTGCACTGCCAATTTATACTGAATTAACACAGTCCACGTTTTATCCATTACCAAATCCATGTTTCATGAATCTTATTAATTCCGCGTCATTTAAAATGCGACTGTTACCGTCAAACTCTTAATCCAGACTGACCAAAATGAGTACACACTTTATCCTGGACGCTTTATATACATGTACATACAATTCGTGTAATCCGTTCTGCAGAAGTATGAGGTGCATTAGGGGAAATTTAATGTAAATTATGTAAACAAATCATACAATTATTGAAAACTGATATATACAATAAATGCAATTATGAGAGCGTTCTTCTTCAGTATCAAGCTGAAGTTGAATAGATAAATTCAAAATATAATAGATAATGTGACACTAATACTTTTAGAGTTTTATGTATATTAATATGCAATGATATATTGAAAAATTTCAATGATAGAGTGTTTGTATAGTTTGTGTGGATTATATATGCCATTAAAATTATACTGATATAAAGCATTTAAATTAGTTTAAAAAACATATTTCCAATTTATATTACTATTGTATTGCTTTTTGATATATCAAATAAAATTTGACTGGTATGTTTTCAATAATAATTGAAAAAAAATGCTGATTGAGACCCACATGTACACAGTATAAGACTGTATGGTGAATATAATGGATACAGTGATTGCATTTTTTTCAGGGGTATTCACAAGTGTGAACGCATGCTGGCCTGGGAGTTGCCATGACGCCCACGTTTTCAGAATGTCTAACATTGGGAGATATTTGGAAGCCAACCATCAAGGTACATATAGTATACTTCCAACATCATGGTGATAATAAACAAGCAAATGCATGGATCAAAAGGAGATTTTCATATGAATATAAGCACACAAAAACAGACCGTTTAGTCATTAATCTTTATATAATGCATACTATTTTTACATTACTTCTATAATGTCCATTATCATAAATAATTCATCAAAAATAAATGTTATAAATAAAATAATTTTCCAGACCCGGGGCGTGGCTTTCTGTTAGGGGATTGTGGCTACCCTTGCAGACCATTCCTGATGACACCGATTCAGAATCCTAGTAAGCTGAATTCCTTTATACCAGTATTTGCAGCAAATTTGTAAACAGCAACTGTAATAAATTTTATTCTAACAAGAATAAATAAATTTAAAAAAAATAAGTTAAATAAAATAATGAGAAAAACAATATTCATGATGTCTTTATTTAAATAATGTGTAATCGAACACCAAACTTTTATACAGGAACTGAGGCTGAAGAAAAGTACAACCAGTCCCACATTGCAACCAGAAACATTATTGAAAGATGCTTTGGTGTTTGGAAGAGGACCTTCCATGTATTACATGTTGAGGTAAATTAAAACAGTATGTGCATGTTCTCTGTAGATAATAAAAACACCAAAAGTACTTGTCCCAAATGATGAATAGACTTATTATAAATGTAAATAGTAATTGATATATGCATTTGTTGTTTTGTGTACATTTTTGAAATACTTCAAAATCTTTATGTAATGTAGAAAACTTCATTTTTTCATTTTAATGTATGTTCCTGTTAATAGTAAGGTATCAAATTGTCTAATTAATATTGCATGCTTCTTATTTAAAATGTTGTTTTAAATGAAGTATGTGTATGTCAAAGTTAAATGCTCAGCCTCATATAACTGTCATTGTAATCAAAACTCAATTTAATGCATAAAATGTTTAATTGTATTGAGTGATGTGTACATTTACATCATATGAATGTATATTGATACTTATGTTGTTTTTTTTACATAATAAATAGTATAAATGAAAGTCATATTATGTTAACAAACTTAATTATCAATGAATAGCCATGTTACTTATTGTGCATATATAATTATAGTGTTTGTTTATCAATTACAGATCAGAATGAAGCCAGCTAAAGTCACTAGAATTGTTATATCCTGTGCGGTGCTTCATAACCTGAGACGGCTATGGGGAGAACCAAACCCGGACCTCCAAGATGACCTTGACGACCAACCAGAACCGATGAACTTTGACGGACCAATGGACGGACGTGGTGTGAGAAACAGAATTGTTCAACAATATTTTCAATGAAGTTCAATTCTCGTTCAGTATAATTTTTATTTATTGTTCAAATTTGTTCCGTTTAAATATTCAAATACACATTTTGTCTATCCTGAACTGTTTAATTACTTTTAGTCATTCAAAATAAATTTTCATAAGATCTAGTTAGAATTACTTTTTATTGGAAAATGTTAAAAAGTCAAATCATTGTAGCAGAAGAATCAATTGGGTTACTTAAGTCACTGTTATCTAAATATTTTGCAGTATACAAGTTGAGTATGCCTGGCTTTCATTGTTTATAACATTAACTAGTTTTGTATTTTAATGCCACATACATCTTTGATAACAGATTTCACAATTGTTTATCCCTAGAGAATACAATAAATAATGACAAAAATTGTTCATAAAAACTTGTTGTTTTTTATTAATTATTTCACTGAAAGATGACATTGTTTTATAAATAAAATGTTAGTTATCAAATTGTTTTCAAAGTTAATAACAAATATGTTATGTGCTGCAAAATTGTGTGTTTTGACATTAATAAATCTGTATGTCTATCTAGCCATATGTCTGTATATTATTTCTAAGAATGTCAATTATTATTAATTGTTCATTAATTTTGTAAAAATCATTATACATTTGATGTGTCATACACTGTAAGACCATATTAAAAATGTGGTAGAATGTCGAGCTGTTCATTATTTCATCCATACTGAACTTGTACAATTATACATTATGAAATTGAAATCACCTATGAACATTTAAAAATGATTAAAAAAGGATCTACTTATGATTATGAATATTTTGTTCCACTTAACCATAAAGACTATCAGGAAAATGAACCAATCAGAGAAGAATTTCAATATAAATTGCCTACAACTCACACCTTATTACTAAATTCTTGAGCAATTCTTAACCATTAATCAGTCCTTTAATCATTTTGTAATAAATATGACAGTAATGCTCTCAGGAATAAACCATGATTAGGATTACCAAGTATTTTTAATTATTGCTATCAAATTTAATCATGGTGATGCTTAGAATTTATGTTATACAAAAACTACACATGATACAATCAGTGAAATAATATATTGATAATATCAGTAATAAACATCTTCAAACAACAATATAAAAAGTCTTAAGCGTAATCACTGCTCCATCTTGGCGAGTAGCAGGTCTGCTATTTTTGCAAACTTATTAAGACAGACTGTGGCTGTCTTCGCCATCTCTATCTGGCACTCCAGGGCCTCCATTTGTGCATCTCTCAGAGTCCTAAAAGAACAATGTTTAACAATTCTTTGATTCTATCACTATTATTGAAATACGTATATATGTATATACAACATGTGTGTGTACTTAGGCCAACACTATAGCAAATGTACCACAAAAATTAAGCTCTCTTTCTGACATAATTATGCAGAGCCAATGTTGATCATGTTTTTTTTACAAATTAATACCTTTTCATTTCACTGCCAATAGGTACTGTCCTTGCACTTGGACATGTTTTTGCTGATGTGCCAATTGTTGCTGAAATAATAATATTATATTTATTATATATATTTTAATTATATCCATTATTAATATTCATTATTATTTATTAATATTATTATTATTATTAGTAGTAGTATCTTATTATTATTATAATTATTGTAGTTGAGGTTATTCCCATTAACATCCCAAAAAATCATATGATTAATGCATGATTTTCCATCAAACATCATCTTCATTATCATCATCAACAACATCACCATAAATTATTTTGTCTAGTCATTAACCGTAAGTTGTTTTTTTATATAACTTCATTTGACTGACACTAATACTTACAAGTAGTGCTTTCCCTTGCTGTGCCTCTCAATGAATCTGAAAAGGTGCACATCAGACAATGAAAAAATCAATAATTATCCCTTTTTATGCCTCTTGTATATTCGAAGCGAGAGTGCAATCAAGGACATTCAATGGACTAGCACATTATTTTAACGGGTGGATTCGCTTAGCACTTAAACACACATAATATTGATATTATGAAATAGTTCAACAAATAATGTACAATCTATTTATTTTGATTATAAAAATACATTAGTAATTTGGCTCGATTATTTACGGTACTGTAAACATTCGTATTGATATTTTTTTTTATAATTCCTGGAAATTTACTAGATCTACAATGGAATCGCCCTTTAGACATGGCATAATCCGTGTGTAAAGTAATCGTCATAAGGTCCACGGATGTCGAAGCGATTGGTTGATGGTTTTTTCGGAAGTTTTAGTATGGATTGCTTGATTCATGGATACTTACTCTCTCTCAAAGGCCCTTCCACGCCGAAGGGCTCCGAGCTGACCATAGTCATTAAGTCAATGATGGGCAGCTCGAGGATCCCCGGTGATGGAGGAGTATCCGCTAAAACATGATACAGGATACAGTGAATTAGTTTATGTTTCCACTGTGCGGATATAAACGATTTAATTTATACAACTCAAAATGATTAAATTAAAGTGTGTCAATGGATAACATTTACAAAGGTAAGAGAAAACTTTGTGTTGTAAATTTGAATTTCTGTCAAATCTTTTATTATAATATCCCATGTTACGCATTAATGGCAAATGGCAATTCGCACACACAATATTTAATAATGATTTGGGTTAGTCGTATATTATTTAGATAAGTACCAATTAATGTGTCCGCATCGTCCACAATTCCATGAAAGGAGGCGGAATTATGGAACAGGCTCGCCACTGCCTGAGATGTATGAGACATCTCGGGAAGTGGCGGACCACCCCCCGTCGCTGCCGCGTGGTTTTTATGGACTGACACGTCCCCCTTGGCACCTTTCATCTATAATTTAAAATATGTTTTCAAGATCTACATAAATGTTGAATAAATATCAAGTCTGGCATTGTTTTTTTTTTTGCATTGGTAAAAATGTTTTGCTAATTCATTTTCATTAATTGATTTATTAAAACATATTTCACGGATAGAACAGATAAAAATACATTGCAATTACCATATTTCGCCACTTTTCTTTAATTTGTTTGGTGGTGCGAGGCCCATTTCCACAAGCATTCACCTGCTCGGTGAGGTCCGTCCAGATTTTATGGACCTTGATCACCATTCCTGGACCTCCCGAGCTGTGACTAGTTCGCAACCGGTGCAAGTTTTCTCTCATGAAATCTGTTATACAATCCATCTCACGATCTGAGAAAGACTTGGCCCGTTTTTCTTGTTTTTCTGACATGGCCATTGCTTCTAACACCGATTATCGTCTGACAAGTTGATGACAAACTCCGCGAAAATGACGTCATTTTCGTGTTGCATTGTTGTTAATATTACTGTGGTTACTTTGAAAATTAGCGTGGTTAGGTAACCGCGCGGTAACCTTGCTTTATACAAATGAAAAATTAAGGAGGTAACCTAACCACTAAATTTACTGCGGTAAGTAGATAACTGCAGTTAAATCTAACCACCGTTTATACAATTGGCTGCTGGACGTTGTAGTTTCAAAGATGTATATTTTTGCTAATAAAGTCTTTAGTAACCATAATAATGTTTCAGAAATTCTAAGTTGAAAAGGGGGTATAACTTTTGTCATTTTTAATGTAGGACAATAAAAATCGCACATGCACAACTTCATATCATAAGGAACAATCCTAGCAAGTTTGAATGTTGTATGTTGAAAAGTGTAGGAGAACTTCTCCGGACAAATTTGTGTCTACGGGCGGGCGGGCGGGCAGGCAGACAGGACAGACAGATGGCCATGGTGATTCCAGTATACCCCCTTTACTTCGTATCGGGGTTATAAAAAATGCATTATTATTAGTTACTATTATTATTATTACTATTACCTTTTCATCATCTCTTCAATTATTTCATCCAGGAAGTGATCAACGCTGTCCTCCAGTCTACTTATGTCTCTGTATTTATACAGGACTGAGCAGAAACTTTGCGTTCTTGAAGTCAGTGATGAGGACTGCGTCCGCAGTTCTTGCAACAGGACCGAAGTCGAATCTTTGCCTGCAGAAATCTCTTGTAACAGTGCCTTCAAATCGCTTACCATAGGACTTTCACAGGAAACCTTGTCATCAACTACAGTTTTACTGTAACCATGATCTGCAGGTAAAGTACATGTGGAAGACTGGGTTGAATGTTCTATAACTGGAATATTTGATACCTTATCAGAACGGGTTGGATTTGGAACCCCTGTTTAGCAGGTGACAGCAATTTAAGTTTCTTTCTTGACCTGTTCTGCAGTGCATTCTGGGGTCCTGGATTCAATGTCTTGGGTGTTGAAGGGGAAGCTACACCCCTTTTCACTCGTACACCACTTTCAGTAACATATTTAGTTGCTGAAGTCTTCAGCTGAATTATGAAATCATATGTTTGTTCTATCTTCCTGTAACAGTTTCTGCATACCGTTGGTGAATCTGAATTTACGATGCTTGAAAAGTGATTATCATTGTTTAAAACTAATTTCATTTTTCCCAAAAAAATTTCTTCTTTAGATTTTCGTCCATTTAAATTAATCGGTCTAATTCTGGCAACACAACACACATAACAATCTAATTTTGTAATTTTAATGGGTGTATGTGTCGCCATCTTGAATGTTACGATCAGGTGACTAAAATTCAGGTGACTTGAGACTACATTCAGAGCCCAACACAGAGGTGAATGTCACTGTCACTAGCACTGTAAAGCCCTGTTGGACGGGTTCGGAGGGGCTGAGCACAGGTTGCTGACGCTGATGTCCACAAGAGATGACATCTCATTGTCTGAAGGAAGTTATAATGCTGCAAAAGAGTGACAAAAACCTCAGAGTCAGATTGACCAACAAGAAAGCTAATGCATGCAAGCTGAAAAGACATGCAAAATCACATGCAAAACACTGGTGTAGTGTTTGAACTGAACAAGAAGTGACCATGAACATACGCGTTTGTAAGTAAGGACCCGGAAAACCAAAGTACCAACTGGTTGTAAATCAGATGCTTGCCCACATTTTATTTGCCAATACCGAAATTCTTTACTTAATTCAGAAATTAATGTGCTCTTCTGGACAAGGAACTGTACATTACATCTGTCTGATAGTACTGCTTTTTACTACAGAATGAGAAACAACATAGTTAAATAAAGTAAGTAGCAATTGCACTCGACTGACACTGACACAATCTATTTTAACCATCACATGCAATTTTGCATCAAAACCTTTCAAATCTATGGGAAATAAATACTATAAAAAGCACAATTCAATGCTCAAAATATATAAATGCACCATTCCAATGTGTAAATTTAGGTTTTTAGAAAGCAAATAGCTTTTTATTTTAAATAATTTCAAACAGTTTCCATCAAGAGAATGAGCTGACTTTGCCACTTTACCTTAAGGGGGGGGGGGCACTATACAGTTACTCAAGCTTCGGTCCCAGATTGACGGGGTCGGGGATACAGCCAGGTTTCACACACCTATAATGTCAACATCTGAAAAGAAAACACAATTGCTAAGGCTGTGGTTACACAAAAATAGGGAAATTAAGTATGCACAGAGTTTCACAATAAATTTAATATGCATTATCAAAACAATTTATGGTTAAATTTTCACCAGTTTTCGCAACCATTTTTGTGACTTTCAAATTCAATTTTCAGCTTTCCTGAGAATGCGAGCAACTGAAACACTGTATGCCTTGTTGCGTAACTTATCAGATTTCATTTATTACACTAATGAACTGTCAGCACGGTCAGTATTCTAAATAATTAGACGTTTTACATAGGATGATCCTGTAACGTCTCCAACCCCCAAAAAACTGGTCATATCCATGAATTTTCTCAAAATACTAATTTAAGCGATTTTTCAACAAAAATAAGCTAAAGCAATGTACCAATCGAACCTGTAACACTAACAGCAGGAAAATAATCTAATTATCGATATTTATCAATGTTGTTGTTGTTGTTTTCAAATAACAGTGCGTTTATATGACCTGGCGCTTTACATAAAGGAATGTTTATTTTACGGATATCAGAAATTGTCAAAGCCAAGGACAGGTCCCTTATGAGTAAATTTATTTGGACTACATCATCATACATGGTCAGTGTCAAAACAATTCAAGAGATTATGA
This sequence comes from Congeria kusceri, assembly GCA_027627225.1. Lineage (NCBI taxonomy): Eukaryota > Metazoa > Mollusca > Bivalvia > Myida > Dreissenidae > Congeria > Congeria kusceri. The sequence continues at coordinate 62,755,707 of CM051034.1, forward strand.
GATGGTAACGTAAACTAAAATAAATACTTACCATGAGCAAACTACACACTAAGTTCGTCTCAATTGCTTATCAGCAGCATCTACGACAAATTAAAATGTCCAAACTATGGACGCACTGAATCAAATCGTTATTGACCAAACGACAGACGCCATTTTGAATAATGAACGCTTGGAATGATCATCATGAATGAGACGCTCTCATAAAATAGTCCGTGCTGAGCCCAACACAGAGGTGAATGTAATGTAACCGTCGTGCAAGAGAATGCGCGCCGATTATGTAGGCTAAACAATATAGTTATTTCATTATGTGAATGAATATAACATTCTGATCATGACATACAATGAGTAAAATTGTTCATAATTATGTTCATTTATAGAGTGTGTGTCGAAGATATTTGTATAACTTTAATTTAACCATTGATGTAAACAATTATGTAAATTGTTAATTCCCAAAAGTATGCAACGGTTATTGGTATACGTTAAACAATTGTTTGAAGTTTGCATTCCCTTTAAGAAAATTTTCCCAATTCTATTGGCATTCAATTTTCCCGCTGCATAATAATCGCAAGAAATCTAGGTCAAAAGTGATCTTAGACAGCTACGCCGAAAAAAATAATAACATTCAGAATATTCCCTGCATTACTACGGAATCCCGTTAGGCCATCGCCTATGAATGGGTTAATCTTAAACGCGATACTCGAAAGTACGAGGATGAAAACGCGAAATCACGATACTACGATAACGAAAACGCGACGATGATAACGCGACATTACGCTAACGAAAACGCGATACTACGACAGTACGATGATGATAATACGATATAATTTCGTGTTGTCACCATGGTACTGTCGTGTTATCGTGTTTTCGTTATCGTTCTGCCGCGTTATCATCATCGTACTAACGCGTTGTCATCATCGTATTGTCGCGTTATCATCATCGTACTGTCATGTAATTACGTTTTCATTAGCGTACTGTCGCGTTATTATCATCGTACTGTCGCGTTATCATCATCGTCGGCGTTTATGCAAATTTTAGGCGTAATTTTCGCGACAGTTCATACATGAAAGCAGAAAAATACTATTAAATTTGTAGGTAAAAGCAACGTTGCAAGTACACGTTTATTAAAGCTCAAGACCGATAAGGGTATAAGAGATCAATAATACAACATGTAGAACAATAACAAGTGAACATCCAAAAATATGTACTCAATCAATGACATGGATACACAAATGAAAAACCGAAAAACATGAATAAATGACCTGATATAGTATTGAATTTAAAGTTGAAATTACACTACATTAAAAAAATAACCTTTTAAAATTACAAGAACTAAGAAATACATTATATTATTGAATGGAAAAAAGAGATTAGGAATAATCTTACAAGGAAGATGGATCTAACGAAAATGCAGCAAAATGGGTTTAACAAAGCTTGCAAGTTTAATAAGAATACATTTGTCATTGACTGACAAGATTTGTTCAAATTTAGGTATATTTGGATTTCTTATATAATAGTGAGGAATATTTTTCTCTCTCTGAGCTTTGAAAAAAGGACAACATCACCACTATCACAAAGTCTAAATAACCGATGATTCCTGTCTATATCATAAAAAGTTCCAGTTTCAATTGGAAGTTTACAATTACGAGTCCTAAATTTGCATAAATATTGTGCCAAGTACCAAGGTAAAATAGTCAAATACGGTTCAAGAACAAAATCATTTTTAGATATTCTATAATTTAGACATTTGGATGTATCATTCACAGAGCTATTCCACTATTATAAATATTGATCATCATTTTCTTTGGATTTAAAACGATTTAAATTTGGAACAGATTGTGCTAACCAGTATTCTGAACAACCAATCTTGTCCAACAGGGATTCAATAAAACTATCCAAGGACTAGCAAAACATACATTATATAAGTAACTTGATATAAAATTGAACCTATTTTATCAGCTTTCCCCATGACAAGTTTACTCCAAAAATTTAACATTCTTGATTGTTTTATTTGTTCTATGGGAATGGCACCTAATTCTCCAAGAACCACTAAAGTGGAAGTTCTAGGATTTAACTTCAAAATCATCTTAGAATATTTTGCGCTGTACCAGGTTCGAATCTTTTAGTCTATTAGAGGCTTATTTACAATTAAAACAAAAGTGACGTCATCATGACGTCGACGTTATTGCGTTACGATAGTTCGCGCAATTATTGGTAATAATTATGCACATTTCAAGACATATAAATTATGCTTATTTACCATTATCTCTTATTTACACGGAGGAAACTTTCAAAAACAGCGTCAATGAAGAAATGCGACCAATATATCGAGAATATCAAATATCAATAGACAAGAGCTGAAAATAGATCTAGTATAATACTTATGGGTTATATAAATCACAATACTTTCAATCATCGATCAAAACCAAATATTATTATGTATATGAAAAAACTACATTCATCTGGTTATAACGCTGGAAATCGCAAGCATATCTTGCACATGAAAATCATGTATCTATATCTCTACATAATGTTCTAAATGATAACATCTACTAACTCGCAGCAGGCTTTAAATGTTCGTGAAGTCAAATTATAATTGAATCATAAATGAATTTTCATATTTTTGGCACCCTAAGGCTTTGATGTTTTGCCTCAATGCTTGTCTTGGATAAGTATGCGATTGCAAACCGGTAATTCTACTTCATATCACCTAGTGCCCTTGTATACAATGTATCAAAATGACATACAGTGTCGGCAACGATTACATACAATGTTCGCAGTTATAGCATATAGCTTGCGCAATATTTTTTTTTTTAGAATATGCGTAGTGCTGACATAGAAAGTGTGCAGTGATGACAAAAAGTGCGCAGTGATTACTAAAGTATGCGCAGTTATTGTAAACTCCAGACTCTCACGGTGCAATGATTGCAGTAATTGTATAGATGTATGCAATGTTCATATATAATGTGCGCAGTGATTATTCACCTAGGGGGGAGGGAGCGGCGGGCTGACCCATGGAAATTTGACTAATCTCATGTGTTGAGGTCTAATTCCCTACCTTAGAGCCAAGCATTTTTTTCTAAATCCCAACAGTGGGAAATCTTGGTGTATCAAATGGCTATGGAGCCCAGTATTACGGGGATCTAAAATCTGACCAAAGTCTTTTTCCCGGGACCCTGAATTATTCGGAGTGTCGAATTCCCGGAATCGCTTTCAGTCTAAAGTCCCGTATATGACCCACCCCCGGGAGGAAATATGGATAGGTGCATTAGGCTACATTAAGTTCAATATGAGCAGTGATTGCATGGTGCACGTGAGAGCGTCCAGTTGTCGTGCGTTTTATGATAATATACTATCGGAGTGTGTATTTAACGAGTCTTGCGAACGCTCGTTAGACTTATTGCAAACTTAACGGAATCTAGACATATAAAACTAGAGATCTTAATTTATATGCATAGATTAACCACTAGCGAGTCCAGGGGGCGCACCCGGCGCGCGCCCCCCTAAAACTTCCGGAGCATACATATATGTGCATATATACAACGGTAAAAACTGGATAAATATCCTTTTTTTTCGCTCGCTCAATGTGGTCAAATATACGCATCAACTTCAGTCAAATTTACCCGACATAGCCCGCCCTCTACGATTTCTTACGTACACCATAGGACCGGCGCCAAAATTCATCGAAAACGATAAACTATAGACAATGGGTATTAATACCTTTATTTGTGGATGACAATGTTTTTTTTTTTTTTAAATTCATATATTATATAAAGATGTCAGATGCAATACACCATTGGCACAAGCTACCACATAATATACATTTATACCTTTGGAATAAATATGATTTAAAGTGGAAATTCAAGTCATATCAATGAGTACTTTTGAGTTTAAACAGTTTTCTCTCAATAAATAGTTTAAGTCTCAAAAATCTAAATCGACAAACTTTTTATTCAATATTCCATTGGCAATCAAACCAAATTTCATTTTGCTTTCATGCAGTAATAAAAAAGATATACAGTAATAAAGAAGAGGGGTGTCCACAACGTTGGCTCCATTTCCTGGCGATTTCAAATTTTTCCGGCACCGTATGTCAACGAAATTTACACTACGTCGGCATCACTTCCCGTATTATTTCCCAATGCAATAATTCGTGTAAAAACATATTCGTCTGTCTGTCCGTCAGTTCGGTTGGATGCAAAAAAAAAAACGCCGTGCATAGCACATTTCAAGACAATTGATAAGCATGACTGTGAACGTGTGAGTTCCTGATTTGAATGAAATTCACTTCGAAAAGAGACCATTACACTTCGGTAAATGAATAATACGACAATTCTCGATGCGTGCGTGGTTGAATTTAGTCAGCCACAGATTTTACATGTTTAATGATGTTCCTGATATAGATAACATTGAATGTCAAATACGTATTTAGTGGACAGGCCCATCAAACAAGGGCAATTTACTGCCAAAAAAGGTGCATGACATACAGATGAACAAACATGTCTTTCTAACATAATACGGTGAAGTTTTTTTTTTTTCAGTGAAACAAAGTGCATTTGATGATTATGATGATAATGATGTGCATAGATTTATCATATATCTATGATACGAATCTGTAGCTGATCACCGAAGACCCACAGACAACATAAAGTGGTAATAACTGCACGAACGAAAGTTTACGCCCCCCCCCCCAACCCGAAATCCTGGAGCCGCCCCTGGATTAATATAGGCCTACATGAAAAATCACAGGTACTTGTCACAATGACTTTTTAATGTTCCATACGTGTATGGAACATTAAAAAGTCAATGTTACCAGTACCTGTGTTAAAAATATGAATAGGCCCAATTAACGCGCTCTTAAATTAATCCACCGAGTGTGACTGCGGTAATATTTTTCAACCCCAGTTTCATCCATAATAAGCCGAACATTGATTCATTGTATAACTTTGTAGGTCCTTCGGTGACACAATTTTATTCTTGCACAATATTCAAGCCAAACCATTACACCACGTACAGCCGACTTGAACCGGAAGTGTTCTATGCCTTGACAACTGACCTCTCCGTGACCCTTGAACAGCGACAAAGTCAATGATGGCTTCGATTTTTAACGAGCTCGATGTTGCACCTGGCATAGAGGTTTTCGCGCTGATCGCTCAATTTAATCAGGATCAACACCCAGATAAAGTGAATTTAAGTGTCGGTGGTAAGTGGTGTTTTTTTTCTGGCTTAATTACATTAGTTGACATTTGTTTACTGTTCGTACCCTATCGTTTCGACCCATTCGCACCTGTGGTTATGACTAACGCGAGTGTCGTGGCATCATTGATGTGTTTCGAAAGGCATTCATCGTCTTATCAATACAATTCCATTTGCAGGATATAAAATACAAACAAAAATGACTTTGTTTGGGGTAGTGTTTGCACAAAATGTGTTGTTGTTTTTTTCGACTTTCGCCCAAGTCGTTTCGCTCCGCAGTTGTTTCGCCCTCAAAATTTATTCTTTATACCTCAACATTTAAAAAACAGTCTGACTCACAGGTGTTGTACCGAAAACATACCATATTAATGTATTTTAAGACAAGCATTCAAGACAGACACTTTTTGTTTTAAATTATATTTATAAAATTATAATGACAATACTAAACAATGATTATCACAACTGTGAATGTGGATTTCTTCTGAGTACTCTGGCTAAATCAGGGCTAATGTTGCCATACGCCAAAGTAGCCAATGACTACAAATTCATCATCATTATTGTCATCTCTCATGATCACCGCACTTAAATGAGTATTCTCGCAAATTTGAATATTTGTCTAAAGAAAAATCTGTTTGGCTGCAACATATGCTTTATAAAAAGATACAAATCAGTGAAAAATTACCTTTTGTCTACAAAAAAACGTACATTTGGCTAAAGAAAATTTTCAGCCGGGGGGGGCCATGCTGGCTATCATTTTCTTAACTCTAATTTCAGCGTATCGCGGGAACGATGGCAAGCCATGGGTGCTGCCGGTGGTGCGTACTGTGGAGGCTCAGATGGCGACCGATCAGACCCTGAACCATGAGTACCTGCCTATAGCGGGGCTGCCCGACTTCAGGTGAGACTGCAGAATATAAATGTCCTTGATGAGTTGTGTTTAGAGGGGTGTGCAAAAATCTACTTGTCCGCAAGTAAATGTCACTTGTCTGCAAGTAAATGTCACTTGTCCGCAAGTAAATGTCACTTGTCCGCAAGTAAATGTCACTTGCCCAAGTACAAATATTATTCTGCAACCTTCATATGTATATTTTGTAATGTAAATATGCATACTACTGTATTCAAGTATTGCAATCCAATATAATTGTGTTCCTCGTCTTTCGTTAACCAAGTAGTACCTAGTAAATTGTCAGCAGAAACTTTTGTGCGTAATAAACATCTCAATTTAGACAGTCATTGACAGTGATGTGAAAAGGAGAATTGTTTTTTCGTTTGTTTGATTACCATTTTGGTCACATGTCAGATATAACACTAACAAACAACGACCTATTTAAATGTATCGAGTTGGCCGTTATGGTTTGGCCAGTCATGTAATTCAAGCCGTTTGACTCATCACAAATTTGCGGATACCTGAACAAAATAGAGTGAGCGATGATTTTGTTTGCAAGAGGGAAAGGCTTGTTCATTTTATTGAGTTCTTATTATACGTATTATCATTTTGTTACACCGATATTGTACTTGTTCGCGGACAAGTTGATTGGAAAAAATGACTCGTCCGACGGTAAAATTACCCGTTTCGGATGAGGCGGGCATAGGATTTCCGCACCCCTGCTTTAGTTTGTCAGCATGCTCATCAATCTGCCTTTTCCAAATCATTCAATAAACTGCCATTCTGTCACAGATCTCTATCCAAAGACGGTTCATGAGCAAATTTTTCTGTACATACATCAGTGCTCTAGATAAGCTTTTGTACTGGGGGTAAATGTACGCTTACTTCTGAACATTTGGGAGTAAATGTACACTCCAGTATTTATTGGGGTAAATGTAAACTAGGATAGTTTGTGGTAAATTTTCTCACAAATAAACTTTACAGTGGACAACAGAGTATTATAATCTTAATAATTTAGCAACATCATTTGAATATGTAGCAGGGTGTGATATATAAATCACTCGTGGGTATGGTTATAAGCATTATTCGTATGTTGTTAGATGTAATGATCTGATTGATGATGGCCTGAAACAATAACAATTATTATATATAACATATTACAATGACAATATTAGTAATTTCAATAATTCATTGTAATACATATTAATTAATTCAGGACAGGTATTAAATAATAATATATTAAAACTTCAATTCAATACAATACAAATTATATAATAAAATAATATGTACACTCACCAGTGACCAACCCCAATACAGGGCATTCGTTAACTTTTGAAAACTGGAAGTTTGAACTTCCTGGCCTCTGATTTTGGAAGTTTTGCTCATAATTTTTGGAAGTTTGAAAATATTTCACTCCCAGCTAAATATTGCATTAATTCAAGAAAAACACAGATTTGATACTACTTTTAATTACTGACAATATCATTACCAATGACCAATGGACTATAAAAAAAATAAACAGAAATATATATCAGATTCAATAAATAAGAACACATCAGTATTGAATAAATAAACTTTTAAGCTGCACTCTTGGTGCATTTTATATTAGAATACAAATCATAATGATATACAATGCATAATAATACTGAAATAGATTATAGAACTCAGTATGACACAGTAATTCAGGGCTTTCCTTAGACTTTGAATTTCAAGAGTCCATGACTCTTGGGGTCAAATTTTCAAGAGTCAAAATCAAATTCCCCAAGAGTCAGATATAAATTTCAAGAGTTGATGTTTTGTGGGTAGTTTATATTCGTTTTCCTTCTTTTTATTATTATTTGTATTAATTTAATATTTTTTATTTTATAAGTTAATAATATTATTATTTTAATATATTAATTATATTTTTTTTTACTGTATTATTATTTTCTTTTTAATTTATTTAATTTTCTTCTTATTATTGTTAAATTATTATTAGATATATTATCATTATTATTTATTATTATTGTTTATTATTATTATTTATTATTATTAATTATTATCATTATTATTAATTATTATCATTATTATTAATTATTATCATTATTATTGATTATTATCATTTATTTATTATTATCATTATTATTAATTGTTATCATTATAGTATATTCTTTAAACACTTAAAGTACCCCTCAATAATTTTTACGAAATCGCATATCATGTACAATAAAACATAGGCTTTCCTTCCCTAACAAAAATAGATGTAGTTACGGTCCGCAAATATTGTTTTACTGTTACAAAGTATATTAACAAGCTGCAATAAAATAATTATTCAAATGCTAAAGATTGCAAAGTTTTTGCACTACGAAAGTTTTATACAAAAAGAAAATATTTCAAAGTTCTTGCACTACGAAGTTTTTATTCCCAGATGGCATGTATATATTTGGTAAAGCACATCTTCGATACACGCACGCTTTCCATGCCTGGAACGTGACGTCGTCTGTGTCAGCATAACTTTCGCGCGCTTTTCTAGAAAACAAAGGTTTTACATGAAATACACAGACTATTAAAAAATGTGTTTATGACACTCGAACACTAAAATTGAACGTTAGATATTTCAGATATAAGAAATGTTACGTAAAAGTCCGAATGTTCAAATTTTGGAAATATATTTTACCCTTTTTAAAGGAAAGTAATTAAAAACAATGCCTTTATATTTAGGAACTAAACTAAATGTGGATCTTATCAACAATGGAAGCGGTGAGTAAATTGTGTTTTAAACGTGTAATAATCGGGAATAAATGTACTCTAGCAAACGCATGTACATTAAATAAAGTGTGGATACATGTATAATACGATGAATGGTCGATTGTTCATGTCATTGGAAGTGTATATAACTATGCGTTTTAATTGGTCAATATAGATTTTTCTGAGCGACAAAACTCCGCCTAATGGGCCAAGCTACACAGTAACTTGACCGCTGATGGGCAGAGTCTATTTTAAGATTGACTCCGTCTCCAACCAATAATCCCTGAGTGTTTTATCATTTTTGACATCGCTGTTCGACTGTTTGGCATAATCAGCCAGAGTTACACTGTATGACGCAAGTCCGGAAATCGCCCCAGGTCAAAGGTGACGCATGAAGTAATTACCTCGCGAGTCAAACAAGCGTATTTTTAGCTCACCTGAGCACAAAGTGCTCATGGTGAGCTTTTGTGATCGCCGTCGTGCGTGTGTGCGTGCGTCGTCAGCTTTTCATTCAAACAACATCTCCTCCTAAACCGCTTGGCAGAATTTCACCAAACTTCACAGGAATGATCCTTGGGTGGACCTCTTTCAAAGTTGTTCAAATCTTTCTGGTCCGCTGAATATGTAGGTCACCAGAAGTGAAAACTTTAAAAATCTTCAATGAAACCGCAAGGCTCAGACCTTTCATATTTGATATGTGACATCCTCTAGAGGTCCTCTACAAAGATTGTTCAAATTAGACCCCTGGGGTCAAAACGGGCCACGCCCCGGGGGGTCACTTGGTTTATATAGAATATATAGCAAAATGACTTTTAAAATCTCCTCTGAAACCACAAGGCCCAGAGGTTTCATATTTGGTATGTAACAACCTATAGTGGTCCTCTACAAAGATTGTTCAAATTATGCCCCTGGGGTCAAAACTGGCCACGTCCCAGGGGTCTCATGGTTTATATAGAATATATAGCAAAATGACTTTAAAAATCTTCTCCTCTGAAACCGCAAGGCCTAGAGGTTTCATATTTGGTATGTAACATCCTTTAGTGGTCCTTTACAAAGTTTTTCCAAATTATGCCTCTGGAGTAAAAACGGGCCACGCCCTGGGGGTCACATGGTTTATATAGAATATATAGCAAAATGACTTTAAAACTCTTCTCCTCTGAAACCACAAGGCCCAGAGGTTTCATATTTGGTATGTAACATCCTATAGTGGTCCTCTACAAAGATTGTTCAAATTATGCCCCTGGGGTCAAAACTGGCCACACCCCAGGGGTCTCTTGGTTTATATAGAATATATAGCAAAATGACTTTTAAAATCTTCTCCTCTGAAATCACAAGGCCCAGAGGTTTCATATTCGGTATGTAACATCCTTTAGTGGTCCTGAACAAAGTTTGTTCAAATTATGCCCCTGGGGTCAAAACGGGCCACATCCCGGGGGTCACATGGTTTATATAGAATATATAGCAAAATGACTTTTAAAATCTCCTCCTCTGAAACCACAAGGCCCAGAGGTTTCGTATTTGGTATTTAACATCCTATAGTGGTACTCTACAAAGATTGTTCAAATTATGCCCCATGGGTCAAAACCGACCACACCCGATTGGTCACATGGTTAATATAGACTTAAATAGCAAAATGACTTTAAAAATCTTTACCTGAAACCGCAAGGCCCAGATGTTGTTCAAGGTTGTTCAACTTATGCCCCTGGGATAAAAATAAGCACGCCTCTGGGATGCAAATTCCAATTGGGTTACATGGTCTCAGGTGAGCGTCCTAGGGCCCTCTTGTTTAATTCCCACGCGTCAGAAACCGGGAGCTCGAGTCAAAGGAAAGCCCTGTAATTCATTCTCATAATGACCATAAAAAAGAAACATGATAATGTGCATAGGATAAACAAATTGTCTTTTGCAGTGAAACATAAATATACACGAATGTATTATATCAACATTGTTATAATTTTTGATCAGAAAACATCATGTCATTGAAAAAAAAAGGTAACTTTTATCAGTTCAAATCATAAGTAAAACACTCATTTTAGGGCACACCTATCACTTTCACTAATCTCTTAATTGCACATCACTTTGATTTGGCAGGTGCATACAGGCGAGCAAGTCTGCGTTTTTTCATATTGTGCCAGTGGGCAATAGCTCTGTTGTTGGCAAAATCTGCCACAGATGATCCACGGGCCAGTTTCATCAGGAGTTCAAGATTCTCTGGAGTGAGGGCAGTGCATGAATTTAGCTTAATACTGTTTTGGAGACTGAAGCCACGTTCACAAGCTACACTGGTAACAGGGATACACAAAGACATTTTCAGAAGTTTGCTTGTCATGGGATACTCCTCTGTGAAGTTGCGAAGCACCATTCGACACATAGCACCGTAGGGGAGAGGGACTTGTAGGAGCCTTGAAGGAGCTTCTGAATGCCTGTATACTCCTGCTGGAGCACAGCTTTATCTACATGGAACTTCTCAGCAGGGAGGGAGAGATGTTTTACAATGTCTTTATGTTGCAACATTTCATTTACTGTGGCGTGCTCATACACCTTGAATGCCTCAAGCACAGGAGGTTGTGAGCCAAGTCGAGATTTGACACCACTTATCACACTGTCAATGAACTCCTCTTCAGTGTGTGGATATGTTTGGCCTCGTTGGAATGCGTAAGTGGAATGCCCTTGAAATAGACCTTAGCTCCATTATTGTCCAGATGGCTCTGCAGGTCTTTCATGCAATCTCCATCTACACTTTTCAAGCCCTCTAGTCGACCAAGGGTGCTCTCAACCTCTGAACCAAGCTGACTCGAGTCGACCAACGGTGCTCTCAACCTCTGAAACAAGCTTACTCGAGTAGACCAAGGGAGCTCTCAAGCTTGGGACCAAGCTGACTCAAGTTGAGCTCATCTGCTTGAAGTTTTTGCAGAGTTGCCCAACGATCTTAAGAATATTAATTGCTGTGAAGACTGGAAATTTATAATGCATGACATCTTTTAGAAGTCCAGTGGCGATGACATCCCCGACAGAGTTTTTTCCATCATTGAACTGAAGATACATCACGATTCCGCCATAGCACTTATGCACAGCATGGACAGCATCCTCCATGGCCAACCAGCGGATGTTGATTGGGTCATTGAGTTTGAGAGTTGGCTCCTCCATCACTTTCTGCATTTCATTGAGCTTGCTGCTGCGGATACCAGAACCAGTCACATGGATATACAGATTTTTCAGAGTCTGTCGGTAGGTCTGGAGGTATGCAACATCCTTCACAGCATCTGAGCATGCCAGAGCTAGGCAATGCGCTACGCAATGGACATGAGTGAGATGGGGACTTGTCTAAGACGAACACCTACACCACTGGATCGTCCAAACATGACAGACGCACCATCACTACGTAGTCCTACAAGATTTACACTCTTACAAGATTTACACTCTCTAGACCTAAATTCTTTAGAAATGACTGGATTTCCCTTGTTAGAGTTTCAGCAGTTCCATCACTAATTCTCACATTTGCAACAAGTTCAGATTTAACAATAAGGTCCTTGGGGCATACATACCTTATATATACCACAAGTTTTTTGTGCACTGATAAGTCTGTACTTTCATCAATGATTAGTCCATAGTGTTTTGCTGCTTTTAGTTCCTATTTCAGATCAGTGTCAAGCACATGTGAAAGGCTTTCTTGGACATCTTGGATGGTCGTGGCGTGTAATTCTTGGTATTTATGATCCTTTCCACTCAGCTTCAGGAATTGTAGGAGGCGGTTCACGTCTGTGTTAGGGTCTCTGTTCTTGGCATAAAAGTAGACTGTTCTGAAGAGCATGGTGTCTTCCTCTGAGGCTTGCGGGACTGGTTGGTCATGGGATGACTCATCAGGAGTGGCGTCTGTACCATACAGTTGCTGCCGCAGACGGTGGGCATCAACAGCTGCTTTGTGGTCGTCACATCCATTGTGTTTGGATAGGGTAGACTTCTGCAGGTTTCTTGAAATCTCACAGTTAACCAAAAAAATGATGATATATTATTACCATCAAACAACTTTACCAAAAAAAAAATCAAGTGTTGGTCATTATTTAAAACATTCCCCAATAATAAGAACTTTCTTGTCTTGCAACTTTTTTACCTAAAAAACAACAGGTAAGTATAGTTCAACACCGTATATCTGTGCATGTTCAATACTATTACTCATTTTGAACGTATCGTAACCTCGCGACTTTTTAAGATGATAATAATCGTTAGCTTAACAGTAATTTCTTATACACTCTGTCATCTAGATCTAGATACAAACTCATTTTATTTTAAAATAATATAAAAGGAAATATAGGGAACAAAGGTAGTAACGAGAAACCTCGTGGTTTTAATCCAAATTAAATTTCATATGTATGATGTATTTTTAAGAAAGACTCACCAGCACCACCCTGCACGAAGGCATTCTTTTTCTTGGAGGCATGGCAGAGTGTACAAAACATGCGGTTGGTCTCTCCATCGTACTCTAGCTAGTCAAATACTTTTAGCCAGTCACTTTGAAATGTAGAATGAATTTCACGTTTGCCCGTATTAGGCTTTTTCGCAGGTTGCGAAGTCACGTCAATCGACGTTAAGTCTTCAGTTTCAACATGGCAACGTTTTTTGGGAAACCCAAAGCTATCCAGCGTTCTCTGGGCCATCATGCACAGAAATGACTTAAGATATTTCATTCAAAATGTTCATCGTTACTCAAATTAAAATGAAAACAAAATCACACATTTTAATTACCCCGAAAATAAGTGCTACAGATTAAACAAACTGCAAAAATATTGATCCCTGAGAAGAGAGCTGTATTGTTTACGATGGAGATGCCTACCTACACATAACGTGTTAATTTGGTGTGCCCTTAAAATTACAATCGATCTGTGACAAACAAAGCAAGTGCGGCATATTTCTGCTAATTATCAAAGCGTGATCGTTTTCCTTCGAGCTGCGAGCCGTCCTCTTGCCAAAAATAGATAGATGGAGCACAATGTTAGTCGCTATAGCCACACCCGTTGTTTTGATAAGAATGTGTCATCTGTCCAAACAACGTTTTGTATACATGTCAGTACATTTAGTGTGCAGAATTAAATCACGTAATCAGGCCCCACGACTAGGAACGTTACTTAAGTCCAGTGTTAGACTTAAACTTATTTGTTTTACTCAAATTTCCGACTTGAGATGAGTCTGGAAACAATTTGATGACTACGAAAAATTTTAATCTTAAACAAAGTCTTAAATTTGAGTTTTAGATTACTTTTTTTGAGACAGCGTTCATGCTGTCTCAAAAAAATAATAACAAGCTTAAAAATGGCAGACAATGTGATAGAACGCATCGAGCGTATGGAAATGTTGGCAGAACGGAGGCGGGAGAGAGTGCCAAGAATCTTTAGAGATCGAAATAACCCTCTAGAGACTCTTGGCAGGGATGAAATAAGAGAACGTTATCGTTTCTGGCCAGAATCAATTAACAATATTGTGGGAATGGTCGTCCCTTTGCTCCAAACAAATACGCGGAGGAGCAACCCGGTACCACCTGTGCTGTCTGTACTAATAACTTTACAGTTTTTCGCAAGCAATGCTCACTATCTGCTGATCGGGCAAATTCATGGCATATCAAGACAAGCTGTTGGAGCAGCCGTAACCAAAGTAACAGCTGCCATCATTTGCATGATGGGGCGTTTCATAGCATTTCCATCTGGTATTGATGCGACAGCGACAAACAAGAATTTCTATGCAATCGCAGGTTTGTTTATTTTGCGAATGTTTTGTGGCGAATCGGTATTGTGGCGAATCGTTATAATACCAAAGGGCGACAACTTGCCTAACAAAAACTGATGCTTGGTATTTGACTTCCGTTATATACTAATGAACGGCTATGATGAACATGATTAACAAACGACTGCTCACGTCTTATTTCGACATGAGATTGATTGCTTACATTATCTAGAATATTTTTACGGTTCGATCTCTACTTCAGTTCTCGATGAATTATTATTTGGAAAAATTAATGAAGTGTATGTATATTGGGATGGTACACAATCCGCATCACTACAATTATGATGACGAAATAAGTCAATCTAACGTATAATGGGTATGTATATTGGGATGGTACACAATCCGCATCACTACAATTATGATGACGAAATAAGTCAATATAACGTATAATGGGTATGTATATTGGGATGGTACACAATCCGCATCACTACAATTATGATGGCGAAATAAGTCAATCTAACGTATAATGGGTATGTATATTGGGATGGTACACAATCCGCATCACTACAATTATGATGACGAAATAAGTCAATCTAACGTATAATGGGTATGTATATTGGGATGGTACACAATCCGCATCATTACAATTATGATGACGAAATAAGTCAATATAACGTATAATGGGTATGTATATTGGGATGGTACACAATCCGCATCACTGCAATTATGATGACGAAATAAGTCAATCTAACGTATAATGGGTATGTATATTGGGATGGTACACAATCCGCATCACTACAATTATGATGACGAAATAAGTCAATCTAACGTATAATGGGTATGTATATTGGGATGGTACACAATCCGCATCATTACAATTATGATGACGAAATAAGTCAATCTAACGTATAAAGTGTATGTATATTGGGATGGTACACAATCCGCATCATTACAATTATGATGACGAAATAAGTCAATCTAACGTAT
This sequence comes from Congeria kusceri, assembly GCA_027627225.1. Lineage (NCBI taxonomy): Eukaryota > Metazoa > Mollusca > Bivalvia > Myida > Dreissenidae > Congeria > Congeria kusceri. The sequence continues at coordinate 62,771,215 of CM051034.1, forward strand.
AATGGGTATGTATATTGGGATGGTACACAATCCGCATCACTACAATTATGATGACGAAATAAGTCAATCTAACGTATAATGGGTATGTATATTGGGATGGTACACAATCCGCATCACTACAATTATGATGACGAAATAAGTCAATCTAACGTATAAAGTGTATGTATATTGGGATGGTACACAATCCGCATCACTGCAATTATGATGACGAAATAAGTCAATCTAACGTATAAAGTGTATGTATATTGGGATGGTACACAATCCGCATCATTACAATTATGATGACGAAATAAGTCAATCTAACGTATAAAGTGTATGTATATTGGGATGGTACACAATCCGCATCATTACAATTATGATGACGAAATAAGTCAATCTAACGTATAATGGGTATGTATATTGGGATGGTACACAATCCGCATATTTACAATTATGATGACGAAATAAGTCAATCTAACGTATAAAGTGTATGTATATTGGGATGGTACACAATCCGCATATTTACAATTATGATGACGAAATAAGTCAATCTAACGTATAAAGTGTATGTATATTGGGATGGTACACAATCCGCATCATTACAATTATGATGACGAAATAAGTCAATCTAACGTATAAAGTGTATGTATATTGGGATGGTACACAATCCGCATCACTGCAATTATGATGACGAAATAAGTCAATCTAACGTATAATGGGTATGTATATTGGGATGGTACACAATCCGCATATTTACAATTATGATGACGAAATAAGTCAATCTAACGTATAAAGTGTATGTATATTGGGATGGTACACAATCCGCATCATTACAATTATGATGACGAAATAAGTCAATCTAACGTATAAAGTGTATGTATATTGGGATGGTACACAATCCGCATCATTACAATTATGATGACGAAATAAGTCAATCTAACGTATAATGGGTATGTATATTGGGATGGTACACAATCCGCATCACTACAATTATGATGACGAAATAAGTCAATCTAACGTATAATGGGTATGTATATTGGGATGGTACACAATCCGCATCACTGCAATTATGATGACGAAATAAGTCAATCTAACGTATAATGGGTATGTATATTGGGATGGTACACAATCCGCATCACTACAATTATGATGACGAAATAAGTCAATCTAACGTATAATGGGTATGTATATTGGGATGGTACACAATCCGCATCATTACAATTATGATGACGAAATAAGTCAATCTAACGTATAAAGTGTATGTATATTGGGATGGTACACAATCCGCATCATTACAATTATGATGACGAAATAAGTCAATCTAACGTATAATGGGTATGTATATTGGGATGGTACACAATCCGCATCATTACAATTATGACGACGAAATAAGTCAATCTAACGTATAATGGGTATGTATATTGGGATGGTACACAATCCGCATCATTACAATTATGATGACGAAATAAGTCAATCTAACGTATAATGGGTATGTATATTGGGATGGTACACAATCCGCATCACTACAATTATGATGACGAAATAAGTCAATCTAACGTATAAAGTGTATGTATATTGGGATGGTACACAATCCGCATCACTACAATTATGATGACGAAATAAGTCAATCTAACGTATAATGGGTATGTATATTGGGATAGTACACAATCCGCATCATTACAATTATGATGACGAAATAAGTCAATCTAACGTATAATGGGTATGTATATTGGGATAGTACACAATCCGCATCATTACAATTATGATGACGAAAAATAAGTCAATCTAACGTATAATGGGTATGTATATTGGGATGGTACACAATCCGCATCACTACAATTATGATGACGAAATAAGTCAATCTAACGTATAATGGGTATGTATATTGGGATGGTACACAATCCGCATCATTACAATTATGATGACGAAATAAGTCAATCTAACGTATAATGGGTATGTATATTGGGATGGTACACAATCCGCATCACTACAATTATGATGACGAAATAAGTCAATCTAACGTATAATGGGTATGTATATTGGGATGGTACACAATCCGCATCATTACAATTATGATGACGAAATAAGTCAATCTAACGTATAATGGGTATGTATATTGGGATGGTACACAATCCGCATCACTACAATTATGATGACGAAATAAGTCAATATAACGTATAATGGGTATGTATATTGGGATGGTACACAATCCGCATCACTACAATTATGATGACGAAATAAGTCAATCTAACGTATAATGGGTATGTATATTGGGATGGTACACAATCCGCATCATTACAATTATGATGACGAAATAAGTCCATCTAACGTATAATGGGTATGTATACCTGTTCAGACTTCGCGAAAGCTAAAAAAAAGTGTCAGACATTCGGTCTGACAAACTTTAAAAACTTGTCGGACCGAAAAGATTTTTATCGGACCGAATAAAAGAACTCTTTAATTTTTACTTGGTGTTTTTCTTTGTTTTTTGAAATTTTTCATATAGTATCACTATAACAATAAAACATATTTCATGATTTATTGCAGAACAACCGTTTTACAATTGAAATATCAATACGATATGAAGTTGACTTCAGTTCACAGTCCAATACATGTGTCTTCAGAAAACTTATGTGTCATTATTACTGGTATATGTCATCACATTACTATAATTTAACTCTTCGTCTTGAAAGTCTATGCAATCTTCTGATTCACTTTCATTGTCTGAATCACATAAAGCATTCAGCTCCGATTCCAAAGATACATAGGATTTAGAAACATTCGCTTCAGACACATCACAAACAGAGACCTCCACGTTCTGGTCAACTTCAAGAGTTTGACTAGCGGGTACTGCTTCACTTGATCCTTCATACTGCAGTGTTTTTGTTCGTTGATATAATGGTCTGCGCCCAGCCATGGATTCCGCCTTAAAGAAAGACACAGTCACAATATTATTGATAATTAAAGGTAATATGGGTTTTATAATAATTTTCTTCCAATAATTATAACGAAAAACTGCTACTAATTACCCCTATACTTGTAATAATCAAAGAAACTTCTATTTAGTATTTAATATTCTTAGTAACTAACAGCTGATAGTTGGTTACGATAAGAATTATTAAGTTAAAAAGCTGAAATATTACTACAAAGTACATATTTTATTCTCAGTTTCAAAATCTGATACAGAATACGTATACCATCCATGTGTGAATTGCATCATCTGTTGGTTTTCTTTAGATTGGAAATGTCAGACCTATTTTTGTCACCGGCATAAAACTTTTCACAATCAGTGCAAAACATTACTTCTTTTTCTTCATCGTACCTGAGCCAGGTATGTTTCTTCCATTCTGGATTAAATGTTCGTTTAATGCGCTTTTGCTCATATTCTCTTCTTTTGGCTAACATTTGGTTTTCGTCAGGTTTTCTTTTTTTTCCAGGTACAGCCCCTTCGAAATACTTCAACGACGCCATGTTTCGTAAATGATGTAATACGCACAATACAGCCCATATATGATATGGCAGACAATGATGAAGGACAACTATCGAAACGGGACCGTTACGCGTCTTAAATTATGTTCTTTAATTTTTACGTTACCTGTTACTACTTACCTGTTGTGAAACACACTCACATCCAGTTTTAATTCAGTCTACCAAATAATTATTGTATTTTATGATTTTAAAAAATAGTACACGTTACCTTTCTATGAGTTGTTTGCAATGGTTTCAACTTTGATGGGCGAAAAAGACCGGATTGACTACAGAGCGTCGAAACGTCTTAGGGCCAAAACACCAGAAAAAGATGCAACATGTTAAACGATTGGTTTATTGAGAACATTTTCACCAATGAAAATGCACCTTTCAAACTCGTTGTAAAATGCCAAGAATCGAGGTTACACAACACACTTATTAACGAAATTACCAACGCGAGTTTGCCGATTTTTTTATACATTTTAACGCCAGATTTTGAACATTTTGTATAATATATCATTACAAAAAACTGTCGGACGGTCGGACCGATGATTTCTGAATCAATATCGGTCCGACTCAAAATTTGTCGGTCTTGTCCGACGGACCGACGGTTTTCGCGAAGTCTGCCTGTTGCTTAGGAAGTCTTTCATTAGTTGCCTTATTGTCTGAATAGTGTTATGTATTATTTTCTGGATTGTATATTGTATGACTACTTTGTGTCTATAAGAAAAAATGTTGGATTATTTAAATTGTGTAATTTAGATCTATAAATAAAATGCTTTTTAACTTGTGTTATTCACAAGTACTATACTAGATTACTAGCATATCATTTTTGTTGAAGGTTTCTAAATTTATACTGTTCCAACATTAATCATTTGGCACTTTATCAACTGAATAAAGGCATCATCAACAAGTAAAATAAGATAACAATTTTGATTTAAATTCCATTTTAAGGTGAGCATTAAAGCCAAACTATGAATTGTAAACAAAATGATTTATGATTTTCACTTTAAGTATCGCAATAACAATGTTGTTTTTTTTATATTGTTTTTTTTTTTAACAAATGTATGCATGATAACTGCGTGATGAACATGAAGTCATCACTGTTCTAAATGCACACCATTTAGTTAAAAATATATCTACTTTTGTTACCAGTGTGTAATTTAAATAACTTATTTTTTCCAACAGATCTTAAATTTCTGACATAATGGTAATCATTTAAGTTCCACATTTTCAAACGTTATTGATGTTAATAACAGTCAAGCAGTATATTGATGTAAATGATATTTTTCATTATTGATTTTCAGGATTTCCTAATGTAATTGGGTGTATAGACGGAACGCATATTCGGATTCGAGCACCAGCACAACATGAAGAAGATTATGTGAATAGGAAGGGTTTTCATTCCATAAACTGTCAGGTATCTTAAAATTATCATGCCCTAGATCGCTACGACTAACTTTTGGATTATGAAATTTGTTCATTCAAAATTATTTTCTTTTTAGCTTCGGCGTAAAGCTCTTGTTAAGGTTTGCGTGGAACAACTCCATATCTCTATAACTATTACATATATTCAATTTAAAATACACACATGTCTTCTATGTCATCCTGTGAGGTCACAGACCAAGGCCCATAACTATGACCTGCTATTTAGCTGAATTATGCCCTTTTTTGTACTAAAAAATTACAGGTGAATGTTTGCATGCAACAAATTCATATCTCTATATCTACTACATATATTCAGTTGAAACTTCACAAATGTCTCCAGGGTCTTAATATAAGGTAATTGGCCAAGGCACATAACTGTGATCAGCAATTTAGCATAAATATGCCAATTTTTTGTAGTGACAAAGGCTTATAACTCTGACAAAGTGAATAGTCAAGCGCGCTGTCCTGAGACAGCTCTTGTTCTGTATATGTTGTGACCAATGACCATTACTGTGTCAAAGAGGAATGAATAGTCGAGCGCACTGTTGTGATACTGCTCTTGTTTTTTTCTTCAGATGATGTGTGATTGTAAATTCCGCATTACAAATGTGGTTGCTAAGTGGCCTGGCAGTGTCCACGATAGTCGTATGTTTGCTGACAGTTCCTTGTGCAGAAGATTTGAGGATGGTAAAAATGTCAAACAGCAAATGCTTTTTAAAACAAACACAATTTTCATTTAGCTTAACTAGATACTAATCATTTTTTATCATATACTTTACTCATCATTTTATATACTTCCAGTTATTTTTAGTGGTTACAAATACATGTCCACCAGAGGGCAGTGGCATTTTCCTTATATATACAGCATATAAGTGTCCTTTCATTTCTGACATTCCTTACTTAATAAACTAGTGGAGCGATACAGGCACTTAGCCGATTCTTCATGTAACTTGCTCAGAACATTTTAGTTACTTTGGCCCTCATGTGAGCGACCTTGGGCCTTTGTACGTCTTGTTTTCTTACTATCATACTTGCAGGTCAGTTGGATGGAATCTTCTTGGGCGATTCTGGATATGCATGTCAGCGCTTTCTTATGACCCCATATCTAAATCCAACCACAGCTGCACAGGAAAGGTTGTTACATATATTTTTGCAATTATACATTAAATGTATTGAATGTATACACTAACTCAAAAGTCAGCATTAATAAGTTAATGGAAAACTTGGTTATGTTAGTTCTGTTATATAAACTGTCTGCAGATTATATATATATATATATTTTATTGAAAACTTTAAAACTAAATTACTTGCATTACTTTACAAATTTCCTTAAATTATTATGACTTGTCTGCATTTGTCGTCATTGAGAACATTACATAAACAAAACCTCTCAAACACACTATTAAATATGTACTATTCACTGTGAATCAGGTGATAGAACCTGTGTCTCTTGTTAACTCGCATGAGCACAAAGTTTTTGCAGTAAGTATTGTGACCTTCTTGTTTAAATTATTTGAGGTATGCTTTGTTCTTATTATTTGTCACTATTGTACACATCACCAATCAAATGTTTTAAATAGTCATTTACCTTTTAACTTGCTAACAAATAACTTACTCTGTATTAAATTGCAGATTCAACAGAGCACTTTGTAAGACTAGAGTTCTGATTGAACAAACTTTTGGAATGGTCAAAAGAAGATTTCCCATCCTGGCATATGGAATAAGAACTGAGCCAAGGAAAGCATGCAAAATAATAGTGGCATATGTAATCCTTCACAATTTTGGTTTTGTGAACGGGGACGTATTTAGAAGAGCAGTCACTGAGCCTGATGATGTGCCAGAAACTGTTCAGGCAGAGAATGATGTCAGTGGCCAGCACTTTCGCGACTTGTTGTGTGCTAATTTTTTCAGATAGTTTCGTGATAACTTTCACAAGTAAGAGAAATGAAGGCCTTGAATTTATGGTGACATTTTTAGGCACAATAGAATACAACCCAATTTAAAAAAAAAAAAAAAAAAAATTGCATTCACTTTAGTGTATTGTTTTTGTTTTTGTTTATAGAAGCTGTCATTGCACTTACTATACTTTTAATGAGCATATGTTTCAATTCAGTATCAATGTCAATTTATAACCCTTCCTAGCATAAGAACTGTGTAATTAACTTCATTGGCCAAAGTGACATTCGTCTGAAAAATGAATACATTGCATTGTATATAGACTGAAATTGTTGCTGTTATTGAATTACCGTCCTTATTGTATATATTGTATATTTTGATATTATTGAAATGGATTTTGCTTTTTTAAATATTGATGATGCAAGAGAAATGAATAGCATTTAAATTATTTGCATATATATTTATTGAAGAACTATGAATCATATGTCACATTTTATATTATTACATGTCATAAATGTATTGATTCAACTTGGTGCTATATAGGTAAGAACAAGTAAACTAAAAAAGATTGCATACTGTTGTATTATTACATGTCAGGATAATTTTTAAATATTTTTTAACACTCGCTTGACAAAATATTTAACTCGTACTTTAACTATGAATACCAAATTTATTAATTATAAATTACAATACATAGACATACTGCAACATAAATGTTTTTGTCGTTGGATATTGTGTAAATTAAATTGTTTTATTTTGTTAATAATTGTAATCTGTGATATATATTTATATTTGATCTCCAAATGGAATAACTAATCCATTTCCAGATTGCAGTTGAATCTCAACAAGTTTCAATTTTCTATCAAAGAGCTGTTTCTCGTGTGCAATTCTATTTTGAAGAAGAATGATCTCTAAAGCAGCTCGCGTCAGCTCCTTATCATACAGTTCATCGTAGCTGTTCCTTTTCCTCTTAAATTTTCTTGAAACATTGTAAAAGTATAATTACAGCTAATGGGTCTGAATTGTATACTGCACATTGATATAAATTCTGCACACTGATATAAGTAAATCAGAAGATTAAACTACAGACGAATGTTTATGATTCCCCCCATGTTCAGAAAATGGTTTATACCCACATTCCATATAAATTTAAATACTATTTACTACATTGGTCGCTTTTTAAAAATATGACCTTTGCCCGATGTGTGCACATCACTCTACTTGTTTTACGCATGTTTAATAGGAATACCCCCCGTTTCGGTTGGTCGTAAAATATAGCAAATCTTTCAATAGTAACATATCCCGAAATTCACGAAATCATTGAGAAAAATGGCGAACGCTTGTGTTTATGTAATTTGTAAACACATTTAGATCTACATTGGCCGTATTTCACTTTTAAAAATGGCAGTCGTGAATAAAGGGATTATCGGGTAATTGATAGAGTCGGGAAATGTATGTGAATGAGCAATATCTCAGTCAAAATCGATCAAGCATGTCCGATTTTTTTTTTGAACTTACAGAAACGTCCGCGGGTAGGATTTTCGGTGTATGGCGAGAATTTTTGGACGTAAATTATGTCCGTACGCCTGCTAACGAAAGCCCTGCCTATAGTTTTAATATGAAATAAGTTACTCTATAGGCAAATGGTAAATGCCAGAGACCTTACATCTACAAAGTCAAAATAGCGAATGCACTAAGATAGAAAAATCTTTTACACCTATTGATTATAGATCAAAGCATCTCACTATAAAAGCATGGGTCGGACATTAGTAAAAACAGTTCACAAATATTCACTCACGCTGACACTTTTCAGTCTCTAATTGGATTAGTGGTTAGTTAAATATCAATAAGATTAGTAGTGAATACCCAGTTACAAATACAATAATGTTGCAAGTAAAAATTTTGAATATTGTAAGACTTATTGTTGTCTGCCAAACATATAAACTGCACATCCCGGTGTGCAAGCCTGTGAACACCTTTATCTTCTTCTATATTTCTTCCAGTCACTAGATTTTGATTTACGACAGAAAATAGTGTGTAAATGTACACCCACATTTTTTCTGCATTAATAAACTCCCAAATTTCATTTTTCACTGCATATCTTCCAATTTTGTGCGTGTAATTTACGTGTATACATGCCTTATCTGGGCCTCTGATACATGGCGATATGCAAACAATATGCAATGCTTTTCCCCAAAGTTTGAATGTGAACATTATGTTTACTTCGTTATCTGCAACCACTCAAGATGTCAAGGGGACCAAGTTTGGGGGGAAAATATATGAGGCGTGCCGTGGGAAAACCGGTCTTAATGCATATACATAAAGTGTCGTCCCGGATTAGCCTGTGCAGTCCGCACAGGCTAATCCAGGACGGCACTTTCCACCTACATGAATTCATGTTTAGAAGGGACTTTGAAACAGAAAATACCATAAAAGCGGAAAGTGCCATCCTAAATTAGCCTGAGCGGACTGCACAGGCTAATCCGGGACGACACTTTACGCACATGCATTAAATCTGGTTTTCTAACGACGTGCCTCTTATTATAATTGTTACCGGTATACTCAGCGCTGGGAGAAGAGGATTCTATGATGGCCAAATTGGCCTTTCAACACACTGAAGCGTGTGATACAATGTAAGAAAGTGTTACAAGGAGATATTCTGATTTTTGGTTCATTGAAGAGATTCTTCCTTTACTAGTTGCCATATTTGTTATTCAACTGCCTAATAAAACTAAAAACGCATCCAGTAGGCGAGCTTACCCAGGGCTTTTTCCTTCTGTAGAACGGGCCGTTAGAAGGCGTCATCCCCTCAGAAAAAGTATTTCAGATTATGCATTTTTTTACCCTTAAACTGATCTCAATCAAGGATTTTTCATTCTCCTGCTAAGAAAAGTTTCCCCCGTAATTCCAAAACTTACGCTATTTTTCCCCAAAATGACGGCCAAGGGCCCCAATCCCCAATAGGTGAAAAAAGCCCTGCTTTCATGCACTAACACTAAGGTTGGCTGATTGTTAAGACACAACAAGTGCAACTTCCAGGTGCATTTACTTAACAACTACAATAAATTATTGTTTGAAACTAAAGAAGTCAGTTAGAGATGACATGTTATGCTTACATGTCTATCAATCCACATTTCAGAACAGCAGCCTGTAAGATGGTACTGGGGGAGGAAGATCCTGCGATTGTTCAAAACAGGGTAGGTAGAGTGGGGTTGGTCCATGTTACAGAATAGGGTAGGTAGTCTGGTTGGTCCATGTTACAGAACTGGGTAGGTAGTCTGGTTGGTCCATGTTACAGAACTGGGTAGGTAGTCTGGTTGGTCCATGTTACAGAGCTGGGTAGGTAGAGTAGGGTTGGTCCATGTTACAGAACTGGGTTGGTAGTCTGGTTGGTCCATGTTACAGAGCTGGGTAGGTAGAATGAGGTTGGTCCATGTTACAGGACTGGGTAGGTAGTGTGGTTGGTCCTTGTTACAGAGCTGGGTAGGTAGAGTAGGGTTGGTCCATGTGATAGTACTGGGTAGGTAGTCTGGTTGGTCCATGTTACAGAAAAGGGTAGGTAGAGTAGGTTGGTCCATGTTACAGAACTGGGTAGGTTAGTCTGGTTGGTCCATGTTATACAGAACAGGGTAGGTAGAGTGGGGTTGGTCCATGTTACACAACAGGGTAGGTAGTCTGGTTGGTCCATGTTACAGAACAGGGTAGGTAGAGTGGGGTTGTTCCATGTGATAGTACTGGGTAGGTAGTCTGGTTGGTCCATGTTACAGAAAAGGGTAGGTAGAGTGGGGTTGGTCCATGTTACAGAACTGGGTAGGTAGAATAGGGTTGGTCCATGCTACAGAACTGGGTAAGTAGTTGGTCCATGTTACAGAACAGGGTAGGTAGTCTGGTTGGTCCATGTTACAGAACAGGGTAGGTAGTCTGGTTGGTCCATATTACAGAACTGGGTAAGTAGTCTGGTTGGTCCATATTACAGAACTGGGTAAGTAGTCTGGTTGGTCCATGTTACAGAACAGGGTAGGTAGTCTGGTTGGTCCATATTACAGATCGGGGTAGTCAGAGTGGGGTTAGTCAATGTGATAATGCAGGGCTTGTCTTGCTGTAATGATGGAGGTCCTATAAATATAAATGCATTTTTTCCTAGCAACATTTCGTTAAAAGTTATGCATTTTCCCCCACAATTTCACTTTACACCTGTATTTTCAAAAATCCCCTTTTACACATTTCCGAGATAATTATCCCTTTATGTTAGGGTCTGGGCCCCATCACCAGCCTCTGAAAAAAAACTCTGTTGGTGTCAATATAACCATAGGCAGAAAAGGGGGGGGGCGAAAACAGCGTGCACTCCCTTTAAAATTGTCCAACATTCGATTTTCAAACCTCACAATAACTTAAAACATACGCATTTAGTTGTCAGTGACGTTTTCTTCATTGGATTTATTGCAATTATTAAACCCGTCAGAGCTCCAGATAACGTGCGTAAAGGCGTAAATATGCATTAAAATAAACAAAAAACGATTTAGATTTAAAATTGTGCGTAAAGTTAAGCATCGAATAAAAATGAAAACAAGAATTCGAAATTCGTAAACGCGCGTAACATGTAAGTTAACCAGTTTCGGCAGTGTCGGAAACTCACGAGGACTGAATCGTCTAGGCGCTCAATACAAGATGCATAGCAAAATTCACTGTGATTCATAACGTCACTTAAGCGCTTTCTATTTGGAATGAGAGCCCAAATTCAAAACGGGCGATAGTGTAGACAGTTGATATTCACTTGTTCAATGTTCGCTGACTGTGAAGCGTGTTAATATGATAGTAGTATAATACTTTTAATACATTTATCATACAATGGGAAAGGTAGAAAGTTTAATAAAATGAATGTTTTATTAGGCTGATAAATTATACTTCGGCCATGACCGTGTGACCATCTTGTCCGGAGCCAAAATGAAGTGGACAGTCTTTGCAATTGGTAAACAAAAATCAAAATGGTGGAGAACACAAGTTCATCGAAGCGTGAAAGGCTTCAAAAGCCAGTTAGTGGCCAGAAAACTATGCTAGTGCTTTCTTTTTTTAATCATAACCACGAGAATTAAGTTATCAAAACAGAGTTCTACCAAATATAAACGATATGGTGAATCAAAAGCTGCCCTAAGGCATTGTGGTACTGTCAGCAAAATATTTGAAACATGCACTTTTTAACAGCAAAAGAGCAGTTTTCTAAATGTTTGAAGTCACAGATTAAAATAATATAAACTTTTGGTGTCACTGCAGATGATGAGCAATCGTTTAGAACCATTTTAGATGACCTGAGAAGAGTACTCAATGGTTAGCTATTGTGGTCAGTCAAAATATGGTGTCTGTTTAATAAGTTCTGATGTATTGAGCTCCTTATTAACTATACCTGCATAGGTAGGGCAAATAGTGTTATCTGCACACTGAACACCAGTATGCAATATTCACATGACATGGCAATAAACATGGTGGTTAAGTGTCATATTTAGAACTAAGTATTGATGTTTCATATTCAATTGTAAAAAATTATAAAATCAATCGTTTTTAAGAATTCAGTTTTAAATAAGGTAGTAAAATAAGAATTGCCCTAGAAAGTTATCTGGAGCTCTGACCCGTTATGTGGTATTTTCATTAAATTGTTTCTTTTTGAAGATATTGCATCGTTCCGATATATATCTTAACATCTCAGAGAGACCAACAGCAGTTTTGGCAGTTACTGAATAGTTCGGCCCCCCCCCCCCATCCTAACTCATCATCCTGCTTATCATGTTTTCTATTTGTTGTAAGTTTTTCAGCATGACATGAACAAATAGCTTTTTAAGGTTGCTGTATTCGGTCAGAAAAGCTTATTTGAATGTGTGAAGTCCATGTATCAATAAGGTATCCTGAGAATAAAATTTATTTGCAATAATAATCTACAAGAAACAAAGAAAAAAACAATTTCGATAACAAAATATCAGTGAAGCGTTAATGCACTAGTTGCTTATGTTAATGCATTACCCTGGAAAATAATATGTCCTTACACTATGAAGCTGTGGCCTTGAGACTTCAAAAGTTCTCAGAAAAAAGTCTTATTATTAAAAAACAACTGACCAATGAAAGTTGAGGCTGATTTGTAACATAAATTTTGAATGGCCAATATTTTTTAGGCTGACATTAATTTTGAGTGGCCAATATTTTGAGGCTGATTTGTAACATTAATTTTGAATTGCCAATATTTTGAGGCTGATTTGTAACATTAATTTTGAATGGCCAATATTTTTGAGGCTGATTTGTAACATTAATTTTGAATGGCCAATATTTTGAGGCTGATTTGTAACATTAATTTTGAATGGCCAATATTTTGAGGCTGATTTGTAACAATAATTTTGATTGGCCAATATTTTGAGGCTGATTTGTAACATTAATTTTGAATGGCCAATATTTTGAGCTAAACAACTGACCAATGAAAGTTGAGGCTGATTTGTAACATTAATTTTGAATGGCCAATATTTTGAGGCTAATTTGTAACATTAATTTTGAATGGCCAATATTTTGAGGCTGATTTGTAACAATAATTTTGAATGGCCAATATTTTGAGTTAAGACGAGGCTTGAGATTGAGAACGTCCGTAATCATGGGACCTGTGCTGCCATGATCACTAAACAATAAGTTACCGGCCACATAGCTTGTGTGGGGATTGGTCATCATATAATTTCTAGGGCCAAACGCCCTACCTATGATTCAAATTGGGCAGTTGTCAGTTACTGGCATAAGTAGGTGCAATTGGTATTGGTAAACCGCTTAGATCGGCTGAGCTTGCCCAGGAAAAGTGTGAGTAGGTTAACTGTCCGCCGTTATATGACTGAAGTACTGTTAAAACAAGGCGACAAATCGAAACAAACAAACAAAACAAATACACTTTTTACTTTGCAGGTTGCAAGCATCCAAGCTTTGGGAGGAACTGGCGCTCTTAAACTGGCTGCAGACTTCCTTAAGCAGAACATGAACTATGAAACTGTCTTTGTATCCACACCAACATGGGGTGAGTTAACATGAATTATGAAACTGTCTTTGTATCCAAACCCACTTGGGGTGAGTTAACATGAACTATGAAACTATCTTTGTATCCAAACCCAATGGGTGAGTCAACATAAACTATGAAACTGTCTTTGTATCCAAACCCACTTGGGGTGAGTTAACATGAACTATGAAACTGTCTTCATATCCAAACCCAATGGGTGAGTTAACATGACCTATGAAACTGTCTTTGTATCCAAACCCAATGGGTGAGTTAACATGAACTATGAAACTGTCTTTGTATCCAAACCCACTTGGGGTGAGTTAACATGAACTATGAAACTGTCTTTGTATCCAAACCCAATGGGTGAGTTAACATGAACTATGAAACTGTCTTTGTATCCAAACCCAATGGGTGAGTCAACATAAACTATGAAACTGTCTTTGTATCCAAACCCACTTGGGGTGAGTTAACATGAACTATGAAACTGTCTTCATATCCAAACCCAATGGGTGAGTTAACATGAACTATGAAACTGTCTCCATATCCAAACCCAATGGGTGAGTTAACATGAACTATGAAACTGTCTTCATATCCAAACCCAATGGGTGAGTTAACATGAACTATGAAACTGTCTTTGTATCCAAACCCAATGGGTGAGTTAATATGAATTATGAAACTGTCTTCATATCCAAACCCACTTTGGGTTAGTTAACATGAACTATGAAACCGTCTTCATATCCAGACCCACTTGGCGTGAGTTAACATGAACTATGAAACTGTCTTCAATCCAAACCCACTTTGGGTGAGTTAACATGAACTATGAAACTGTCTTTGTATCCAAACCCACTTTGGGTGAGTTAATTGAAGCAAGATTCACTAACATACATAACACGCAGATAATCATAATGCAGTATTTCACTTCGAGAGTTCAGATGCCAAATGTTTTAAAAGGTGAAAGACGAAGAATCCCATGTTTTCATAAATTGTGGACATGGGTTAAACTTTATATACAATTACATAAATATATCAAAGTTTTCACAAAGAATAAATAATCAGGTAAGAAATAATGTGTAAATGTATTTAACATCTCATTAAAAACCTTCTAATCTACTTCCCTAAAGGCTGACTGAAAGGTCTGAGAAAGATACCATTTAATATGATTTTCACGTGTCTGAAACTCCGATGTGGATTTTATCAGTAAAATAAGAAAAATAAGTATGCTCCCAAGGATGTGGAAAGCGGCCAATACTCTACCCTACATCTGATGGAATGAGGGCATTGTGGAAAGTGGCCAGTACTCTACCCTACATCTGATGGAATGAGGGCATTGTGTACATTAGAAATTATGTTGCTATGTCAGTGTTATCAAAAGCCAACATTGCAAGTGGCAACTAAAATTTCCCAAAAATGGGTATATTTTCGCATTTCTATTAAAAAATATTTCAGAATGATAGGTAAATTTGCAGCATCTAACAATTGGGCTACTCATTCTCATTTCTTAGCGCCATCCTAGTGTTGTGACTGTACTATAATACTATTTGTTCTCAGAAAACCACAAGGGTATGTTCAAACGTACGGGGTTCACCGTCAAGGATTACCGATACTGGAACCCTAAGACCTGTAGCATCGACTTTGACGGCATGTTGGAAGATCTGCGGGTGAGTGGGAGTACGCAGAAGAATTCTCCTTAATAAAGTTTCCACGTATCAAATGTTCAGTGTACGATTTGGAAAATATACTCCTTAAGCAACAATCATGTGTGGGGGAGGGATGAAATTTGGCAAATAAAACAGGAATTGGTAGCTAAATTTGTTAAATTTACAAGTATATGCGGAAACAAACAATTGTTGTGCTATATACTACTGATGTACGTTCTTTAAATTTTGATTTACACCAGTCTGTGTGTTAGAAAAGTGTATATAATATTTTTTTCTGGCACCTGTGAGAAGGGTTAACATTTGTAAATAGTTATATGAAGTTATTGGTAATTTTATGTGTGTGCAAATTCTAGATTTACTTGATAAGGTAGGAAAACCTGGTAATTTGTGTGGACAGATTCTAGAGTAGCTGCACAATTCCAAAATGTGTCAAATAATTATTTTCCCTTGTCTATACGGGCTGGCCTGCCAAAGTCTGTTGTTATACTACACGGATCATTCACAAGCCCAAATTTGTTAATCAGTACATTCTTCCATCTATGTACATGGTGTCCTACTGAAGTATGTTGTGACCCTACACATGATTCCCCAATAATCCCACATTTGTGAATGGTTACATTCTCAGAAATTCTTCCGTCTGTATGCAGGTTTCCCCACAGAAGTCTTTTGTGATCCTACACACAGTCGCCCACAGCCAGGCATTTTGTTAACCATTACATCCTCTCATCTATATACAGGGTGCCCCGCCAGAGTCAGTTGTCATCCTACATGCTGTCACCCACAACCCCACATTTGTTAATGAACTTAATCATTGTTCTGCTGAAGTCAGTTATGATTCTATACGTTGTTGCACAACAATCCCACATTTCGTCACCTTAGAGCAAGAACTGATTATCTGCAATTTTCTAATTTTACAGGAGATGCCAAAAACTGAATATTGTTTTCAAAAATTTACTGTTTTCCATATACATTGTATTTTATTAAATCAAACCATTAATGTATGCATTCTTAAATATTAAATTTTATTAAATGCATCAGAGGAAAGAGATATTTTGATAAATAGCACTTACCAGTTTTTAAGGCTGAAATTTTTTGGTGTAAAAACTGCTCTTATCATGTTTTTACAATAAGTATTTTTGGTGCCAGAACCAGTTATATTAATTATTTCTAATAAATAAACAATTATTATATGCATTTAATTTGTTAAATTATTATTGTGAAATAACAGATCATCAAAAATGGTACAATATGATTTAGGTTACTCTTTTTAAAGAACACTGTTACCAATATACATGTATAGCTGTCACATTAATAGAAATTCCTCTAAATATATTGTGATAAGACTGGTAATCTTCCATAAAAATGACATTAATTTTATTTTGTTTACTAAGTTCTCCAAAAGTAACATTAATTAACTTAGTTCTGTGGAGTATATATATACATTTAGTGTAAACTACTAACATAAATTGATTGTATTTCAATAATAAATTCACTGCAAATGAACAATAAGTGAATGGCAAGTCGTCAAATACTAGTTTTATTTAACAAATTTTGAACAAAAATAACACAAATTATTATAATATTGAATAATAATTTTTATCCAATATTTGCTAAAATACAATATAATGCAATAATTATGTAGTATATCATAATATTATATGTTTCCAAAGTTTAGTCTGTTCAACAATATTAAGGTATCATAAAATAAATGTTGATCTACAGTGTTATTTAGGCGTTTAAAAAGTTGTTTGTTTCCGCTAACCCGATCCCCCCTTATTTTTTCGCCGACCCTAAATGTTTTTTGCCTATAAATCATTAACTTTTTCAGATTTTTGGGGAAAAAGTGCAGTTTTCGCTGATAGTATAAGTTTCTTGCCAGAAATATCTTTCTCTATGACCTTATTTATAGTTTTGGTACAGTTTTTTTGTTGGGAGGCATTTAAAAATTTTACATGCAGTCCAATATACTTAAACTGTGTGGTGAATATGCGGCGAGGAAAAAAAAGTTAAAGAAAAAAAGTTATAATTGACCCCCCACCCCTAGAATTTTTTGGAGATGTAAGCGGAAACCAACCATTATTTTTTTTCTGGCCTTATATGGATGTTCACATACCATATTAAATCTTATAGTATGTATGATCGGAAAGGAAACATCAGGAAAGTTTTTATTAGTTAAGACAATTTAAGCCTCATTTTGATTTTTTAAAATTTCATCACAGCAAAGCCTTTTGAAAATCTAAACTGTTGCCTTTTAATTATTTTTGGCAAGTTCATTTCACATTAGACAAACTCTTTAAAACTATTGCAATTTCAACAATAATTTATATTGTAAAAACATATTTTACAAGTTTTTAAAGTATTAAAGACAGACATGTTCTTCAAACTACATTAACAATGAATGAACCGTAACTTATATTACATGTTAATATGTAAGTATCAATCATAATCCATCATTTCTGGGGTTTCTGCATGTACATATCAACTGGCAAAGTCTTGTAGAACGAGTTATATGCTTTGGTAATAATGTCCTTGTCACACAACTTTTTGAGATTCTCATATTTAGATATGGAAATTTTGGGCTGGTTTCCATTTCTAAAGAGAGTTTTGAGAGTTGGCAATGTTTTGTCATTGTTTCTCAGGCTAGGCTGAACATTCAAGTATATAAACGGACCATCTTAGTCATATTGAATAGCTGCTGTGTCTGGAGACGCACTGCTATATGAAACTGTCTTAATTTCTAACCATTTTATTTTTAACCATTGACTGTCAGTATCTAGGTTGCATACTTTGTAATGCCTCAGTCACACATTCCCGATTATGGCTCCCGACAGTGTCCCAACAGTGCTACGATACAAAACGTACAAAAATTGGGAATATCGGAACGCTGTCGGGAGCTGTCTGGACGCTCTCGGGACGTTGTCCTGAGAATCGGGAATCATCAAGACAAATCGGGCCAAGCACTCGCGACAGTTAAAGTTGTCCCTTAACATTCGGGAGACTCAGCCGAATTTGTATAGTCGGGATTCTGTCGGGATAGATTCGGCTGTATCGGATCAAATTCGGTATGGTGTCGGGATGGTGTCAGGACAATATCCTGTGGAACAGGAATGATATTACATAAACAATTATATATACATATATCAAGTATGGTGTATAGCGTGTGTTTTGTGCGTGATTGTTTGTGCTCGTCATTAATGGACAGAACTTTGTTCGTTCCACCATGAATACTTCCCTATTATGGCTCGTGACAGCCTCCCGATAGCGCTAATAATAAAAAAGTCGGGAATGTCGGGATGCTGTCTGGACGCTGTCGGGACACTGTCGAATCGCATTTGGGAGAATCGGGACTCTTGGCGAGGCGCTGTCGGGACATATTTGTTCTTTTGATACAAAAATTGAATTTCGAGCCCCGAATATCAGAATATTGTCCTGACTTTTTACATATTTGATTCGGGACGCTGGCGGCTCAAGAACGGCAGGAAAAATCGGGAATGTGTGACTGAGGCTTAACTGAGATTTTTGAACTCATAAAACTGAGCATCATCTATTTCAGTTACAAAGTATGGTTTGGAGCGTCTAGCCATATGTATACACATTACCCATTGGGAAGTGTTGTAAATGGATATATTTTTAGAAGCCCTTTCTACAGTAGAACGCTGGGCCCGTCTAGCTCAGTTAGTAGAGCTATAGACTGTTAATCCGGGGATCGTGAGTTCGAATCCCTGCCTGGCCACATAACTTGTGTGGGGATTGGTCATGAAATTATTTCTGCGGCCATTCTCCCCCTACCTCTGATTTAAGTAGGGCAGTTGTCAGTTACTGGCATAGGTATGTGCACTTAGTACTGGTTAACCGCTTAGATCGGCTAAGCTTGCCCAGGAAAAGTGTGAGTAGGTCAACTGACCGCCGTGGTATGACTGAAATACTGTTAAAATGGCGAAAAAACAACAACAACATCAAAAGTAAAATGAACTAGATCATTTTCATTCTGTGTTTGTCCACGTTCAAGGTGCTGATGGCACAAGTAATAATAATTCAGCGCTTTAATACTGTACCAGAGCATTGTAAAAAAAAATCTATTGCGATTTTGGCCAGAACAATTATCTGAAAATGTAGTAACATACTTTTTTATTATTTTTCCCTGCCATAGTCTTTAGGAAATTAAATACACATGAGGCTACCTCACATGATGCCCAGTTTGCAACAGTCTTATTCCATACATTACAATATGCCTCATTTGTACCTAGACAATATATTGACAAGTTGTAATTATTTAATTTCCTACTTTACTGCAGGCCACAAACGATTTGGGGAGCGTCATAAATTTCTGCAAATCAAAGCAAGCTGCACAAACAGATTATTCACGCTGAGAGCTTCTTGTGCAGCTTCTAGTCCTTCCCATCAAAACATCCCCAAAACAAAGAGAATGATAAAAACCATCGCACTCCTGTTTAGAATCTTCTAACATAAAATAATTATGAGCGGTATGATTCTGTGCTTATAAAGTTCATCCCCCCTTTCAAGAATCTGGTCCAATGTATCTCCTGACCATATGTGAATATGGGTTATCATTGACTCAAATAATTGCAGCAACTGAATTTGCCATGCAGCTTCTGCCATTTGACTGGAATTTTGAATTTCCTTGGTGTGAACTTGTGAACTGACGTGCATCATTTTTACCTACAAAGGGATTTGCAAGAACATGAATGTCAGTATTTCCCAAGCGTTGCCTGCTTATTTGGATTGTTTTTGCATTCAAACAAACAATGTAAGCCATTGTTAACATCCAAAAATATTTACATATAGATAAAAAGAGAATAAGAAAACATAACAGTTCTTGTTACTGATAAGACTAAGTATGGATTTCATAAGGAACTTTTCATATTAAATACTTTTTCGACAGTTATAAAATACATTCATGAAATACCTTCTTTTTTTTTTACAAAATTCTTTCTTTCTTATTGTCATTATATTCATTTATTTATTTATTTTTATTTATTTAATTATTTATTTATTTATAAAAAACTTTATAGCCTTATTTATTTACAAAATATTACTGGGTATTTAAGATTATTATATTGTGATACAATTACTTGCCCAAAATATGAATAACCAAGATCTTCAAGTTGATCTTGAGTTCCAAGAATTTTCTGCATATTCCAGTTAAAAATAGATAGTTTTATATCATGATGATGTCATATATTTTGTCATAATGAGTTTAATTTTGACATCTTACACTCAAATATCTAAAAAAAAAAGCTGACAATGTTTGGAGCAATAAGTAAATATCTGCCAATATTTACTTTTTGCACCAATATATTTTAAGAATGTACAAAATATGTTGGGGTAAAAAGTCAATAAGTGCCATTATTCACTTTTTCTACCAAACATTTATATCATTGCAGATATTTCGTTTTGATTTTCAATACCAAAACTCTTTTACGGCAGACGTTATTTCTAATACTTTTTCTAGACATGTGTCACATCATTGTGGACCATTTTCTGCAAAAAAGTGAAAATGTGAAAATTTGCACTTAATCAGTTCTTGCTCTAAGGTGACGATTTGTTAATTGTTTAATTCTCCCGCCTATATATAGGCTGCCCCGCCAAAGTCAGTCGTGATCCTACACGCGGTCGCCCACAATCCCACGGGGACGGACCCGACCCAGGAGCAGTGGAAACAGATAGCCGACGTGTGCGAAGAGAAGAAACTCTTCGTGCTGCTCGACTGTGCCTACCAGGGCTTCACCTCGGGCGACCTTGACAAGGACGCCTGGACCTGCCGATACTTCTCGCAGCGCAGGTTCGAATTCTTCATTGCGCAATCCTTTAGCAAGAACTTCGGCCTCTACAGTGAGTTGAGTTGACTAATTTGGTAACACAGTATGATTTGGGATACAAATCATTAAAATATTCAGTGTAAATTTTAAAAATACTTCAGCCAACATGCCACTTGTTAAACAATTATTGAATTTTGGTCATCATTTTTCCAAATTTATAGCAAGATTTCATGATGTAAAACTTTCCATCTAATGGGTTATAAACACATTTCAAAGCTGTTTAAAAAATGCTGTAATCTGTTGTTTAAGTTAATGGCAACACATGTGATATGCAGAGATAACACAGAACATTGAAATATGGGTCTGTACTCACCAACCATTATTAGACTTAAGGCTACAGAATAGACTTAGACTCAAGAAAATAATACTTCAGCGTTGGCAAATATACTGGGTACCAAAATGTGCTAATTCCATTAACAAAAAATCCTTCTAAATTTGAGAATGTGAATACCAAGTTAGATTCAAGATTAAAATGCTGTTAAAACAGTACAGTTTCAAGAATATTCTTTATTCTATGCTTTTCAGTGAAGTATAGAATTTTATTGGTGAAATAAAATTTTATATTTTCACTGCAGTGAGAATATAACATAAAACGGACTATTTGTCCATAAATAACATCGATCTTCAAGTAGTGGTTTACAACGCTCTGCAAATGTATTTACATGTACAGTATATACATGCATGTGTTTACATAAAACACATATTATTTAATTCAACAAAATTATAATTTAGCGACAACGACTAACAAAATATGACGTCATTTTTTTTACGTCAGAATACACAAACTTGTGACGTTTAAGCGTATCTCGCGCAATTTCATTTATTTATTGTCCAAAAGCATAAAATAAAAAGAAAATTTGTTGATTTCGGTGTAAAATCGTATTTTATTTCACTTGTAACCATAGAAAATATATATTTTCACTCCTGGCTGCGCCACTCATGAAAATACCATTTTCTATGAACACTCGTAAAATAAAATACGATCTTACACGGAAATCAACAAAATATCCTCTATTTATTCCCAGTCTTAAGTCTTAGAATAAGTTGGTGAATAGAGCCCTCGTTGTTAATTATTTAGACGAGCGTGTAGGCAACCTGTGTGTGGTCTGCAAGGACTCGGAGTCGATGACAAAGGTTCGATCCCAGATGGAGCTGGTCGTGCGGACGACCTGGTCGAACCCCCCGAACCATGGCGCCAGGATAGTGGCCACTGTCCTCAACAACCCACCTCTCTACGCTGAATGGTCTGGCTCTGATTTCTCAAACATTCTTTAGAATGTTATAACATGATTAACTTAAAGGGACTATGTCAACGAAAATTGGCTTCCTGTTGCACTATAAATGTGGCGCGTCGTGAGAAAACCGGTCTTAATGCATGTGCGTAAAGTGTCGTCCTGGATCAACCTGTGCAGTCCGCACAGGCTAATCAGGGACGGCACTTTCCGCTTTTATGGTATTTTCTGTTTCAAGGAAGTCTCTTCTAAACATAAATCCACTGTAGGCGGAAAGTGCCGTCCTGGATTAGCCTGTGCGGACTCTACAGGCTAATCCGGGACGACACTTTACGCACATGCATTAAGACCGGTTTTCCCACGACGCCGCTCAAATTATTTTATATGCTAGTAATGTGCTATATTTAGAAATGTGCATTAAATAAATAAAAAAATAATGTAATACACTATAAGATATTTGATAAAAACAAATAAGCAAAAAAGTCTAAAAAAATTAAAACCCCAAGTGGGTATCAAACTCTTGACTTAGGAGCCATACGAAGAATTGACAGTAGACAGCGCTTTAACAAACTGCACTATCATGCTTGGTAAGGATTTGCTCCTAATTCTGCCATCAGAATGTAAACAGGGAAAGGGCCAAACACACGAAACCCATATTATAAATTGATTTTTATCTCACACTGCGTAAACTCTTCCCATTATATATACCCTGTTTAAACCGTTATTATATGCCAGTATTAATATCTGAATTTCAGATTTTTATGCTCCCCGAAACATTTCGGGGGAGCATATAGTCACCGCCTTGTCC
Source organism: Congeria kusceri (assembly GCA_027627225.1). Lineage (NCBI taxonomy): Eukaryota > Metazoa > Mollusca > Bivalvia > Myida > Dreissenidae > Congeria > Congeria kusceri. The sequence goes on from CM051034.1 coordinate 62,794,539, forward strand.
GTCCGTCCTTCCGTCCCACTTTCTTGTCTGGGCTATTTCTCAGCAACTAATAGCCGGAATTCAACAAAACTTTATGGAAAGCTTCATTACCAAGAGGAGGTGTCCATATTACCAGGATGTTCCGCTTCATTGATTTTTTTTTCGGAGTTATGGGACTTTGAAGATTTCTGAAATTAGTATGTAGTGAACAATTCTTGACTTTCTTGTCCAGGCTTTTTCGCAGCAACTACTGGCTGGAATTCAACATAACTTTATGGGAAGCTTCATTACCAAGAGGAGGTGTGCACATAGTACGCGCCACGTGACAAGCATTCGATCAATATTAGCAAAGCAACGTCGCGAAAGTTTGCAACGATTTGCAAACGAAAGCGGGCGGCCCCATCGATAGATTTTGCAACGAATATGTCACAATATTCTGTCGAGATTCGATAGAGGTCACAATGATTTTATTTCATATATACGTTTAAGTTAAAACTACCTATTCGGCCAGAAATCATTAAACTTCACTTAATATTATGAATCACGGTACAATGTCCAACCCGTGGACTGAACTGCAATGTCCAACCCGTGGACTGAACTGCAATGTCCAACCCGTGGACTGAACTGCAATAGCTCTCCTTAATTGATCAACAGTGGTCGTGACAACGAAGAGGGAGCAACCACCTCTTATGTTGTAACTTTCAGCTTTTGTTTGTCTTTTAACACTCTATAATATCCTATTTATTTGCGTTTGATTAACCAAAAGCCTAAAAAGCTGGAGAAGTTGATGCGTTAAAAAACATGACTGCCAGGGAAAGGGGCAATTTTAACTGTTTCTGTTGTTGATAATCTATAAGGCACGATAAACGATTATCCATTAATGCTTATTATCAACAAAATAAAATATATCTTGTAGTATTAAATAACGTTCTCATTATTCTTTCGTTTTATTACTTTTGTAATTTATGTACCGATTTGTTATAATATTACTTAATTATTCTTTCCACAAAAATGTCGTAATTGTGTTGTCATAAATGTATGTATAAATGATACTGTACTTAAGATAATTCAGAGTATTACATTTATATAACAATTCCAGAAAGTTCTTTTAAACAAATTATTAATTGACGGCTGAGTAAAAATATTGCTTTCAGGTGTGCATTTTTACTAATTACTTTCTTGTCCCGATTTGTGGCAGGACAAAATCCTTCGCCACGAAAGTTCGTGAATACGTGCGAATTTTCATCGCGAGAATTAGCGAAGATTCGTGACATCGCGAGCAAGCGCACTGCGCTTCGGAAAAAAATCGGCTCGTTGCATAACCCCAACTTTGCAGGTTTCGCGTAGCGTGTACTGTATCACCAGGACGTATGGGACTTTAAAGATTTCTGAAATTAGGATAAAATACACAATTCTTGACTTTCTTGTCCAGGCTTTTTCTCTGCAACTTCTGGCTGGAATTCAACAAAACTTCATGAGAAGCTTCATTACCAAGAGGAGGTGTGCATATTACCAGGATGTTCCGCTTCAATCATTTTTATGCCCCAGAAGGAGGGCATATAGTAGTCCGTCTGTGGGTGGGTGCGTGGGTGGGTGGGTCCGTCCGTCCAGACTTTGTTTCCGCTCTGTAACTTTTTAATGCCTGGATGGATTTTAATATAACTTCAGATTAGTATTCCCCATGTCTAGACGATGTGTCGCGTACAACTCCCATGCTCGTCGGTCAAAGGTCAAGGCCATGAATTTTTGTTTCCGGTCCATAACTTCTAAATGCCTGGATGGATTTTAATATAACTTCATATTATTATTCCACATGACCAGACGATGTGTCTCGTGCAACTCGCATACTCGTCGGTCTAAGGTCAAGATCACAATTTAAGGTCAAAGGTAAATTATTTTTGTTTGCACTTCATAACTTCTAAACATCTGGAGGGATTTAAATGTTACTTCAGATTATTATTCTCTATGACCAGACAATGTGTCGCATCCAACTCCCATGCTCGTCTGTCAAAGGTCAAGGTCACAATTCAAGGTCAAAGGTCAAGGATTTCTGTTTCTCCACCATAGCTTCAAAACGTTTGGAAGGATTTTAATATTACTTCAGATTATTATTTCCCATGACCAGGCAATGTGCTTTTTTCCCATGACCAGATGATGTGTCACATACCACTTACATGCTCCTCGGTCAAGGTCTGTGGGTCCAAGGTTACGCTTAAAAGGTCAAATATTAGAATGAACTTTTTTAGCAAGCATAATTTTCGCCCACATGTAAGGAATGTAATAACTTAGTGTGAATGAATTTCATTATGAGGCAGTGTGTCACAACAACAAACAGTTGTGTTGCTGAAATCTCAAGATATTTGTCCAGGGCATAATATTTTACTCTGACATTGTTTTGCCTTCCTCTGACAAGCTTATGCTTCGGGGGCATATGTCACATCCTGTGACAAGCCTTGTTCTCGGAGTTATGGGACTTTGAAGGACTTCTGAAATTAGTATATAGTGCACAACTCTTGTCTGGGCTTTTTCTCAGCAGCTACTGGACAGATTTCATTGAAACTTAATGGAACTCTTCATTACCAAGAGGAATCGTGCATTTTTCCAGGATGTTCCGCTTCAATGATTTTTCTCAGATTTATAGTACTTTGAAGATTTTTTAAATTAGTTAATAGGGCACAATTCTTTAAAGGCTTTTTCTCAGCAACTTCTGGCCAGATCTCAGTAACACTTTATGGGAAACTTCATTGCCAAGAGGAGGTATGCATATTACCAGGACGTTCCGCTTCAGTGATTTTTGTTGGAGTTATGGGACTTTGAATTATTCTTCCGTCCCACTTTCTTCGCTTGTCTAGGCTATTCCTCAGCAACTATTGGCTGGAATTTAACAAAACTTTATGGGAAGCTTCATTACCAAGAGGAGGTGTGCATACTACCAGGACGCTCCGCTTCAAAGATTTTTCTCAGAGTTATGTGACTTTGAATATTTCTGAAATTAGTATATAGTGCACAATTCTTGACTTTCTTGTCTGCGCTATTTCTCAGCAACTACTGGCCGGTATTCAACAAACATGATGGGAAGCTTCATTACCAAGAGGAGGTGTGCAAATTACCAGGACGTTCCGTTTCAATGATTTTTCTCAGAGTTATGGGACTTTGAATAATTCTGAAATTCAGTATATAGTACACAATTCTTGACTTTCTTGTCCGGGCAATTTCTCAGCAACTACTGGCCGGAATTCAACGAAATGTCATGGGAAGCTTCATTACTAAGAAGAGGTGTGCATATTACCAGGATGTTTCTCTTCAAGGTTTTTTTTCGGAGTTATGGGACTTTGAAGATCTCTGAAATAAGTATATAGTGTTCAATTGTTGCTCGTGCTATTTCTCAGCAACTACTGGCCAGACTTCATTCAAACTTTATGGGAAGCTTCATTGACAAGAGGATGAATGCATATTACCAGGATGTTCCGCTTAAATGATTTTTTTTTGAGTTATGGGACTTTGAAGATTTTATTTGTGTCATGTCTATATCTCTGGAACTGCAATATAACATTCAATGATACTTGATTGGAAGTTAAATCACTAGGATGAAATAACCATATTAGAGTAATGATCCATCACTTTTATTTATATTATTTTTATTTTTGTTTTACAATTTTGATCTTCTGCATGTTCATGTGGTATTTGTGTGATATGCTCACATGCAGTTTTGATGTCAGATGTGGTCCTGCAGTTCTTGTGATTTTTAGTCATTTTGCTATCTCTGCCCTTCGCATTGCAATTATATTGCTTGACAAAGTGTATGCCAGGGGAGCATCCATCAGTTTTACTCATATCCTTGTTTAAAGAAATTGCCCCCTTGGGGCCCTTTTCAACGACATTTAAGTCACTTGTTCAAAAATTATGTCCCTTTAAGCTCACTATATTCATAATGTATTTAAGTGAGAATAACCAATGTTGTATGTATTATGTTGTATAGACATATAATATATTACAATTTAAATGAACAAACTGGTATTATTCTCTATTTTGTTGTCAATTCTAAGACAGATTTGGTCAAAGAGTGTAGACAAACAAGATTTATTGGTGATTCTGAGGTAGATTTAGTAGTTAATGCATTTAGATGTTATTGTTAGTTTTAAGCTAGATTTGGTTAGTTGGTAGTAGATAATTAGAGGTTATTGCTGGATTCTGAGATGTATTTGGTCAGTAGTTAGTAGATAATGAAAAAAAGGTGATCTGGTCAGTAGGTAGTAGATTATTAGAGTTTGTTTGTTGATTCTGTGGTAGATTTACGCAGTAGTTTAAAGATATTTAGATGTTATTCTTGGTTTTCAGCTCGATTTGGTCAGAAGATGGTAGTTAGTTAGTTGTTATTGGTGGATTCTGAGTTGGATTTGTGGTGGAAAAGAATCCATGTAAATGGTTTGATAAACGTCAATGTCATTGTTTTGTTATGAAGTTATACATTGATAAATCTTGATTTATTTAATGTAAAACTGTTATCATTTCTTGAAGTAAATACCAGTACTTGTTGAAATCTTCTTTACTGGTACATATGGATCTAAAACCACTCGAAGTTTCAAAATATGGTGTATTTTGTTGAATACTATCAGCCTGACCACTTGACATTCGGAATATCTCTGTTAACAGGCGGGAGAGTATCAAGACGATGGCAAACCGTATCCTGTTCATGAGGGAGCAACTTCACCAGAAGCTGAAGGCCATTGGTTGCCCGGGCAACTGGGATCATATCGTGCAACAGCGCGGAATGTTCAGCTACACCGGACTTAATGGTACATAGCAGTTTGCAGGGTCTTTTTTTACCATTTTGGGAATATGACCTATACCTATGAAATAGGGAATTTTAGCATTAATTCACCTAAAACTGGGGAAAATTATTGTTTGATAAATAAAATTTGAATAGTTGTGGCATGTCGTGGGAAAACCGGACTTAATGCATGTGCGTAAAGTGTCATCCCGGATTAGCCTGTGCAGTCCGCACAGGCTAATCCAGGACGGCACTTTCCGCCTACAGTAGATTTATGTTCAGAAGAGACTTGAAACAGAAAATACCATAAAAGCGGAAAGTGCCGTCCCGGATTAGCCTGTGCGGACTGCACAGGCTAATCCTGGACGACACTTTACGCACATGCATTAAGCCCGGTTTTCCCACGACGCGCCTCAATTATAGATTAGCTAGTTAAAATAGAATGTTCTGAACAAAAAACAATCAGTAAGACAGTTATTACAACTTGCTTTATTTCTACACTGAACACCTCCTATTTCCAAACATCTGAAAGTCAAATCATCAGTTGGGAACTTTGGGACTGGATTTGGGATAAAAAGATACTTTTTGCTATTTAGAATATGACCTAATAACAGCTATGAAACAGGTTTGTATTTTTATCAGTCATGCTTTCGAAAAAACATTGTATGTAAGGTAACCAAATACCACTCCTGACACATAAATATATATTTGAAATAATGCTTTGTTTATGAATAAATATTGATTGATAATTTTTGTTTGTTGGTGTTTTGGAAAACGAGTGTATCACTAGCTTTGAGTTTAAACAATGCTTTAATGTATGTAAGTCTTGCAGGCCAAGTGGTACTTGATCAAGAAATCGTATGTTAAAACCCAATCGGAAGCAAAACATTTTTACTTTTAATGCTTTTCTTTATATAATAATTATTAAACTTAATGCAGTATGCTTTAGTTGTTTGCTGTTTAAAGTCATGTTCCACAAATATGAAAATCTGTTAATAAGTCCTTGTAAGGTACAATCCTGATTTTATACGATAAACACAAACTGCAATATTTCTTTACCTTTAGAGCATCAAAGTGAGCAGTTGGTGAAACGTTTCCACATCTACATAATGAAGTCTGGCCGTATAAACATGTGCGGCCTCAATTCGCAGAATATCGACTACGTTGCCAAGGCAATCAACACCGTGGTAACAGAGTCCTTGGGACAGGCTCAGAGCAGGATATGATCATGGAGCGGCTAGAGAAGAAGCCTATGTTGCAGCGAACTTTTGACCCAGTATAACCTAATTATAATGATTATTATTATTAATTATACCATTGCCACTACCTTGATTTTATTTATTGAAACTGCGGGTAATTATTTTATATTTATTAGGGTTTCAATGCAGTGGAATTGTGTGCGCATTGTTTTTCATTTCTGTAACCAACAAGACCAACAACTTGTCTTGTTTTACAAATGACAATGTGTTTTTACAGTTTTATCTGATCATGCATTGTAATTACTATATTGTCTCTGAGTTAATGCAAAAACACATAACCATTATGGTTATTTAGATTTTACATTTATTTTTCCTGCTGTTTGTGTAACTTTCGAACTTTGAGAAAGTATGTATACTTATTGCCATAGAAAGCAATTGAGTTAGCTGCCTTAGTTGCTTCCATGCTTTTATACTTGTTTAGATTTGTTTCACATGTTAGTTTCTGTCTCCCAGATTTGTTTTCTTAAGGTACATAAATGCCTTGAAATCAACTTATTGTTTTTACATTATAGACACCAACAGGCCTGCTATTGAAATGCACTATTTAAATTATAATATGTGGTGCGTCGTGAGAAAACCGGACTTAATGCATGTGCGTAAAGTGTCGTCCCGGATTAGCCTGTGCAATCCGCACAGGCTAATCCGGGATGGCACTTTCCGCTTTTATGGTATTTTCTGTTTCAAGGAAGTCTCTTCTAAACATAAATCCACTGTAGGCGGAAAGTGCCGTCCTGGATTAGCCTGTGCGGACTGCACAGGCTAATCCGGGACGACACTTTACGCACATTCATTAAGACCGGTTTTTGACGACGCGCCACATATGTTGTGTTGAATTATGTTAAGGTGTAAAAAAAAAATATTTTGTTTCAGGTAACATGCCCAAAAAAATTAGGGTAAGTAGGTGGGGATTTTTTTATTTTTTTTTTAATTTACTTTTTTTTTGGTAAATGGTCAACTTGAAGATTCTAAATCTGAATAAATATTCAAAACGTATCAGTAATATCCTTAAACATTGTTTATAAGTGGATACTATCAAAACAAAAGACTTATTTATCCAAAAATACATTTAATTATTGAAAAAGGTAAATAAACCAAAAATCAATCTGACAAACCAATAAAATCTTCTAGGGTCTGGGCATTTTTTTAAGTAGGTCGGGTTACCTGAGACAAACATATTTTTTTTTAAGTTTTAAGTATTAACTTTTTAGATGGCCACTGCAGTATTTTACTATATTCTATTATTTCAAAGTTGTATTAGATACAGTGCGAACTTTGTTAATTAAGATCATGTTTATTGGTTTTATGCTTTATTGACTGATTTTTTTTCAATTTATAATGCATGTAATGAAAATATTGTCCATGTACGTGTATTTTTTTTTAAACGTCATTATGGGGTTAGGCAAATTTCTATTGAATTTGATGGTCTATATGTCAGTGTTTACCAAATGTGTTTGTTACAATAAAGCAAATTCAAATAGAACTATTGTTGCATAACTTGTTTTGTAACCAGTGATTAATGAATATGTCCTGATTATGTACTTGATTATAGGGTCTTTGATATGCATTTGTTAATATAGATTGTTTTATAGATATATTCCGTATTTATACTGTAAACAGAGATGTTATTACGATGCTTTTACCACTGTTATATTGACTGAGAATTGACACAGAAAAGAAAAAAAACTTAAAAATTTAGGTTGTTGACTTTCTATTTAGTAAGTATGATGTTTTACAAACAAAGAGATCAAATGTTCAGTCAGTACTGGTTGGTTGTGTAATGCACCCACATCACTTACTGATTTGCAAGGACTATGTGCATTTCATAGAAACACAAATCTTTAATCGTCTTGCATTGTCTTTTTTATCACCAAAATTGGTTATTCCTTAAATGTGATATCACTTTCACATACTACAAACTATGACTTAACAAAATGACATTATTTAAACACAAAGAAGAAATATATCGTAATTTTTGTGATACTTTTATTTGTTTTAAGATTCCTAAATTCTGCTAACAGCTATTTGAAATTTTAAAGTTTATGTACAAAAATACAAAATTTTCAAGAACTCCACTTCATTTTGGTTCCAGTTCTTGCAATCTTACAATCAGATATTGTGATAGTGTATTTCACTGCCCGTACAACATGATTTTCTGCCTTTCTGCCAGTACAACATGAATATCGGCCTTTCTGCCAGTACAACATGAATATCGGCCTTTCTGCCAGTACAACATGAATATCTGCATTTTTGTACACAGACACCCAACTAGGGAAAGATCTAGGATCAAAAAAGGTTTAGGGTGCTGCCAGAAAGAAGCAGGGTGGAAAACCTCACCAATTTATTGACGTTTTCTAATACTTTGCAAAATCCATGGTTTCCTGAGTCTTTTGCTTCTGATTAAGGTTTTTAAGCATAGTCTATTCATTTGTCATTGAATATTTGCAAAAATGTGCTAAATTTCATAAGATCTTTAACACTTCTGCGGTCGCGGAGGCGAAGCGGATATGGTGTCCGCCCAGCGAACACTTCTGCGATCGTGGTGGCATAGCGGATATGGTGTCCGCCTAGTGATCAGGAGGTCCCAGGTTCGATCCCCACTCTGGGAGCGTACTCGACATCTCCCCCAAAGACACCAAGTACTGGTTCTACCCAGGAAACGGACTGGAGAGTGTCTCAGTTAGCCTTTGGCTTTCGATGCAATCGAGCTAAAATAAATAGGTTTAAACTAACACTTCTGCGTTGACCTAGAGGGGCAGCGGGGGGGGGGGGGAGACCACAAAGGAGCATGGTACAGCACCCTGCTATTTTGCTCTAGATCTTTGTCTAGCCAACGTAATGATATAAAATCCATGTAAGTTTTAACCAATCTGCGATAGATTTGTGGTTTTGACAGGGTATCATGTATGAACCAATCGGCGATAGATTTGTGGTTTTGACAGGGTATCATGTATGAACTTTTATTGGCTTGGAACTGTATTCACTAAGCTCCCATGGGAAATCTGAACTAAAGTCTTTAAGTTAAAATTTCAGATTTAATTTTCTATGTGAAATTAAATGATTTCAGTTCACAATAAGATAAAACACTAAATATCTAAGCATTATTTACTAGTTTAAAGCATTTCATGAAACTGCCACAGACATGAGTTATTTTGTCATTTTAAGAAGTTTTTCCTAAGGAGCCTTATGAATACGGGCCCTAATTGTTTTTTTTTTGTTGTGTAATAAACAGATTTATTCACAAATATGCATCATACATTTCAACACAATCAGCACAAGAGTAAACATTCAACACAAGCAAATATTGTGAACAAACAAGAGCATGCCAAACTATTTAATATATATGGTCATTTACAAAACTGACAGTTATGAAGGTATATCGCAGTTACAAAAAGACTACCAACTCCCACGAACTTTATATTTATCTGGTAGTTGTGTGTGTTGGATAATGCGGGGGCTATTTTGCAACTATTTTTAAGGCTGTGAATTGTTGGGTTTACCATTTTACGTTTACCTTTGTAAACAGGCCCTAATGTTATGTGTTGCTTATTATTAAAGTCATCTACACAAAACTGTTAGCATTTGTTTAAAATGTCCAGTTTAATTATTCAAAAAAAAAAGTCTTATGTTCACAAAAATGGTAAAAAGCAAATAGAAATAAATAACACATTATTATTTTAACAGTGATGTGTTTGTGTTGAGTTTTATTCGTGGATGCAGTTTTACTCTTGTTGGAAAGCAAATCTAAAAGAAAAAAGTTGAACCTTTGGTCCACGTAATTTTTTGTAATATAGTGATACTTTCCAAATGTGCCGTCGTTTTCCACATAAAACCAATACAGTCTTTGATGATGTAATACACACTGGATCGCGGTGAAAACATGACCACTTGCTCGTTTTTGTTCATGCTGAACGTCTGGAGTTTACTTAAAGGTACATATTCACACCCCGCAGACTGGCAATTTCAAACGTGTTTGTCGCTGGTTCCAAAAAAGAAAAGTATATAAAACGGCAAAATGACTCCTGACTGAGACATATTGGGGAATAATGTGTCGCGTCTGAATAATCATCTATATTGGGGAGTAATGTGTCGCGTCTGGATAATCATCTATATTGGGGAGTAATGTGTCGCATCTGGATAATCATCTATATTGGGGAATAATGTGTCGCATCTGGATAATCATCTATATTGGGGAGTAATGTGTCTCGTCTGGATAATCATCTATATTGGGGAGTAATGTGTCGCGTCTGGATAATCATCTATATTGAGGAATAATGTGTCGCGTCTGGATAATCATCTATATTGGGGAATCATGTGTCGCATCTGGATAATCATCTATATTGGGGAGTAATGTGTCACATCTGGATAATCATCTATATTGGGGAGTAATGTGTCGCATCTGGATAATCATCTATATTGGGGAGTAATGTGTCGCGTCTGGATAATCATCTATATTGGGGAGTAATGTGTCGCGTCTGGATAATCATCTATATTGGGGAGTAATGTGTCGCGTCTGGATAAAATCATCTATATAGGGGAGTAATGTGTCGCGTCTGGATAATCATCTATATTGAGGAATAATGTGTCTCGTCTGGATAATCATCTATATTGGGGAGTAATGTGTCGCGTCTGGATAATCATCTATATTGGGGAGTAATGTGTCGCGTCTGGATAATCATCTATATTGGGGAGTAATGTGTCGCGTCTGGATAATCATCTATATTGGGGAGTAATGTGTCGCGTCTGGATAATCATCTATATTGGGGAGTAATGTGTCGCGTCTGGATAATCATCTATATTGGGGAATAATGTGTCGCGTCTGGATAATCATCTATTGGAATTTATTAGTGTGTAAAGCGTGTATAACAATTTAATAATGTGAATACTTTCGTTCTTTTTGTTTATATGTTTAAGCCATGCGTATCACATGAGCATTAAGTAAAATACACTCTTAAAGGCCTAGTTTAAGGAATGTCTGGCCTCTCCATGGGGTATTCCACTGTGTGTAGTGGTCCACCCTAAAGTCTCTTACATTATCTGCAATCTTTTCTCTCGGCTGACTAAGCAATGGCTGCGTGCACTGTTTCAATCGCAGCAGTGTATTGATTTCAGCTGATAGGGGTCCCCACACTGTTTACAATGTGACCACAGCAGGGTGTCAATACACAGGGGTACAATTATGGCATACCCTTTGGGTCAAAAGTACATGTACGCCTGCTTGCTAAATATAAATGTAACTGTTGTTATAAAATGATAACAGCGGTTACATTTTTCTGACCAAATGCTAAACTTAAGCTCTAAGTCTGTTTGGCGAATTAAGTTACGTCTTATATAATGCCTTTTTGTCAAAATTGCATTTATTTATTTAAATATGAATTGTTAAATTATAAAAACAATTTAAAGATACATATTCTATAAATAAATGAATAAAACAAAGTGTTACTGCAGTTATAATTTTATGACAACTGTCATATTTTTTTTTACTTTCGGTATAAATTGTAACTGCAGTTATATCTGTAAATGTAACTGCTGTTACAAATTTATGTCTGCAGTCATACATTTGTAACAGCAGTTACAATTGTATAACAACAGGTACATCTATATTTAGCTGCCATGCATATACGTACTTTTGACCCAAAGGGTACGCCATATACAATATCACAGGTTTGGGATGATGGGGTCAAATACAGATGGATTAAACTGGGCCTTTTTTATGTAAGTGTGGCCTATTTTTTAGCTTGACCTACTTTCGATCCGGAGTTTGTAGGCGCAAATATGTTAACACGTTCCTATAATCAAGTCGTTTGATACATAATGTTGAGTGTCGAACGTGAAACTATTGTATTTGCTTAAGATTTGTGTGTCGGATACAAAAGTTTCACGCTTAATTATTGTCATGTTTTTACTATCTGAATCTTTGGGCGGTGTAATTTACCGGTAGACTGTCTCTACTCCCCACCACGTGTCAAACAGCTACATTGAATCATTTTTATGAATATCGTGTAGGCAGGGATTGTTGTTGTCTGTGCTATTTTGTAGTTATAACTGTTTTGGTATTACCAGAATAAACTATGCACTTCTCGATGCAGTTGGTTGAGTACTTTTATCTCCCGTTTCACTTAAGTGAGCATCGCGCATGTTGAGCTTTTGTGGTCAGTCGTGCGGCCTTAACACGTTAGTTACTTCAAACAACTTCTCTGAACTTGCTCGGTGGAAATTAACCAAGCTTGGCAGGAAGGTTCCTTCAACTCAGTTGAATATTTGGAAAACTGGTTGCCACGAAACTGGTTGCCGTAACCAAAAGGAGACACTTTAAAAATCTTGTTATAAACAGCTGGCTGGATGTCAACATATTTTCAATGAACTGTTTCTTGAGTGACCATCCTTATTCCTTCATTCCATTTCGGTTCGTTTCAAACATGACCGCCATGGTTTGGTCGATCAGTTTTTAGTATGGCGTACCCTTTGTGCCAAAAGTACATATGTGCACGGCAGCTAAATATTGATGTAACTGTTGTTATAAAATTGTAACCGCAGTAACAATTTTATGACTGCAGTTATAAATTTGTAACGGCAGTTACATTTACAAATATATCTGCAGTAATAATTTATACCATCAATCATAAAATACGGCAATCGTCATAAAATTATAACCGCGGTTACATTTTTCTAACCAAATGCTAGACTTCAGCTCTAAGTCTGTTTAGCGAACTAAATCACGTCTTACATAATGCCTTTTTGTAAAATTGCATTAATTTATTTAAATATGAATTTTTAAATTATAAAAACAATTTAAAGATATATATTTTATAAATAAATGATTCGGAAAAAAAGTGTAACTGCAGTTAAAAGTTTATGACAACTGTCATATTTTTTACTGTCGGTATAAATTGTAACTGCAGTCATATCTGTAAATGTAGCTGCTGCTACAAATTTATGATTGCAGTCATAAAATTGTAACTGCGGTTACAATTTTATAACAACAGTTACATGTATATTTAGCTGCCGTGCATATAATATTATGTACTTTTGACTCAAAGGGAACGCCATATTTTAGCTCTACCGAGCACGAAGTGCTTGGTGAGCTATTGGTATAGGGGACTGTCCTGCGTCGTCCGAGTCAACAATTGGGCGCATGGACGCGATAGAGACCACTTTTCATTCAATCTTGACCAAACTTTTTACAGTTTGTGTATGACTATAAAATTAAGGCGACATTCGATAATGGGCCAGATCGGACCAGGAACGTCAGAGTTATTGCCCCGTTTTCATGAGAAATAAACAACATAAACATGGACTTTGCGCAACATACAGACTTGATTTATCATCTGATCTTGACCAAACTTGCACAGCTTGTGTATGAGCATAAGATTTTTAAATATTCCGAAAATGGCCGAGATTGGGGTACACCGGAGTTATGGAGTTATTGACCCTTGTTTGTGAGGCAAAATGTAAAAACATGAACAATGTGACGGATGTAGACTTCATTTGTTGTCTAATCTTGATCAAACTTTTACCGTTTGTATATGACCATATGGTCTCAGTCAAAGTCGAATATGGACCATATTGGACTAGAAAGACCAGAATTGTTGCCCCTTGTTTGTGAAAAAATCCATAATAATAATTTAATAATTCGTCAAAAATTTGGTGCAAATAGAAACTTCATTTTATAACTCATCTTGATCAAACTTGCACCAGATTGTGTATGACCATAATAATAAGCGAAATAATTGCCCCGATTAGGGTACAAACAAAATAGTAATTGGCCCTTGTTTGTGAAAAAAAAAGCAAAACAATGGACTATGTTCAGTATAGAGACTTCATTTTTCACTAGTGATGGCAACATATAGTATGCAGTAACCGATTAATTGGTTTTGGTTTTTGAGCTGTTAACCGGTAAGTTTGATATCATTTATAAAACCTAATTCACGCAATTAAAATGTAAACACATCCAGTACGATGGTCTGTTTGACTGACTAGTCCAATTGATGATATACGTACCGCTGACAGGTATCATAATTGCTGTCACTACTGTTTTGTTCTGTAAATATAAGAACAAAACACCTTATATGGAATTCAGCTGGATATTTGAACCTCGTGTTATTACAGAGATTGGATGAACTTTTATGTTATGTAAGTGCGATTGGGCATGGTAAACATGCATCTGTATTGCACCTGCCGATTGCCAGATGAACAACATAAGCAGGCCGGACAGGCATCTGTATAGCGCATGTCGATTGCCAGGTTTACAACAGAAGTAGACCGGACATGCATCTGTATTGTACCTGTCGATTGCCAGGTCAACAACAGTAAGACATCTGTCTGATGTGGGTTATTTTGTAGAAGACATTCATATGATGACAGAGCTGGCCTCTGTCATTGCCAGAACTCAAGTAAACACTTTGGGCTATTATGGCGCCCCGTTGTTCGGATTTGTCTCTGAGAATGTAGTGTACCAATTTCAAACATATGTGGCTTAAATGCTCATTGTGTGACCCCCCGAATCTACAATATCATTATGATACCTTAAACAACTGAGTGGCTGCGGTACAGGTTTCCTTATATGGGAATGTGACACTGCGACACCAAGGTTACATCCAGGGACCATATCCACATAGCTCCTAAGCGAAATCTTATTTTCAGTCATATTTAAGAGAAAATGTTTTCCTTGTGAAAATCAATATTTTACATCTGAAATATGGTAAAATAAGAAGAACCTGTTGATTCTTTCTAGCAGCTGGTGATTCAAGTGTGTACATACATGTTTCCGAATTTTCATATCAATTATTGTTTTAAAAAGCGCGTGGAAACGACAAAATGACCGAAACTAAAATTAGTTTGAAAAACATTAAATTAACGACGGATTCTTTAAAACATTGAATCAAAACATACATTTTCAGACTTAAACAACTGCCGATTGAGCTTGTGTACATAATTATACTTGTGATGAAGACCGTACCTACGTATAAAGCTTTTCAGGGATGTTTGTGTAAACAATACGCCACTTTAAACAATTATCCCACTCTAAAGGAAATATGGTTATCGATACAATAAGATAATATGCCTTTAATAGGAGTTTTATTTTTGTAAACAGTATCTAGCAAATACACCAACATAACAAAACATAGAACAATCAATAACAGTAATAAGAATAATAATAATAATAATAATAATAATGACAATAACAATACTATTAATAATAAAAGTAGTATTAGTAGTAGTAGTAATAGTAGTAGTAGTAGTAGTAATAGTCGTCGTCGTCATTTTAATGCGAAAAGAAGAGGTATTCGACAAATGATTTTCATATAACGTCCTCGGGACACTAAAATGTTTAGTACATTGACACTTATTTCGAGCGACAAAAGTATTTATAATACACGTAATTACCATTAAGCTGTAACAGCTGGCCTCTTTAAAGGGGTACCCAGCAATCGTACTTTTGGTGCTGTTTGCTATGCTCATTTTTGCAACACTGTATAAAGGCCTACTGAATTATCATAATATATAAGTTCTTATGTATCAGCGATTCTCGGTGACACTCAAGTCAAGAATCGTCACGATGTTTTGGTGTTGTACATCAGTTGTTGGTTTTTTTCATTTAATAATTTATACACTAATTTTATTCATCTGCAATGAATATATAAAAATCAAACGACAACAGCTACAAAATACATTTCCAACTAAACGTAACAAAACATATTATAATATCCCCTGTTGATAAACGTTAATAATATAATAGAAATAATCGTCACCTATGATGTCACGTGACATTATCTACGTCATCAGGGCTCGTCGAGGCCCCGTCCATTGTTCTGGAACTCTCGAATCCTGACTCGCTTACTGCCACTTCCGGTAGCTTACAGTTAATTGTGACACGATAATCTCTTGGTTTCACTAGCGTGGAATATTCAGGTTGTTGAAAAGTGATTTTTTGTCCTGTTTGTTTATTGTTCATTGTCTTAGATTTATGTGTTGAACCACCTGCCCCTTCTTGGCGACTTTTATCTTTCTGTTCAAATGTAATGTTTGTAGCTGTCACTTTCAAGTCCGGTCCAACGCCTGTCACTAGCGCAAGTTGGAGCTCCATCCTGCACATGCTGCATTTACACCTCTCCATGTCCGCCATACTGTTTCCGGTGTGCTGCATGCCGGGAGTGCGTAGGTAGAATTGTCGCTCGTGCAGTTTCGACTGCTTGTTCAGGAGAATGAAGTCCCCGGATGAAGGGTCAGCTACTTCCGTTACGGGCGAATTTGCCCGGGTAGGCGGCCGAGAAGGGGCCACTGAGGCAGGGGTCAGAGACAGACCCTTAAAACGTGACCCTTGTGGGGATTTTGAGTTTGGGCGTGACTGGGGCATTCCATATGGATTGTTTTCGTCGTAATAACTAAGAATATGTTCTACCCGCCTGTTATAATCGACTCGTTCGTGCGCAATCCGCCGAGGATCCGTTTCAAACAGTTTTCGCAAGTTGTTACTGCGGCCGCTTTCATACTTCGGGTGTTTGAGATAATCGCGGCGAAGCTCGGCAAGAAAGCAGCTGCTCCTGTCCGCTCGCAAGGACTGCGTTTTCAGAAACTGGGTCAGATCGTGTCGTGATTTGCCGAAATACATGACCTTGCCGTTATCAATATACACGGTACCTCGGTTAGTGTCCTGAACTACGTATTTCTTCGCCTTGGATTGTTTGAGGTCCAAATCACGCGTATTTACTCCTCCACTGGAACTGCTGGACATGGACTTTGCATCGTCAAACTGAAATATATCCACCTTACTCGGCTCGGCTATGTATTTAGTTTGTTTGCTGCCGTACTGCCTGGGAAACAACTGTTTCGCTTCCTGTGACGGTGTCGTCGTGTCCAACTGCTTTTGTTTACGCATCTTTAATGTGTCCGCGCTCGTAACCGGAAATACGGGCGCTGTATGTGCGCGCGGCGACGTCGTTCCATCCCCGAGCAGGTGAGCAGGCGGTATTTTCGTAGATATGGGAGCTTCCGCAAAGCGTCGGCGCGCAGAATTGACGCGGCGTTGTTTCTGAAAGGTCGTCACGTAATCAGAATTCCTTTTCGGAAATGATGCACCACTTTTTGTTTGATTTAAAGTTTCACTGAGCTCATTTCGTACCTCTTCCGGTACGTTGTTTGAGAGCATAAAGTTCTCACGAAGAGCAGAACTATGCTGATTCCCGCCATGCGGCGCTTTTTGTGCTTCCGCTTCCCTCTGGGTTGAATGGTGCCCGCGTCTAGAATGAGGTCGGCTTTCATTTTGAGTGGCGCGTGCTCTAGCGGAATACGGCCGCGGTGAGGGGATTTTCTTGGGCGTGTAGGAGCGTTCGCTGGAGTTGCCGACGACGAATTGCTCGTCGGGGTCGTCCACGAATGTCTTGGTGGTAAGCTGGTATCGCGGCGGAAGTCGTTGCCAGAGCGTCCATGTTTGGACGGTGGACATTTCTGAAAATATACAACGTGAACATGAGATATTATGAAAACTCTCAAGTTTATTTATAACCACTCCTTACAGTTCGATCGACGATGAACACCTTTTCCAGAAAAAAACAACAACACATATTTGTTGACAAGACACCTCTGACAAAAAATGAAGCGCTAACTTTCTACATGGGTTAACGCGCTGTAATTCAAATACATGTAATTTAGATCAACAAAGAAGAAATTGCCACTTGCCCGTACGTAAGAACAAATAATCCCGTCGGTAACGACAATCTATCAAGATGGCCACACATTGATGGAACTGAATTATGCGCATTTTCCATGATCAATAAGACAGAAACGGTTTCATGCAACAATTGTGCTTTACTAGGTTTTCACTTTTGCAATTTAACTTTGGTGGAGTTCCTTGCAGTTGTTTAATAATGTAAAGCGACTCAACTCGAAATATTCTGACATTTCTCCACCGAAAATATTGTCATTATAAAAATATTTGCCTATATAGTATTTGTCTTAAAACCAACGGTTCATATTTTCAATTATTCAAATATGATAAACGAGGTTGAAATAAATGTCATCAAACGCACTGAATACGAGCAGATAATTGGGAGGGCATTCGACTGATATAATAAACATGATCTACCAACTTTACAAATGCTGTTTTTAATTCTTCAACAGTTTGTTAAGTATAATTATTTGTTGTTCATGGATTCTTTGTTTTAAATAGCACGCTTGCTTTGGAAGTCATTAACAAATATTCCCGGTACTACAAAGAACGAATCTATTCAGGCGTAACAAATATATTTGTTTCAGGTAACCCGACCTACCCTAAAAATGCCCCGACCCTAGAAAATTTGGTTTAGTTTGTCAGATATATTTTTTGTTTTATTTACTTTTTCCAATAATTGAATGTTTTTGGATAAACAAGTGTTTTGTTTTGATAGCATCCACGTATAAATAATGTTTAAGGATATTACTGATATGTTTTGAATATTTATTCAGTTTTAGAATCTTCAAGCTGATCATTTTCCAAAAAAAAAAAAAATTACAAATAATAAATCCCTACCTACCTACCCAAATTTCTTTTGGCATGTAACCTGAGACAAATACATTTTTACGCCTTAATTGAATTCTTTTTCAAAGACAACTCCGCAGTCAGTTCAAGCAATCAGTGAGAGCAAGTTGGAATGAACCTTTTTCTTTACCTCCCTACCATAATACATATCAGAAAAATACTTTGGGGGGGTACTTATCAAATGTAATTTTAAAGCATTGTAGATGATATATAATGCGTTTCAAGTGTAGGTATGTAAAAACGGGTGTATGTTCAATTATACTGTTTCCAATAGTTCTTAATTAAGGAGTATAAAACTTTATACAAGTGCTTTGTCAATAAGACAATCTGCCTGTTTCAATAGTTCGCTTAACATTCGGTGTATTCTTCGTAAGAAATAAATCTTCGCCCTATATGGTTGTCTGTAGTAGTTTTAAATGTGTTTGTTAAAGAAAATTATCATGTAAAACCATCAACCGGTTTTAATGATGTCATTATATTTTTTAAATAACATTATAATATTGTTGAGAATAACTTATGTTCCGAAATGCGTATTAAGAGAAAGTTTACAACTAAAATAATACTTCGCTGCGCAGCGAACTATTATTTACATGTATACACAGCGTCTAACCGAGTCAGATCGATTGATGACGCATGCGCAGTCATTGTTTTCTCATTCAAAACCGATTGTAGCCGTTGCTGTAGGATAAACGGGTTTGTATGGACAGAAAATATATATTTGCGTTTTTCGATATTTAGAAACATATTTTTTGTCGACGTTGACGTTTATTTATGTTAAATAAAACAGTTGTTTTTTTTTGTTAGTGGGTAATGAAATCGACATGAAATAAATCTATAAAAATCAGACAGTCCCTCTTTAACAAGCACTGAATCTGGGAACAAAATGAGTTGTATTCTGAAGATATACAAGATGTTAAACATTACATCACCTATTCTAGTTCACACGTGTCCATACATTTATTCATGCGCTAATAAAGGGACCTGTTCACAATTTGACGAATTTACAATTTCCAATTTTTTTGTCACAGATTCCAAAAATAAAAGAATACTTAATATCAAGGAGCGAAATACTGACATAGAAACAAATTGGAAATAACGTTTCGTTGGTGAGTAATCATCAGTTGAAATGATAAAATTATATGGCGTTTGTAACGCGAAACGATTGGATATTTTGGAGTACTTCTGTTGTTTTCGTTGAATTGTTGAAAACGTGTGAATCACGTACATAAAGTGAAAATCACACAGACATATTTATAGATCAGAATAGCCAAGCGGTTTGCAACTCTGTCTGTTGTAAGATCGTACATACACACTTTAAAAGCGTTTTGTGATTTATGCCGATTAAAAATAATAAATTATATACGTTCTTGGCATAAAATTGCTTGTTTTGTTGAATCTGATTCATTTTTCACTGAAAATACTGTTGCCTTGATATTTGATTTCCGAGTAATATGACGCACATCCAATCACTGACTGATAGGCGTATAGGGCAAATTCACCAAGGTTCGGACAAAATATAAAAGGCCGATTTCAGCATAGTGGTATGATAAAAACTATATACAGCTAGAGATTAGATAAATAGATCCAAGCTCAATTAATTATGTGTAAATATAAATGATTGGAATATGATATACATTTTTCCCCAAAATAGCTTCATTACTTTCATTTTTTAACTGAAAATGTACATTCGACAATTTATATCACAATCGATCATGTACGAATTGCAGAAATATTGTTTTTTACTGATATGTTCACATGTATGAAATTGTAGACCTCACCGTTAACCTGTTCATGGTATTTCTTCTTTTCCTATGGCGTACCCTTTGTGTCAAAAGTACATATATGCACGGCAGCTAAATATAGATGTACCTGTTGTTATACAATTGTAACCGCAGTTACAAATGTATGACTGCAGTCATACATTTGCAACAGCAGTTACATTTACAGATATAACTGCAGTTACGATTTACACCGAAAGTAAAAAAATATGACTTGTTATAAAATTATTACTATTTCTGATTAATTTATTTATAAAAATATGTATCTTTAAATTATTTTTATAATTTAATAATTCATATTTTAATATATAAATGCAATTGGGACCAAAATGCATTATATAAGACGTGATTTAATTCGCCAAACAGACTTAGAGCTTAAGTTTATCATTTGGTCAAAAAAATGTAACCGCGGTTATAATTTTATGAAGATTGCCATAATTATGTTATGAATGTTGGTATAAATTATTACTGCAGTTATATTTGTAAATGTAACTGCCGTTACAATTGTATTACTGCAGTCATAAAATTGTAACGGCGGTTAGAATTTTATAACAACAGTTACATCTTTATTTAGCTAGCAAGCGTATATGTACTTTTGACCCTAAGGGTACGCCATATTTTCCGACGGAATAAAGAATCTCTCTATCTCTCTATCATTGATACTGATGTTTATTGTTTGACATATTTGTTATCAAAACATGTACACATTATGTATTTTGGGCTTCAGACTTCATAATATGAATACATGATTCGAATAGGCATTTGATTGTAGTTATTTAAGTACACGTCAAAACGGGACATACGTTTATTTCAAATAAACTTCATAATATCTGTATTCATGTATACATGGCATACAACACTTAAGAAAAATAACGATTTTAAGACTAAGGATAATATTTAATTTAAGATCTTTCCGATATCGACATACGTTAAAACACCATATGTCATATACACGTACTTCGTTTGTTACGCTACTATTTAATCATATTATTAATCGGTCGAAATATTCACAACCCAAACACGGTGAATGTGAAATGTTGATTTATAATTTTGACATTTAAGAGGATTAATTAAAAGTAAAGACCAATATTAAAGACCAAGCGATCAAGTGTTTTTAATAGCATAACCTTCCAATTCATGCAGTATGATTTTATTACACTAGATCTGTAATTGACTTTCCATAATACGATCACACTGCAATACTGTCAGTTTCTGAATGAACTGCAGTATGTCTATGTATGATTGTGGAAGTAAATATTTTAATTTTTTTAACATCATAACTATTCGAAAGATCATACTCTGAATTGACAAGTAGCTAAAATCTTCAGTAATTTTAATCTAAATGCTTGTTTTTCTTAAAATCGTGCGTAGGTCACAATAACATACTTATATAGAAGATATTTGTTGGATTCGGTAGAATATCGATTTTAATTCACCAGTGATCATAGAAATTTATATTTTCACGAGTGGCGCAGCATCAATTGAAAAAGTATATTTTCTATGATCACGAATGAATAAAAAATCGTCGCAATTCTACCGAAACCAACACATTTTCTTTTTTATTTAATGCTTTAAAATGTGTTTTTCGGGGGCATTTCCGACATCTCGGTGAACAAGTAGTTCCATTATCAAAGTGGTAATTTTTCACTGTTTAAAACAGTGAATTACTAGTTTAATTTCACGGATATTTCCATATAAACCACCGCAAAGCATGCAATACATTGCATTATATACTTCTTTTTTCAGCAGGAAAATATCATCCACCAAAGTTTGTTATTGTTTTCATCATATACGAGAGCACTATGTGCTGGTCTCATATGGCGATGCTAGCATTCTGTTGATAAAACATATGATATTAGTATGCAACAACAAATTACACAACCGATAAACAACAATGTATAATAACAGGTTTGTATGTATAATACTTAGAACAGTTCCGGCGGTAGCAAAAACAAATCCATAACGGCTTTCGTTCTGTGTATTTAGACAGCAAATTTGTAAAATCAATCGGAATACGTTCGTGATAACTTGTGTTAAAGCCACAACAACTAAAATAATGGACCTGGTATAAAATGATTGGAACATTACTGTGTTTAGAACCATCCTATCAAATAAGTACACAACTTCTGTACCGGTTGTATACTCTTCTTTAAACGAGTTTTGTTAGTTTATTTTTTACAAATGATTTTGTATATTCCTTGCTAATCAATAATACATAAATATTTGTAGACATTCTTACTCATAAGTGTATACAGGAACGTGTTTTGTTTTGTTCTAATGTATATATGGAAAGAAGAAATTGGGAATATCAAAATTTATGTAACCAGCAACCCATAACATTAAGATTAGGACATGCAAACCTGGCCGTAAAGCCTCGCTGAGACTCGAACATCGCCGCAGACTCCGAACCGGTAGTAGAGGCACGAACAGGCTCGGCTGCACTGCCAGCCGCTTGATAGCACTGTCCGTTTTCATAGTAACTGTGTATTAGAGTTCCACTATTTTGCACTGGCGGCGTGTATGCTCTTCCCTCTGCATTAATATTCATAGGCGGAACAGTTTTCATCACCACATTTACCGAACATGAACTGAATATTGCCACAGTAACATATCGTTTGAGTTTCAAATGTTATTGGTTCCACCATTGTGTAGCTAAAAAGATTGTATTATGCGTGTGAAACATTAGTTATAGAACACATGCTAGCCAGTTAAAATGATTTTCAGCTTTGACTGGAAAAGGAAGTTGTTCTGAGCAATACATTTATTTATACTAGTTTTCTCTCCCGCATAATTGGATACTCGTTCTATAGATTAGCCATTACAGATAGAATTTCATACAAAAATAGCAATTAATTTCAATAATCGCCAATAATTCAACAATAGCAACAATAGTTTCCATACGAGGCCTTATTTAAACTCTTATTTCAAAGAAAGGCATCGGAAACCAAATCTGTCGACAATCGATAGGCCACTGCTTGATGAACGTTTATTCTGCCCATGTAGATCGACTTTCCGGCCAAGATCACGCTTATAATTACTAACGTTAAATTTAAACATTACATGTGTATCCATTGCTAGAATTGGACATTAGTAATTCACAGAAAAATCTACAACAACAACACTGCTATATCCAAAAACGACTTCAAACCGCATAGTACAGCAAAGGTGTTAGGATATCAGAACGTTGTTTGCCATCGCTATATACAACCATGCTGATATTTCTCAGAGCGTGACACTAGACGAGTTTTATTTGGTTTTGTAAGAAACAAAACAAAAAACGATGTTCAACAATACTTTTGGATCACTATGCATCACAAGAACGTCAAATCTGCTCGCCAAAGTATCTGTAATAGATTCCTTTAGAAAATGTGCATTACAGCACATAATTCTTCTTTGAAGACCGACCGCAATAATTCAAGACTGACACAATTGATCAGTCGTAAAAAAAATGTTGGTTTCCGCTTACCCGACC
Organism: Congeria kusceri; assembly: GCA_027627225.1. Lineage (NCBI taxonomy): Eukaryota > Metazoa > Mollusca > Bivalvia > Myida > Dreissenidae > Congeria > Congeria kusceri. The sequence goes on from CM051034.1 coordinate 62,818,312, forward strand.
AAGCCCCTAACTGTTTCTGCCGACCCCAAGTTTTTTTGCCTATTAATCACTAACTTTTTCTGACTTTCGGGAAAATGAGCAGTTTTCGCTTATATTATAAATATATTGCCATAAATCTCTTTTTCTATGATCTTATTTATAGTTAAGGTACAGTTTCTTTGTTGGGAGGCTTTTAAACAGTTTACATGCAGTCCGATATACTTAAACTGTGTGTTGAATAGGTGGCGAAGAAAAAAAAGTTAAAGAAAAAAAGTTGTATTTTACCTCCCCTCATAGATGTTTTGAATATGTACGCGGAAACCAACCATTATTTTTTTTAGTCACACTCGTATTAACACTAACACTACCCAGCCCAACGTCAAAATTGTCAGTAAGTAGATGTAATGGAAGTAAAGTATTTCAAGTTGATTTGCCGTTTTAAATCACTATACGTATTTGTCAGCTGATAACTTTATGAACCGTAATGTACAACATGTGCACTTTATGAACCAACAGAGACACTGTCTTATTCCAAGTTACATTGACCATGAATTGCAGTTAACACGTATTCAGAAGTTGATATCACTTTCCAGTGTACAATAATGCATTATTTATCACAACTACTTGTATCTAAAGGTCAAAGATTCAGAAATCAGTAAACGCTACAAAAGAAAGGAATTATCGGTCGATCTTTAATCCTGGAGTACAATACTGCGGATTGCCACAAGTGTTATGTAGGAAAAACTGGACTAACTTACGAATAGGTTTATGCGGAGGCGAATTGTTCCTTTGGTTCTGTACATTCTACTGTCAGCATAAGTAGAACTTTGGTAGAAATGATAGTTGAAATGGAAATTCATGGTAATATGGTTATAGTACATGCGCCTTGTAATCGTCATCGATTTTAGTATATACGTTTTGTAATCGTCATCGATTATGGTGCACGCGCCTTGTAATCGACATCAGTAATGGTACACGCGTCTTGTTATCTTCATCGATTATGGTACACGCGTCTTGTGTTCGTCTTCGGTTATTGTACACGTGTCATATAATCGTCATCGGAAATGGTACACGCGTCTGGTAACCGTCATCGGCAATGGTGCCCGACTCTTGTAATCATCATCGTGTATGGTACACGCGTCTTTTTATCGTCATCTGTTATGGTACGCGCGTCCTTTAATCGTCATCGGTTATTGTACATGCTTATTGGAATCGTCATGGTTTATGGTACACGCTTGTTGTTGTCGTCAATGGTTATGGTACACGCTTGTTGTAATCGTCAAGGTTTATGGTATACGCTTGTTGTAATCGACATGGTTTATGGTATACGCTTGTTGTAATCGTCATGGTTTATGGTACACGCTTGCTGTTATCGTCATAATTTATGGTACACGCGCCTTGTAATCGCCATGCCTTGTGGTACACACCAGTTGTAATAGTCGTCGTTTGTAGTACACAATTCAATGTTTACGATAATATAACGTCCATAATAAGCAGCATTTTATTAGGCATTCAATACTAAAGTAAATGTGATATGTTTAATAGCATATCTGTGTACCGTCCGTCCGTCAGCCTTTCTGTCGAAATCTATCTGACAGTTCCAATGCTATCTTGGTTTCATTGTACTCTTATGATTTTTCAACGGTAGCAATACGCATTGTGGTTATTATTGAATGAGTTATGTTTTATGATTGTGATTAGAATGTTGAGATATTAGAAGATAAAATGCATTTTTGTCAAGAGTATAATTTTGTAGGACTACGATAGATATTGTGATTTGAAATGTTATTTTACTGTCAATTAGGCAACTATAATATTAAGAGTTACACTGCAAAATACAATAACACACGTATCATCATATGTCAAAACATACCTGACTGCTATATGTTATATCCTTTAATACATATCAATTTCTGCGAAAATCCACATTTTGCAACTGTAAAGAAACATCCATTTCTCGACAGTTCTAACTCTCAGAGAGGATCGACTATTAAGCTATAGTTATGAAGTTGTTTGCAATCAAACGGAGAAACCCTGTCTGTTTACATTTGTTACACATTTGTTCGTTCTTTCATTTGGTCAAACAGTAAAATAATAGACTAAGTCTTAATCAGGAGTTTTGAACGCTGTCGACTCTCAATTTGAGATTTGTCAATCTGTGCCTTGGCCATTGTAAACAGCGCTATCTTTCACAGCTCGCTTTCGTTTGAACAAGTGGTAGAAAGTCTGAGGCTTATTTAAGTTTATGGAGATTGAATCATTGAAGATAGCAGTTGCCTTTTTGGATTTGGTCCGATTAAATATGTGACGCGTCGTGAGAAAACCGGTCTTAATGCATGTGCGTAAAGTGTCGTCCCGGATTAGGCTGTACAGTCCGCACAGGGTAATCCAGGACGGTCCTTTCCGCCTACAGTGGATTTGTGTTTAGAAGAGACTTTTTTGAAACAGAAAATACCATAAAAGCGGAAAGTATCGTCCCGGATCAGCCTGTGCGGACTGCACAGGCTGATCCGGGACGACACTTTACGCACATGTATTAAGTCCGGTTTTCCCACGATGCGCCTCATATGTATTTGAAATAGAGCACTTAAGTGGGATCATGAACATATTTCGGACTCATAATTGGAGTTTTCATTTGCAGGGAAATAGACCTTCGAGAGCCATATCTTATCTTTAAACTCAGCAATTGAGATATTTTTAATGGAGTTAAATGGATGTCAAAAATCAAGCAAAAAAACAACAACAACAACACGAAATTATCTTATTTCCTTAAAATTACAAAAAATTTCTCCTAAACATAATTAATTTGTTATCTGGTATAATAATCTACGTGTATTAATTTGTAATTATTAATTGTGTATTAATATTATTGTGTATTATTGTGTAATATTGTGTATTATTATTATTAATTATTAATTGTGTATTAATTTACGTGTATTAATTATAATAATCTACGTGTATTAATTTGTAATCAAGTATAATAATCTACGTGTATTAAAAGGGGGATAGCGTTTTGAAAATTCGGAGTTTTCTAAAAGAAGTAATCCAACGTGTCGCCATCAGGTCTTCCTAAAAGAAGATCGTGCATTTGAGTCAGATTACTGGTTTAGAGTCAATAATAGCGAATGATTAACACCGTAGTACTAGCTGCTGGTCAGAGAATGCGCGAGTGTTCAGCAAAACGATAAAATATAGAGAGTGGGCTATACATACCTAGGTTTGTGGATGTGATTTTTTATAAACATTTCATATTATATACAAATGAAAGAAGAAATACAGAGTTTGCCTAGAAAATACCTGGACGAATACTTGTGTAAAATTTTAGATTTCGAGATTTTTATGAGGCGCGTCGTGGGAAAACCGGACTTGATGCATGTGCGTAAAGTGTCGTCCCGGATTAGCATGTGCAGTACGCACATGCTAATCCAGGACGGCACTTTTCGCCAACAGTGGATTTATGTTCAGAAGAGACTTCCTTGAAACAGAAAATACCATAAAAGCGGAAAGTGCCGTCCTGGATGCATTAAGACCGGTTTTCTCACTACGCGCCACATATTTAATCGGACCAAATCCAAAAAGGCAACTGCTATCTTCAATGATTCAATCTAATAAACTCACATGCATTAAGTCCGGTTTTCTCACGACGCGCCTCATATTTAGCTGCGGTGTTTTTGATTTTTGCAATTGTGATAAGCATTCGTTTTGAATCGCTTATTCGTGGATATGTTAACACAATACGGACATACAAAAACCAGCCCATGCCCGAGGCTAAAAAACCATACCGTGTAAGACTCGGGCGCTCGACTCAAGGGACCACAACCTTAAGCCTTATATGGTCGAACCACCACCGCTGGGGTGTTCCGAACAGTTCGACTTGTTTTATGTTCAGAACTTGAGAAATTGGACAATAGGTTACAATATACGAATTCCAATCCCTATGTTATTTACTGTAAAAGCGATAACTTTAACCAAAAATAATAGAAGGAATTTATTTGCGCATGCGTAACCTTTAAGAACTTCACCTAATATTAGTCGTCTGCAAAGATTTTGAAAATGGACTCTTACAAACACACTGTACTGGAAAGAATAACTACCAGATGCCACCATGACCCCATTTAGGGCTGTATTTTATGGGATGGTTGCTCTAGGGGGCATTAGTGGGGTAAATATGGGAAAATTAAAGCAAAATGTCCACCAGAGTGGCAATCCGAGACCCATTGTGTTCATCGTGTTGTTTTTCAGTTTCATTTTGACATTAATTTGCATTAGTTTCAACAATTCTCATATTTATGTCATAATGCCTTGTGTTGTAATCCTGAATATTAAGTTTAAGAATCTGTAACTGACAATAATGCCCGCAAAGGTCGTGTCCGCACTGGCCGATGCTTTGGCCATGATGACCGTCCGACCTGCCTACTTTGAATAATACCAATTTTCCTAATTTGCAAAGTTAACAGATCCTATTTAGTTCATATGTTATTTTGTAATTGTAGTTCAATCAGACTTTCAGCTGAAAATACATGAAATGCATGCATAAAACACTAGCCGCTCACGCCAACCTGGACCCCACCTAATGGAGATAGCGGCATCAAAATTTAAATCCCTATCGCAGTTTGGTTTAATTTGAGTATGTTTGTTAAATGCAGTGTTGAAAAGAATCAGGACCTCAGCCGGAACCATCAACTCATTGGTATACAAGTCTGGGTGAAGTGACGAGTCATCAAAACTACTTTACTTGTCAACTACACTGGAGCGTTGGGGCGGGGCCGTAAAGCTGACACAGTCGTGTCCGTACCATCGGTATTTTTGAAGGTTAGTTCATGATTATTGTCATGTATCCTACTATCTAATGATTTCTCTTCCAGCATGGCATTCTTCTTATCAACACCAGTAGGAAAAGCAAGAGTTTAACCCTTGTTGGGACCCTCAAACCCGTTTTAGAACTGAACTGTTCGCACATGAGCTCGACAATCTGAAGCCGGCATAGCGACTAGCCTTATCGCAGTAAATAAAACTTAGTTAACTATTGTATATGTACACTTATTGTATCTAAGTTACACTAGTAATCACTACATTGAGTAAACATGCACAGACAACTTTTTTATTTTCACAGATTACTCAGCAGAGAGTACCTGGAACAGATTGAAGATTGCAGGCGGCTGACCTCACCCACAGGTTCTGGTGTGACAGAAGACTGTTAATTAATATCTGGCATTGACATTTTGGGGTCAAATTCTTTTTTTGTTGTGTGACAGGAGGTCAAATATTGTTATGTAAACAAACCCTTTTCTGGGGTCAAATGGCATCTGAAATGCTACATTTATATGGATTTTACCCCCCAAAATGCAGAAACTTAAATATTTTTTTTTATTTCAAAACGGACTAAAAACTTTTTTGTTTTCACTTCTGACTTTATATATTGTATCTGCTATGCGTATTAAAACTCAAACTTATGCTTAATTTTGAGTTAAAATCATGTTTTCCAGATTTACCCAAGTACATTTTTTAATTTTTTTCCAATAAATCTTTAAACCAGTGTAATAGGACAACATGTTCTTTCTCGAAATAGATCAGATTTATGAAAATTGTGGTTTCTATTCAAATTTGAAAGGGTCGGGTTCTCTTAAAGGTCTAATTACCCCAAAACGGAAGTCACATCCTCAGGGTTACATGCTGTCAGTTAGATAATAAGCACATGTGGTTGAGTGCAGGATGCATATAATTTGTAAAATACAGTTTAAATGATATGTTTCGGTATCATTTTAAAGGTATATATGTAAGCAATAAGGAAAACGGCTGTTTTGTGCACTACTTTTGTCTAGTGGTTCCCAGCTTCATAACTTTTGGCCCATGTATTCATGCGCTAAATGGCAGCCTCCATGGCCGTCAAAACCGGTGTGTTTTTTTCTAAGGTAAATATTTTGAGTTACAACACATAGAATTTTTTGACATGCTGTTTTTTTCAAAAGGTTATGTCCTCATCTTTACAACAATGTATGGTAATATATTGGAAAGTAGCTTGGTCATGGTGAAAAGTGAGAACAAATGTTGAATATTTTATATGTAACAAAGAAGGAATTTATTTGCGCATGCGTAACCTTTAGAGAGTACAGCGCTACATGACTTATTTATTTAGTGTATTGTGACCTAGAAGACAACTTCAAGTTTTGATATCGCAAAAAAAATATACAATTCTAAATCATTATTAACATATTTATAATGTGCATGCAAAATTTCAGACCGATCCACAAAGTAGAAATGCTTGACAACGCATTTGCGAATGATGCCTGATAAGCAATCTGGCTTTGATTATATGGGGTGCCTGAGTCAAAATGTGTACTTAATTCATACAAATCAGTCAAAATACTAGCATATGTTTACATACTTTAATGCAATAGAGATAAATATTGTGTAAAATGTGTTCATTTTTGGTTTTAGCATGATTTTGTGTGGTGCAAGATTCACAAGACAGGTTTCCGTACCTTTTTTCTTTTTTTTTTACTTGAAAAAGCCGTTTTCGCTGTAAAATTCGTAATGCACATTAAAATCATGATATCTATCGCATGTTTTCCATTAAACTTATTACAGCCATTAAAACCACACAGTAACATGGTGGGTTTATGTACACATTGCCCTTTAGTGCGGCTCCCTGTTTTGTGTTTAGGTTACATTATACTAATTCCAATCCTTATGTAATTTAATGTAAAAGCGATAACTTTAACCAAAAATAAATGCAACATTTTGCATTTAAGGACCCTCATAACCATACCTTTTCTTAAAGAGCATTCGAAGCTGAATTGATTTAAGCAATAAAAAGGATATGCCATGTATTATGTAAGAAAGAACTCGACACTAAACAAAGTTGACTGTTTTATCACCATCTTTTTAGCGGCTACTTTCAAGTTGAATGTAACCCGCCTCAGCGGAAGTGTCATTCTGTAGTCTCCAATCTTAAAACATATCAGTGATTTATTTGTGCATACCAATGCCTAGCCTACAAACATCTCCAAAAAAGAATATCAAAGCAAGAGTCTAAACCTTAAAACATGTCTTCGAGTTAAACTTGTTGATTTAATTAGAGAGTACAGCCCTACATGACTTATTTATTTAGTGTATTGTGACCTAGAAGACAACTTAAAGTTTTGATATCGCGAAAAAACAACAACAATTCTACATCATAATTAACATATTTCTAATGTGCATGCAAAATTTCAGACCGATCCACAAAGTAGAAATGCTTCAAAACGCATTTGAGAATGATGCCTGATAGGCAATCTGGTTTGCATTTTCAGTGCTTTGATTATATGGGGTGCCTGAGTCAAATTGTGTACTTAATTCATAGAAATCAGTCAAAATACCAGCATATGTTTACATGGTGGGTTTATGTATACATTGCCCCTTTAGTGCCGCTCCCTGTTTTGTGTTTAGGTTACATTATACTAATTCCAATCCATTTGTAATTTAATGTAAAAGCGATAAATTTAACCAAAAATAACTGCGACATTTTGCACATAGGGGCCCTCATAACCATACCTTTTCTTAAACAGCATTCTGAGCTGAATTGATCTGAGCCATCAAAAGGGTATGTCATGTATTATGTAAGAAAGAACTCGACACTAAACAAAGTTGACTGTTTTATCACCATCTTTTTAGCGGCTACTTTCTAGTTGAATGTAACCCGCCTCTGCGCAAGTATCATACTGTAGTCTCTAATCTTAAAACATATCAGTGATTTATTTGCGCATACCAATGCTTAGCCTACCAACATCTCCAAGAAAGAATATCAAAGGAAGTGTCTAAACCTTAAAACATGTCTTCGAGTTAAACTTGTTGATTTATTTATTTAGAGAGTCCAGCCCTACATGACTTATTCATTTAGTATATTGTGACCTTGAACAAGGCACTCGGCAAGGTAGTATGTTCACCGTTTTACTACACAGTTTACGTCAACGGACTACTCGATCAACTGCAGAGGTCAGCTTATGCCCTTCGCATAGGCAACTTGTCACTGGCGGAACCAACCCAGGCGGACGATATCGTTTGTTTTTGCTGCCGCTATCACGTGCAGGCTTACAGTGTCTTGTCGGGAATATGCTAATACGTGGCGATATGCCTGCAATCCATCCAAATGTGCAACAATGGTCATGGACAAGAGACGCTCTCATAGAGGCACGCGCAAGCTGACTTACGAAAGCACTGAACTTGTGGAGGTAACAACTTACACCCATCTTGGAGTGGTCCAATGGACGTCTGGGAAACAACCATACGACATAAACGTTGTCCGACAAAGCATGCGGGGCACATACTTCGGCACTTCCGTCGCTATAGAGGGCCATGCCGGTGTGAATCCGATGTCCGCAATGAAAATATACAGGTCAGTTGTCCCACATGCTTTGTTTGCTTGTGAACTATAGAATTCAATAACAAAAATGGATATGACGTCACTAGAGGCAACCCATCATCTCTGCCTTAAAAGTGCACAAGGTCTTCCGAAGCTCACTCGCTCAGATATGAGCTCTGGTCTCATCGGAACATCTAGTTTACTGACCTTCTTCAAGCAGAAGAAAATGGTATTCCTTGGAACCCTGTGCAGTCTGAGATCTACGGACCTAGCCCGGAAAGTGTGCATCCTTATTAACATAGAATTTCGGTGACGCGACAATTATTTGGTTTTATCAACGATATACATGTCATTCTATCCAAGTATAATCTGGATATGTTCCTGACAGAATTCATTACAACGGACCACTTCCCCTAGCATCATGAATGGAAACGCATCGTACGCGAAGCAACAACACGAGAAGAGTACGCTTGGGCGGCAGGGATCGTCGCGTCGGACGATTTCTCTCGCTTCCGGTCTGCACACTCCTGTCTTACCACGTGTAACATGTGGCGCGTGGCCCGGCTCCGGTCCCACACTATGTCAGCCATGAAGTTCTTAGCAAGAATCCTGTGTTCAACTAAACCCAGGGAACCAGTACCGTACTAAAAGTGTCAAGCGATCTATCTAGATAAACTCGATCATTACATGTTTTGCTGCATGGCCAACGCTCTGGTCACGGAAGTGGCAAAATTTCTCGACGACATAAGAAACCTAGGTCCATGCATCCATGACCTCCTGACGTCCGTTGACAAAAAGACACTTGTGTCATATTTTCTCGGAAACATTGACTCAAATATGACTTCTGTAATGAATGTCGAAATTTATCCGACATTCCTCTCCTTATCTGCAGAATTTATTCGCAGAGTTTACAACTAAACCCCTAAGGCTACTCTGTGTGGAGTAATCGTAGATAATGAGTTTCTGTAAAACCTCTCTGAAATATGTGTTGAACTTCAAAATATACTATTTCGAAAAGAAGTATTATCTACAGAACAAAAGTAAACATTTAGGTTTATGTATCGTGATTCTGTTTGTCGACATACTCATTTCCTGCTAGCCGATGTTTTAAACCAGTGTAGTATGTATTTATTTGAAAATATTCTTTGAATGTAACATTTCTATGTAAATTATGTTGCCTTTCATTTTCTTTAGTAACATAATTATAACCAGCTAAATTTGAACAGAAACTTGATCGCTCCATCACAGCGCTGCTTCTTAATTTTATTGTTTTATTTCGCCTCATTTCGTCTTAACAATAATTAAATAAGAAGGTCGCCTGTAGAATGGTGATTATTTCTTATAATTCTATGAACACCATGTCAAATTACGTATGTAAAGATGCTTACTCGTACACATTACGCTCACTTAAAAGTGTACGACGTATATTTATTTGATCTAATGCTATAGTACAATGCTATCTGAATAGACTGAATCTAAATGTCGACCACATAAATGCAATTCTTCAGTTGTTCCTGCTAATTTCTGTCTCATTATTTGTGTTTGATAATCACTTATTTTCTCCAAATTCATTGACTTTTGTCATGCACTCTGTTTATCAATTGCTATGCTTGTATATTTTGTAAATAAGATGTGTATAATGTGCATATTATGTATATCTCCAGCAAGTCGAGAAAATAAAGAATCAATCAATCAATGCACATAAACTATTTGTATTTGACAATACATGTGTGTATGTATTCGCATTATGAAGTAAAAATAAATCAAATTGGCAAAGACATATTGGTAATAACGAAAGTCCTTTAATAATAATCTCACACTGAGCACCATTTAATGTGGATTAGTATAATAATTATACTAGTTAACAACTATGTTGGTCCATGGTGCAAACAAACTGGCTCGGTGTCTGACTGGGCAGAGGTGTGAAATCTTTGTGGAGAAGGTATGAAAAATTTCCTTGAAAATCTGATTCGTAGTATCGCGTTAACATTTCCTAGCAAACGCTATGGTGGGACCGAAACATTTGTTCGCAGTAACGCATCTTTCGTTCAATCGCGAATTCGTTGTATCGCATCTTTTTGTAGTTAAATATATATGAAGAACGGACGGGACCGGCCGCCTTTTTCGAAGTATCCCGTCATTTCGTAGTATCCCGATTCGCATTATCGCGTTTCGTCTGTACTTAACTAGCATACTGTTTGTATCAATACTGAGTACACATGTAAAATTACGATCATTGTGTGAATACATCATCCCATGAGAACGCAAACAATAGCTGTAGGGTAGGTAATGACAAATGCAGAAACAACTTAGTTTTATATAATATATAAATAATAAATAACATATTATAATAAGTTGAAACGTTAAGTTGGATATACAATTACAGAATCGTCAGACGGACAAATTGGTACAGCGGTGTGTCAGATTGTAACACAAACTATAAAATATGTTGTGGTGGTTGTTGTTCTTAAAGTTCACTACAGTCCATCTCATATACCGGAAGGGCTGTCCGGCTAGCGCAGTGGAAATCGCAGCTATGATTCAAAATTCGTCCTAACTTTCGTGAGTCTCTAGTAAGTTAATTAGGTAGGAGTGCTGAGATACACTCCGGGTCCTCACATATTGCAGCCTCAGGCGCGGAAGGACCTCATAAACTTCGAAATATACACTCTCATATACCGGTAATTTCAGACTTGAAACACGGTACCACGACAAAGGCAAATGCCTAATTCCTCAGTAGATGGTAACATAAAGTATAAAGAATTCTATTCTAAGACATAAAGTCTCCATAAAATCAAAGATGCACTTGAATGTTGACACTAGGAGTGGTTGTTGCCTCAAAATGGGAGTCATGATCGGATTTCCTAGACATCAAAAATCTACGTACACAAATTACGATGAGAAGATAACGGAATCAATACGATTTACAAGAATTGTGAACATACGCTTCACAAACAGGGCTGTTTAAATATATGTTAACTAGTTATCAAGCAAACTAATTGAATTGTCTCAGCAACCTGGCCGACTTCGAGCTCAGTAGAATAGGTTTAAATTGTATAACTATATAATTTTCTGTGTATTTATTACTTCTTGATTTATTTGATTTATTACTTCTTGATTTAATCTCCTTGATTTATTACGAAGCCAAAATAGTTAATTTCATAAAATTAATGATGTTATCCTCTAATACCGGTATTACTTGTCAGTTGCTTTCATTTTGACACTGACAATTTTGGTGCAAGTACTTACGTAGAAGTTACTCTGTAATCTGCAGGAGCACCACACCGCTTCCTTGACACCACAACATTCAAAACATATTTTAAAACTATTTGTAGTCGGCATGACAATGACACAGATGAATCAAAGTCAAACTCTCACCATGCAGTATCTGTAGTGAATGACTTAATGTTGTCGCACGGCCACCTCATGATTATCACACGGTCACCTTAACGGTCGCCACAAGACAGCAAGGCTATCTTGGCAGCAACAAGAATTTGCTTTTTTCCGAAACAAACCATGCATTGGAACCGTTTACGACTTTAACTTTAAAATGTACATCGAAACCCCGTTTATAGTGATGATATCTGAAATGTATAATTTATTTAATTCGTGTGGAATCGGTACGTTTGTCGCAATGTAACCTTGCGGGCTACGCAGAATCGGCGTACGTGTTCCGCAAAATGCCCAGTAGGGGTTTTCTACTCGCGAATTTAATCTTAAAAAATTGTGACCGAGGCTTGACCACATAACATCTGGACGGTGCCCTTTAAACATCTTCTTGACTGAAACTACAAGCACTGAGCGTTTGATATTCGGTCTATAGCATTGACTGATGGCACTTAACAAGGAATGTAAAAATGATGCACCTGAACCTTTTAGCAACAGGGTTCCTTGTGTGTGTCTCATAATGATCATCATTTCAGATAAGTTATAAAATCATTCCATATTGGACAAAGTTATGCTTCATACAAAAAGTTCATTATTATATATGGAGTAACCAGTTCTCGAGCTAAACCTATTCTCGAGCTATGACGTAGTTTCCAGTTGCGCGTGAGTCTATGACGTATTTCGACATTAGGAAACACCACTTCCACAGTAAACATTGCATTCTTGACAGCCACACAAAAAATGAGCAACTTATTCGAATTAAGGTAAGTAAAGTCACAAGTAATCATGAGAGTACTTATTTTTCCATACTTTCACTAAATCCAAATTTTGTAACGCACAAAAACTGTATTAAATTCATTTTTCACTCATTACAAATGTTCGCCTGTTGTTATTCCTGACCTACATTGTTTTGCAAGTCACTCATTGTATAAACCTACACCCTATAATACATTTTGTAGGTTACAAAACACCAATTATATGATCGTCATTGTTATTTACTGCAATCAGTTCCTAATTAATTTCTAATAATGTTGTCATTTTTTCAGCTCAAACCAGAGAGCAAAAGGGGTCATTTGAGACAGTATTCCCCCACAAGCATGACACATGCTTATCAAATGGTAAAGAAAAGGGGTGTATCTGTGTATATGCCAGCTAAACTCCATGGAGTTCCAATCACCACACTGCGAGACCAGGTTGATAATAGAATTTCAATTGATACCATGAAATCTGGGCCAGAACCTGTTTTGAGTCTTGAAGAAGAACAAAGTCTATGCAATCATTTAAAGTGTTTGGCAGAAGTGGGTTATGGGTATACACGTCTGAAACTGTTACTCTGGCCCATGAGTATGCAGTGTCTATAGGAAAAAGGGCCATAGATGAGCCATTCACCATGAGATGGTTTTATGGTTTCATGAAACGTTGGCCGGACATGAAGGTTGTGCAACCTTCAAGTTTGTCAGAACAGAGAGCACGCTGTACAAATGAAACATCAATCAAAAACTATTTTCAGGAACTGGCTAGAGTAATGGAAGAATACAAAGTATTTAATAAGCCTCAAAATATATATAATATTGACGAAAAAGGAATTAACACTGAGTTTAAACCCCCAAATGTAGTTTCTGATAAAAATTGTAGAGTACAGCAAGTTATTGCAGAAAAGTCCAAGACAATAACTGTAATTGGTGCTGGTAATGCTTTGGGAACCAGTATTCCACCATTTTTTTGTTTTCCCTGGCGAAAGACTGGTTGATAGGTTGATGTCAGGTAGGTCGGCAGGAGCGGATGGTGTAATGACAAAAAAACTGGTTGGTCTAATTGCGAGACATTTGAACATTACTTAAAAATCACATTGTCAAATATGTTAAAGGTAGAAATCAAACTGAAACATTATTGGTTTTATGTGATGGACACAGAAGCCATATTAGTTTGGAGCTAATTAACTGGGCAAAATACAACAACATTGTATTATTTGTATTGCCACCCCATACATCCCACTTATTACAACCTATGGACATCGGCTGTTTTGGCCCATTTCAGCGAAAATACAGCCAGGAGTGCACAAGGTTTGCAAGGGAAACACACAGAGTTGTAACCAAATATGATGAATGTGCTCTTGCTTGTAGAGTCATCATTTAAAAAGGCAGGCATTTCCCCTCTTCTTGATGCACAGTCAATGATTGACTCGTTAGGTACAAGCCTCAAACCTTCCACTCTTTACAACTTGGCAAATGTAGTCGACACTGTATCACATGAAAGTGAGGATTCTTCCTGCAACAAGAACAGTAATGATGAGTTTTTTTTCTAAGAGAAAGGCAGTTGCCTGTGAAAAAGTAACAAAAAACAAGAAGAACCGTTAATGCTGTTGTTGGTGGAAAGGCCTTAGAAGGTAACACAGTAACAGAACTCAATCAATATCTCAATGAAAGCAAAAAAAAAATGGGTACAAAATTAACAAAAAATAGTAAAACCTCAAAAGCTCAGTTTATCCCTTTTCCAGAACACCCCATTGATTTGCAAAGTGACATAAGTGACACTGAAAACACACCAGATGTTGATGCTGTTGATGATAAGGACGTATGTTGTGGATGTGGTAGTTTGTATGTACCAAGACATTTATTGGATGGCACTTTGCATATCACTTCATGGGCTCAATGTGACGTATGTGATCATTGGATGCACTTAAAATATTGTTCCAATGTAAGGGTTGTGAGAAAAGATACATTGTTCAAATGCAACTGTTGCTTGTAGCCAAATGATGTGTTGAAAACCGATATAAAAACTATGAAAATGAAAATAACAAAAAACAAAATAGCAAAAAAACACAGTTTTAATAAAATGTATAGCACTTACCTTTTTATTGAACTGTTTGTGTTCGGTTAATAAACAGGATGTGAACAGTAAGGTTGTCTTCAAGCCATATAAATAGCTCGAGAATAGGACAGCCATCTTTGAATTCCATGCAGATGATGTACTATATTATTAACTACAGCAGTCGCATTTAACAGGTAAGACTGAAATAAATTTGCATGAAATCGACAGAATATTCATTTTTCTTAATAAAAATAACATTTTTTCACTAAGTTTTGTGTACTATTGCATTTTTATAAAACATTGAACGTTATAGTGTCGAGAACTGGTTACTCCATGATATAATATTTGACCTTTAAGTGAGACCTGGAACCTAGAGGTCTTGTTCTTGCATGGGACACATCCTGTCAAAATGGTGAGCACTTTGAGCACTTTGTTCCAATTTATAGCAGACTTATTCTTTGTAGGTAGAAAACATACAGTGCAAACAAAAACATTAGTTTTTTATTTGACCTTCCAAACAATCTCCTGATGGTTATCATTTCTGCCAAATCCTTTGAAAATCTCTCAATGCCAGCTTATATTATTCTCCAAACAAATGTTTGAACTTTGAAAATGAATTGTGACCTTGACCTTTGACGGACAAGCATGTGTCATATACGCAACACATCATCTGGCCATTGGAAAAATTAATCTGAAGTAAAACCTACATCTTTATAGGCATTAAGAAGTTATGCAGCGGCAATAAAATACAAATATTTGAACTTTTAACTTGAATTGTGACCTTGGCCTTTGAGAGACAAGCAAGCGTGATGCACGCGACAAACCATCTGGTCATAGGGAATCATACTCAGAAGTTGTTTTAAATCCTTCTCGGCATTTCGAAGATAAGGAGCGGAAACAAAATATATGGAACGAACATACGGACAACAAGCGTCACTTCTATAAAGGGGGTGTATAAAAACGGGCCCGCCCCTAGGCTTATTATTTTGGCAAACCTTTAAAAATCTTCTCGTCCGAATCTACAGTGCTTATACCCTTGATATTTAATATGTAGCATCGTATTTTGTTATTATTTTTAATATCTCGTATAAATTACAAGATACCAACACAATACGCTGAAGCGCCGACACGATGCGCCGAAGCGATATAAACGTCGCTATCTCGTGTGTTTTTTCATCTGTGGCTATAAAATTGGGCGAAGATACGAAGAGACGACGATTATATTGCTTCGGCTTATCGTGTCGACGCTTCGCCGTATCGTGTCGGCCTTCGTAGTTTCGCGACTTGTATTATGAAAGGGCGCCGACGCGCCGACACGATACGCCGACGCGCTGACCCGATGCGCCGACTCGAAACGCCGACGCGATACGCCGGTGCGAAATAAACGTCGTCTGTTCGTATCTTCGCCCAATATTATCACACCCTAGTATCGGCTCCTTATCAGCGAATGCACCACTTTCCAGCGAAGACGAAAAGGAGAGACGGTGGGTTTGTATATATTGGTTTTTATACGTTTTTGCTTTGATTTCCAAAAAAATAATATCATATGAAGATGTCAGAAGCAATAAAGAGTCATCACAGAAAATATAAAGTTACAGACCCTTATATTTTCCATAAAAGGGCGATTTAAAATCGGACATTATGTGTGTTCGAGGTATTTTGTCAAGTTTATATAGTTTTATCGTCGCAAATAGCTTATTTTGCAAAAATCTAAATCGACATATTTTTGCGCATTGTTCCACCAGTAACCACACCAATTTTCAGAATTGTTCATTGTTTTATAGTACAGATATAATGTCCTGAAGTGAGTGGGTAAACAAAAAATGGCACCAGTTATCAGCGATTTCATGTTTTTACCGGCACCAGTGATCAGCGAAATTTCATGTAGTTACAAATTTAAGCCTTTGTCACAAATTTAGCATTAATATTCATTTAGACACATCACACATCTATTGTTTATCATATTCCGCGCACGAGGCATGTGTGTTCGTCCGAACGTGCGCCTCTACACGCAGTCAACTGTAGGCATTTAATATTTCATATAACAGACACATCTGTTGGCATTATCAAATTCATTACGGACTGCTCTCAAACATACATATTGAGTATCGGTGTGCATGAATTATTCCTTTAAAATAATGTTTTGTATTGCCGCTTATATATAAATAAATATATAATAAAATAATAACATAAAACATGCTACTGTGTGAACAATATTGTAATTTCGAAACGTAAAATGTAATCAACATGTATCGATCATCACGTCGACTCTGTAAGCAGTGAAGTTTTTTCTTGTAGATGAAGAAACTATCAACTATTTGATTAGTATGGCTGAATCTGATGATTCGGAGCAGGATGCTGGTGAGCGTATGAGTGGAATCTGTTATCCGTGTGTACTTTGAATCTAAATCACCATAATTGTCTATAATAATTGATACATGCTTCCAATATTCGTTTGTGTCTCATGATTTTAATGTATGGAAACAAAAGTCCAGAGATCTGTAATTAAACATAAATAAAGGTAGACTTTTGTTTGAGCTTCATCAGAGGACGTTCCTTCCGCAGATAAATCTGCAGATTCTGCCGGCAGAGACAGTCCAGACCAGACCAGTGCAGCTGTTGAAGGTACTTATTATTATTGAATACTTGTAGTACATGTCAGCGTCTATACATGCAGATGTATAAATACTCTGTTAAGTGATTGATAATTGATTTGTACCAATGATGCCTACTTGTATTATTTTTCAACAAATTGTTTGCAGAATATGGACATTTTAAAACCAGTATGACTAAACACCAAAAACCCACGGAAACTAGCGAAAACCCACGTAAAACAAATGAAAATCGCACAAAAACTTGAACTAATGTATGGAAACCTACTAATAGCAACGTACATACCTACTTCAAATAATGAAAACTCGCGAAAACCATAATTTCACAGCGAAAACCCGTAAATTGCGCACGTTTGCTCAAGTATAAGTAGGTTTTTTGTATGTTTCCATTGGGGTTTTGCAGGTTTCTGTTAATCAAGAAGGTTTCTTTGGATTTTGGTGTTTAGTGATACCCTTTTAAAACTGCGTCATCGAACTAAGAGGTGGTTGCCTTATGAATACTTAAATACAATATCAATGCATCTGTTTACTCAACAAATATTTGTCTATATTGTTAGGTGTCAAGTGGACTCACGAAAGTATTCTGCTGCTTCTGGCACTCTACGAGGACAACAGAAGCAAGTTCGAATCCGCGGCATTCAAAAACAAGAATGTATGGAGGCTGATAGCGGAGAAAATTAAAGAGAATGGGTTTGAGGTCACCGGTGAGGCCTGGGACAACAAATTCAGGCTGATGAAGTTCAGGTATTACGTAGAAAGCAAACTATTCTGTTGTGCTTGGGTATTGTTTTTTTACTATTAGTATCAATGCGGGTTCGGTTAGTTGCCACTAGTGAAATATTTGAATCTGTCATTGATGGAGAGATAATCATGTCAATGATCTTAAAAGACAAATAATAATGTCAATCAGAAAACGTGTGACATACGTTTCGTGAGTGTATATTATCTAAATGCTCAGTTGCAAATATGTATCAATATATACAATATAATTGTAAGGCTTAAGAATTTATGTACCGCAATTTTTCAGATACAAGAAGATTGTAGACCTGCATGCCACCAGTAGAGGTGGTCGAATGAGGTGGGAATACTTCGACCGGATGGACCAGCTGTTTGCTGGGGATCCAGCTGTATAACCAGTGATGGTTGTGTCATATATGACAGGTTTGCCTTAGCTATTTTGATTATATTTTAATACTTTGTTATTGTCTTTTAATTTTAAAACATGTTTTCATGATATAGTTACATCTTTTTGGGCTGACATTTCAATCCTATTGATATATGCTCTGCACATGTTTTAGTTATGACTGACATTGTTAACAGTCGTAACAGTCTTATAGTATAAAGCCCCATGACGTGTTATCATTTTATATTTAAAGATCACGAGTGTTATCCATATTTAGTTTAAAAATTAGCTTAAATCCATTAATCAGTTAATTTGTTTTAGTCAAGTACTATTAGCAATAGAGTATATAACTAAATTAAGATAACAAAAAATGGTATTTGTGTAAGAAACCAGATTTGTGTATATCACAGGCCATTGGTAACAATGCTGTTTTTTTTTTACAGTTTCACAGGATGTAACTGTTACATAAAAACCACCACCTGCACCACGCCCAGCAAAATCTCACAAACCAGCTCCTACTCCCTCGGGAAACAGGCACCAGTGAAAGCCAGCACACCAGTGAGAGCCAGCACACCAGTGAGAGCCAGTACACCAACCACAGAGCAGACAGATGATCCAGCTGCTACTCCTGTCATCAGGAAAAGTAAGCGCAGTGGCAGCCAGGAACCTCCAGAATGGTTCCGTGGTTATATGGATGAGCACTCACGGAGGCTGAACAGCTTGGATGCCCATAATGAACGGCTGACTGCATTAGCAGAACAGAAGAATCGACTGCTTGAGAGGCTGGTGGATGCGCTTACTTCTAAGAGCAACTGAACAGTTATGTGGTTATTAATCGGTATAGAAGTGTAAATAAGTTTGGTATTTAAATAATTTATCATATATCAACAATATTGTGGTCTCTTTAAAAAAAATTGTTTGTTCTTGTTTGATAAATACTTATCTTTTGATGCTATACGATGTTTTTTTACAGGGGTGTGGAAATATCAAGATTGTTTACTTGTCCATAGTTTAAAAATCTATTTGTCCGCAAGCACAGGTCACTGGACCAAAAAGGCCTTATACAGTACGTGTATGACACATATTTTGTCATTAAATAATAAACAAAACACCACTTGTTGTTCAAACATGTAAGTATATAATAATCTTATAATAAAAACTTCCAACTTTTACTCATTTTCACAATCTGATTTGTACTTGTCCATGGACAACTTGCCAGGTAACTTTTATTTGTCCTACAGTTAAATTACCAGTGTTGGACAAGTCGGGCATAGGATTTCCATGCCCCTGTTTTAGTAAAAGCAGCCCACTAATTGTTGCTGTGTTTTATTTGGGCCATGTGACTATGAAATGCCTTAATTTCAAACATACTTTTAACTTTTCATTTTGTCCAATAAAAACCATTGTAAACGTATAAATGTAATTTTATTGGCTAATATGTAGGTTAATTTGTATGAATAGTCAGTCATGGTGCCATTGTAATTTCTAATTTTTAATGTATAATTTTGATATACTTTTAGTAAATGGAAGAACAAATGACATAACAATTTGTTCTTTTCTCAGCATTATGTTTTTGTTTCTTGTATTTAAAACAAAAATGTATATGAATATATTGCTATTGAGAAATTATTCCAAACTTCAATTCACACTTACTTAATGTAGAATACTGCCCAATAAAAACCACTGTTGCATGTTAACATTGATTTTTAAGTGGCAAACGTTTTAACATCTGTTTGTGTGAGTACAGGTCATGTGCTCATACTGGAAATTTTCTTTGCATCTGTAGTTATTTTGTTGTTTCAATAACATATTTTCGTAAAGAATGTGTTATTCCAAACCTCATAACATTACTTAGTCATATCTTGTAATATTAACTGATGCAAAACAATGCAAGAGTTATTTTTATGACGTGTGTCAGACAAGACATAAGTTCTGGGCCGACATCCACATTGCTCCTTTTGGTCTTAAATGATATAATTCTGGTACAGAATCAACCGTTGCCTCACAATGTACAATTTCTAAAGATAAAGTGTTGATTTTAACAAGGAATATTTTATTATAAAATTTAACTGAAGTTTGACTGAAGGTAACATTTTCCTAGGGAGATTTGAGGATATGGCCCAGGATATTTGATTCAGAGTAGGAATTGTCATGGGGTTGTAAACTGAACATTGACCTTGCTTGTGTTAAATGTTCAGATAGTTGCCAAAAAGGATGCAATAAAGAATTTATTAATACATGTGTTTACCTCTTTTTATAACCTGCAATATATCGACACCATTGTTACTTGATTTTGTTGGAAGGCAGTGACTAATCAGTATTATCTACGGATATCCCAATCTTAAGTGTGGTAACAAGATCGAATTTCAGATAACATGAATGAAGAGCAACATTTTGCATTCGGATACATTTTTGGATTTTTTTTTTTAAATATGGACATCTAAAATTGCCAGTGCAGGAAATTTGAATCCACTATAAAATGGTGATTGTACAACTAGATTTATAATGTATACCATTCCTTCTACACTGGTTGCCTCCTACAACATTTCAGCTATGCTAGTATAGTATTTACATTACAACAGTTATTAAACCCCATCTGGACTCCTTGAACTGATAAACCCAGCCCACTTTCATGTCGGTAGGAGCTACTGTAACAATATTGTTTAAATTATGACGAGAGATGTTTTAGCAAATAACAATCCACATAGTATTTTATGCATTAATGTCTTCTCCATATCACATAATAATACATATATCCAGTTTTTATTCATGAACATGTTCAACTATAATGACAATAAAAATAACAAATGCATGCGTGAAATTAGTTACTGATTTTCAAAGAAAACTTTTGTTTTAAGTTTATTGTGTACTGGGTGAAACAATAACAGAATACATGTATACCAAACCTAAATGGAAAATAAGTATTCGCGGGTAGTTTATGGTCAGTTTCTTTTACATTAGGTGATTATGTGTCATTTAATATAGTGAATGAGGTATACATTTTTTCAGTCTTTCATTCTTACTTGAGACTTCATGACTACAATTATGGAAGTCCTGTTACAAAAACAGTAAATAACTCGCAGACTTATTTAATTAATTTAAAAATTTAGTCTAGTTCAGAGATATAATTCACAGGCTTCCAAATAATGAGTTAACACTTTATTGGAACAGGTATTCAATGATCAATATGTACATGTTGTATAACAATGAGGGAATTATTCCAAAATTCTAATATTTGGTGACTAGTATAATGGATAGATGTTTACTATTTATAACAAGTTGTAACAAGAAACAAAGTACAAATATGCAGCAACCTCATATGTATGTTCATAACAATCACGATTATGCTCATGTTGTTTGTATTTTTTTAAGTTAAATGTGCATTATGAAAGTCGACAAGTTTATTCCGTTTTAATATTTAGTGAATAAAACAATTGACAACTGTTTATAGGTAAATGTACAGAATTTACCTTCGCTTATTCCAAATCGGTCAGCTACACTTCTGTATGATTCTTGATTACCAAGCATCAGCGTTGCCAATATTCTTTTACCAACAGACATTGTGCGCTCCCGCTACATATAAATGGTGCCACAGCTTTACAGAGTTCCTAAAAAAATCACCACATAATGCACAGTTTAGCAATAAAATTCTACTGTCACAAAACGCATATTGCTGATATACACTGTAATTAGCTTATTGAACTCATAT
The DNA here is from genome assembly GCA_027627225.1 of Congeria kusceri. NCBI lineage: Eukaryota > Metazoa > Mollusca > Bivalvia > Myida > Dreissenidae > Congeria > Congeria kusceri. Next base: position 62,840,274 of record CM051034.1, read on the forward strand.
GTTGTCACAAAACGCATATTGCTGATATACACTGTAATTAGCTTATGGAACTCATATGTTGTCACAAAACGCATATTGCTGATATACACTGTAATTAGCTTATTGAACTCATATGTTGTCACAAAACGCATATTGCTGATATACACTGTAATTAGCTTATTGGACTCATATGTTGTCACAAAACACATATTGCTGATATACACTGTAATTAGCTTATGGAACTCATATGTTGTCACAAAACGCATATTGCTGATATACACTGTAATTAGCTTATGGAACTCATATGTTGTCACAAAACGCATATTGCTGATATACACTGTAATTAGCTTATGGAACTCATATGTTGTCACAAAACGCATATTGCTGATATACACTGTAATTAGCTTATTGAACTCATATGTTGTCACAAAACACATATTGCTGATATACACTGTAATTAGCTTATTTAACTCATATGTTGTCACAAAACGCATATTGCTGATATACACTGTAATTAGCTTATGGAACTCATATGTTGTCACAAAACGCATATTGCTGATATACACTGTAATTAGCTTATTGAACTCATATGTTGTCACAAAACGCATATTGCTGATATACACTGTAATTAGCTTATGGAACTCATATGTTGTCACAAAACGCATATTGCTGATATACACTGTAATTAGCTTATTGAACTCATATGTTGTCACAAAACGCATATTGCTGATATACACTGTAATTAGCTTATGGAACTCATATGTTGTCACAAAACGCATATTGCTGATATACACTGTAATTAGCTTATTGAACTCATATGTTGTCACAAAACGCATATTGCTGATATACACTGTAATTAGCTTATGGAACTCATATGTTGTCACAAAACGCATATTGCTGATATACACTGTAATTAGCTTATGGAACTCATATGTTGTCACAAAACGCATATTGCTGATATACACTGTAATTAGCTTATGGAACTCATATGTTGTCACAAAACACATATTGCTGATATACACTGTAATTAGCTTATTGAACTCATATGTTGTCACAAAACACATATTGCTGATATACACTGTAATTAGCTTATGGAACTCATATGTTGTCACAAAACGCATATTGCTGATATACACTGTAATTAGCTTATTGAACTCATATGTTGTCACAAAACACATATTGCTGATATACACTGTAATTAGCTTATTGAACTCATATGTTGTCACAAAACGCATATTGCTGATATACACTGTAATTAGCTTATTGAACTCATATGTTGTCACAAAACGCATATTGCTGATATACACTGTAATTAGCTTATTGAACTCATATGTTGTCACAAAACGCATATTGCTGATATACACTGTAATTAGCTTATGGAACTCATATGTTGTCACAAAACGCATATTGCTGATATACACTGTAATTAGCTTATGGAACTCATATGTTGTCACAAAACGCATATTGCTGATATACACTGTAATTAGCTTATTGAACTCATATGTTGTCACAAAACGCATATTGCTGATATACACTGTAATTAGCTTATGGAACTCATATGTTGTCACAAAACGCATATTGCTGATATACACTGTAATTAGCTTATGGAACTCATATGTTGTCACAAAACACATATTGCTGATATACACTGTAATTAGCTTATGGAACTCATATGTTGTCACAAAACGCATATTGCTGATATACACTGTAATTAGCTGATGGAACTCATATGTTGTCACAAAACGCATATTGCTGATATACACTGTAATTAGCTTATTGAACTCATATGTTGTCACAAAACGCATATTGCTGATATACACTGTAATTAGCTTATGGAACTCATATGTTGTCACAAAACGCATATTGCTGATATACACTGTAATTAGCTTATTGAACTCATATGTTGTCACAAAACGCATATTGCTGATATACACTGTAATTAGCTTATTGAACTCATATGTTGTCACAAAACGCATATTGCTGATATACACTGTAATTAGCTTATTGAACTCATATGTTGTCACAAAACGCATATTGCTGATATACACTGTAATTAGCTTATGGAACTCATATGTTGTCACAAAACGCATATTGCTGATATACACTGTAATTAGCTTATGGAACTCATATGTTGTCACAAAACGCATATTGCTGATATACACTGTAATTAGCTTATTGAACTCATATGTTGTCACAAAACGCATATTGCTGATATACACTGTAATTAGCTTATGGAACTCATATGTTGTCACAAAACGCATATTGCTGATATACACTGTAATTAGCTTATGGAACTCATATGTTGTCACAAAACGCATATTGCTGATATACACTGTAATTAGCTTATTGAACTCATATGTTGTCACAAAACGCATATTGCTGATATACACTGTAATTAGCTTATGGAACTCATATGTTGTCACAAAACGCATATTGCTGATATACACTGTAATTAGCTTATGGAACTCATATGTTGTCACAAAACGCATATTGCTGATATACACTGTAATTAGCTTATGGAACTCATATGTTGTCACAAAACGCATATTGCTGATATACACTGTAATTAGCTTATGGAACTCATATGTTGTCACAAAACGCATATTGCTGATATACACTGTAATTAGCTTATTGAACTCATATGTTGTCACAAAACGCATATTGCTGATATACACTGTAATTAGCTTATGGAACTCATATGTTGTCACAAAACACATATTGCTGATATACACTGTAATTAGCTTATGGAACTCATATGTTGTCACAAAACACATATTGCTGATATACACTGTAATTAGCTTATGGAACTCATATGTAAAAGTTAGGTATGAATAATGATAGTAATGTTTTTTCTTCAACCGTTGAAAGCCGACACGCGCTTATGTTGTCTTCTGTAGGTCTTGCTGACTTAAAATAAATCTTATCCCGTGGTAATATAATCTATAATACTTGAATATTTATTATAATATTATATGTTAAATATTTATATTGTTATGTTTCACATTACTAAACAGTATTATTGCCAACTAAGATACATTTGGCTACAGTACAACAGACTTTCTATAAGTTATTGCTATTCTTTACTGGCTTTTTCTGCTTATTGTGTGGATAGTCACAGTTTTCCACAATTCACAAACCTCATAGGTTGATCTTTGTAGTCGGAAATGATATCTGAAATCCACGTCTGTGTACAATGAACAATTTGTTCCGCATATCGATCAACCCTTACTGGTTCATTTCTCTCTTGGGAAACAACACCTTTAAAATAATAACAACATTATTATTTTTGGCATTAGATGTTCTTTTATACTACAAAAACATATTAATTAACTGTTAATAAGATTATCGGAGGCACGCACGTAAATGAAATAAAATATCAATATCAATACAAATTTTCAAAATTCAAAATCAAATCAAACCTACTAAGACTGCTCGAATTCCCAATAAATTATACTTTGAAGAATATTATAGAAACAATAATCCGAATACAACCCAGGCAAACCATGTACAGGATCACATACAACTGCGTTGTTGATCATTTTTGGTCGATTTCCGAATTATCTGCAAATTCATCGAGTAGAAAAGCCATCTCGAAACTGTTTCAATGGACTGTGTTCGATTTGAAAACTGTAAAACCGGAAACCGTTTCATTTACTGAACGCACTGATGTTGGATTTTTTCGGCGTAGCTGTCTAAGATCACTTTTGACCCAGATTTTCTTGTGATAATTATGCAGCGGGAAAATTGAATGCCAACAGATTTGGGCAAATTTTCTAATTCTAGGGAATGCAAACTGCAAACAATGGTTTAACGTATACCAATATATGTTGCATACTTTTGGGGATTACAAATTTACATAATTGTTTACATAAGCGGTTAAAATGAAGTTATAAATATATCTTCAACATATACTTTAGAACTGAGGCTAATTATGAACGTACTTTCTCATTGTATGCCATAAACAGAATGCTTTATTCATTCAGGTAACGAAATAACTATTTTGTTTAGCCTTCGTTTATATAAGCGGTATACGCTCTATAAATAGCACTTGTTCAATGTTCCCATTCATAAATCTCATTCGCAGTGTTGCCGTTCCATGTAGCCCTTGATTCTAGCGAGTTCATCACATTCTAGAATCAGTAGTGTCATTCTACAAATAGCGCGCGTAGCTATCAAACGTTTTATAGCTGTTTTAATGTACTCATACATGCATCTATAATAGCGTTCAGAGAATCATAAACCTAAAATTTAATAATGGTGAATTTATATTTATAAACTTACTGTTAACTTGAATTAAAATTGTGGTTACGATTTATAAACGATTATTAATAATTGCACCTTTCTATCACTTCTCCAATAGATGTTATTTATTCTTTAAAAATATGCTACATTTTCTGTAGATAAAATGTTGTGAAAGAAGATTCGGAATACGTCGAATTGTTATTCGCGTAGCATGAATACACAATTTGCAATACTAATTATACACAGGAACTCCTGATATAGCATATTTCTACTGATATAATTTAAAATCGTTAAAGTCTAACGAAGTTTTATGGTTGCGTTATGAAAAGAAATAAAGTATGAACATTTCAAAATTCCCTGAATGTTCCCTGACTATTGCTTCTTACTGGGATACACAGTATAAATGTTTATTTGACTTCAACTCGCTATTATATTAGATAACTATCTAACTGAATGGTATATTACCGGTGCAATAAATAACTATATAGACTCGTCTGATACATAATAATTTTAATTCATTCCCGAAATTATTTTCTTACATTGTTAATTTGTTTAAATGACTTGACAAATTCAGATAACAATTATGTTAACCTAAATGATTTTGGTTATTCATATACCACTGGTGGAAACATGGAGCTATATGATTGGTTTATTCACATCATACTAGATAGTAATATTAATTTTATTTAATGTTGAAATAAATTTGTCTCAAATTAACTTTTGGGTCCGATAAGTTTTCTTATAGTGTCCGAAAAATCTGGGGTCCAATAAGTCTCCTAATATTGGTGGGGACCAAAAAATCAGGGGTTTAAGAAGTTACGTAACCGATCATCTTGGCCGTCTGTTTAGGTAATTTTTAAATGAAATCTCAATATTAATTTCAACGCCGCTTGTCTTTTTTAAAGACATTTCTTGTTAATTATGTATTGCTTCCCGCTTTCTCTACCGCTTACTTAGGCTTAGTACAGATCGGGAACCAGAATACACGTTTGGGAAATGATACAACTGCTATTTATAGGTAACCTATCCAGGCGGAAATGATAAATGTGACGTGATCGATTGTTTTCATTTGTTTCACGGATTTTAATTTTCGGTAATTTGCCATACGACGCACCGAATTTTTTAAAAAATTTACTGTGGATTATTTGTCCGCAATTGATAGCATTATTTTATATAATTAAATGAGTAGATCAACGAATAGCAGTATTCAAAAAGGACGACATAAATTCGCCTTTAAAATTAACCTTGTCGCCATTTTGTTTGTATTGTTGACACAAAAGGGACAATGGAGAGGAGGCTTGTTGTATGTCCCTAAATATTGAAATTACGTGTAAAGTTCCCTTTTTTATGGATAAACTTATTTTGTAATTCATCTAAAGCAGATATTTCTACATGATTGTTTTGTATTTCAGTCCATTGCAGACCACATGGCAGATAAGTTAATTCACACAGGAAAAGATCCACCTTCTCTGAAAATGAGTTCTTCAACATGTATGTTTGCCATTAAATGGATGCTGTTACAATTTTAATTAGAATGTAAACATTTCAAATACCAAAATTTTCTGAGTACTAAAGGGTAACGTGACGTTTCATCCCAGTAAATTGTTAAATGTTTGCCCAGGGACATTTTCTGCGAAAGAAATAAATAACAATCTGAGATGTTTTACCCTTATTAATCAAATGACATTGTAGCCCAAGAGTTTTGGCAATTGTGTTAGAGGCAAGTACTTAGTGTAAATATTGATACTGCAAAACGTAGCTATTGTGTATTTGACACTGGTACGTTTTCAAGGACTGTCAGCACCTATATGTAACAGAATTTATCATTATTCATTGTTTTGAAGGATTTACATGAAATGCCAGTAAGAATAATTAATCATGTGTTAAACTGCACAAAAGCAACACCTTTATATGTTCCATTCCTAGGGTGGTGCTAAAAAATCAGAACTAGTAGCCAAAAAATTAGATTTTGCAAGGAAAACCCATTATTTAGAAATATTTTCAGGAAATATGCTTCATTTTTTAATATTTTCCAAAACTTTTAGTAGCCAGATAGAAATTTTACTCGCCAATTAAGACAGTTTAGTAGTCAATGATTATTTTGGCTACTGGTAGTGCTAACATGATTCAGATGAACTATAGTAGATGACTTTCCAAGATTACTAAATTCCTGTTGTTAGATTTCTGTGAAAAATTTAAAATGTGTATGTTCACAAGAACCATTTTCCATTACAGTAAAGGTGTTGCCACCTGAATCACCTCTACAGCCAGATCTGTTTCCACTTGTGGAGGAGTTGCAAGTCAACGACAACTTTCTAGAGACACATGCCCACCATGAAGAAAAGTTTGTGGACTTGAAGCAGTCAAACCGAGAACAAGTTACAACAACTACGCACAACATTTCATGTACGCAGCCATCAGTTGCTATCTCAAATCCTTTGGCCAAGGTTGTGCTTGGTAGACCATTTGGTCTGTCCCACGATCCGCATGGACAAGGTCACCAACGCCAAAACCAGTTTGTTTTCCTGCCTCATTTTCCAGCAAGGTCGTCAACAAGGTCGTCAACTGCAAAAACATTCGAGGATGGTCCGTCGCTTAAGCTGCAGTGTTATGATGGAAGTTTTGATGATGAGACGACAAAAAAGAAAGGCCAGCCTTTGCCAGCTTTCTTGTATGGGGATAAAAGCTTTGAAGATGAGAAGCAGAAAGAAGTACCAGTAGGTCTGAAGAAACTGTACTCCGAAGAACCCATCAAGTTCAAGAAAACCTTTGTGGAAGGGTATGTTTCAGTCTTAAATTTCTCTCATTACTTTTAGCGAGACAATTCAGGGCTGTTTTACCTTACTTACCAGACTACCAGATGCCATACATATAAGTGTCTTTCATACTAATAGGTCCCATAAAATCATAAGCTTTTCCCCAAAAGTTAATTTCAAAACTCGTTTTCTTGTTCACCAAATTGTCAATATGGTAGTTTCTGCAAAATGTAGGATGACTGAAAAAACAACCAACATTTCAATGTGCTGATCTGTAAATCAACCCTTTACACCTAGGAGAACGTATTTTGTAAACTTCTTTGTGTCGGGCCGGCTAGCTCGGTTGAGCGCTGGACTTCAAATCCGATGATCGCGGGTTCGATTCCCAGCTTGGCCACATAACTTGTATGGAGATTGGTCATGATATTATTTCTATGGCCATTCTCCACCTACCTCTGATTCAAGTAGGGCAGTTGTCAGTTACTGGCATAAGTATGTGCACTTAGTACTGGTAAACAAGCTTACCCAGGAAAAGTGTGAGTAGGTTAACTGACCGCCGTTATGTGACTGAAATACTGTTGAATACGGCGAAAAATCCAAAACAAACAAACAAAACAAAAAGTAAACTGCTTTGCTTACATGTACTCAAATGAAGTTCATGATATTTTCAGGAAAATTGTACTGGGTACCACAGAAGCGTTGCACGACCTCCTGCAGAGTTACAAAAAGATTGAGCAAACCACAGGAGTGATCTGTGACCAGGTAAAACTTGAAATATTCCCATTTACAGTCTTATATGGACTTTACTAAAAAAATTCTCATATTTCATTGAAATCATACCTAGTTTGTTGTTCTTTTCAGGTTTTTTAAAGAAAAAGTTGTATCCAAACATAAGTTTCTTAAGCCAAGTTTACTAATTTAAATTTTAGGCATTGGCAGAGGGACAGTATTATTTTGTGTCTTGCAATTAGTACTTTGCATCCTTTCCTAGATTGAGCTTTATAATTAGAGAATATAACACACTTTTGAAAAAAGAATACAAAATAAGTAAATTTTTGTAAATTGAGCCTAGTGAATAGAGGGAATAACCCACCGTTGTTGAAGGAGACTAAAAGAATCTATGTTTGAAGTATATTAAAAAAGCAATGCATGACTTCAAAATAAATGTTATTTGTGAAAATCATCCTTTTTAGGCCTTATGTCTATACTACAAACACTGTACAAAAATTTATAGAAGAGTATCTATTATTACTTTTTGCTTTCATGTTTATTTATCAAAACAATTATTCACTCGTCAACATTTCTTTGACTCATTTTGTGTAATTTGGCCTTAATCTTTCAGATCTTCATTGTTCTTAAAACAAAGCCCTATTGCGCATTACGAGTGGAGTAACTTCAAACAATTGAATAAAAAATTATGTTTGCAAGTAGTCACTACTGTTACATGTAGTCTACACTCGTGATTCTTGCTATATTTAGTCTTTGGAAAACACATGGGTTTTTTGTACTAAAAATAGATTTTTGTTGTGTATACATGGAAAATGAAAGTAGCCTTGAAAATTTAATTTGTAATAGGTAATACCAAGGAATTATCCACATTTACGTCACTTTTTTGCAGATTGTGGCGAACACTCTGATAAATTATAGGCTATTTGTAACAAAGCACATTCACCATTTCCGCATTTTGTGTCGTAACCCACTATCCCAAAGCCTCAGCCTAGTACTCTGGATTTCATGCTAGTCGAAATTTGTAGACACTAACCCAATCAGGTGTTTTGTTAGCAAATTGTAGTGACATTATGAACAAATAATTATGCACCCCAGCGAAGATGGCGGGGTATATTGGTTTGCTAATAGGTTTGCTAATGTCTGTTAGTCAGTAGACCACTTTTGTTGCTGCTCTCTGAGGTGAACAGTTTTCATCTGATCTTCACTAAACTTCATGAAAATGGTTGTGGGCATGATATTTAAGACAAGTTTGATAATCAGCCAAAATGCCTCAGAAATTGTGGAGTTATGGCCCTTGAATTATTTAAAATTGGTCTTTTTAGCCGTTTAGTTCTCAAAGTCCAACGGTTTTTATCTGATCTTCACCAAACTTTATGAAAATGTTTGTAATAAAAATATCTAGGTCAAGTTCAATAATCAGCCAAATCGCCGCAGGAATTGTGGAGTTATGAACCTTGAATTATCTAAAATTGGCCTATAGCCGTTTTCGCTCTCTCTTCAGTCCAAAAGTTTTTATCCAATCTTCACCAAACTTCATGAAAATGCTTGTAATAATAATATCTAGGTAAAGTTTGATAATCAGCCAAATCACCCAGGAATTGTGGAGTTATGGCCCTTGAAATATCCAAAATTGGCCTTTATAGCGGTGTCTGGTAAGGCGTAAAAAGAAATTATGTTTATTTAAGGTTACCCGACATACCCTTAAAATGCCCTGACCCTAAAACATTTAATTGATTGTGTCCGATATTTTGTTTTGTTTTATTTACGCTTTTTTTTCAATAATTATTTTATTTTTTATTAAATAAGTGTTTTGTTTTCATAGCAGCCACGTTAAAACAATGTTTAATGATATTTCGGACAGGTTTTGAATATTCATTTAGTTTTAAAATCTTCAGGTTGACCATTTACCAAATAAAAAACATAAAAATAAAATTCCCTGCCTACCTACCCTAATTTTTTTGGGCATGTAACCTAAAACAAACGTGATTTTTTTTTACGCCTAAATCCAACAAAGTTCATCCAATCTTCACCAAACTTCATGAACATATTTGTCAGCATAATATCTCAGCCAACGTTAATGATCTGCCAAATCGCCCCGGGAAATGTAAAGTTTTGGCCCTTGAATGATCGTAAATTGGTATTTTTAGCCGTTAAAGTCCAACAGTTCATAGCCAACAAACTTTGTGAAAATCTTTTTGGGTTTATTGTCTTGGTTAAGTTGTTAATCAACAATATTGTCCCAGTAACTGTGGAGTTATGGCCCTTGATTATCAGAAATTAGCCTTTTTAGCTATTGTAACATGTTTACAAACAGCTCTTGTTAAAATTAACTTTAAAATTAATTAATAGCAACTATTTTAGTTTACATTGAGTGCAATGCGATAAATGTTAACCAAATGGAGTTATTTCATTTACACCCCAACATTCAAATAATAAATTGATGCTTAATTACTGTTGTACAATTCATTGTATTGTGTTGATCTAGAATAAGAGCTTTTGGTGTACTGATTTTGTTAAGCAACTAGGCGTAAACCTCTGAAATATTAACGTGAAGACTGCTTTTCTGCAAACATGTTCAGCAAAAGTACAAGCTTTCCCAGTGACTCTACTGCACATGTTTTGACTCCGACAAGCTATCAATAAATGAGGCATGTCGTGGGAAAACCAGGCTTAATGCATGTGCGTAAAGTGTCGTCCCGGATAAGCCAGTGCAGTCTGCACAGGCTAATCCAGGACGGCACTTTCCGCTTTTATGTTATTTTCTGTTTCAAGGAAGTCTCTTTTAAATATAAATCCAATGAAGGTGGAAAGTGCCGTCCTGTATTAGCCTGTGCGGACTGCACAGGCTGCTCCGGGACAACAGTTTACACATACGCATTAAGCCTGGTTTTCCCACGACATGCCTCAAATGTTTTCTTAAAATTGTTACTACTTTGGTAAAGTATTTACCATGCTGCTCCCTTTTCATAGTAATTCATGTAGTATCGTGTAAAAAGGTAAGCTTGCAAGCTTGCGTTCTTTATTGGGTCATGTTGCATTTTCTTTACCGCAAGTGTTTCTGTTTCAGGATTTAAACCCTGATGGCAACCAGTATGAGAAAAATGCACACTATATTGAGGAGCAGCTATTGGGGCAAGGATCTTTTGGCTCTGTGCATTTGGCCATGGACTCTAATAGAGGAAAGCTGTTTGTTCACAAACAGGTACACCAAAATATAGCGTGTTGATGTGATTTTTAGCTCACCTGAGCACAACATGCTCATGGTGAGCTTTTGTGATCGCCTTTGGTCCGTTGTTCGTTGTCAGCATTTAATTTGTTCACACTCTAGAGGCTACATTTATTGCCCAATCTTCATGAAGCTTGCCACGAACATTTGTCCCAATGATATCTCGGCAGAGTTCGAAACTGGGTCATGTGAGGTCAAAAACTAGGTCAAATTGAAGAAAAAGCTCGTTAACACTCTAGAGGCTACATTAAAATGTTATTGCCCAATCTTCATAAAACTTGCTCAGAACATTTCTCCCAATGATATATGGGCCGAGTTTGAAAATAGTTGCCCTCCATTGAAAAACATGGCCACCATGGGGCGTGGCAGTTTTCCTTATATTGTTATATTGAAAACTTTTTAAAGCTTGTTAACACTCTAGAGGACACATTTTTTGCCCAATAATCTCGAAACTTGCTGAGAACATTTGCCCCAATGAAATCTAGGACAAGTTTGAAACTGGTTCACATGGGGTCAAAAACTAGGTCACCAGGCAATATTGAAGAAAAAGCTTGTGAACACTCTAGAGGCCACATTCTTAGCCAAATTTTCATGAAACTTGCTGAGAACAAGTTAGTTCCTTAGCCCTCAGGTGAGCGACCTAGGGACTTATGGCCCTCTTGTTTAACTGTATGTGCACACTAACTAGAATTTTCATTGTCCTTCTAACCTTCTTAAGGAAGGTCCAGCAAAAGAATACATTCCCACACAATTTAAAGTAGATTTCCTGATTTGTTTTATAAAGATTTCTCAATTTAACCAAAGCTGTTAAAAAACATCTGATATTGTTTAGAGTTTTGGCATACAAGTAAAGTGAGCATAAATTATGCCATAATACTTAAACTCACTTCCATTGTTTATAGACACAGGAATTTCTTCATTTATATCTATTATATACATACAACCATGTTGTAACATGTTTATAACCCTTCTCCCAAAGATTTCACGACTTAAAAAGTATGTTAGGTAACAGTACCCCACTCAACACGGTAACAAATGGTTGACAATTGACAACATTTTGTTATAAACAAATAACAACCTAAACTGTGTTTAAACCTGCTTTACAGATCTCCAAAGAATCCTTTGCCAAGAATGAGGTGTTGGTACCCAGCAGGCTGAACCAGGTGAACATCACCAGGCTGTATGGGGTGATACATCGCGTGAGCTCTGGGGGGGAGCATATGGAGCTCCTCATTGAAAATGCAGGTAACGGATGATTATTGTATCAATAAATAGTCAAATATTAGAAATCAATCCTTAAGACTGGCCAGGGCATAACGTTGTCGAGTGAACGGATGGATTTTCAAGTAATTTGGCACTGGTGAAAAGCATTGTGAGACGGCATGAGAAACAGGCTCCTGGTTCCCAGTTCAAGGATTGTTGTTCAAATCAAGATATTCACTGAAAAAATCATAAACAAATGAACAGTATTGCCAGAATTTTTTGTATAGAAGGTGTGCATGGAAATCTATAATTCATTCTTGTGCAGATATTACAGTTAACACAGAGGTGTGATAACATAATGTTGTTTCATGCACCAAACATTTTAACACAGCCATATTTACTCTATAAAATTTGACCAAACATTCGACAAAAATTGGCCAAGATAGTTGAATTTTTGTGAACATCAATACTTTTTTTTCAAGAAGCCTGTCTGGATGCATTTAAATTTAAGATGTGTATGATATAACAATTTAGGTATGTTTACATTACATAGTATAATGTATAATAATGGTATTACAAAATTCTGGAAAATTCACCTTTTACATGTTTAAAGACGTTCACAACAGAAAGAAAATAATTGGGTTAATTTCTCCGTTTGCTTCATTTTTTCTTTATTGTATATAGGTTACAATATAATAATTTTATCTCTAATGTCCATTCAAAATAAATGTGTTTAATAGTAAAAGTTCATAAAGCATATATAATAATCAAAAACACACTTATGCAATGTATTTCCAAACAAATTAATTCAGAAATGATCCTTTAAATATCTCCATTCTATCGATACGTTGTTTATGTATGTTAAAACGAAACAGGAAAAAGGCTACCCTATATGAAATCCAATATTTCCCAAACAAGTTTGGTGAGCCATTCTTTTTATTAATGTTTTGGTGTAAGTAAATATTGATGCATGTATGTGCGAAATTTTAAGAAAATCTGTTGTTTGGAACAATATATGCATTTGATAAAAATGAAGTTTCAGAAAGCATTATTAGTTCCCATTAGACACACTTAAATGTCCAGTCAAATTCATTACAGCAGTAAATATAGGTAAAGCATTTTTATTATCAACACTTGTATATTGCCAAACAAAGCATATACAAACATATCAGTTGAAAGAACAATAACCTTGTTTGAAAAAAACACACTATCCTATATACTTAAAACATTGATAAAAATCCAAACTGAAAAATGGGCTTCGACAGGTACCGTATTCAAAACCTGATATTTCCGGAACAAGGCCGGTGACCCCTATTTTTAAGACTATTTTAGTTTCTGTATGCAATGACGCATTTATGTGGGATCTTTTAACAAAATCTGTTGTTTGGAACAAAAGATATTCATATATTTTAAGAAATTATTGATGTTTTCACAGGCATAATTAACCTCGTTAAGTGCCCATTAAAGTCATTTGTTAAATTATAACTGTAGATAAAGCGCGTTTTATCGTTAACTGCACTTGCTTATTGCCAAACGAAACATTTAAAAAAGATGCATTTAAAAACCTCCATCTTTGTTTGAATACAAACGCTTGATATCATTCAACATTCTCAGTAACACAAATTGCAAAAAAAGGCTTCGACAGGTACCGTATTCAAAATTCAATATTTCCGGAAAAAGGCCGTGACCCCTATTTTTAAAGAGTGTTTTAGTTTTAGGATACATTGATGCATGTGTTTGCCAATTTTTAAGAAAATCTGTCGGAAAAAAAGTGAAGGAAATTGTTGCGAACGTCTTTAAAGCCACATTAAAGGTGAAAATTTACAAATTTAGAATAAACGATTAAACAGACATTTAAATGTCTGGTAAAATTGTTTTATTGGATATTTAAGCTCCTGTTATATCTTGCGTCAGGAAACTGTTTGATTTTTGGATACGGTTTAAAATAAACACACTGATCCTCCAAGTAAACTGTTTATATAAACACTTGCTTTGTTTATTTACTAGTGTGGTGATTTTTAAACGTTCCATGCTTTTCATGAATAACTGTACTTCAATAGTAATATCAAATAAAATAATCTGGACAAGTCATTTTGAGGGCCGTCTATAAAACATTTGGAACAGTATTTAAAGTTTGTATTCAATAATTTAGAAATTTAAAATTGCTTGGTAAGTTTCTGACCACTAATAAGTTAATTTGCATAGATAAACCGTGTTGCTTTGTCTATAATTACCGATGTTTTCTCAATTTGTTGTACAAATGTATTTAATTGTTGATACTAGTATAGGTTTATTAGATGACTTTGAAATTGAAACACCTCATTGACCACAATAACGGAATCTCTCCATGCAAAAATCATGCATGGGATTAACTTTCCTTTTAATGTAAACAATAAAGTGGAAATAAAACGAGTCAAATTCCATGTATTTTAAGAAAATGTAAAAACCTTGCAGCACCCTGTGTGTGCCTTTAAGTACCCTCAGGAAGGGTACCGCCACCATTCCCAAGACATTGAAAAAAAAACTGTCTGGCATTAGTTCATCTTGAAGCTGAAAATTTGGCTCAATTTGTTGTGTGAACATGGAGCCAAATACATGTTAAAAATTAACTTAACCTATGACTTCTTTACCAACATACAGGTATGTGTTAAAAATTAACTTAATCTATGACATCTTTACCAACATACAGGTATGTGTTAAAAATTAACTTAACCTATGACTTCTTTACCAACATACAGGTATGTGTTAAAAATTAACTTTACCTATGACTTCTTTACCAACATACAGGTATGTGTTAAAAATTAACTTTACCTATGACTTCTTTACCAACATACAGGTATGTGTTAAAAATTAACTTAACCTATGACTTCTTTACCAACATACAGGTATGTGTTAAAAATTAACTTTACCTATGACTTCTTTACCAACATACAGGTATGTGTAAAAAATTAACTTTACCTATGACTTCTTTACCAACATACAGGTATGTGTTAAAAATTAACTTTACCTATGACTTCTTTACCAACATACAGGCATGTATTAAAAATTAACTTTACCGATGACTTCTTTACCAACATACAGGTATGTGTTAAAAATTAACTTTACCTATGACTTCTTTACCAACATACAGGCATATGTTAAAAATTAACTTTACCCATGACTTTTTCACCGACATACAGGCATATGTTAAAAATTAACTTTACCTATGACTTCTTTACCAACATACAGGCATGTGTTAACAGTTAACTTTACCTATGACTTCTTTACCAACATACAGGCATATGTTAAAAATTAACTTTACCCATGACTTTTTTACCGACATACAGGCATCTGTTAAAAATTAACTTTACCTATGACTTCTTTACCGACATACAGGTATGTGTTAACAATTAACTTTACCTATGACTTCTTTACCAACATACAGGCATATGTTAAAAATTAACTTTACCCATGACTTCTTACCTATGACTTCTTTCCCAACATACAGGCACGTCGTTGAACAAGTACAGAACCAGGCACCCAGAGATGGCCAAGACTGAAGCTGTAGTGTGGGATTTCTGCAAGCAGGGGTTCCGAGCCTTCGATCACATGGACAAGTTTGGCATCACCCACCTGGATATAAAACGTGAACACCTGTGTTCATATTTATATAAAACTTATGAGGCACGTCGTGGGAAAACCTGGCTTAGTGCATGTGCATAAAGTGTCGTCCCGGATCAGCCTGTGCAGTCCGCACAGGCTAATGCAGGACTCATTCCGCCTACATTAAATTTAAGTTTAGAAGATACTTTCTTGAAACAGAAAATAACATAAAAGCGGAAAGTGACGTCCTGGATTAGCCTGTGTAGACTGCACAGGCTGATCCGGGACAACACTTTACGTACATGCATTAAGCTTGGTTTTCCCACAACATGCCTCCTATGTCTTTGGTTATTTTTGTCCATGTGTTAAAGTTATGTAGTGTTTAAATTTGCTAATAAATTTTCATTATTATACCCCAACAACGAAGTTTATGGGGAGGGTATATAGGAGTGAGCTTGTCGGTCTGTTGGTTTTTGGTTTTCGGATGATAACTCAAGAAATGGTTTCCTGGCGATTACTCGACAATGGCTTGACATATTTATATAATTACTGGTACACATGTGTAGCATCATAAAATACAGGTCACGTTTTACTTGGGTGACAAACCACTAAATTTTGACACAGTTATGGCCCCCCTTTTTGACTTAAATTCCTGAAAAGCATGGAAAATAACTCACGAAAGGATTTGAATTATTTTTGGTTCATAAGTGTAACCATAAAATACAGATCAAGTGCAACTCTGGTTACAAACCACTAAATGTTGACAGAGTTATGGCTCCTATTGAAATTAAATTTTTCCAAATACACTGTTGACCATTCACTAATTAAAGCATTCTCTCTGTCCATTTCTTTTGAATGGATGCCATAGTTTTGTGACAAGGCCATATTGTGGGGGTATATCCGTCACTCATGTGACAATTCTAGTTTAAGTAGATCTGGAAATTACTCCTAGCGTAAAGCTTTGAGGGGTGAGATTGAAGTGAACATTTTCTGAGTCAAAATACTGAAGTGACAGGAATTTTGTTTCCGTATACTTGTTAAATGCTCTGCAAATGGTAATTTGTGTTATTAAAGGTAAAGAACTTCAAACATTTGCCAAACAAAATGAAATTAATGCTTTTGAAGATGGCAAATGGAAAACTACTGGTATACATCAACATGGTGCAAGGCAGACTACGGTATTTGCTAGAGTCAAACTCGTAAATTGCTATTGGCTTGCATCAAAATGCAGAATTCTGCATCAATTGAAATCCTTGACTCATTATGTTGCTTTTCCCTAGATTAAATATTTTTGTGTGTGATTTATTCTTATGAACTTTTGCAAAATATTAAATTACTGGTAATACGTGTATGAATTCTTGCAGCTGAAAATGTGTGCCTCACTGACCACGAGGATGGCTTTGTTCACATGAAGATTACCGACTTTGGATCTGCCAAGTTTGCCCATGAGCCGATGCACTTTATAGGGCTTACACCGGAATATCTCTCTCCAGAACTGTGTAAACTGGTACTGCAGAAAAGGTAAGTGGTAGTAAAAAGTGTGGTGCAAAAAAGTATGTGCTTGGCTGTTGCTTAAAACAACTTCCTCTTCGCATTAATAGTCCCCTAGGTAAGGTATCTGGCCTTAGGCATCTGGTTGTAGGGAAAAATCTAGGAATATAATAGGTACAGGGGGTTGTTAAAAAGGAGCAGGGGAGATTGTCTAACCAGTTCTTTGAAATTTTCTAAAAATTTGGTTAATATTGGGATTTTATGAATACAATGCTTTTAACTAAGGTTTTTAAACATGTTTTTTATATGCCCCCAGCATCTTGATGCGGGAGGCATATAGTGATTGTCCTGTCCGTCCGTCCGTGACAAGGTAAAATCGATTTTACCGTTCCGTCTAGCACCAACACCGCTTACTACAACACTTGGATACTTACACAGTTGTTCCTTATGACTATTCCCTTTCCACCCATATCACCCAACCTCTCTTTGACCTTGACCTAATTTGCACTTAGAATAATTCAAATGGGCTGTTTCTTGGTTAACTAGATTTTACCGTTTCGTCTAGCACCAACACCGCTTTCTAGAACACTTGCATACTTACACAGTTGTTGCTTATGACTATCCCCAATCCACCCATATCACCCAACCTCACTTTGACCTTGACCTAATTTGGCCTAAGAAATGGGCTATCCAGCACCAAACGGGGGCGTATATGTTAATCAAGCACAGAATCTTGTTTTCATTGAGAAGTGCAAATTTGCAGAAATGTAATAAATTTTAAGATATTATAATTAACCTTCCACTGCTGACCAGCCCAGTGGGGCAGTATGGTGGAACCAAACACGGGCAGGGAGCAGCGCCTGATATTTCACCTTGGATCTTTACCTACAGCAAGCTTGTACAAGTCACTTATTGTCAACGTCAGGTCTAATCAAAGATCACACATCTTGTAGACATTACTTAAGAAACTCCGAAGATCGTTCATTCAGTCGGGAAGAATCATTTTTAGGGATTGTTGGTTTTATTAGGTCCACTGACCAAAGGCCATCAAGCTTATGCCATGGTGGTTCGTCCGTCGTGCATGCGTCACTCTGTAAACGTTTCCTTTAAATGGCATGTCCTCTGAAACCTGTTGGCCAATTTTGTTGAAACTTAACAGAAAAGTTGCTCAAATGGTTCTGGTCCGCTGCACAAGATGGCCGCCAGAACTATAAATAGAAAAATCTTTAATCGACTCTTACATGTAAACTCCTTGGTAGATTTTCAGATTATTTTACAAAAATGTTCCTTGGGTGTTTCTCTACCTAAGTGGCTCAAATGGTTCCGCTCTGTTGAAAAACATGCCGCCAGGGGGCTGGACCATTTGTCCTAATATGGCTATATTGAAAACCTTGTAAATCTTGTCAGAAACCACTGGTTGGACTTCAAAATAATTTCATATAAATGTTCCTTGGGTGGTGTCTACCAAAGTTGCTCAGATGTTTACGCTCCATTAAAAAACATGGCCTCCAAGGGGCGCTGCCGTTTTCCTTTATTTGGCTTTATTGAACACTTTGAAAATCTTTTAGTCCTCTACCAAAGTTGCTCAAATGGTTCCGCTCCGTTAAAAAATATATCCACATGGGGGCGGGGAAATTTGTCCCTGTATGGCTATATTGAAAATCTTGTCAGAAACCACTGTTTGGATTTCGAAATGATTTCACAGAAATATTCCTTGGGTGGTTTCTTTACCAAAGTTGCTCAAATGGTTCTGCTCTGTTGAAAAACAAGGCTGCCAGGGGGTGGGGCCATTTTCCTAATATGGGTATATTTAAAACTTTGAAAATTTTAATTTCAGAAACCACTGCTTGGATTTAGAAATGATTTCGCAGAAATGTTCCTTAGGTTATTCTCTGCTAAAATACTTGGATTTGTTAAAAAGTCGTGTCGGCCAGAGAGCGGGGCCTTTTCTACTTATATCAGGGGCCTTTCGCTTCTGACACTCCGTACGTAATTAACCAGTGGAGCGTTACAGGCACTCATGTGCCTCTTGCATTAATTGTATTTGTATAATAAAACCATGCCTTGTTGATTCCACATTTATCAGTAATAAATACATTAGTTCTCAGCTTGTTATTAAACATTGCATTTATTTAATTTCAGACACAAAGAACTTTCCTTTGGCCTTTCTGATGATGACATTACTGGAAAATCAGACATGTTTGCATTTGCCCTGGTGGTGATGTTCATCTACAAGAACTACCACATTCTACAGAATGTCATCACCAATGGCAAAAATTCCTACGATGGGTACCCGCCAGAACAGAAGCAGAATTTGCATATGATGTTGATTGTCCAGGTATTTATATGCCTATATAACATTTTATGTTTTGAGATCACAATATGTATGTGACACAAATTGTAAAAGAAACAGAAAGGGTTGTTGGCTCTGTTTAGTGTATAATTCATGACTCAATGATTGAGAAAGACTTCATTTGTCTGCCATTGTTACCCAGACTTGCTGAATGTGAGTGTGTCTGTTCTAAAACTTTTGCAATTAATAGGCAGATTTGTCGGTGTACACAAGCGTTAATTAACCATTTCTAGATTTTTTCCAATGTGTGTGCGCGCGCTTGTGTGTGTAAGATCGATAACTCATTTTAACCTAACTTGCAAAGTTAGTACATACCTTACAATCTTGGAGAAGTTCAATAAATGCTCTTATCAAACTGGACACGCAAGAGTTATTGGCCCTTTTTCATGAAAAAAATAAGTGATTTTGCTAGTGTGTGACCGTAAGATCTTTGAATACTACATGTACAAACAAACACCAGAGTTATTGCCCCTATTTTGTGAGAGAAAAAAATGTGCACATGAGGGACTTTGTTTTTGGCAACAAATATCAGTGAGTACCTGGCTGGGTCTGACTGGTTAGCTGGATGTCATGTATAAGATATAAAAGTGCAATAACAATGCAAACAGGTCCAGTACTACCATCAGTTCTAATCAATGATACTATATTATTTATGTAATGCTGCAAAGTCTGTATAGCTGTAATTCTCGACTGTTTTAATTATTGTTCTTTAAAAATTAGAACAAAAAACTGTACATGGAATTCAGCTATAATTGTGAACCTCATGTATTTGAGGTGATTGGCTGTACCTCAGTGTAATATCATTGTGCTTGGGCACAGTAAACATGTAGCCGATTGCTTGTCCGTATCAAAAGTTAAAAGAATGTCCAAGCGTCTGACAATACAGGTGTTTTAATTCCGATACAGTGGCACCTATTACTACTACATCGATTTTAATTATAATTCCTTGATAATAAATATTAACTGAATGAATTGTTATACCAAGGTAATTGCCAGATCTGCAACAGAAATAATCTGCTCACATAAGTCAATTTGTAGGCGATAATATTCGTATGTCAGAGCTGATCTCTGTTACTGCCAGTACATATACTCACACGAGGGCTTTGGGCCATCATGGCCCTCCTGGACTAGTTGTTTTGAATGTGCAATGTTTTATATGCAGTTTTGTAGACACTAGTGATTTGAATGGTTTTGCTTGTATAAAGAACAAATATATTGTTTAGGTGTCAATTATGGCCACAAAACAACCTATTTATCGCTCCTTTTCCAGGTGGCCCAAGATGAAAGCTTTGTGAAAAGGTTCATACCAGATGAATGTTCAATGGACATGAGGCTCCTACTGAGCAAGATGCTGGAGAACAACCCTATTGAGAGGTTGTCAGCCAAGGAGGCATTGAAGGCTGTTGAAGGTGGGTTGACTGGGGCTTTACCAATTAAGGCATGTCTTGGGACAACCGGGCTTAATGCATATGCATAAAGTGTCATACCGGATTAGCCTGTGCAGTCGGCACAGGCTAATCCAGGACGGCACTTTCCGCCTTCAGTTGATTCATGTTAAGAAGACACTTCCTTGAAACAGAAAATACCATAAAAGCGGAAAGTGTAGTCCTGGATTAGCCTGTGCGGACTGCACAGGCTAATCCGGGATGACACTTGACACACATGCATTAAGCCAGGTTTTCCTGCAACACGCCTTAATTAAAATTGATACCTAGATATGGAATACTACAGAATACAACATGTTTCTCATTACTATGGAGGCCTTGTTTCTTCTGGTTATTGTGGCTTTTAAGTTCTTGCAAAAGTAGTAATCAGGCACATGAAGGCCAGGAGTGTGTTTTCTAGCTAATTAGACCAGTATACTCCTCCTGGCCTCTAGTTCATGATTGTTGTCTTGCCAGGTTATACATTTGAAATTTAAGTCAATCTAATTGGCTTGATAAAATTGTTTGTTAGAGTAATTCATTTTAAATGGGAAACTAAAACTTATTATACTCCCTGATGAAGTTTATGGGATGGGGTATATAAGAGTAAGCTTGTCTGACTACAGTCTGTTGGTTTTCATAACTCAAGAAAGGCTTGACATATTCAACTAGTTTTTGGGACACATGTTTAACATCATAAAATACAGGTCAAGTTCGACCTTGGTTACAAACCACTAAATGTTGACAGAGTTATGGCCCCTTTTCGACTTAAATTCTAGAAAAACACGGTTTCGGGGCAATAACTCATGAAAGGCTTCACATATTTAAATTATTTTAGGTACGTCGGTGTAACATCATAAAGGTCAAGTTCGACTTACAAACCATTAAATGTTGACAGGGTTATGGCTCCTATTGAACTTAAATTGTTTCAAATACGCTGTTAAACATTCACAAATTATAGCATTCTGTTTGGGTCCATTTCTTTCAAATGAATGCCATAGTGTTGTGACAAGGCCATATTGTGGGGTTATTTTCTTCACTGTTGTGACAATTCTATTCTTGTATGAAACGTAATGGTGTGTTTCTGTGTACAGATCTTGACAAGCAGGTGGCCAATGGTAAACAAAGATTGGAAAGGATCCGAGTGAAACCATCCGAGGCCAAACTGCAGATACCCTCACTTTTTCCTGAAGAGACTGTTCATGGATTTGTACCAGGTAGGAATCATATCCTGAAAGGTTTTCGTAGAAAATATTAGGGAAACAAAATAAAAAATTGCTGATTCTGATTCAATGCAGGGGGTGTTAATGAACAATGCAACTACTTGTCTTTACCCTTAAGAAGCATAGAAGATGGATTTAATATAACCAATAAAATGAGTTGAAAACAGAATCAATATATTATTTTAATGTTCTGTGTTTTCATTTGTAATTATCACTTCACATAACTTTTTGGTGGTAATAATTGTATTTCCAGAGATTGCTGGTGAGTTAATGGAAAGCGATCATGGGCCGGTCAAGTCGGCCACCAAGGACCGGCTTCGAAAGAAAATTAATGACCCGTACACAAGGGGAGCCAAGGGAAGTGGTAAGGGAAGAACAGCCATGGAAACATCCCAGACAGCTGTAATGACACCACGGCATGTAGCCAGCAAGAAAATGCCAATGTCACCTGTGTCACCAATGGCCGATGTCAATGTACGTAGAAAAATAAGTTGAACAAGCCATGTTAAGAACAGCACGTCTTCACACTTAACAGAGAATCTTAATTTTATTTGGCACTAACTAAGTATTCTATTTATCCCATTACATAAATCTTTGATTTGAAAATCAATGAAAGAAAACACTTTCAGTAACACGAAAAACAAAGTATGGCTAGAAAAAAATTACCTCATTACACTGCGCATGTAAGCTTTGTCTCACGTTGTTGAAATTTGTTTCACAAACAGGGTTTATTTCATTGAATCTCACACAATGACAGAATAAAATACTTTAAATTCCTATTTACTGATGCCTCGTTAAAAATGTCAAAATGTTCTTTATACTTTTTTTAATTGAATTTTAATTTAAAAAAATCTTTTTTTACCATGCAAATGATTGTATGTTCATGCTAATAAGCTTGCACTATCATTTCTTCAGGCAATTGTCGGTGTGACAGAGAGGAACGCCCCGATTGCACAGCCATCAGCAGACAACGATGCAACGATGGATACAGCAGCATCACCCATGATCGACATCCGTAAACGTCCAGCTTCGCAGTTTGAGTACCCGCCTGCAGTGAGGGGGGTACGGAGGGCCACCAGGGATGCTATGCAGGTTGACTGCGTCCAGACCTGCAATGCTCCAACTGCTGGACACGGTCAGGTGACTGGAGCCCAGTGGCAGCCCAATGACCAGGATATGAGGCGACTGGCAGAAGCGATCCAGAGAAATGGTGTACAGGTGTCACCAGAGGTAAATATCAGGCTTATTTTGGGTGCAATGTTAAGGAATGTTATTTCTACGGCCATTCTCCCCCTACCTCTGATTCAAGTAGGGTAGTTGTCAGTTATTTGCATAAGTATGTGCACTTGGTACTGGTAGACCGCTTAGATCGGCTAAGCTTGCCCAGGAAAAATGTGCGTAGGTTATCTGAACTCTGTGATAAGTCAGAAATACTGTTAAAAACGGCGAAAAATCTAAACAAACAAAAATAAGGAATGTGTAAATATTTCTCCTGAGTTAACTTTTTGGAAAGTGCAGGATTTTAAAGATATTTTGTGAGGGGATGTTGTCTTCAAACCAATTTAAGCTGCTGGTTTAATAGTGTTTTTTATTTTTTCCCATAGGTTATTGAGCAGATACAGAAGATGTTAAAGTTCAATAAGCAGAAGGACCTGTTCATCAACCAGGCCAGACGAGCTGGGATTGAAATGGAGACGGAGCAGAATGGGGCAGAAGCTTGCAATGTGCCGCGATTCGACAAAATCTTCTGATTTTGAATGTGAACTGTCAACTGAAACACTGCTACGGTTTCAGTGAAAATAATGGAAAATAGTGCTGAATTGTTTTAGAACTTGTGTGTCTAAGCTAATGTGCATAGCATGAAACTGATTTTTTTGTGTTTGAATTGTTACTTCATATAACAGGGAAAGATATAGGATCAGAACTATTAGGGTTCCTCAAAACAGCAGTAGGGTTATAGCTAATTAAAAGATAATTCAACAGTTGTCTGTTTTAAGGTTGGCATATCATTTCACAAAGGGCAACAGGGATAGGGGATGGGGGGGAGCTATTATCAGGAACAACAGTGGCAGGTGTCAGAACCCTGGTATTTCAGCCTAAATCTTTCCCTTAAACATTGTTGACATGTAAATGTAGCATCACTAACTAATCATAGACATAAAAGTGGGCAGCAGCTACAACAACAACAAGACATCCTTTCAGTCATTTTAATGCTTTAACTATTTTTCACACTTTTTCAAAGACATGCATCGCAATTTAGTTCTTAATGGTACATCATGTTTTTCAACCATTGAGGGAATGGTGAATGCACATGAAAGTCTGTTACATAATCGGGATATTTGGGTGAAAGTTTAGAAATGAAGGCAAAACGATTTTTCTCGTTTTATTTTGTTCACAAGTTAATGTTTCTTCCAGACCTTAAAAGAAGTGCAAGTAAACAATTGAACATGTTTTGATAAAAGTCGAATGTTGTTCAGATTTAAATACATTACATGATGGGTTTTTTAACAAAAATACCTTTAAAGGTTTGTGCCAGAATCAATCTCAAACTTTTCTATTAATTTTCACCATGCAGTTCCACTTGCCATTACTAATTATTCCCAATATATGTATTGTTGACTATAATATAATACTAATCTTGATTGGTTGTTGTGTTATAGATATGGAAAGATTTATGATCAAGTTGGGCTCAGCAGCGTATTATTAGGGAGGGATCATAGCGAAATTACAGGGCCATTTGTTAGTTTACAGGTCATCATTTACATTCAATAAAGGTTTGATAACTGATATTGTATCATAGATCTTTCCAACTACTAGTATACTTCATTTAATGCATGTTTCATTCATGTTGTTTAATCCGACTATAATATCTCATTGATGTTGTTTAATCCGACTATAATATCTCATTCATGTTGTTTAATCCGACTATAATATCAGTTGAAGATTTTGGAAATGATTTTGGACAAAAAATTGTTCAGTGTTCCCTTTATAAAAGGTTAATTTATATTTGAACTACATAGTACTATTTTTTGTGATTGAGAACCTATGAGACCATCAATGCACTGGAAAATTGTTAAACAGCAGACTTGCCGAAAGCTCAAAAAAAGTGTCAGACATTCGGTCCGACAACCTGTCAAAACCTGCCGGAGCGAAATAAAATTTGCCGGACCGAAAATTCATTAATATGTATAGTCTATAGTATACATATACGTGTCACCTTTTTCATTGTTGTTAACATCCATAACATAAAATATACAATATATTTAATTAATATCAAACTACAATATGACAACGCAAATCCGAAACTCCTATCCGAATTTTACTGTTCACGCGACTTACACACATATTCTGTTGACAATTAGTATGCACATGTTGTTCATGTGAAACCGTGGTTAGCTAAAAAAAAAAACCCGCGAAACTTATGCTGACAATCACAACGTCACGTCATCCGCATGGAAAGCGTGGACGTATTGATCGTGATATAAAAACTTAGTAGCGCAAAGAACTGTGAAATATTTACTTTTGTATAAAAGTTTTGTAGTGCAAAACAATTAGGTGTCTATGAAATCGCGAAGAATGTACAAATTGTATGTGTCATATTTTTACTCAATCTAGGTATTTGGTAGACACCATAAAACGCGAAAGTAGTTACCTGGTATCGATAACGTTGTTGTCGTATAAGCAAGTATTGATCTATGACTTAAGTGACGGTGAACACCCACCACGTGGACGGCCAGCAGCACGTTTTTTACGACCCACATCTGTTTGAAATTAGGCTGTTAATTAAACGACTGCAGTGAAAGGACTTTGCGCAATGTGAGCTGGTGACGTCAAACTGTTATACATTGATGTTATTGTTTGTAGCATATCACGAGTGTGAATGAAAAAGAAGCGATGAATGCTCGAAAATTCGGACCAAACGGGATTTATTCACGGCTAATGGGTAAATAAGATAATCATTAAAGAGCATTAACAAAAAATCATAATTAGATCCATGGTAGGGCCGATTCACAAAATGCGGATCACGAAATAGCAGAGCTGTATTCATTTGCTCCGATATTAGGTATTGTTTATCCAGTTACATATAGGAATACGTCTTGAAAAAGTCGGACGTTCTAATAAATAAATTCGTAGTAAATAAATGTCGGACCCACTCAAAATTTGCCGGTCATGTCCGTCGGACCGACCGTTTTCGGGAAGTCTCGTTAAACACGTCTGTATCTAATGTGATTGAAAACCTATTAAACGATCAATGCACTGGAAATTTTTTAAACACATCTGTGTCTAAATTGTATTGTACTGAATAAATGTTGAATGTTTGTAAATTTTGTGTTAGTGTGGTTTGGTTTTCTGAATGTGTAGGGTGTCCATTAAAAGATTTACAATTACCGGCAATTAAACGATTTATAAATGAGCCCAATCAGATCTAATACTGCATCTGTCATTATTGCATGACATGTGCGTACATTTTAATTTATACTTTAATGGCGAAAGATCCAGGGCTAAATACACGCTGAAAAACTTGCCCGTGCTGCCCGCCCTGGGCTGGTCAGCACAGAAATGTTGAATATCAATATACGAGAGATATTAATTGGTAAATCAATAGACTTGTGTTTAAAAACTTAATTGGAAACCATATTAAAGCTGATAAAAACACTGGTTTTACAGAATAATAAGACAATGAAATGTTCGTCCTTTTAAGCAGCACCCTATCCAAGATCTTTCCATACTAGCGTAACATATTTTAGTTGGGCCTATCAACAGTCGCATTCTTCATTAAAATTCACATAAATATTCTTATTTTAAGGTAATACGATCCCAGTACGGCAACTAATATAGTCGTCGTTATCGATGTGTACTAAATGCATAAAATGAAAATGAAATGTCAGTGTCGGGTTAATTTGTCTGAACTATAAAGTCAAAATAAAACACAATTCAAGGCTTCGTCAGAAACCCGGGCTTAATGCAGCTGCAGTCCGCACAGGATAATCCAGAACGGCACTTTCTGCCTACAGTGGATTTTTGTTTGCTTTCTTGAAACAGAAAATACCATAACAGCGGAAAGTGCCATCCTGGATTAGCCTGTGTGCACAGGGTCATCCTGGACGATACTTTACGCTTATGCATTAAGCCCGTTTTCCGATTACAGGCCTCAAAGTTGGGTATAATGGAAAACAGCTCACATTAATTGTATATTAATTATACTCTGTTAAAAAAGCCACCCTATCATTGAAAGCTTTTTGACATTTTAATATAATTACTTGTATTACGTATTGTTTTTTATAAGTCTGCAAAACATAATTATTCTCATAATACGATTGTGTCAACAATTAGTAGGGTATGTCTACCAGGTAGAACATTTTTTTGGAAAATAAAAGATAATTGTCAAAGGTTTAACTTTGCACAAACAATATGCTTTTCTAACCCTGAAATCTGAACAATAAATATATTTTTGAATAGGAAAAGGCACTTTCAAAAATTTTTTTTTAGCCAAAACTATTTAATCTGTCCCTTTAATTATATTTTACTATTATTCATGATTTTTATGATTTTCAAGTGAACTGCCTCTTTCAAATCAACTCATTTGGTTTTGGTTCATTTAATGATATAATATGGATACATTTACAAGGATACTTATTTCCATGATGTTTCGTTGCACCTTATTTTTTACTTTCCTAGTAATTTTATTTCTGTCAAAAGTATATATTTCAAATTACTTCTACAGCCTATTTCTCTTGTCTGTCTGGCTAATGCAGTGGTTTGTACACCCGCTTCTTACCTGGGCGACGCGGGGTGTACTCCCACAGGGCGCGTCCGAGCTTGCTTGGTGATCACCATACCGGACAGGTGTGGTTTCGTCTGAGTACTCAGGTTCCCTCCCACAGCACAAGACCACCCCAAAATTACGAACATTTCAGTAAAAACTAAAATACGGGCTAGATATTGCCACCACGAATCTATGCCTCAAAATTGCTCCCGAATTCCTATGTGCTTCGAGAAGTAAACGAGGAAGTGGTTAAGAAGATACATTTGTAGTCAAGAAATAGTACGAGTAAAGCTTCTACGCGGAAGAACCTCATACACTATGAAATACACACATTTGCAACATTTGTCATCGAATATACACTGCTGCGCCCTCTACTACGGTCGGTCCCAATCTTAAAGCTTTATACAACAAAAATACTATATATGGTGATCCCACCATCACGATTCATTGTGCATCAATGCGTTTTCAATCCATACACGGCTTTTTCCAACCCGAAGTTGTTATTTACTATTTGTGGTAGATTTTATGCCCCCCCCCCCCCCGGAAGTGGAAGCATATAGTCGCGGAGGAAAAACTGGGCTTGATTCATGTGTGTAATGTGTCATCCCGGATCAGCCTGTGCAGTCCGCACAGGCTGATCCAGGACGGAACTTTTGGTCTACTGTGGATTTATGTTTAGAACAGACTTCATTGTAACAGAAAATAGATGACAACACATGGATCCCTTACATAAGTATAAATGCAGCGGCATAAATTCAAGTCGGGATGACCGAGTGGTTGTGGCGTTAGCCTTTTGATCCACAGGTCTGAGGTTCGAACCCCGGTAGGAGGAACTTTCTTTTCTTTTTTTATTATCTTTTTCTCAAGTTATTATATATCAGCTCTTTAGTTCTGATGCTGAAATATGTCAAGTTCAGACATTGAATGGCATACAAAAAATACCAAAATAGGTGGACAAGTCCCTTCAATGCTTAACAGAATCTTTTTCAAAAATTAAACGACGTGCCAATCGTTTGTTAATCGTTCTAATTGACAAAATAGTGATTTTTAATAGTTATTGTTCAGTAGTTGATCTTTGTTTAATAAAGTCGTCGTTAACAAGACTGCGTCTAACACTAATACGACATTGCATCGAAGTGAAGTCCCAACACAGCAATTGATATATAGTTGTACGTTGAGCAAACTGGACACGTTATAATTGGTGTAATTGGAATTTACGCCCATTATTAACATTATTGTATTTTTATTATTTATATTTCACTATACATGTATTTTGTTTTAATTGTAACCTTCGTTTACATGTTGTTTGCTGCCAATTTGTCACCCAATTATATTCATCATTTAATAAGCTCCCCGAAAATTAGTATATAGTGCACAATTTTTGTCCGGGCTATTTGTCTGCAAATACATTCTGGAATTCAAGAAAATTGTATGGGACCCTTCATTACCAAGAGGTGTGCATACTACCAGGACGTTCCGCTTCAATGATTTGTCTCAGAGTAATGGACTTAAAAAAATTATGAAATAGTATATACTGCATAAATTCTTGTCTGGGCTATTTCTCAGCAACTACTGGTCTGATTTCAATAAACTTTTATGGGAAGCTTCATTGCCAAAAGGAGGTGTGCATAGTAGCAGGATGTTATACTTCAATGATTTTTCATAGAGTCATGGGACTTCGAAATTTCTGTAATATAGTACACATTTCTATTGATTTTAGTCATTTGAATATCTGTGCCCTTCTCGTTGCATTTATATTGCTTGACAAAGCGCATTGGAGAGTATCCATTAGTTTTACTGATATCCTTGTTGGTGTTTGTTGAACATACAAGTACAGGTTAATAATGTGCAATCCTGTTTTGTTTCTAGCAGTTGAGCAAATGTAAAACATTTTATATCTAATTGCATAGATATATTGCGTATATGAATTTGTATTGGTTGTTTAATATTTATTGTTCAGAATCATCATATGACAAAGTTGTATTGACAAACATAATCCAATGAAATGTGATAGGTCATTTAACATTTCACAATCATAACAAGAAGGCCATGATGGCCCAAAGCGATCACCTCAGAACTGGTACAGATGAAGACCAAACTGTTGACAGGTTTAAAAATTAAGGTATCTGAACAAAAGGGGAATAGGATCACTTTTGATTTAAAACATCGGTTAGTGCAATGGGCTAACTAAAGTACGAGTTGAGTAGTGGATGTGCGGTTATTTTGCTAATGATTCTCAAATCATTTTTCTCGACATTCTTACCTGACCCTTTATCATTAAGTCAGTGACAATTCTGGAAAATGCAGGAACAATAGATTTTGATGTGTTTCTTTTCACAGACAGTTTTTGTAGAACTAGTTGCAATGCGATAATTACGATGCCTGTGCTTTAAGATCAAGTTTTGCTTTTACTTTGATAATTGTCTGTCCAATAATGATAAATGATGTTAATGCATGTTCTGAAGCCATCTGATCAGTGCTACATGTTTAAATAACTGCATGCAAAGTTTCAACTGTTGAAAATCAAATTCTATTAATCAATTTTTATGGTCATATGCAAACTGTGTAAGTTTGGTCAATATTGAATACAAAATTGTGTGTGCAAGCCAATCATTGATAACTTGTTGATGTTGTTTTTTTCCAAACACAAGGGGCAATAACTCCGGTGTTTCTGGCCTGATCATGCTTATATTTGACTTCACCTGTAGTCATACGTTCCTAGACAAACTGTGCACGACTGGTGAAGATTGGATGAAAAATGAAGACTCTATACTGAATAATGTCCATTTTTGTATACTTTTTTCACAAACAAAGGGAAATAAATCAGGTTTTTATTACCCGATTTTGCTTATATTCGACCTTACATTTGCCCTTGTGGTCATAGACAAACTGCAAGATTGGTGAAGATTATATGAAAAATGAAGTCTCTATCCTGAGTTATGTCCATTTTTGCATATTTTTATCACAAACAAAGAGCAGTAACTCCGGTGTTTCTGGTCCGATCTTACTGATATTCTACTTCATTTGTAATTTCATGGTGATAGACAAACTGTACACTATTGGTGAAGATTGGATGAAAATTGAAGTCTCTATCCTGAATAATGTCCATTTTTGTATATTTGTTTAATAAACCAAGGGCAATAACTCTGATGTTTGTAGCCCAGTCTGGCCTATATTTGGCGTCTCCTGAGATCTGAGGGTCATACACTGTGACAGTTTGGTTAAGACTGGATTGAAAATAAAGTCTATAAGTAGGAAAAAGGCATTTTTGCACTGTATTTGCATGAAAACGGGGCAATAACTCTAGTGTTACTGGTGTGATCTGACCCAATATTAATCCTATGCGAGATTGTATGGTCATACACAAACAGTGTAAGTTAGGTCAACATTGAATAAAAAAATGTCTTCCAATCTTGACCAAATTTCCACAGTTTGTATGTGATCATACGTGTGCAACAGAAGCCTACACTCGGTCAGATTGGTAAACACACGTCAGAGTTATGGCCCCTTTGTTAGTGAAATTTTTTTTGGTGCAAAAGTTGCCTTTTTCGTGCATCGAGATTTCATTTTTCATTCAATCTTGATAAAACTTCCACGTTTTGAATGGCCATAAGATCTGAACACAAGTAGCAAATGAGACAGGCCATGAATACAGCAGTTATATCCCCTTAATTGTGAAAATTAAAGCAAAAATGAATTTGTTGCAAGACTGGGACTTCATTTTCTACCAGTCTGGACCAAACTTGCACCATTTGTCTAGGACCATAAAATCTTAAGCGGATTTCAATATAGGACCGGTAAATGGCAATACACTCTACTCTTTGAAAGCGAGCAAGTGATTGTAATGGGATAAAACGGACAAGACGTTGTCCCAGGTTCGATACCTTTTAATAACTGACGTAAACATAATAATATACAAGAGGGCGGAAGTGACGTCATGAACAAAACGATATGGCGCCACATGCATTAAAGCGCGTTATGTACAACATTCTGGGGCCCACGAAAGTAATATACAAGTAAATACAAAATATGAGTTAATTAAATAAATACAGTTTAAAGTTTTCATTAATATAATTATTCATAATTTGTACAGTTTATGTATCAAACGCATCACTCACTAAAAGATTAATAAACAGTCCATGCGTCTAGCACTGAATAATTGTTTATCACAACCACATGCACTATTTCCACAATAGTTTACGGTTGCACAATTTAACAGTCTAACTTTCATTCTGACGCACTTTTAATGGATATAGCTTCGTAATCGGTCTGTTTGTAACACCATTGCTGGTCTTGATAATCGCTGAACGAAATGTCCATCGTTGCCGGGAACCAGTTGCAGAAACAATAGATTTTGATGTGTTTCATTTCACAGACACTTAGTGCTCAGTTGAGCTAAAAATTCAAAAACACATAGCCCATTTGACAAACAAGTATATAAAGTCAATTAAACATTTACTTATGCCACTTTACTATAAATTATTTTCTGTGTACTTGAAACTGGGCTCAATGGAATAATCCTACCTATATTTAACCATAACTCCGCGAGTCGGATGTGTCGCCTGACGCCGGATAGCTTACGTGAATCCAAATAAAGAAGCACTTAAGGTTAATGCTGAATTTTTTAAAACAGATTTATTGAACTCTTCAAAAGCACTGCACTCTGGCTATAAGCAAAGAAAAGACTTATTCAAGCCAAAAATGCGACACAAAAATAAGTATGAAAATTTACAAAGGGCAATAACGCTTAGTCCTAGAGTTATGCTCCAGCCAAAAATTGTGTATACAAATAAACAAAGGGCAATAACTTCTTGCGCACTGCACTTCTCCTCAGTGAGATCTATCTACGTATGAAGTTTCAAGTTGATAGCATTCAAAGTCTTAGAGTTATGCTCCGGACAAAAATTAAGTATGAAAATAAACAAAGGGCAATAACTCCAAAAGTATGTAATGCAGAGTAACAATTCTTGCGCACTGCACTTGCAGTTTCAGAGTAGAAGATTTGTAAAGACATTTTCCTATGTATTCTATATAAGCCATTGGACCCCCGGGGCTTTGCCCGTTTTGACCCCAGGGTCATAAAAACTTTGTAAAGGACCATTCAAGAATGTTACATACCAGATATGAAATCTCTGGGCCTTACGGTTTCAGAGGAGAAGATTTTTAAAGTCATTGCACTATATATTCTGTATACCATATGACTCCCGGGGCGTGGCCAGTTTTTACCCCAGGGGCATAATTTGAACACTGTTTGTAAAGGACCACTTGAAGATATTACATACCAAATATGAAACCTCTGCGTCTTGTGGTTTCCGAGAAGATTTTTAAAGTCATTTTGCTATTATATTCTATATAAACCATGTGACCTGCGGGGCGGCGCTCGTTTTGACCCTAGGGGCATAGTTTGAACAATCTTTGTAGATGACCATTATACTATGTTACATGACAAATATGAAACGTCTGGGCCCTGCAGATTCTGAGATTTTTAAAGTTTACACTTTTAAAATCTATTTTTAGCTCTGGTGACCTACATATGCAGTGGACCGTAACGATTTGAACAACTTTGAAAGGGGATCACCTAATGATCATTCCTGTGAAGTTTGGTGAAATCTGCCAAGTGGTTTAGAAGGAGATGTTGTTTGATTGAAAAGTTTACGACTCATGCACGCACGAACGACTGACAACGGGCGATCACAAAAGCTCACCATGAGCACTTTGTGCCCAGGTGACCTAAACAAACTTTCTGTTCAACACCCTCTCCAAACAGAAAGACATAACTTTGTAAATAAAAACTGACTTTCTTGTTATGTGTGCTGTGTTATTTGTGCTATAATTCATATGGTTGTTTGTCATGCTTTGATGTGTATGTTTAACTTGTTATGTTTTATTATATTTACTAAAACTCTGCGAGTCGGATGTGTTGCCTGACGCCGGATAGCTTACGTGAATCCAGATGAAGAAGCACTTTACGTTAATGCTCACATTTTTTTAACAGATTTATTGAAATCTTCAAAAGCACTGTCCTCTGGCTAATTGCAAAAGAGAAGACTAATTAAAACCAAAAATGTGACACAAAAATAAGTATGAAAATTTACAAAGGGCAATAACCCCAAAAGTATTAGGTGCAGAGTAACGGTTCTTGTGCTCTGCACTTCTCCTCAATGAGATCTATCTACCTATGAAGTTTCAAGTTGATATCTTTCATAGTCTTAGAGTTATGCTCCGGACAAAAATTAAGTTAGAAAATAAACAAAGGGCAATAACTCCAAAAGTATGAGGTGCAGAATACTGGTTCTTGTGCACTGCACCTCATCTCAATGAGATCTATCTACCTATGAAGTTGCAAGTTGATAGCTTTAATAGTCTAAGAGTTATGCTCCCAAAAGGGGCCACCGCCGCCGACACGGACGCTGCTAACACCGCCGCCAACGCCAACAAAAGTAACCGCTATATGTCGCCTTCAGGCGACACAATAAATGTAATAATAAAAATATAATACTAAAATAGTACCGGTAGTTTTAATAATAATATCATCTTCATTATAATGACAGCCATAACGTAAGCATTGACAAACAGTTAAATGTAACCCAATGCTACTTTCACAACGTTCGAGTTCAGATAAATCAAACTACGGATATCTCGAAGTCGCTATTGCATTCCCGTCAGCTTCGAGATAACGAGGTTCAGCTGTATGTTTTTGCAATTGTAATTGGAACTACTTTTTACCCTGCTATGCTCAGAATTGGGAATTCTTTTTGCATCCTTTATTGGGTAGTTTAACCATGATAATTTTGTTCTTTACCCATAGGAAAACTTAGCCCTAGGTCACTCACCTGAGGGGCTAAGGAACTATTTGTTCTCAGCAAGTTTTATGATTTGGCTAAAATGTGGCCTCAAGAGTCTTCACAAGGTTTTTATTGCAATTTTGCCTGGTGACCTAGTGTGTGACCCTATACAGGCTGTCAACCAAGTTGCACAGAAAATATAGGAAAAATATAGGAAAATTTTCAGCTAAAATATAGGACTTTTTGACGATTTTTTTGACAAAATATAGGAATTTTATGGTATAAATCATTTAAATTAAAATATGGGATCATATTCTGACCTGACAAGTCTTTCAGCTTGCGTTTTAATGAACAACTTATTTGCTAAACATGTTCATGCTCATCAATTGGCAACTGAGACACGTATGCTATGATCTAACAATAACCGGAGTATTTAAGTTTGATGCAAGCAAAGAGTGAGAAAAAAATCAACATAAGGTTCCTGATATACCATTCACGGACCAATTTCAGACGCGTGAATGACCAAATTTCGCAAAAATATAGGATCAAATTCTTCAATATTGGAAAATATAGGAAATAGACTAGGTTTTTCAAAATATAGGATTTCTTTCCAAAATATAGGAATCGGATGACAGCCTGTCCACATGATCCAGATATTATTTGGACAAATGTTCTTAGAATTTTTCATGATGATTGGGCTATAAATGTGGCATCTTTTTTCGATTGGTCCTGGTGACCTAGTTTTTGACCCGACATGAGCAAGTTTCAAACTCGTCTGTGAAATCATTGAAACAAATGTTATGAACTAGTTTCAAGAGTATTGTGATTTCTAGAGTGTTTACAAACTTTTTCTTCAGTTTGCCCTAGTGAGCTCGTCCGAGATATTATTGAAACAAATGTTCTGAGCGGGTTTCAAGAAGATTGGGTAAAAAATATGACTAAGTGTTCACAAGCTTTTTATTCAATTTGACCTAGTGATCTAGTTATTGACTCCACATGACCCAGTTTTGAACTCGTCCAAGATATCATTGGAATAAATGTTTTAAGCAAGTTTCATGAAGATTGGGCAACAAATGTAGCCTCTAGAGTGTTCACAAGGTTAATGTTGTTAACGAACGATTCACGACGCATGACAGACAAAAGGCGATCACAAAAGCTCACAATCAGCATGTTGCGCTCAGGTGAGCTAAAAAAATTGGTCACCCGGGGTTCGAACCCAGGACATCCGGATTAAAAGGCTATCATCTTAACCACTCGGTCATTTCGACTTTATTACTTTACTTATGTAAGTGTTCCACGTGTTGTCAACAATTTTAACGAAATAAACAGAAACACTCCTATTTATTCCATTGTTTAAACTAAAACGTTTTTACAGTAATTTCTAGGTCCATAGCGTTATTTTGCTCCTTTGTATACGCTGTTCTTTTATTTTTGGAATCGGTGACAAAAAGTTGAACAATTTTCAATTCGTCAATCTGTGAACCCTTTCATGTAATCATTATCTGAATATTAATACCTTGTCAAACAACAATATAGCAGTATATATCATATATCACATATGTGTTTTCAAAGTTAATGAATAACATCAAAGACAACCGTGAAATAATCCACGTTTTATTCACACTCAAAATATATGGTTTGTGACTTGTCTCATAAAATGTTTTTATTTTAGATAACAGATAACAAATATTGACAAGAGAGCCACATGGCTCTAGGTCGCTCACCTGAGGGGCTAAGGAACTAAATTGTTTTGAGCAAGTTTCATGAAGATTCGGCTAAAAATTTGGCATCTAGTGTTCACAAGCTTTTTTTTCAATTTGACCTGGTGACCTAGCTTTTAATCTCCATGTCATCTGGTTTCGAAATTGTTGAAGATATCATTGCGACAAATGTTCTAAGCAAGTTTTGTGATGATTGGCCTATAAATGTGGCCTCTAGAGTGTTCACAAGCTTTTTCTTTCATTTGGCCTGGTGACCAAATTTTTTACCCCACATGACCCAGTTTCGAACTCATCCGAGATAACATTCAAATAAATGTTATGAGCAAGTTTCAAGAAGATTGGGCAAACAATTGACTTCTAGTGTTCACAAGTTTTTTCTTCAATTTGCCCTGGTTACCTAGTTTTCGACCCCAGGTGACCCAGTTTTGAACCCATCTGAGATATCATTAGGACAAATGTTCTAAGCAAGTTCCATGATGATTGGGCTATTAATGTGGTCTACAGAGTGTTCACAAACTTTTTTCTTCAATTGGGTCTGGGGACCTAGTTTTAAACCCCACCTGACCCAGTTTCAAACTTATCTGAGATATCATCCTGGAGTCCTGGTTTTTGACCCTAGGTGACCCAGTTTCAAACTAGTTTGAGATATTATTCAAACAAAAGTTCTGAGTAAGTTTTAAGATTGGGGTAAACAATATGACCTCTAGGGTGTTCACAAGCTTTTTATTTAATATGACCTAGTAATCTAGTTTCTAACCCCACATGACCAAGTTTCAAACTTGTTTGAGATATTATTATAACTAATGTTCTGGGCAGGTTTCGTGAAGATTGGGCAATAAATGTGGCCTCTAGAGTGTCCACAAGCTTTTTAAAGTTTTCAATATAGCCATATAAGGAAAACTGCCCCATTCCCTGGCAGCCGTTTATTTTCAACGTAGCAAAACCATTCTCGAATTCAGCCGAGATATCAAAATAACAAATGTTCTGAGCAAGGTTCATATTGATTGGGCAAAAAAAGTTACTTTTGGAGCGTTCACAATCTTTTTCAATAGCCATATAAGGAAAACTGCCCCGCCCCCTGGAAGCCATGTTTTTCAACGGAGCGAAACTTTTCGAATTCGGTCTAGATATCATAAGAACAAATGTTCTGAGCAACTTTCATGTTCATTGGGCTAAAAATGTGACTTCTAGAGTGTTCACAAGCTTTTTCTTTAATTTCACCTAATTACCTAGCTTTTGACCCCATATAACCCAGTTTCGAACTCGTTCGAGATATCATTGGGACTAATGTTCTGGGCAAGTTTCAAGAAGATTGGGCAATAAATGTGGCCGTAAGAGTGTTCACAACTTTTTAATTTTCAATATAGCTAGCTATATAAGGAAAACTGCCCCGCCCCGTGACAGCCATGTTTTTTAAACAGAGAGGAACCATTTCGAACTCGCCTGAGATATCACAAGAACAATTGTTCTGAGCAAGTTTCATGTTGATTGGGCAAAAAATGTGACTTTTAGAGTGTTTAAAAGATTTTTCTATAGCCAATAAAGAAAACTGCTCCGCCCTCTGTTGGCCATGTTTTTCAAAAAAGCGGAACCATTTTCGAATTTGGCCTAGATATCATAAGAACAAATGTTCTGAGCAAGTTTCATGTTCTTTGGGCTAAAAATGTGAATTCTAGATGTGTTCACAAGCTTTTTCTTCAATTTCATCTAGTGACCCAGTTTTTGACCCCGCATGACCCAGGTTTGAGCTCAGTCAAGATATTATTGGGACAAATGTTCTGGGCAAGTTTCATGAAGATTTGGCAATAAATGTGGCCTCTAGAGTGTTCACAAACTTTTTAATGTTTTCAATAGAGCATTATAAGGAAAACTGCCCCGCCCTATGGCAGCCATGTTTTTCAACGGAGTGGAACTATTTTCGAACTCGGCTGAGATATCATAAGAACAAATGTTCTGAGCAAGTTTCATATTGATTGGGCAAAAAATGTGACTTTTGGAGCGTTCACAAGCTTTTTCTATAGCCATTTAAGGAAAACTGCCCCGCCCCCTGGCAGCCATGTTTTTCAATGGAGCAGAACTATTTTCGAACTCGGCCTAGATACCACAAGAACAAATGTTCTGAGCAACTTTCATGTTCATTGGG
Source organism: Congeria kusceri (assembly GCA_027627225.1). Taxonomy (NCBI): domain Eukaryota; kingdom Metazoa; phylum Mollusca; class Bivalvia; order Myida; family Dreissenidae; genus Congeria; species Congeria kusceri. The sequence continues at coordinate 62,878,898 of CM051034.1, forward strand.
CTAAAAAGTGTGACTTCTAGAGTGTTCACCATCTTTTTCGTCAAGTTGACCTATTGACCTAGTTTTTGACCCCACATGACCCAGTTTCGAACTCGTTCAAGATATCATAGGGACAAATGTTCTTGGCAAGTTTCAAGAAGATTAGGCAATAAATGTGGCCCGTAGAGTGTTTAAAATTTTTTTAATTTTCAATATAGCTAGCAATATAAGGAAAACTGCCCCGCCCCATGAAAGCCATGTTTTTTAAAGAGAGTGGAACAATTTTCTAACTCTGCTAAGATATCATAAGAACAAAATGGTCTGAGCAAGTTCCATGTTGATTGAGCAAAAAATGTGACTTCTAGAGCGTTCACAAGCTTTTTTTATATCCAAATAAGAAAAACTGCCCCGCCCCCTGGCAGCCATGTTTTTCAATGGAACGGAACCATTGTCCAACTCGGCCGGGATATCATAAGAACAAATATTCTGAGAAAGTTTCGTGAAGATTGGTTAAAAAAATTCACTTCTAGAGTGTTCACAAGCTTTTTCTATAGCCATATACGGAAAACTGCCCCACCCCCATACCCAATTTTTCAAAGGACCGGAGCCATTTTCTAACTTGGCCAAGATATCATTAGAACAAATGTTCTGAGAAACTTTCATGTTGATTGGGCAAAAAATGTGTTCACAAACTTTTTCTCCAATTTGACCTAGTGACCTAGTTTCTGACCCCACATGACCCAGTCCGAACCTTGGCTACGATATTATTGGGACAAATGTTCCGGGCAAGTTTCATGAAGATTGGCCAGTAAATGTGGCCTCTACGTAAATGTTCACGACGCACGACGCATAACAAACAAAAGGCAATCACAAAAGCCCACCATGAGCACGTTGTGCTCAGGTGAGCTAAAAATAACAATAGAACAATAATCACATAATGACGTCAACAATTCATATTACGTAAATGCTTAAATTTAATTTATATAAGATAAACATACATCATTTATATAGAACAGAAAATTCATAGGAAAGAAACGTACAAACATGCATGAACATGAGAAAAGGCAATATACAATGAGAATAATATATCAATATGAATCATAGCTAATACCGGTTAATATTTTAATCGTAAAGTTTTCACTAAATTCACGATCACAATGAAAACGCGGAAATTAACGACACTAATATATAAGCAAAGGTCCATCTTTTAAGCTTTCAAATCACTGCAAAAATTCTCAGCTATTCTTAATTTTTAATAGTTCAAATAGAAGTATTTATACAACAATACAGTGTCATGTTTTCAAGTAATTGATCAAATAAATTTCTAACATATATGTAGAAATGACAGTCAGTCTAAAAATAGCAAGTGTCATGTACATGTATATTTATGTACAAACATTAACTTCTAAACTAAAATAGTTTTTGTCATTTTGGCATACAGTACTCGTTAAGTTATGCAAAATGCAATAGTAATTATGAGAGACACAGACGGTAGAATATAATTCACAAAATGTCCAAAAATACACTGTCATTTTAAGATAAAAATATTGTTTATACAAACATATTGTAGATTCTAAACCACAATTGTGTTTTGAAACATAACACAATTCACAATTCATAAATTTGAAAAATAATACATTACACAAATCATCAATTTCAATATAAATACATAATGTCATTTTAAAATTAACACATTTGTTATTATACAAATGTCTGATACATGTAAAAGTAAGCTATTGGACTGTGAACACCAGGATGTTGTTGTTGTACTCTTGTCCCACAAGGATGGAGGCTGTGTGCCTGTTGTAGCAGACTGACCATGGGCCCCCCCACTCCATCCCTCTCTGTAGCCAGAGTGGCCAGCTTCTTCCTGCCCTCCCTGTCAACCTGTATGATATTGTTGGACAGGGCTCCACAGACCAACACCTGGCCTGCAGGTGTCAGATGTACAGAACGTGGGTATTGTAGTTCAGGGTCCTCCAATGTAGAGAGTACTGACCCATCCCTGGCCAGGGTGAGGAGCTTGTGCTGGGCTGGGTTGGTGATGTATATCCGATCCCCAGTGGGACTCACAGCACACTTGTATACTGCAAAACAGAGTCACATCAAGATATTAAATTACTTGTTTAATAATGTTAATACACAAACTGCAGTGACATTGTATTATAAATGTGTTGCTAAACAGACAATTACACATCTTAAAGATCTGCATACAATCCAATAATAATAAATATTTTAGTGTGACAGGAAGGTTCTGTATCAGTTTATTGCCTACAAGTTTGACATGTTGACTGGTGAGTTAGAATTGAAGTCTACCACAAATACACAGATAGAAACAATTACACGGTACAGTGAACATGTACGCATGAATGCGTAACTATATGCAGTAATAACAGATTTCCTATACACGTATACATGAATGTGTCAGCTGATGCAACTATGGCATATGCAGTATTTATAGATTTTCTATACATGTATACATGATTACTGACATCTGTGTTATTCTCTAGCTGACAAAAGCTAGCATATTTATAACATGTACTTGTACAGTATAATAACAGAAGTTAAGCTTTTACAACAGGAAATATGTTTCAAAACAACATGAAATAAAACTTCTCTTTTGTTCTTCGACACAAGTAACAAGCCAGTTGTTATTTAAACAGTTTTACAAATACATATCTTTTAATTTAACAAATTTCAACTACAAGTTAAAGTTTATTTACTTCATATAACGTTTGGAAAAAACGATGAATTATGAAACAATAATGCATGAATAATAACTTGAAAACCACAAAATATAAACAGCAGGTCACAGAGTGTATCACTGATTTGCACTCAATGTCTATTTATAGACATGCCATGAAGTCAGACGTGACAGTCAAAATGCCTGATAACTTGTTTATATAAATCAATAAAATTGAAAATCATTCTTTAATGTTGTAATAATAAATTGACACACATACATTCTACAACTATGCAGTCTTACAATTACTTTATAATACGTATTTCTAATAATATCTGGACGAACCCGCCATGATTCTAACCTGTATAAGTATATGATGTATCCTGATACAGCTTGCTAACCAGTTTCCCACTCAGTGTGTAGTTGTACAGTGCAGTCCGATCAGTGACATACAGCTCCCCCTGGTGGTGGGCGATACCTCTACAGTCATGTTGTAACTGAAGCTTCCTGCACTTCACCAGCTGCCCATTGTTGACAGAGATAAACTGGATCTCATGTGTGTTATCATCATTCACAGTAACAGCAACTTCACTGTGTGTTATATGACATATGTCATGTGAATAAGTAGACACATCACAATGAGTAAGCACCCTGAGCTGCTGGTCCAGCAGCTTTAATTTCTTATTCTTGTAGTCTACAGCAAGAATCTGTCCATCAGGGAGAACACATATGCCACTGATCCAGCATGATGATGAATCACTTGGTATGCGTACATTATACTCTGACTTTCCTTTAACAGTCAATACTTGGTCTGGGTTTCCCTGCACTGTCAATGGCTGGGTACTGTGTACAATCCTCCCCAGACCTGACAGTTTGGACAAATACTGCTCAATGTCACTGTTAGGCTGGAATGTTAGTGAACTTTTAACCTGAACAGAGCTCTCCTTCAAATATGTTTCAGACTGTTGTATTTTGTCTACACATTTCTTGCTCGCTATAAAGGAGAGTTCTTTCATGCTCATATCACTTATGTCCTGAATGGCTTCATGCAGTATTTTCAAGTCGTCACGAAGCCTTCTGCAGTTGTTCACATCAGTCTTGAGAGAAGCTTGCAGGCTTGTGAGTGTATTTTTTATTTCCTTCAAAGTGATTTTTTCTATATTGTCTAAAGTGTCATTTATTTTTCTGCGTGTTTCTTGTATTTTGTGTAATTGTTCATGATATGAACCCTGCAGTGATAACATGCTGGTCTCCCAATTTGTATGAAGATTGTTCATTTGTTCCTGAATTGTTTCAAGCTTCATGCAAACTGCTGCAGGTCAGTTGACTGGGTTTTGACCCACTCAGAAATAAGCGTCACTTTGGTGCACTGTCTGTAACAAAATACAGTATATTATAATAACGTGCCTAAAATAATTTGGAAGATTTTTCTAAAATATTAAGACAATACTATTATACATATTCTTATTTTAAAGCTTGTGAGATGGATGGTTTACATTGGCCATTTCAAGACAATACCGGTATATTCTTACACTGGATATTTACATGTATTTAGGCACATAAAATATAACAAGAAGCACAGGAGTGCCTGTATCGCTCCACTGGCTTATTAAGTAAGGAGTGTCAGAAGCAAAAGGACCCTGATATACTATGCAAGGAAAAAAGGTCCCAACCACTGGAGGCCTTTTAAAAAAATTAATCAAAATGGTTAATTTTGGCAGAGAATTTAATCCAAGCTGTGGTTTCTAACATTAAGATCTTCAAAGTTCAAAATATAATCATATTAAGAAAAATGGTCCCACCCCCAAGACCTAAACCATTTGAGCAACTTTGCTAGAGAACCACCCAAGGAACATTTCGGTCAAATAAGTTCGAAATCTAAAAAATTGTTTGTGACAAAAAGATCTTTAAAAACTGTCAATAAAGACATAAGGTAAAAAGGCCCCGCCTCCATGGCAGCTATACCACAGACCTTAACAGTTTGAGAAACTTTTGTAGTGAACCACCCAACGAACAGTGGTGCGAAAATTTATTCAAAGTTTTAAATACAGCCACATAAGAGAAAATGGCCCCGCCCCCTGGCGACCATGTTTTATCAATGGATCGCGACCATTTGGTAAAGAACCACCCAAGGAACATTTTTCTTAAAGTATCTGAACATCCACCCAGGTGTTAAGGATGAGATGTCATTTAAAGATGTTTTTCTTTATAGCTCTGGTGGCCATTTTGTGCAGCAGACCTGGGACGATTTGAGCGACTTTGAAAGAGGACAATCCAAGAAACATTTGTGTGAAGTTTCTGCAAACGCAATAATGGAATTGTAATAACTGAACATTTCTAAATCAGATACAATAGTTACAGGATCAACCCTCGATGTGTAGCCGGTATTGATCTTATAATTCAGGAAGTCAGTTTACCTGGTAAACATTGGTATCCAGGTAAAACCTGGAAGTTTAAAACTGCATCTTCTCTGTTATATAAATATATTGGTTTCTCAAGCCACAAGTTTTGATATTATCCTCAACTTAATGTTTGCTAATAATAATTATCAGACTGAATCATATTAGTCTAAGAAGTTAATTGTCTAATAATAAAGATAATTGTTATCTGAACAATCATTTTAAAAAAAATGTCTTAAGATACCTGTGATTAAGTAGAACACAATTTGAGCAGCAAAGTTGTCCATGGTATTCACAGAAAATGTCCAATTTTTTATCTGTGTGAACTTCGCATTTCATCAGAAAATCATCCACCTTCTTTGAAATTGGCCATTTGTTCATATCTCCCCTTCCATAAGGGGAATGTGTTTTAAACAACTGACCATGATGATGAATACATTTTCCACAGTAAAACTTCGAACATGTTTCACAGTAAAATTCTGCAACTACCTCAATAGACTGCTCTTCGCAGGTCGAACAACAAAAATCTTTAAATTCATCTGACCCTTTAGCAACAGTAGGCATAGAAAATGTCGCCATTTTGCTAATTGACTTTCAACAAACAAAACTTTACAACTTAAATTAAATTGAAATATTAATGTCACAGTATCTAGTTTAAAATAAATAGTCAAGAAAACACAAATTAAATGCTAGTGTCAACAATCAAACAATAAAAAACTTCCAACCGAACAGAAACCAAGATAAACTTCAAATGACATTCAGTGGTCTGATACCAGTAAACAGTGTTACTATGTGAACCGTCACATGAGTATTGGGTCACGTGAGTCTTTGATAACTTTCAAATTTAGAATTGCAACAAAGAAGGTTTGTAGTTAAATATAAGGTGACTTTCAATCAGCTTATCACACAGACTCAATGCAATCGGTTTAAGTGTGTACTGATTATGCAGCTCTTGGGGTGATTTGGGGATGTTTATATCAATAGAATGTTTTCCCAAACTGAGTATGTTATCAAAATTGTCAGTTCCTCAAAAAGTAAACTGGTTTGATTTTTCTGTAAAGTCATTTTAAAAACAATACACCTCATTAACTCTGGTAATATTCTACAATCTTCGATAATAAAAGCCATAGGGAGACAACTCCTGTCTTAAACACATTTATTGTCTGACCCAAACTGACATCAGACTGTACATTTTAGTATCAAATGGCGATTCCAACTTGATTCCCTCTTAGACTCGCAATCAAATTTAAAGTCTATTGGATGCAATTATTTGTTCAATAAGTTGGCACTCAACTCAGGCATTAACTTTCGTTTAAGGTTTTACCTTTTTTATTAACTGTTTTCTGTCAAGTTCAACTTCATTTAAAGGCATCTGAAAATAAATGCCTTTTTTTTCAACTTCCATCTGCGTTTTCAGAGAAAAAGTTGTATAAAGCAAAATGTTCACAATGAATGACATACGATGACCAACTGACGCCGGACAATGACTGACCACAATAACTGACATGAGATCAGGTTAGCAATCAATTTGTTTGTTGCAACCATTGTACATTTGGACAGCATGCCAAGGAGGCAGTGGCTGTGTGTATATATCAATGTTATCTTACCTTGGCAAGACATTGGGTTGCAATCCTCCACTTGAAAACGATCCCAACCACGGTCTGCCGGTACAGGTCCAGTGTCTGGCTCGAGTTCCGTTCCTGCTGCTTACAGAACTTGAGTGCCTTGTTGACCAATCTGTCCTCTGTTCATTACCCGCAGGCCCATCTGTCCTCTCACATCAATTTATGAATATGCAACTGAATAATACTGGCACTCATATAGATGTTGTGTTCATAATTATAATATAAGTGAAGACTTCATCAAGCTTTATTTTGAAAGTGTAAGTACTCAACAGGTCGATTGTTGTGGTAAAGCAACAGAAGGCAGACTTTGGCAGGAAGATAAATGATATACAACCTAACATATAGGTTTATAAATATTCATCAACACTGTTAACACATTTACCACTCTGCGTTAAAATCATGTACAATTGCTTAATACACTGATTTTTTTCCACGACCATGCCAGGTTTATACTGCACACCTATTGACTACAAGTAATGTCTACTCTATATGTCAAGGCCATAAAGAGTTCGTAAGATATGCTGACTGTAATGGAAGTCAAACCTTGTGTTTTATAATGTTAAGTACCAGTTACCTGTGGTCTTTTTCGCCATCTCGTGGGCGTTATCAACTGTGCTGATGTGTCTGTATGTTGCCATGGTAATTATTGTGTCCACAGCCTCTTTTTGGTGTCTAAAGCCTGACAACAGTGGAAAATATGGTGAAATTTGATTCCAAACATAGCAATCTTATGTAAACAAGAGCTGTGTATACCCCTTCTAGGTTTAAATGAATATTTAAAATATTTAGTTTGGTGACTAAAGATCTGATGAAAACTGTTGGTCATAAATAAAGGAAACTGCTAAAAGGGCCAATTTAAAATAAATCAAGGGTCATAACTCTGCAATTTGGTCAATCATCAAAATAGGCTAAGATATTATAACTGCTTACATTTTTATCAAGTTTGGTAAAGATCGGATGAAAACTGTTGCACTTAGAGAATTGTAACGGTTAAAAAGGCCAATTTTAGATAATTCATAAGCCATAAATCCACAATTCCTAAGGTGATTTGGCTGATTATCAAGCTTTGCCAAGGTATTAAGCCCACAAACATTTTCATGAAGTTTGGTGAACATTGCATGAAAGCTGTTGGCCATGCCGAAATGAAATGGGTTTACTGAGACAGGCTGACCTACGTTAGCAAACCCCATCTTTAATGGGGAACATAATTTTATTGTGTTATTGTATCTAATTTTTATGCAAAATACCATCAGTATGCTTTTTTAAGAGCACATTCAATAATCAAACAATTTCAAACTCCGTCACCCATCCCCATTTCTATGATACAGGCTCATACGAGGATTGTTACTCACATCGTGATAGAGATACAGAGAGATAATTGTCCCAAAAATGGTACACATAAATGAAACATTATGTCACTGTCATTTAAAGGGACCATTTGCATATTTAACTATTCAATTTTGTATTGCTCTTTTGTTACATAAAACGTTAAACATCCAGGCATGTGTTACCATTATAATGTCTTACTACATGTAATACCTATCACAAACCAATGTGGATCACTAAAACATTGCCTTTATGTCTGCTTTACAAATTATTGCAAAATGTTCGCAGTGCTGATTTTTTGTGTGAAATGATAATGAGGTGGCCCCAATGTGCTACGCATTTAGTAGCTAGACAAAAGCAACAAAACTGAATATTTCAATCGAAATCTATAAATGAAATGATACATAAAAATAAAACGTCTTGTGCTCAGGTGAGCAAAAAACAGACAAGTAAGGCAATAAGAGAATGCACCAACCCTGGAAATGTATGTGCATATACTGGTATCGCAAATTTTTCGTATTCAACAAACTGTGGTTGCAGCTTGGCTGCAGCTGGCAGTCATCAAAGAACTTGTCACAGGGCGGTCCTTCAAAGTTCCAGTCACATGTACAGGTGTCGCCTTCAGCTCTCTGAAATAACTGTAACAGAAATATTGTAATCTCCACTTTCAAAAGCTTGTACAACACACAAAATCTATCGTTCATAGATTTGCATTAAATGATTGACCATATAACCTGTAGAATCCAGTTCACTGCTTCCTGTTTTGAACTGGGACAAGTAGCAATTATCTGGGTACCCAACATGGTTATTTTCCCATCACAGAAACAGTTCATTAATTGTGTCGAATTGTGAATTTATACTGGCGTTTTTTTCTGTCTATACATGACACGGAGATCTATATGTAACAAGAGATGTTTATAAAACATGTATGCCCCCCGACTCGCAGCCAAGTTGTGAATATGTGCAATTGTTAAGAATTTTTTTTATATGCAAGCCCAAGTGAGGCTTCGATATATGATATCTATGTATGAAGTTTGATTAAAATATCTCAATGCGTTCTTATGTTATTGAGCGGAAACCGTTTTTCAATTTTTAGTAATGGTGACCTTGACCTCATCCACCCGATATGAAATCCCAGAGAGGTCTCAATATAAGGTATCTATGTATGAAGTTTCTTTAAAATATCTCGATGCCATTTAAAGTTATTGAACGGAAACCGTTTTTCTATTTTTAGCAACAATGACCTTGACCCCACCCACCCCATATGCAATCCAAAGCGAGGTCTCCATATAAGGTACATATGTTTGAGGTTTCATTAAAATATCTCAATGCGTTCTCAAGTTATTGTGCTGAAACCGTTTTTTCTTTTTTTAGTAACTGTGACCTTGACCTTGACCCCACAAACCCCATATGCAATCCCTAGCTAGGTCTTAATATAAGGTATCTATGTACAAACTTTCATTAAAATATCTCGATGTGTTCTCAAGTTATTGAGTGGAGACAGTTTTTCTATTTTGAGTAATGGTGACCTTGACCATGACCCCACCAAACCCATATGCAATCCCAAGCGAGGTCTCAATATACGGTATCTATGTATGTAGTTTCATTAAAATATCTTGATGCATTCTCAAGTCATTGAGCGGAAACCGTTTTTCTATTTTTAGTAACAGTGACCTTGACCCCACATACCCCTTATGCAATCCCAAGCGAGGTCTCGATATATGGTATCTATGTATAAAGTTTCATTAAAATATCTCAATGCGTTCTCAAGTTATTGAGCGGAAACCGTTTTTCTATTTTTAGTAATGGTTACCTAGACCTTGACCCCACCCACCCATATGCAATCCCAAGTGAGGTCTCAATATAAGGTATCTATGTGTGAAGTTTCATTTTAATATCTCGATGCGTTCTCAAGTTATTCAGCGGAAACCATGTTTCTATTTGTAGTAACGGTGACCTTGGCCTTAACCACACCCAACCCATATGCAATCCAAAGCGAGGTCTTGATGTAAGGTATCTATGCGTAAAGTTTTATTAAAATATCTGAAGGCGTTCTCAAGTCATAGAGGGAAAACCGTTTTTATTTTATTTTTAGCAACAGTGACCTTGATCTTTGACCTGTTGACCTCAATTTTATAGGGTTCTTCCTTTCCTCCCAAGTAACCAGCGTACCAACTTTCATGATCGTAGGTCAAAGCGTTCTCAAGATATCGTGCGGAAACGAAATGGTCTACGGACAGACCTACCGACTGAACGACCGAAGGAGGGCATAAAAACAAAAATGAAACAGCATTTTGAAAACGTATGACCTTTGTGTACAAAAAATATAAGTGAAATATTATATTATATATCGGACTCTTCTGCTTAGGGATTTTATGGAGGCCATAACGCATTACTTCTCAGCGTGTGTACAGAACACAATATGAAGCAAATAGAATTTACGACTGAAGCACAGATTGCATACCTTATATGAACCATGAGATATCTACTAAACGCTACATGCCAAGGCTGGTAAATGAGGCTCCATGAAGGGTCGTTGCCAGGGCACACTGGGTGGATTTTGATGATGACATGGTTCGTATGCGCCTGGTAGTCAGTTATGGACTTCAACACTGCGACAAATAGAAACAGCCTTGTTTACACTAACAACAGAATGCAACAGATTGTTGTTTATTAAATGTTACCTTTTAATTACCTGCTTATCATGAACCTTAATAGACAAGAAAGGAACGTATCCAAATTCTATTCCTACAGACTTCACTTCAATACATATGTACCAGTATGTATGTACCAGTCTCCCATCGATTGGTATATTGGATAGCATGTATTCATTGCTCTCGCAATTTTTCAAATGTAGTTACTATAGAATCCATATCCTGTATTTAAAGAATACCACATGAAAATGTCTCTTACCATGTTTTGGTAGTACTAGATATAAGTTGAGACCAAAGACTGAGTTAGAATTTATAGGGATATAGTAATGAAACGTTTATGTGAAATTATTTTGTAACCCAGCCATTGTTTACTGACAAAAAGACTGTTAATGTTTCTTTCTGATAATTTCTAGTTGATTTGTTTTTTTTTCTGGATTAATTTATTCTTTAATATAAGCAATAAAGTATGGAAATGACTTAGAATGGCATTTTGTGATTTTTGTGATTTTTTATTGCTCTAAACAATTGTCAGGATTGTGAATATACCAAGTTGATAAATTGGCCAGAATATAGGCCTAGGGACACACACAGACCTTTTCAGGGCAAGATTGCCAAATTTTGGGAAAGGCTGTGCACAAGTAAATGTATCTGGAATGATATAGATCTAGAACATACTAACTAATCAAACGACTTTGAACTTTATCTGTCTGCGTCACCATTTCTATGATAAACACAGACATGGATTGTTAGTCACCTTGTAATAGAGATATAGAAAGATATTTGTCCCAGATACGGTGCACATATAGAAAGTAGCATGTGACTGCCTTTTAAAGGAACCATTTTCATATATTTTGTATGCTACATTGAAGATGGATGCAATATATGACAAAAAAATTAGAACTATTGCCCAGCATGTCCCAGAGCATGACAAGAGACGTCTTCCAAAAATTATGTATAATTTCTGTACAGTACAGGTAAGCAGCAAAATCATTTGTCAAAAACAGACAAGTAAGGCAATACAAGATTTTGCCACCCCTGGGAAAGTATACCAATATACTGATAGATATCGCATATTTAGGTTTTATATTCAATAAACATTGGGTGCAGTTTGGCTGCAGGTGGCAGTCATCAATGCACTCGTCACAGGGAGGTCCTTCAAAGTTCCCTTCAAATGTACTGGCGTCGTCGGCACTCTGTAATAATAAAGAAACATTGTACATGCATACACCAAATACAAAATTACCAACTTCATTGAACTGCAATAAAAGTATACAATTTCAAGACACTGAGCACTTCCTGATAAGGTCTGAGACGAGCAGTAATTGATTACCTGGGTACCTGCCGCTAAATTATCCGGGTCCCCAAAATGGTTATTTTCCTTGAACAGAAACTTAAACTAGTCACCATTCATTGTATCAAATAGCATATTTATACAGGCGTTTGAAACAGTTACTGTCTAAACTTTGAGGTAAGTATACCAACAGCTGAACGCGGCTATTTTAAACACCGTTAATTCGAATAAATTGCAATTTCATGCAATTTTAAACTATTTTTTTCAGTCCTGATTTTTTTCCTTCTTTATTTTACTAAAATACCAATCATTAATTCAAAGTTGCCTATTTCAATTCATCTCTTCTTCAAGCTAAAATTGCGGTCCCAACTACGATTTATTTTGAAGTCGCACATAACCCAAGCTGTCTATCAAAGGTGTGATGACTGCTGTGGTCGCTTAGTGGATATACGGTAGAGCTATAATTGTGAAGAAACCAACAATGCTGACAAATTTACAACCTTTACAATGTTACAATGTTACATACGAACCTTCATTATACATGTGAACATCGTATATACATATATACACACAGTGTTATTTAACCACATTAACAATTTTCAAAACAATAAAATGTATTATTACAATGGAGAACATCGCCAAACTCCTCGCAGGGGTTACTTCCCCTATCAGTTAACAGTAACACTGCTGTAACAAGTAAAATCCTTCCTGATCTCAAAAAAATATTTTGTGTTTGTATTAATTAAAGTTTACTTATTTAATGCAACTCAGTGCAATTTTCTACATACAAAAATGTTCTCGTAGTTGTACTTTTATATATCGTTTGCGATCAACAATGAAAAAGGGAAATTAAAATAACTAAGTAAAAAACATAAAGCCAAGCATTTTTGTCTAAATCCCCTCAACGCGAGAGGCCTAATTGGTGTATCAAATGGCCCGGGGGTCAAAATTAACAGGGATCTAAACTCCGAACAAAGTATATTTCATAGGATCCAGAATCATTTGGCATGTCAAATTCCCGCCTGTCGGGAATGACTTTCAGACTAAAGCCCCGTATATGCATGCCGCTTCCCCCTCCTTGGGAAAAATATTGATAGGTGCGTTATCACATGTTTACGCAAGGATTTGATTAGAGCTATGCTTCTGGGAACCAGACAAATCTCTGTGTGGAGGTTGTGTGGTTGGAACATCGCCCATACAATTTTCCTATTTCGAACTGTTTTTATTGGTCTGAATCATGACTCCGAAAAAGCAGTGTTCAACTGTATAGTAACAAGGAACACACTGTTTTGTACTTAGATATTAGGCCATACAAATTTGATTCTATGTTTAGCATCCTAGGGCTGGTAGGTTTTTGGATGCCTGAACGAAAATACAATCATTTTCGACAATGTAAAATATCGCGTTGGAAAGCATTTCAAAATTGAAAAAAAAAAGATTTAGGTGATTTTACTAATATTCGTCAAAACAGTGTGCAGCTAATCAATTTACACAGTTAAAAAACTGTGTTAAATTTGGTTCCCAATATGAAGATGGTATATTACAGTTTTTCAGAAAACCTTTGCTTCAGCTTGTACCACTGCCATTAATAAGTTGTGAAAGAAAAATGTTTTTTATCGACTCTTGGTTTGTTTTTTCCTGTCTGGTTGGTAGGTTCCGAAAAATCACGGGACGCTAAACATATAATCAAATTGGTATGGCCTTATTGTATAGTACCGATATATTTATGTAATAATGTGCCAAGTTGAAATCGAAAACATAAATATATTGAGGTCCTCAACTTATGTTACTTTTAAGCTTTTAATAATATTAGTTTCTTGGTAAATGTATTGTTTTTATTTCGACTACAATGCTAAATACAAAATGGTGAATTTACTACGGTTCAGACATTCAACCAAGCATCGGACAGCATTCTCCAAACTATCAAAGCCATGGAATTCAAATAAATATGAAATCAGTGACTGGGAAACCCATGCGAAAAGCGATATTTGCGCATACAATTGAGAACAATCTCAAAGAAATGTTTGGCGATGCTATTTTACGTCGCACCAAAATGTTTGAGTAAGAATCGAAAACTGCTGCCGTAAAGTACACAATGCTTGGTCTGGTTTACATTTGTGTCAATTTGCGGTGAGATTTTATCCATTAAAGTAAGTCTAAAATATGAATGTCAACAGATGCTTATTTGTAACACCTTGAACAGGAAGGGCGACCCACTGCGCGGTGCATTTTTCTTGATAGAAACACAAAATTTAATGTACATGTAATTGCTGTAAATCCCAAAAAATCAGACGAAATCCCATAAATTTATGAAAAAGCCCATAGCTTTGGGTGGAAATGGGAAATCAACCCATATGGAAAAATTCTTTCCCAGTCACTGTGAAATGTTTAAAGCAAATTTATTGGGCAAAATTAATTCAAGCAATATTTACATGTAATGTATAATTTATATAGATTTGCAGTAATATTGTGTCCTATTTAAATATGCACACCAAACGACAATCTAGAAATGCTCACACCCAATCTCTATAAATTAATGAAAAATATCTGTTGAAAACAGAACTACCATTTTTTGGGTTTCAAATGATGTCAATCGTTCGATATCTAGTGGGTAGAGAACTTGGGTTAAAATCACCTGTCACGCAAACACGAGAGGACATGCATGAACTATTATTATATTTATATTAACACATAACAGCATATGAACACCCCAAGATTGCTGACATTTTTTTCAATTCTTACAGAGTATGTGAATACCATCTTGTATGCTGTCGCTGTCTTGCAAGATATTCATTTAAGTTTCACTGAACATGGATATTTTGATACAAGCAATGTTTTATCTGGCAAACAGCTTTGCACACATATTGCAAGACAAAACGCTTCTTCACTTGGTTGAGATTGTAAAAGATAGAAACCACGTAAACTTGTATGTATCAATAAAAACGTACCCTTAAAATTGCCACATCATTTATTGATTTCACGGTTTAATATTTGTAAATAAGTGCATTAAAGTAGAGCTCTGTAAAGATGGAGATGATGAAGATGTAGGAGATGTTGGTCATCATGTTGATGTGGTCATAATTCTGACATTTTTAGTGATAACTTCTATAACGGCAAGGATATGACGACGACGACGATGCTGTTGCTACTAATGCTGATTATGACGATGATGAAGAAGATGACGATGTGGTGACGACGATAATGATGTTGCTAATGATGAAGAAGATGACAATAAAAACAATGATGATGATGATGACGGTGACGATGATGATGAAGAATTTAGATTTTAATATTTCCTATTTTTGGAACTATTTTGCTCCATTATCTTATTTGCAGAAAACACAAGTTTAGCCAGTGAACAGTCTTAGCATCGAGGTGTGTATATGCAACAACACTGCTATTAAATAAATTGACAACCAATTAAATCGAAGTAAATCGCTCAGCAGGATAGGCCGAGAGTTTACATCAGCGTCCAAAGCTCAGAATAGGCCGTTCCAACCTAAGCTGTAATGTCCCAACTATGGTAGTTTTTAGTGTATCTTTATCAGACTGGTTTTTATGATCTACAACCGTTCGAAATGCCAACAAATCCTGTTTAAACGCCTTTAAAGTGTCCTTTTTATGATACAAACACGCATCTGTTTGTGAAAATATTTACGCACAGTAACATATTACACCGCATTTAAAGCATTCAGCCTTCGTCCGAACATTGGTGAATTTGCCCTAATTACTTGCAACCTCGATAGTAGGGATAGTAGCGTTACCTGACCTGATACCTTTACATCATCTAGATAGTCTTACTGATAACTGATTCAACGAGTGAGAGTGACACTTATTATACAGGCTCACGTATGATCGCTCAACAATTGTTCTAATGGTGTGATTCCTAACCTGGAACATTGTCCAAATTTGACTTCAAGCCAAAACATCAAGCATTATCTGTGCTTCTTAACAGGTTACAAATGCACACACAAGACCATGTTTCAAGTTTATTCAAGACAGAACTACTTTTATAGTCGGGGATACATAACAAGTAAACATTTGCTATTTATAGCTATTGACCGACTTCAAAGTTAAATAATCAATAACGCCAAAAAATATTTATTGATACTTCTTGTAACATTGTCTGCATGCAAAGCATGTCCTGTAGATAACCGTTATTTAGAACACCGTTAATCTGAATTCCTCGTTATTTCGTTGTTGTTTTTTGTACTTCAGTTGGATTTACATTCGTGAGATCATCAGTTTGCATTTACTGGTAACAGATTCTAAATAAACTATATTGCGCCGTGTACAATAGTCAGAATGTCAGGGGAAATAATAATAAGAAAAGATTCACTATTATATATACAGTTTGGTGATTTTTGCAACAATAATGCTATCTAGAAATGTTTAATTCAAATAATCATTATTTAGAGGTATTTGTATTGGTACCGGCTACTTCCAAATAACGAGGTTAGACTGTACCAGGTTTTTCAAGGGCAAGCTATTATGTTGTGTAGCGATAGCGGCGGTCTCTTATGCTATGAAGCAGGACACAGTTATGTACAAAACAATAAGTGAGATAGTTTCAGTCTTAATGAAGTTAGGCTCAAAACAATTAATGAATTGTTTCTCAGGCACTTTTTCCAAAAAATCATGGAGGGCGAATTTTTTTTTGAAAATTTTTTTTTTTTTCTCCAACTCTTTTCTATTGGCACTGTGTTAATTACTTATTAAAACAAGTAAAAAAGTCCACATTAAAGACAATTTAAAATTTTAATAACAACGTAAGCATCTCTTTCTATAAAATTATAAATATAGATTTATTAATCACAAACGGTCACTCATGCAGGGTTGTCGTTTTGAATGGAAACAAGCGATTTTTATCGAAATCTAAGTGATTTGCCCCGGGGTCTTTGGGGCCCATTTGTGGTATTACCTAATGCAATTTGTAAGTTCCTGAAAAAAACAACCGATTATCTCGTGATTTTAAATGATGAATTTGATCGGCAATTGGTTAATAATGACAACCCTGCTCATGGAAGCTGACGTAAAAAGGCAATCAGTTTGAATGTTCGTAATTAACATGAGTGCCTTCAAATTGAAACACCATCAGCATTAAAGTACTCATATTTATAGAATTTAACTTTTCGTAATTCATGTTTTTATGAATGTTAAAAACATGAATTATTTGCCATAAATTACCAATAATTATTGGAAAGGAAAATCAACACTTGTCAATGCAGCTAGCATTTTTGTTTGTTTCCAAAAGACTTACATTTACGCAGATTTTCTTAAAAAAGTATGGAATTTTAAATATTACACGAGCAAAAGCATCTACGAAACAACAGTTTAAGTCAACAAATAGACGATATTTGTAACGATTCCCAATCGAACATGACTTTTTTTCAAAATTTACAAAGTATTTCACAATTTGTATATATACGATTTATATAATAAATCTGACAGGAAGAAGTTACCGGAAATACCGAAATCTCTACCGGGTAACTCGTCTTCCACTGTCTTAAAATGCGGATACGTTTAATTTTAAGCCGCTGTCCATGGGATGTAAATCAATACATCGTAATTTTAGTAAATAGTTCTTATGAATGTTTATGGTGTTTATTTGTCCGAAAACTGTTTCTTATTTACGAAAGGCATTGTTTAAAAGCACTTGGTACGAACGGAATATACTGTAATAAACATACTGGTTTACCCAAGAGTCATCACCAGTTATCGCATACAGAAAATAGATGATAGCAAGTTACCAAAATGTTAATAATTCACAGATTTCAATAGTTAGTTTTTGTATTTTGTTCGGTAACATGTCCATAAAAAACACTTTCTGCCAAGTGTTTTTTTTTATTAACATATTTCTGGACTGCTCCTTAAAACCCCCGACGCGATCGTCAAAAAATAGTAAATTAATTTGTTTTTGGCATTAAATCAAAATTGTTGCGGGCCATTAGAAAACGTTGCGGCGCTGCCTGATAAACAAATCATTAATTTTTTTAGCCTTATGATTGGTGTACCTAGTAGTGATTAATATACATGTTATTTTCACTTTATGTTCTTAATGTTTTTTTAATTTTTTTATTTCACTATTTAAACAGGTTCTCTTGCAACATTTCGTAGTTTTGTAAGCAATTGTATACACACTTCACGGATCAATTACAATTAAGCAAAAACTACAACTTTGTCACATGGGTGACAGCCGGCCCCGATTGATAGCATGTTTGAAGGTAGGGGATCAGTCAAATCTGAAAGTAATGATAGGAAATGAAAAAATATATGCACTTAAAAAAAATAATTTCAATCCCCATCTTCACGTACTGTTCAACTAAACATTACCCTTTACAATGAAGACAACTTTCAAGAAAATCCGTTGGATACTCTAGAAGGAGTTGCATTCAAAAGGAATTTTCCAAACGAGACCTTATGGCTATACACAAACAGTGCAAGTCTCTGTCCTCCACGTTGTTTCGTGCTCAGGTTAGCTAAAATGTGGTTGGACGGACAGACGGACGAACAGGGTGATTACTATAGGGCATCTGCAAAAAAATTGAGGGGCCCTAACTAGTAATAAAAGGTATCTATGTATGAAGTTGAATTACAATAGCTCAATGCATTCCTGAGTAATTTAGCAGAAACCTTATTTTTCTATTTTTTTGTAACGGTGACCTTGACAGTGTAATCCACCCCCTATGTAATCCCAAGCCAGGTCTGGATATAAGGTATCTATGGATGAAGTTTCATTAAAATATTTAAATTCGTTAGAGAGCTGAAACCAAAAGTTTACTACGCCTGAAAATGAAAAATTAACAAAGGGCAATAACTCCAGAATTATTAATTGCAGAGTAACGGTTCTTGGGCACAACACTTTTCCTAAATAAGATCTATCCACCTATGAAGTTTCAAGTTAATACCTCTTATAGTCTAAGAGTTATGCTCCAGGCAAAAACGAAGTATGAAAAATTAACAAAGGGCAGTAACTCCAGAACCATGAAGTGCAGAGTAATGGTTCTTGTGCACTGCACTTATCCTTAATGAGATCTATCCACCCATGACGTTTCAAATTAATAGCTGAAATGGTTTTGAAGTTATGAAAGAAAAACATGAAAAATGTGGACGGACGGATGGACGGACGGACATATGGACAGACAGGGTGATAACTATAGGGCACCCGCAAAAAATTTGCGGGACCATAATGACTTGCTACTGAATTTGGGGTGTTTATGTGCAAGTGACTCACATGGAATGCATGTGAGCATTTGTTCTATGTCGCATTGTCATTTCAGTATATCTCAATATTTGATCAGCCTAATCAGTTACTTCTAATCTAAGCTTCTAGTCTATGCCTTTTGGTCAGCAAAACGTGTAGTTGTACCAATAGAATGAGGTCCCATGCCATGGCCATATTAGCTAAAGAAACTTCAGCGAACAGTTTATATAGTACTGACTAGAACTGTTCGCTGAAGCCAACCTGGTTTCGAAAGTCAACCAGAGTCGTAGCATATTTATGTCACGCTATAAATCCATAATTTTAAAAATTCTGGAGGAAATCACTACATAGACAGGTAAGTCAATATAAACTTTTGACTTGTGGCATGTTTCGAGAATCGACATACCTGAAAATAACTCTGATCAGCACACAAAGTACAATTAGGCCGCCGTGGTTGTTTCATCACATGACTAAGAGATTTTCATTTGGATATTTTCAGATCGACCTTGACCTTTTCGCGTGCTCAAATTGTTAACATGGTTTTCGTTTTCCGTAATGCATTATTTTTGTTCAATTTCTAATGTCTGACCAGCAAATATATTGTATTAATATTGGTGATAGTGATGTTTAATCTAATATTCTTTTACTAGGTATTAAAATTATAGTGTGTTCACAAAACAATCACCAGTGAATTAAAAATCCAGGAAATGTCATTTTTGTTTCAGGCTGTGTTTGACAAAAGTTACAGCACATGTTCTGTTACTAAAAATAGATAAAAAGTCACATGACTGTGAAATCCCATGAGATTCTCATTTGACAAATGATTTCGTCCACACTTTCACAACGAAACAGTAATTGAGAAGTGTTTTAGACCGTATTTTTTCATCAGTATGCTAACTAGATGTAAAAATTATCCATCTATCCTATAATGCTGCCTATTTGATTCAGTAGTGCATTTAAAAGCCGTCTTTGGCAGTTTTTTGTTAAGATTTTGCGCCTATTGAAATGTTCTTGTTTCATTATTATTTTATTTTACAATTATTCAATATTTTCTGATATTTCAATTACGCTATCTTATTAAAGATTCTTGTGTTGGGATCTCCGGGTCTGGAGGCAATATGATAACCAATCATGTATACTTGTACAAAGCGCATTTTGGCGTTTTGAATACCAATATATTAGGGATGGGACCGAATACTGAAATCAATATTCGAATATTCATTTTGGTATTCAAATATATTCGAATATTCGTTTTATAAATACTACTATAAACGGCACCCTTTCCGAATATTTACCTATCCGAAATATGTATACTACCTGTACCTAGTTGTTTTACCTTGTTTCAGTGGTAAATGAGCTATATAATTTTGTGAGTGTTAAGCAAATATAAAGAAATGAAAGATATTTTTAAATGTATTGTTAATGAATTTGTGAATTGTTCTGTTGTTTTTTTGCAGAACCATGAAGCTTGCATCTGCTGTGCAGATTACAGGTTGCCTGGGTTTTGTCTAATGACCACATAAAGTACTTCCAAGCACGTGATGGTGGCATGGTTTAATAATAAAGACACTTGTATAATATACGGTGTTGATATAATGGAGAATAATTTACAAGTGACAAATAGTAAGATTGACCTGATCATGCTAAAACAAAAATGTTGTTAAAGAAATCGATTGGCTGATAATGGATTCACTTTGATTGGTTTACTTAGAGAGTGATTGTAATTTACTGTAAACATGTTAACCGTATAGATGTCACTTAAGGACAATAAACAACAATGTACGCCTTGTGCAAACTGTGAAACTGTTATCACAACATGGCCCAGTTTTGTTATTTGTGGATACAATGCGTCATATTTGCGCCTCCTACAAACTGTTAACTCGCGGCCCTTGTACAGAGGTGGCCCCCCCTGCCAATTATAAATTGTCATTAATTGGACATGTTTAGCATGTGTTGTAAAAACGTTACACAGCCCCCGCATACCTGCTAGGCAAGAAATACGACTGGAATTCATGTTAACTTTGCAATCAAACAGGGAAAAAAACATGAATTTTTTAAAGAAATTTTGTTCTTTAAATAAATAAGAAAATCGAATATTCATATTAGTTTTTTTATATTCTAATATTATCCAATATTCGAATATTCAGTCCCATCCCTACAATATAAAAAAAAAACAATCTGCATTTTAAGAATGTCTGATTACATTACACATTTAGCATATAAACGTGTATGATGTTAACATATGCATACATTATTTTACTGAATCAACATAAGAGTCCCCTACTGGTAAAAACCCTGCTAATTGAACATTGTGTAATACTGTCAAATTGCCCTTTATATGTAGATGTACAAACTTTCATATTCAAATCCCATTTGTCCCTGCAGTATTAATATTTTTTTTTGTTTTTTTTAGTAACATTGACCAGACATTCGAGTTACTTTTTTAGCAATCGCAGTACTTAAATGACAGCGGAGATTATATAGCCCATTCTGTGTACCAAGTTTCATGATCATATGTTATGTTCTTTTTGAATTATTACAGTATTAAGTTTATTTCTATTTTAAGTAACAGTAACGTAACCTTTGACCTCTGGTGAAAAACAAAGGTTGTGCATAATTCTCACATTGCTGTTGCTATGTATACAAAGTTTCATACAAGTGTCTTCAGTACTTTATGAGTTATCACAAGATCCAGGTTTGGGGGACAGACGGATAGACAGACATACAGACAAAAGACAGAATGACAAACAGACAGATGGCAAACCAATAGTTCAATCTCTGTACCAAGTTTCATGGTAATATCTTATGTCCATTTCGAATTATTACAGTATTTAGTTTATTTCTATTTTTAGTAACAGTCAGGTGACACTTATCCTCTGGTGAAAAAAAAACGTCGTGCATAATCCTCACATTGCCACATTTCTGTTTATATGAATACCCAGTTTCATCTAAATAAGTGCAGTACTTTTAGATTTATAGCAGGAACCAGGTTTTGGGGACGGACAGACAGACAGACAAATAGATAGGGAGACACACAGACAGATGGCAAACCTATAGTTCAATCTTTGTACAAGTTTCATTGTCATATCTTACGTACTTTTCGAATTATAACAGTATTTAGTTTATTTCTGTTTTTAGTAACAATCATGTGACCTTTGATCTCTGGTGAAAAATAAAAAGTCCTGCATAATCCTCACATTGCCGTTTATATGTAAACAAAGTTTCATCAAAATATCTTCAGTACTTTTTGAGTTAAAGCAGGATTCAGTTTGTTTTTGTTTACTTCTATTTTTATTTAATCGTGTGACCTTTGACCTCTGGTAAAATATACAAGGTCATGCATAATACTCACATTGCCGTTCATATGTATACCAAGCCAAGTTTCATTGAAGTATTCAGTACTTTTTGAGTAATCTCATGAAATTTTTTTTGCAGACGGACTGACTGACGGATGGACGGAGGGCAAACCTACAGTCCCCTCCAGTGAAACACAGGTTTCTGGTGACGGATATACCCGCACAATATGGCCTTGTCACAAAACTATGGCATCTATTCGAAAGAAATGGACAGAGAATGGTCAACAGTGTATTTGAAAAAAAAAAAAAAATATGTGAAGCCTTTCATGAGTTATTGTCCATGTTTTTCGGGAATTTAAGTCAAATAGGGGGGCCATAACTGTGTCAAAATTTAGTGGTTTGTAACCAAAGTCAAACTTGACCTGTATTTTATGATGCTACACATGTGTACCAATAATTATTTAAATGTGTCAAGTCATTGTTGAGTTATCGTCAGGAAACCATGTTTTTAAGGAATTTAAGTCAAGTAAAGGGTCCTAACTCTGTCAAAATTTAGTGGTTTGTAACCAAATTCGAACTTGACCCGTATTTTCTGACGCAACACATGTTTACCAAGAATTATTTGAATATGTCAAGCCATTCTTGAGTTATCGTAAAAAATCATGTTTTAGGGAATTATAAGTCAAAAAGAGGCCATAACTCTGTCAAAATTTAGTGGTTTGTAACCAACATCAAATTTGAACTGTATTGTATGATGTTACACATGTGTACCAAGAATTATTTGAACATGTCAAGCCGTTCTTGAGTTATCATCCGGAAACCATGTTTTTAGGGAATTATAAGTCGAAAAGGGGCAATAACATCGAACTTGACCAGTATTCTATGATGTTACACATTTGTACCAAAATATATTTGAATATGTAAAGCCTTTCTCATCCGGAAACCAAAAACCAACAGACCGACAAGCTCACTCATATATACCCCTCCCCCCTAAACTTCGTTTGTGGGGGTATAATCATTGTTCTTCAAGTAAATAAAAGCATACGTGTCAATTTTTTAAATGGGTTCTATACAATCATTTAAGAAAATCATGTATTGTTGAAAATTTTCTTTCGTTTTTACAATTGGAACATCTGGAGTTCAGTCCATTTAATATACAGGTACGCAATATAATATGGAAATGCTTTCAGCTGGTATTTTGTGATTAAACAGCTCAAAATAAATTGTCTGGTATGTGAAAATACAATGTCAATCAATCAGCCAGAATATAGGCTCCAGAGAGTAAAATTCTTCTGGTAAACATGCGCATAAGAAAAGCCTTTCAGAGCGAGATTACCTAGTTTCAGGAGAGGCCTATATTGTTCGCGCACATGTAAATGTATTTATTGATATGAATTTAGAACACGTCATATATTCAAACAACTTTGAACTGTATCTGCCTGCATCGCGATTTCTATGATAAACACTCAGACAATGATTTAAATCACTTAGTTATTGAGATATAGAAAGATAATTGTCCTAATAAGGTGACACATATATATAAAGTAGCATGTGACTGTCATTAAAAGGGATCATTTTCATATTTGACTTTTCAATTCTGTATTATTGTAATGATAAATAAAACTTTAAATGTCCTGATATGTGTTTCACTTACAATTACTTACTAATACCTATGAACAACCGATGTGGATACAACACATTGTCTTCATATTCTGCCTTAAACATTATTGCAAAATTTTGCAGTGCTAAGGTTTTTAACAGAATTAGTAATGAGGTGGTCAGGATGTGCTATTTATTTTAAAGGGACTTTTTCACATGTTTTCTCATTTTTGAAAAATGACATTTAATATCAAAACTGCAAAACATTCAGCAGTTGGACTAACCAAAAACAAGTATAATATAATGCAAAAAGAATAATTAAAAGATTTGCCTTCGACTCAAACCTACAAAAATTGGCCTAACCACTCGGCTATTCTGACTAAAAGTCATGGTAGTGAATAGTTAACACTATGTAAGTGATACACGTTTTTCAAACTAGTGCTGAAAAGCGTTACGGAACACTTGAGAATTTTATACATTTCAATTGATGATTTTTCATAACAAGATCTGACAGCCCTCGACTTTTCTTGTGCTTGTCAGAGTTACTGGCATTTTTTTCTAAAACAAGAAACAAAGAAATTCTACGAAAACCAAATTTTCAAACGAAATGCATAAAAGTCACCACATCAGTAAAAATTTTAGTAATGGTAAACTTAACCTTGACCCAACCACCCCATATGCAATTCAAAGCGAGGGTTTGACATAAGGTATCAATGTATTAAGTTTCATTAAAATATCTCAATGTGTTCTTATGTTATTCAGCAGAAACCATTTTTCTATTTTTAGTAACACTGACCTGACTCCACCCAAAACATATGCAACCCCAAGTGAGGTCTCGATATAAGGCATCTATGTATAAAGTTTCATTAAAATATTTCAATGCGTCCCTAAGTCATCGAGCGAAAATCTTTTTCTATTTTAGTAACAGCGACCTTGACCCTATACGCAATCGCAAGTGAGGTCTCAATATAAGGTATGTATGTATTAACCGTTTATCTATTTTTAGTAACAGTGACCTTGACCCCACCCACCCCATATGTAATCCCAAGGGAGGTCTCGCTATAAAGCATGCATGTATACAGTTTAATGCAAATATCTCAATGTATTCTCAAATTATTGAGCTAAATGCGTTTCAATTGGTAGTTACAGTGACCTTGGCCCCACCCATCCCATATGCAATCCCAAGCGAAGTCTCAACATAGGGTACATATTTATAAAGTTTCATCAATGCGTGTTCAAATTATTGAGCGGAAAACAATTTTTCTATTTTTAGTAACAGTGACCTTGATCTTGATCCAATTGACCCCATTTGCAATCCCATAAGGTATCTATGTTTGAAATTTCATTATAATAGCATAATACGTTCTCGAGTTAGAGAGCGGAAACAAAAAGTTGAGAAATTAGCCTACCGAAAAACTTAAACCTGTCCATATAGATTATATGTGAAATTTCTATGTGTATAAAGGCCCATAATTTTGACAAATGTTAAACTAGAGTTACCAAACTTGGCCTATGAGTTCATTTTAATTAGGGAATAAGTGTTCTTAGTTTGAATGAAATCTCTCAAGCCATTCCTGATTAACTAGCTTACAGAAAAACTTTAACCTAGCTCGGACGCCGACGGGAGTTGAATAGCTTGCCCTTTCTTCGTAAAGTTGAGCTAAAAAAACTCTATAGTGCTATTTTGCTTGATTATATATATATAATGTATTTTTTCTTTTTGGGCTCTATGACAAAATTTTTGAAATTTGTCAATTTGCCAATTTGTGAACACGTCCCTAGACCAACATAACACAAATCAATCTTTCATTCTAAATGTATGTATGAAATGATACATAGCCTTAGGAATAAAAAGTTTAATGGCCCTTTATTGTTATCATACCTGTGACATACATCGGTCATTTCATGCTGATATATCGAAAATCACAGTCCAGAAGCTGCTTTATTTAGTACACAGATGACAAGTTTACACCCGTATCATCACTATCTAACTTTAAGATAAATATTTTGCGTCATTAATCTGACCTCCGACATTTTCACAATAATTGTGGACGATGATCCTATACGTTCTGTGATTGTTACATTTAACCTTTACTCTCACAGTCAGGTGATTTTTATGCATGAGATTGTTAATGTGATGCCCTGATAGAGGGAATGATAACCTAATTTTTATCATCCTATACGCTGATTGAAATAGTATCATCCCACTCAGGGTTTTTAATTTGTTCACAGCTATAGAAACAGGGATTGCGCAATCAATTGTCCGTATTGCCCAGCTTGTCCCAGAGCATATACGGGCAAGTGAAAACTAGCCACAATTACTTATAAATTCTGGACAGTACAGAAAAGCAGCACAAATCATTTGCCAAAAACAGACAAGGCAATACGAGAGTTCGCCATCCCTGGAGAAGTTTGTGAATATACTGTTAGATATTGCATATAAAAGTTCTCATATTCTACTAACCTTGGGTGCTGTTTGGCTGCAGGTGGCAGCCATCAAAGCACTCGTCACTGGGCGGTCCTTCGCAGTTCAAGTCACATGTACAGGTGACATCTGAGGTGTAGCCCTCAGTACTCGGCAATAACTGAGAAACAGTGTATACATCAAATACAAAATAACCAACTTCATAGTTTATTGAACTGCAATAAATGTAGAATTCATACAATTTCAATACAATGAGCACTTTCTGATTAGGTGTGAGACAAGCAATATTTGACTACCTGGGTACCTGGTGCTCAATTACCCAGATACCAAAAATGTTTCTTTCGCTTGAACAGAAACCAGTCAAAGTTCATTGTATCAAATTGCATATACAGGCGTTTGAAACAGTTACTGTCTTAACTATAAGATAAGTATAATTATAGTAGCTAGAAATATACTTCTTTCCACAAAGATATATTTGTATAGTACCAATATATTTATATAATAATGTGCTAAGTACATAATAAAATACTTGTATATAATGCACCCAAAATTGAAAATATATTATTTTATACATTGATGTCTTCAACTAATGTTATTTTTAAGCTGTTTCAACAAGTTTAGTGATACTTATTATAAAGGCCAAAGTCTGATTGCTAAATAAGGCAAAAAAAAGTGTTTTTCGGGCAACGGTCTCAAAAAAGTTAGGTAGGGTCAGGATTGACTTTTTTTAAGACACAATTTGTTAAAAAAAATAAAATGAAAATTATCTAAAATCTGACAAATACGGATTTCACTGCAAACAATCGCCACTAGAAACTTTCGGGTCTGGTTGCACGAAACACATACATTATTTGTTGGCCTAAATATTTTAATTGTGCAAAACTGAAAGGTACAATTTTCATCAATTTACTTTACTGAGAAAAAAAAGAAAGTAGCCACATATATTTTCAACTCCCCTAAATTCGCGACTACCATCGATTCGCAGATGTTGTTTGTATCACGTGATCTTCTGCGAGATTTGTTACTGCGCATGCGCGATCGTGGGAAAATTTACCTCAGTGTTTACTCTACCGTAACACCCGACGATTTTTAGAAAATAATGCGGTTTAAACAGGTAAAACATAGAAAACAAAATTGATTTCCAAAAACACCATATTTTCTTAACCCCTAATATGTCAGATAGTTAATTTTAACATATTTTCTAAAAAAAACATAAACTATAAATTTTTGTTGTCGTCTGCTATTGTAGTAGGACTTCCATATATGGTATTGTTACGCTACAACCGTGAATGAGGCCAGATAAAGTTTTATTGTTTGTTTCTCAGAACCCATAACTTCAACTGATGTTAACTATATTTTGTTGTTTTTAAGGCCACCCCTAAGTCCTGTAGGAAAAAGTGCAGACTGTACTCGCCAACAGCATTAACCAAT
Source organism: Congeria kusceri (assembly GCA_027627225.1). NCBI lineage: Eukaryota > Metazoa > Mollusca > Bivalvia > Myida > Dreissenidae > Congeria > Congeria kusceri. The sequence goes on from CM051034.1 coordinate 62,906,810, forward strand.
GCTTATAAAGCTGTCAAGGAGGACCATGCGTCTGTTCTGAAAGCTTCCAAATGTACAGAGTTCCAGAAAACATTCTAAGGCACAGGGTTTTGGGTAAAATTAACCCAGATTCAGTTGTAATGGGCTCTTTACCAATGTTGTCTCAGCTGGAGGAAGCATACTTAGTCAAACATTTTCAAACTATGGCCAATTTTGGATATGGCTACACCTGTCAGGAGTGTATTGATGTAGCAACTGAATATGCTATAAGTCTTGGTAAAAGAACAAAAAGTCAGACATTGTCCTTCCACTGGTTAGAGGGCTTTAGAAGTAGGTGGCCTGAAATGAAAAAAGTAAAATCCTAGGTCTTTGGAGTTGTCTCGTGCTAAAATGACAAAAGAATCAGTGGTGATGGATTATTTTGATAACCTTGAGTCATGTTTAAAAAAGCACAATCTTCTTGATAAGCCTTAGTGTTCAAAGTGGATGAGAAGGGCATAACTTGCGATCATAAACCACCAAGTGTCATATCCAGATTTGACCATTGTCCACCTGCAATTACCTCTGGAAAAAGTCAAACGGTTACACTAATTGGCTGTAGTAGTGCCGGGGGCCAAGCACTGCCACCCTATTGTGTATTTCCCGGAAAACGACTTATGCCAGAGTTATTAGATGGATGTTCACCGGGTACTGCTGCTATGATGAGTGAAAATGGTTGGTCGAATGCATCATTTCATAAATTATATACCCGGACGGTCAGATGACAAAGTTCTACTTATTCTTGATGGTCACCGCTCACACATATCAGTTGGTCTTGTTGACTGGGCCAAAGTGAACAATATAGTGCTTTTTATACTACCAGCTCATACAAGCCACTTGTTTCAACCGCTAGATTTGTCGTGTTATGGCCCTTTTCAGCGCATGTACAACAATGCATGTCACAAGTTAATGCGCCAGACTGCTGCTGCCATAACGAGGTACAACATTTGTTCACTCGCTTGTAAAGTGTACCTTCAGGCTATAAAACCTGACAATCTCCAGGCAGGATTTAAGCGAGCTGGCATTTATACTCTCAATAGAGACACCGTTCCAAAAGAGGATTTCATTCCTGCTGAACTGTATATGGACAGTGACTCAGATGCAACAGTTGAAGATGGGGTATGTGAGGTGGTTGCAGGCTATGACATGCTTGCATGCAAAGAAAAGGAACTGAAAACAATCAAAACAAACTCTGTAAATAAGAAAAAAAACAGAAGAAATATTAGTAGAATTGTAGCCGGTAAAGAAGTTACTGACGCTGTTGTTTATGATAAATTAACAGCACATAAAATTGAACAAACAAAATCGAAGTCCGTAAATAAAAAAGGAAAAAAAAAAAATCACCCCCAAAATGTATGAAAACAAACAAAGAACCTCAACCTGGCCCCTCTCATGTTCATGAAGTAACTAGCTCAGATGATGAATCCATTGATGATGAAGACAAATGCTGTGTCTGTAATTTGTTCACACCAAAGGAAGTGTCAGGCGCAACTTCACTCATCTTCACTAAATGGGCACAATGTGATTGAGTAAGAAGTGGAAAACCATGTCTCCATTGGACTCATTTGAGCTTCTGTTCTCCTGTCAGAGTGTTCAGAAGACAAGAGAAGTTCTTTTGTCCTCATTGCATTGAAGAATAAATTTTAAAAGTAGAAGCAATGAACATTGTACATATGTAAAATATTTATTGTTGTTTTGAGTTTAACTTTTTATACTTCACATGTGCACCAGAAACAAATATAAATTGTTTACAACAAGCTAATTTGGCCTAATTATCACTCAATTGCTAGAAATTATGTGATGACGTCACATCCGCGAATCAATGATTAGTGAACCAAAATGGCGTATGCTTGACAGTTATGTAAACAATGTTAACCCTTTAGACATTTAAAAACATCAATTTGAACAAATATTGGTACAACACTGCGAGGAATATATTTATTTTCAAAGGTAAGTTATAGTTATTGCTGTCAAGTAGCTGTTGTAATGAAAATTTCGATACTAAATGTTAAGGTCGCGAATTTACTGTAATCGAGGATATATCTTGTTGTGTTTTGATACCTGTATTTAATAATTTAACAAAAAATCAATGTAACTTTAATCAGGATGCAATAAAATGCTAACATTTTTTTTTTTCCATTTTTATGGTAAAACACAAAAAAAAACGTGTAAAAATGAAAATCACAGAGAACATAGTCAAAAGAAAAAAGGAAGTATCCACTTTTAAACCTCCGTATCTTTAAAAACATTATTTTTTATGAGATTTTTATTAATTTACAAGTATCGATTTAAAGAGCATAGCCTTACACATGCAAGATCAAATTCATGCTTACTATTAAACCGTATCATTCAGTATCGTCAACTCCCCTAAATTCGCGACTACCATTGATTCGCGGATGTTGTTATTGTCACGTGATCGTCTACGGCATTTGCGCATGCGCGGCCGCGGGAATTTCTGTATACATGTCCAATGGACCATGTGACCGAAGTGAAGAAACTGCATTTTAAACAGACAAAAGCATTGGACATGATACCTGATATAAAAACACCGTTTTCTTATTCCCAAAACACCAGGAAGTTACATTTTGTGTTTTTCAATACAAATACAAACCGGAAATAGTTGTTTTCGTCCGATGTTGTAGTAGAACTTCCAAATATGGGACATGATTCGGCAGTGTGTCTTAACTAAGGCCGAGCAAAGTTTTTTGTGTGTTTTTCAGTACCTTAATTTTAAGTGAATTTTAGCCTTTTTCATAGAATTATGGTTACACAAGAGGCATTTAGGAAATTGTACAGGCTCTATTCACCTACAAATTAAAAACACACCCTACAATAAATATACTGCAAACAAAATGAAAACAGTAATTGATTATGTTTTGCTTGCTTAAACTTAATCATCCTGGATTTTAGAATCTATAAGCCACCTTAAAAGAAATAATCCCTTTACCTAAAAACGTTTTTCCCCACTGGTATAGTATTACTTAAATGTGCTTTTGTGATAACTTTCAGATTTCTTTTTTTAAATAAAATTCACTGTTAAATACGATAATCCAAAACTCGTTGTACATGCGGCCTAATTGATTATTATTTTCTAGGAATGATGGGATGACGTCATATCCGCGAATCAATGATAGTTAGATAAGATGGCGACTGCTTGACACTTACGTAAACAATGGTGACCTGCTAGAAGTTTTAAACGTTGTTTTGGATAAATAAATTAAAAAAACAGCAGTATATATATATCTATTTTCAAATATTTGTTCTAAATATTATGTTCAAATTGTTGAAATAATTTGATTATTGACATTAAATGTTAGGGTCGCGAATTTACGGTAATCGAGGATACCGAATAGCCCGCCAAAACTCGATTACCTCTTGTGCAGTGAACATAATGATGCACAAATTCTGTGCAAGTTTTCGTTGCAATCGATTCTGTGTGATCAGTTCGCTATTTCATCCAAATCTCTAGCTAACTCTGTGCGGATCTCAAGATGTCCAGCAGTTTGTATTGTTAAAATCAATCAACATTCTTGCTAAAGAAAATTTGAACAACGCGTTGAAAATAGCGCAACTTTTAACAAGGGAGCTAACCTTGTAAGTTTAAATTAGGTTACACAACACCATTCAGCACAAATATCAGTCGTGTCAATATCTTGATTGTTTTCTAAAGCATTTATTGTTCCTCTTATGCTGCCAAGGATAAATTCCCCCGTAACGATTGATCTCTGTTTTGACGTATGTACTGTTCTCAACCGGTATTATTCATCTCCTCTGTATTTATTGATGTCATCTGTTATGATTTATTTCACCTGTTATTACTGACTTCCTTTTATGATTGATATCAGCTGTTACGATCGATCTCATCTGTTATGACTGATCTCCCTATAGTGACTAGTCTCTCCTGTAATAATTTATATACCCTGTTATCTCCCATATTACGATTGATCTCACCTGGTATGATTGATCTCTTTATGTTATGATTTATCGCACCTGTTATGATTGACCTCACCTGTTATGATTGATCTCACCTGTTACGATTTATATCATCTGTTATGACTGAGCTCCCATGTTATGATTGATCGCCCTTGTTACGATTGATCTCACTTGTGGTGATTGATTTTCCCAGTTAATAATGATCTCCCCTGTTATGATTGATCTCTTCCGTTATGATTGATCTCCCATGTTATGATTGATCTCCATGTTATGTGTTTTATGTTGTGATTGATCTTCCCAGTTATAAATGATCTCCCCTGTTATGATTGATCTCCTCCCTGTTACGACTGATCTCCCCTGTTATGACTAATCTCCCCTGTTATGATTGACCTTACCTGTCATTATTGACTCATCTTCCATTTTACCTTTGATTGTTGTTGTTGAACAGTTGTGATTGTTATTCCCTGTTACTATTTATAAGTGCTATTCTTGCGATACCGCCACTGGTACAGCTGTATTGACTTACATATCCTTCGATATGGTTGGTGTATTTTTTCACTCGTGAAGCTTAAAGCCGATATCTTATATAATCATTGCAGAATCAAACTAACACGCGATACATTTTGAATATTCAGACATGTACAGAATATTGTGTCAATCCATTGATGCAATATATTATACTTTTTAATATATTTGTTTACCTCAATGAGATTCCCTCAGTGTGTTTATATAACTGTATGTAACAGTAATCGTCTACAATTAATTACACAACTAATGAACGGAATGATTATCCAGTGTTGAATCGCTGTTATTCTTTGCAAGATGCTGTGACAAATTAGAAAGGTATAAAAGACATTCCGAAGAGTTTCTAAGATACGATTTCTCCTCGAAGTATAAGTGCGGTATAACAAGACGGTTTGTTTGACGCCGTGTAACAATTCATGTGTTGGTGCTTATACTGTTGATGTTTTAGAAGAGGAATTATTTAATCAAAGCAGCGAAGGTGTGCACTTGTTAAAAACGACCGACTACGCATTAATTGTTAATTATACAGGCGCGCACATGCAGGCGCCATCCCCGCTAACCTTATAGATTAACAAAAATCCTCATTTTTAAAGTTTTCTCACTGGACAGGGACTGTTAAGAAAATAGACCCGCGGCTGCAATACAATTGGGACCGCCACTGCAACAGACATAGGAGCCGCAATTCTGATCAATAAACCAGTACACAACGTGTCAGGAAGCTTTCGAAAATCGGCGGGCAACTGCTTAAATTCTCATTCCTTTAAAATGGATGTTTTAAACCGACCTCGAAATTTTAATTTTCCTAAACGATCAAAAACCCCGAGCAGAGATCATTTAAAATGTTAAGTGGTTTGTTACCAATCCTTGCTACATTGCTTAATTTAATATGTATAAGTGGTTTGAAATATTACTTTTCAGGTAAAAAGCCTATTATAACCTAATGTGCCCTTTAAGCAGTGTCACCACGCACAAAATCCCCTTTTATCCAAGTCAAGCGCCATGCCCATCTCCCCTTCTAGATTAAACACTTATTTGCTTTTAGGTAACGGATGTTTTAAATGTTGTTACACGCTGTAAGATATCTAAATAGATACTTTCGTTGAACCCTGCATCTTAATTCCATTTAGGAATTTATCTGACCTTGAAATAATGACATACATTTTCAAACTGTGTATCTTGAACAATCTCATTAAATTCATCTCCAGTCTGACGCTACTACGGTATCTTATCCGCTGACTGGATCTGATGACTGTCCATTAGGGGTCACGTTCAGATGACCTTGTCATGAGCCAATCATATTGTTGCCTTCAAAATGTTGAGGTTTAACTTATATATATATATATAAAACACAAAAACTATACACGAAAGTAACGTGAACTTAGTGCTGAGATTGGTATTTTTGGAAGGTCATTTGAACGTAACCTGTTATACCATGCCTTCAGATCTTAACAACGTTAGAATTTGATTTTAATGAGATTGTATCTTGAATCACCGCTGTTTGCAGAAAAATGCAGAAAAAGCCGTGTATTACATCGACAACTGGATCACCACCAAAATATTTGCTCATTGTTCATTGGCCAATTTCCAGCCGAAAATGTCATGCAAATATATGAATCCATTCATAACTGTTTGTGTAACGTTGTAAACAGACGAACGGATAAACAAACTGTGTGTTTGTTAAAGTGTTTGAACCTTGATGGGGCACATCAGTTTTTCAAACAGCCTTTGTTTTCTTTACCATCCACATTTCAATGTGATATATGTTGTACGGACGCATATGAAATTCGGATTTGTCATCACAAGTTTGCGCAAACGAGCACTTATTTGTGCAATATATGCTGCACTCGGAGCAGTCGAAGTACATTGTTAGTAGAAATCGTAGCACGTGCATCTTTATTGGGTCCGTTTTATATTGAATAAACAACTGTAAAACTTGAAATCATGCAGATTCTGTTTAACAAGAATTTAAATCCATGCATTTGACCCATACATGTAGTAACGAGGAACAGTATCATGTTTCCTTCAATAGCGCATTAAAAGAATCCCAAGAATTTTTAAAATGTGGTTGCAAATAGATATTATGACTAAAATTAAGGCAATTTAAAATTAAAAGAATTTGTTTGTATAAACACGAATCAGGCTGGTCCATTTTTAATACTCATATACTATAGACAAGTGATGTTAATTGATTTTGCGTTATACACTAACCCACACCATATGGATTTTACTTAAAGTTTTTATATTTTTGTGAGGTAGCTCCATTTATTAATATTTATGGGAAATGTTTATTCAGTGGCAGCCTAAAAACGTTTTCCTGATCTGATATTAAATATGGGTTAGCTGTTGTACGTCTGAATAAAAAAATTAAGTGTATATAATAATTAAACATTCGGGTAAGAAATTGAAGATATAAGTGGATAAAGTTAAGTGTTTGTATTGTATATTGTATATGTTCTTCATTAAGCTTTTATTTAACATATACAAATACTCTTATATAAACATTAAATTCACATACTAGAACATAATAATTGTGTATTGCATATTGAAAAGGTATACTATCAAAAAACGATATATAGCCTATTCATATTGTGTCTTCATATTTTAAAATCATTTGCAGTAAGTTAATAAAACATATTGAAATAACATTAATATTTCTGTTAAAAACCAAGTTCAATTCGAGCCGACACCACAATTCTATAATTGCAAAAGTGGGGCGAATTGTTTTTGTGGAAACGTGCAAGGGGCGAAAAGTGAGATGAACGAAATTTCCTAGGGGCGAAACATCAATAAAAATAGTGTTGAATATCCTACGTTAATCGGTTACCGTTTAATTGAATAGCGAAAAGAGCTCTTTTGTACAGAAAGAGTCCTAAAATTATATTTGGAAACACTTGTGCAAAAGTAAATATTAATAATTTAAATATATATATTAAAACATCTATATGGATATCTGTATAAAGTTTAATCGAGTGTTTTTAATTTAAAAAGATGATTATATAGTTTGTATATCATCGCGAATCCCATTTGGTAGATAGGATGCTCAATCCGCTCTTCAGGGTTTTTGTTGTTGTCCAAAACAAGTACACCACAATGGCGGATATTTTGATAGGAAATGTTGCAGAAATAAATAACTCTGCATAACAACTGACACATAGGTAACACAGGTCATTAATAATAGTTTCTTTTAAAGAAAACTTTAAACATGAACAAAAAACATAAATTCCAGCAATATGAATTATATGTTAATGTCGAAAACTCGAAATGACTGTGTGCCATTTTCTGTCACATGTTGAAACCCACTTATGTGATTAATATGTATCCCAACTCATTTTGGCTATAATCATATTTTGCAGCATGTTGAGATTAAAGTTGTTTCCTGCAAAACCTTACCACCAGGCGTCTCTTTACTGACTTGTTTATTTCCACTCCATTTGTCATCGTGTATTGTGACCGACGTTTTCGTTACAATCCTAGTTTTGGCATGTTTATTCAAATTATTGTGTACAGTGCAATGCCCAAAATAAAATCACCATGGTTTCTTAAAACAAGGCGGTAATCATAGTCTATTTGTAACAGAAAAAAGAGTCACAAACGGAAAAAACTGCGTGAAACACGTAAAGAAATTGTAATGCACGCACAATTTTAAGACTGTTCGGGTACATGCACTCATAAAATATGTATGGTCCAAACCGTGAACCAATTTTCAGGGTGGGCACTTTCTGTCGTCTTCATAGACGGATATTATAAAAATTGGCGATGGATCCCGAATGTTTTAGCATATATGTTTATTTTCTCATTACACCAACTTTCAGAAATAAATCCAGTTTGGGCCGGGTTTTCGCACCTTCATCGCTCCTCTTTAATTGACACTTGTCTTTGTTACAAACAATAACACGACCCGCTCATCATCTAAGTGTAACAGTTTAACGTCAAAACAGCTTGTATCGCGCATGCCAATCATAACAATGTCCTTTCACTGCTGTTGCTGAATCACTGCTACAGGTCGAGAAAAGCATGCTACACGCTGTCCATGTGGATGGTGTTATAATAAACTGTGTGTCGTAGAAAAATACTAATTAACCTGTGGGAATGACAATAACGTTATCGATATGGTGCAACTGCTTTTCCTTTAGAGGAAATGTTAATGCTTTCAACATAAGACCGAGTTACCATAATATAATTACAACCGCGCATCATTTGCAGTACAGAAACCTAATTTTGTTGTTTGCGCTACGAAACTTTTATACAAAAGTAAAGATTTCACAGTTCTTTGCGCTACCAACTTTTATTATCTCGGGCCATACACGCACCCGTTTTCATGCAAATGACGTGATGTTGTAAATATCAGCACACTTTCTGGCAAAAACACGGGTTTTAAATGAACTGTAAATACAATGTGTGTGTATGTCTTCTGAACCGTAAAATTCAGATTATGGTTTTGGATTTCAATTTTATTACTGGTGTATACGTTATCAAACCGCAGTTTGATAATTACCTCTGTAATTTTTAAAGTTCAAATATTTTATTTATAAATGTAACAAATGAGTGAATTACATTTACTTTTGGGAGTAGCAAATTAATATTGTGTATCCATGTACAGGTAAATTTGACATTGGTATCTACGAAAACCAAGAAGTTATTTAGTTGTAACCAAATTTTTGTTTGTGTACCCACATTTTCAAAGGCATAGGGTACATGTACCACCTATTTTGAAATTCAGTGGGCATTTTGCCATGGATTCTTGCTTTAGCATGTCAGTGATCATCAGCTGACCCACTTTGGCACTATGATATATTTTCACATTTTCGATCTTGATGACACTAAGGTCAGATAAAACAATATCAAAGCAGTCTGACTATTTTCAGACAAATTTCATGACCTATTTGTTGGTTGAGCATTTACAGTTTCTAGTGATTTAGTGAAAACATTTAAAATAGTTCTGCAAAATATTGACCTTCTGTCACAAAAATAGGCAGGTGTTCCAAGATGGCCGTCACAATACAGTCATATTTGACAGGTGATTGCTTTGTATTTTAACCTTGAATGCGGTCAGTTTTTTGTATCAAACTATTAATTAAAAAAATGAAATAAAAGTATGTGATGTTAATTTTGTCTGTCTATCTTTTTCTTTAAATTATTTAAAACAAATGGCCAACTATCAAAAAAAAAACGGACGGCCACAGATATAAAACCCTGAACATCTGAATTGAACCCAGGTCTGCAGCGTGAGAGGCAGACACTTTCAAGAGCGAAAGCGTTAGCCCAACAGCAAGATTGTTGGAAGTGCCTTTAATGCCATTCACTGAACATTTTTATATACCATTTGGTGAATGCTCATTTGCAAGTACTGACTGGGATTTATCTCCATATCAAAACATCCAAAATTCATGTATTTAATGAAACTTATTGTATGTAATTTAATGTGTATTTATGCTATATCTTCATTTCAGAAGTTGATTGTTACAGTGCTGTATTTCACCATGGCAGGTAAAGGGTTCCTAATTCGCTATGCAAGGAGAGGCCCTGGCTCTGATGCTTGTCTGCATTACTGGATTGGTTAAAGCCAGAGGTATGTATTGTTGACTGATACTGTGAGAGAATGTCACGGCTAAATCGTTTAGTATTAGTGATTTGTAACCTTATTGAGTTGTAGTTAAATAAAGCTCTTCATAAAGAGATTATTCCGCAACCACTTTTACTGGCACGCTGCATTGTTTCTGCACACATTCATTGATTGGAAAGCCTTTTGAAGCCATGTTGGTCCTTAATGTAAGACAATTTAGTGTTATTGTTGTCATTTATGTACAATTCGCTTTTTTCACTGTTTATAATGGAAAACTTACTAATGTTTTCATATCATTTATCTCACACAGAAGTGTTGTTATGACTATTTTTGTACATCATCCGTAAAGGTGCAATAAATGTAATGCAAAAACAACATAAACAGTAATACCAACTATGAATTTTTATTATTAGGCTGAATACATAATGTCCATGTTTGCAGCCTAATTTTAAATACTAGTTGGTATGATTGTTCATGTTTCTTGCATTACATTTTATTGATAGTTTGATAAAAAATCAACTGTTCTTTATGTGACTTGTTTTGCCGCAATGATTTTTACATACAAAAATGATATATAGTCAACAATTATTATGCCCCAATTTAGTTCTTAACCATACTCTAAAGATATGTGGAAAACGGTGTATATTTCAGCAATAGGAAAATTTATAGCGATTGCTCGTAAATATCCACTTTAACATTAATTGAAATACCAGAATGACAAATGTACGAACCGACTGGGTACGAATTGTTTCGACGTAATTGGTTGTATAATTCAAATAATTAAACAATTGACAACGCATATGCCCTTGTTTAACATATAGGATCCATCTTAATACATGCAATATATCCCTACCAGTGTGTCGACAGCAAATATATCTCAAATATTGATATTTCTTCCGTATTCACGGTATTGTTATTCGTACACACCGCCGCCATCTTGGAATTGCGTTCAGTTTAACATGGGTTCGGAAAAGACCCATAAACAATAACTTTCCGGTTAAATTCGTTCTAAAGAAAGGTAGCATTTAATAAAAACCAAATTCATTGTTAAATATGTAGCCTGAAATCCAGCGAAATCGTCTTGTTTTTAAGAAATATTGGATTTTACACTTTTTCTGCGGAATTTTCGTATCTAAAAATAATACTCACGTGGATTCTTTTATGGTTTCCCTGGTATTTCATCATCGTATTACTATATGCAAAGTAGAATGGTTCCAGAAATTTACGTTTTATATGAATGTAAGACCGAAATAAAATGGTCCCAGCATTGGGCCGCTTTTCGCTACTAATTAATATTCATGAGCTTCCTCCAAGGGACACTACTCTCGCTGCTTTGGCATCGCTATTTAGTATTTTGGCTATATTTTGCTTGGTAACAATACATTAACTGTTAAAAGTCTATTATTAATGTGAAACTGGTATTAAACACATCTGCTAATTGTCCAGTTATATAATATCTGTTTATTTTGTTACAGCTTTTCGCAATAATAAACCATTGAAGAAACTAGTTGCTGCGTTCAGGTACAGATACAATGCCATCCCTGGGTAGGGTATAAATGTGCAGTTTTTCCATGTAGAAACTTACAGAGCTAGTAATTATGTGAATTTAATGTATATGCAAAATTGTGTGTGGCATTTCTAGCTCCAATTTTTGAAGAAAAGGCAAGATATTCTACTAACGTTGGCGTTGGCATCGGCGTCCGAGTTTATCTGTAAACTAGTTTCTCAGGAGTGGCTTGAGGGATTTCATTAAAACTTAAAACATTTATTTCCCGCATTAAAATGAACCTATAGGCCAAATTTGGTAATTCCAGTTTGAAATGTGTCAAAAATTATGGGCCTTTTTACACTTAGAAATTTTAAGTGGGTGGGATGGCTGTGTCATCTTTTGATTTTCACTCTCTAACCTGAGAATCAATCTTCATACATAAAGCAACATTTTACTTGGGATTGCATTTGTGGTGGGTTAGGGTGGGCTCGGCCTCAAGGTCATGTTTACTAAAAATAGAGAAAACTGTTTCTGCTTTATAACTCAACAACAAATTGAAATGAAATTCAATTTATAGATAATGTATAATTAGACATTGCATGAGATTGCATATGGTGTCAAGGTCACTGTTTTGAAAATTAAAAAAATTCTTTCCAATCAGTAACGCAAGAACGAAATTAATTTTGTTTAATTGGCCCTTACTATACAAACAGTATGTTGTAGTAAAAATGCCAGAAAACTCTGACAAGCACAAGAAAAGTCGAGCGCGCTTTCCTGAGACAGATCTTGTTTACATTCAACTCACAATCACTAGATCAAAAGGCAGACATCTACACTGCGAATCTACAATTATGCAGACATTGTACATTGTAGTTCTGTTACAATACTTCATTCATAAATCAGTAATGCAGAGCCTTGAATTAATTTACTATCAAAAGAACTTAAACAATAACATTGAAAAATAAATAAATGTGCTAATGCAAGTGATTTCATTCACATACTTAAAAGTCAAACTTGCTTTTTGCAAATTCTTGTGGCTCCATTTTTTTTAAAATACCAATTGTTTTGCAATATATGTTCATGTAAATGCATATTGTTTGGCTCAAATTTCAAGGTCTTGAATTTTCTGATGGCTCTATATGTCAGTCATTCCATAAAAAACGTACATTTTGATATATGAGAACAACAAAAACCACAAATGCAGCTACCATTCTTCAAACGCTTTAATTAATTAGTATCATGATTACTTATTCACATTTCGGTAAAAGTTTCTATTGTTCTATATGTATTTAAGACACACATATGATCACGGACATGTTAAGGTACAAAATTGTCAACTCCGTTACTTATCTGTAATGACGAAATTTTGAAAGATATAACTTGATTTCATGTATTTTTTTTGCATTGTTTATTCTTATTTATGCCTTTCCTTTGATCAATAGCAATAAAATCGTCTTGATAACATGTTTTGCCAAAAAATGCTGTAAGTTTCAAGCATAATCCAAATTTATGAAAAATATTCATATGTTTGACAAAGTACTGAAATAATATTTTACCCGTCTACAAAACCTTTGTTTGTGTGAAAATGATAAATTGCAAACCCCTTATTACTTTGCAAGTTGAACACCTTTACCAGTAAAAGTTACTTAAATTTTTATCATTTTACATGTCGTAACGGAGTTGAAATTGTTTTACGGAGTTGACCTTTTGTCACGGAGTTGACATGTGTAGGTTTTATCATTTCTATCTAACACTTGCATAAAAATATGATTGTCTGTTACATGTTAATCTTGTTCGGAATATTCTTGTAAATTAAAGAAAACATCGAATAGTCAGAAAAATTGCTGTGCCCAAGATATATACTTGAAAAACATCAACATTTGCATGTGCAATTAATAGTCAGTTAACGTTGTATAACAAACAGAACATTCAATCTGAAGAGTCAGACTGTCACGTTCAACGAACTGTAGTTGTCATCATAATAATCAATCATGTCCATAAATGTGCACTTTAACCCGACTGTTAAGTTCAAAGGTCAAGTTCTTGTTCAATTAGTTTCCAAATGTTTGGAGGAACTTCACAATGTCGGGAAGTGACGTGCTTGGGTTCACCGTCCAGGAGAGTAACAACATTGTCTGGGTTGTACCAAAGCAGATCATCTGTTCTTGGCCAAAAGAATCTGTTTCGCCCTACACTGTGCATAACCTGAAAGCATACAAGAAAAAAAATAAGATTTATAACTTCATTTGCAAATGTTGAAAAATTCATTAAAATGCTGCGGTATATAGTTCACGTTTTTATTAAAATATGTAGGGCCACGGAAAGGTACGGCAATATGTAGGGCCACGGAAAGGTACGGCTGCTTATCAATATTGTTCATAATGGTTGACCCGGTCGCAAGTATTCCGAACAACAATTTAAGAATGCTTACCTGTACCTGCAGATCGTCCTCATCAACGCTAACTACGACCCCAGGATATAGACGTCCTTCATAATTAACCACAGCCCACTTCCCGATCAAACTCTCGTCAACACATGTCAACTTGAGTAGCTGTAGAATATTCAGAATGCTTTAATTTATAGATATTACAATGGCAATTTACATGTATCATAAGCAAAATTCGAATCACGGTCATTAACTTCAAGCGAATGATTACCAGAGCTTATTCTTGTCTCGTTATTAATAATTATTATAACTGGTTACCTCTGTGACTGGGACTTTCTGCGAAGAGTTAGCCAGTGGCAGACTCTGTGGAACTTCAGATGAAGGTACAACTGCAGTCATCTGATTTATGGAAGATAGTACAGTTGAAACAGTTGCATCTGGCTCTTGTACACTTGGCTTAGAATAAGAGCATTAAAAATTATAAATTACATGGTAAAAATGGCATTAAAATATGATCAATATTAACTACTAATTAAATGCAACACTGATTGGAAACGCAATTTGAGTATTTTTGCATATATATTGTCCAAAACCAATAACGCTGCATTTGCGAATAGCGTGTGCTCATATTGGCCAACTCGCAACGGCATGGTCTGATCAGGACCTACGCTGTTTGGCGGTCGCTTTTAGTGCGAAAACCAACGATGTGACTCATATGTTTATATTTAAGCATTCAAACAAAACTGCCAAATTCAAAATATTCACATTTAGAAGGCATACATAAAAGATAACGATTCATCACTTCGTACTTCTTACCTTTGTAGTATCAGGAAACTGAACAGTGGACGGTTGAAAACAGTCACAAACGTTGGGATGGCTACAAAAGCAGGACAAGACACGACAGGATACCTCACCACATCTCCGTGAATCAATCTAAAATACAGACATAATGATCTGCTTACGACTTGAAAGACCAAAATTATTGTCGAAATACAAAAGTATTTTAGGCTACAATGATTTTCATAAGAATACATGTACCGACACAAATGTCAACACAAAATTCAGGCTACGGAACAAATTTTTTTAAGGGAGTTAATTCTTGCTAATACAGCCGATTATTGATTGACGAGTATTGCTTCTTGGAGTTAATTTTTACATAGTGCAAATAACAGCAAATTAACAATGCATTAGGCCAAACGCATTATATAAAAAACTGTAATGCAAAACTTACCTGGTGAAGTTTCATTGTACTGGGAATGGGTTTCAGTGTGCTAGGCAGTAGTGTCTCTTCTATATATGGATGCTTCGTCAATCACAAAGAATTTGACGGAACTTGTTAGTTGCACACAGGCCACTAAGTCCGCTGCGCAGTTGATGTCCAGCCCTTTGACACAGACCTGATGATCTGCAGCCCTTTTGACTGCCGCTCCTATACCATCTGCAGCCCCTTTCCCATGGGATGCCTCAAGGAAATTCCATGTCGAGTACTTGAAACTATGATCAAAAACATTCTTGTTCCAAAGATAAAAGTTCATTTTGTTTCTGTATTGTGTTGTCGGTCCGTCTGTTAGGAAATGTACTGCTGAAAGCGGCTTACTAGTTTTAATGTAATGAAGGACCGGCTCCATGTGGGCCCATATGGCTGCTGGTCCATGTTTAAGGTTGTCAGAGGCTGTGCAAAATGGGTATGTCTTGCCATCGATGTATGCGACCCCAGTGTGAAGACTTATCTGTCTCCTGGAGGCGCCAAAATGCATGGACTGGATCTCAGATTCGTACTTACAGTTATAATTTTCACTAAAATCCACATGCAACAACACTTCTTCGGGGCTCATCTTTTCTTTCAGCATTCGTATGGCCCGAAACTGATGGTCTATGTTGAATAAATGGCGACATGCCCTCTGCAGCTCATTGTTTAATTCTTCTGCTAGTGTCGTCTTTGTCCCCTGGGTCTTCTCCCTCACTGTCATGGTCACAACTTTACTCTTTCCATCCTTCTCCCTCTCTATCCGCTTGTTTTGCCACTCATTCCATGTCACTTGTTCTCCGTCGGCATTGTCCACATCCAACTTTCTATGTTTACAGTCCTCGCATTCACGATACATGCATACTTTGTTCTTCAAGTCACAGACTACTTTCTGCATCAATAAAGTGGGATCTCTGGTTGTAATCATATTTGTGGCATAGCATACGTTGATCTTGAAGGCCATATTTTCATGGATCTTGCATAGACAGGTACTGCGGTCCTTTTCAGTTGGTTTTATAATCCAAAACGGTCGAATTTTACAGAAGAGGCTGTACGAGATTTTGTTATCTTCCAGCTGATATTTTGCATGTAATGTCTTCAAATCATCATTGAGGAGCCGTATTTGTTTCTTTGTGCCTTTTCTTGATATGGTGGCCTGTTTATCTGCTTTAAGGCGGGAGTTGTCGTCCCGTTCTAGGAACGCCTGGACCTTTTGTTTCATGTTCAACGTCTTCAGTGAAGTAGAACGGCTTAACTTAGCAGTCTTCATATACCTCCTCGATATACCCAACACTGTGCGACAGTACGCTCCCAAGCCATATCTCTTTAAGATCCTCTTGGAACATATTATGTCAGCAACCAGGCGTCTATCACGTCTGCTGTTTGTTCTTG
This sequence comes from Congeria kusceri, assembly GCA_027627225.1. NCBI lineage: Eukaryota > Metazoa > Mollusca > Bivalvia > Myida > Dreissenidae > Congeria > Congeria kusceri. The sequence goes on from CM051034.1 coordinate 62,923,362, forward strand.
CATACCATTTCCTAATGTTCATGATCATAGTCTGGTACAGCCTATATGACTTTCCATGGAACTTTTCCGACTCTTGGATAGGCTGATTCTTTGTAAACTTCATTCGTAACCTATTGTATCTCTTTTTGTATTTTTCGGTCAGTTTCTCTTGGTTTTGTAATTTCACTTTAAGCGGTAACAAGCTGATTTTTGTTTATTGTTTCGCCTTTTGTGTGCCTTCTTCATAGAAAGCGACCGATAATTTGCTGGTGGAGGACTAACATTGTATTCTTCATTACTTCTTTCTGGTGTCGACGGTGGTGTGTTGAGGATGACTGGCTGACCCATCTTCTGTCTTTCCCGAGAGAGACGCTTTGCAATGACCCACTGACGACGGCGCTTTCTTTTTCCACGGTCAGACATCTCCTGTATGGTTTTTATTTCACCTTTGGCTTTCCGCTGCCTGTACCGTTCTCTCTCCTTGGCCTTATACTGTTCAGAAGCCTCTGGGTTTTCTCTTTTCCGTCTTCTATACTCAGCCATCCTTTCTTTCGCAGACTTTGCCATGACTTTTTTGGCTTTTCAATAGCTCAATTTGATCCTTTGTGTTCTGTGTGCGCTGTTTCCCCTTATTTGTGGTCCTTATCCTCAAGAGATTGTTTGGCAACTACAAGAGAAAATGCTGAAAATAACTTCCATCAAAGGCATCATTATCTTTTCAAAGACAAGATATTAAATACAATATTGACACATGTTTCTTACTGACAAAATATCGGCAAAATTAAACCTTTGAGCAAAAAGTCAACTCCGTTACGAATCCGTCAACTCCGTTACGAAATGTCTCGAAACGGAGTTGACCGTAATAGTTGACATTTTGACACTTATTTTCGCGAATCCGTCTGATACGAGAGCATTTTTTGTAAAAAAAACAGACTTAAACATAACATGCACTGGTTATAAATAGATGTCTTTCTTTGTTTTATTTTCCTTTTGAAACAAAATGATAAAAAATATTGAACGGAGTTGACTAATTTATTTCATACGCTAGCAATTGCTTACATACCTTTACAATTTTCTTCAACGTATTTCACGTCGTCCTCTCTGCCATCTTGTTTTATATTTACGCGCCACATAATCTTTGCGGACTTCGTCATCAGTTTTTGTGTATCAAGGGAAATAATCGATTTATTCATTAATTTAGCCGTCGTAACGGAGTTGACTGCCAAACACCGGGACAACCTGGTCCGTCGTTGTAAAATCATCAACTCCAAACGGACATTAGTTTTTTTTGTCTTTTTTATTTCAAACATTATATTAACTATACAATTACAGCAAAAATAAATAGCGGTCGACATAATATTGATTAGAAATACATGCAAATGTAAGTGTACCCTGTGATCGGGACATAGCTAAATTATTAATTTGGAGTTCTTTTGTAGTATTTATTTTTTTAATAAGTTAAAATAATGACAAAAATAAGTATCTGATTTCGAATTTACAACATATATCAGTTATAGACAGCAAAAAATATATATATCACTTCATCAATTTCCGAGATTTTTTGCAGGGACAGGGGTATGTACGTTTGTTATGGAATGACTGATGTCTGTCCTAGCCCCAGTCTCATTCCCCTTTCTTAAATTGTGTGTTTGTAGCAAAGTCACGTCTAGTTGCTAATTAATAATATGACCAGGCTAGTATCCAGTGGAGATATTTGAATTGAAAACTTTCAAATTGGTATATTATGTTCTGTCTGAAATTAATTCCCTAAATCAACCACTTCTGTTAATAAGCACAATGTTTATTGAAAAACTTCATTGCAGATTACGTTGTTAGAAAAACTGCAGTGAATTCTAGTCCAAAGCAGAGTTATAATGTTTATCATATACATATTATTTTGTTATGCACTCTTCAATAAACATTGCAAATCTATGCAAAGAAAAACTTAAAATAAGCCAAACTAGTCTTCACTCAGTCACCCAAAAGTATCTTCATGTTTAAATACAATTTAGTCTGGAGGTTTGGGAGAAAACAGACGCAAAACAGCAGATGATGTCTGAAAACAGTTTCTGGATGGCTCGAAGTTTTGATGGCTCAAAGTTTTTGTGCTGGTCTGGGCAACTTCGAGGTAAGGGAGTCGACTGTACCAGATGTTTTGTTCAGTGATGTCTTATCTTCAGTTACCATCGTGATGAAATGTTAGCCTGTTCCTTGCGCTCGTCTGCTACTCTGACGCTATGCCGTCCCTGGATGCCATGCTGGTCAGGCCATCTAGAGGAACACACCCAGTACCACCGGAGTGACCACAGGCCAGCGACCATCCCTTCAGCCTACACAGTGGTAAGGAATTCAGGACGTGATTGCTGGACCAGAAAGCTTTAGACAAAGGCACCCAGAATAATGTAAACATTGAACATTGTTCTTTTATTACTCACAAATACAGTGATAAATCATACAGGGATTAGACATGTAGACATGTAATGATGTTGATGTTGATGATGATAATGACCCGTATAACTATTTAGAAAGTTTATTAAGCATAATATGGTAGTTCTGAACATTTAACTACATTGCTATTTCAATGTCTTTTCTATCAAAGTTAACAAACGATTATGTACAACAAAAAACATTATGAGGTTGATTAGGATAGACTATCAAACTTGTTGGTAAAAGAACAAAAATGCATGTTTATCTGACCTGCATCAGAGATCATTTGATGCACTTGTAAATAATGCACTGTCATTTATCCGGTATCTTTCAGTTGAAGAATTTGAGCCCAGTGGTTAAGCAAAAGATAGTATTTTGATGACGAAAAATCTTGCTCTTATGTAAGTGATTGAAACACATATAATTGTTTAACACGATGCTTCCCTGTTGTATTACAGGTTTATAGATCAGGCACTATTGGAGTCTTATTGTCAGACTGGCAGAATGTCTGGAAGAACAGCAACAACAGAGAACTGTTTAAACTATTACATGTAAATAATTTGTGTGGTCTTTGACTTTTATGCAAGTATGATTTCAGTTGATGTCGTTACCAGCAAACCAATGCATCCATCTCGGCATGCCACTGCAATGCTGTCAGGGTCTGGACAAAAGGTTCAGCAGTGTTAGGTACATTTAAATATCAGAACAAAGTAGTAAGCAGTCAAAAGCATAACTATAAAATATTAGCATAATGCAATACTAAATTTCACTGTTAAAGGGACTATGTCATCGAAACAAATAAGATATTAATACTGCCATATAATAACAGTTAAAACAGGGTATATTTAATGTGAAAACAGTGAATGCATTCTGAGATAAAAATGTGTATGGTCACAAGAACCATTTTCCATGACAGTAAAGGTGTTGCCACCTGAATCACCTCTGCAGCCAGATCTGTATCATCTTTTGCAAGTCATAAACAACTTACTAGAGACACATGGCCACCATGAAGAAAAGTGTGTGGACTTGAAGCTGTCAAACCGAGGACAAGTTACAACAACTAGGCACAACATTTCATGTTAGCAGCCATCTGTTGTTATCCCAAATCCTTTGGCCAAGGTTGTACATGGTAGACTATTTGGTCTGTCCCACGATCCGCATGGACAAGGTCGCCAACAGCACCAAAACCAATTTGTTTCCCTGCTTCATGTTCTAGCAAGGTCGTCAACTGCAAAAACATTCGAGGTTGGCCCGTTGCTGCTGTGTTATGATGGAAGGTTTGATGATGAGACGACAAAAAAGAAAGGCCAGCCTTTGTCAGCTTTCTTGTATGTGGATAAAAGCTTTGAAGATGAGAAGCAGAAAGAAGTATCAGAAACTCTGAAGAAACTGTACTCCGAAGAACCATCAAGTTCAAGAAAACCTTTGTGGAAGGGTATGTTTCAGTCTTAAATTTCTCTCATTACGTTGAGCGAGACAATTTAGAGCTGTTTTACCTTACTTACCAGACTACCAGGTGCCATTCATATAAGTGTCTTTCATACTAAAAGGTCCCATAACATCATAAGCATTTCCCCGAAAGATAATTTTAAAACTCGTTTTCTTGTTCACCAAAGTGTCAATATGGTAGTTTCTGCGAAATGTAGGACCACTGAAGAGGCTGCTGGAGAGGCTGGTGGATGCGCTTACTTCTAAGAGCAAATGAACAGTTATGTGGTTATTAATCGGTATAGAAGTGTAAATAAGTTTGGTATTTAGATAATTTATCTTATATCAACAATATTGTGATATCTTGAAAAAAACTAACTTTGTTCTTGTTTGATAAATACTTATTTTTTGATGCTATAGGATGTGTTTTTACAGGGATGTGGAAATATCAAGATTGTTTACTTGTCCATAGTTTAAAAATTCGCTAGCACAGGTCACTGGACCAAAAAAGCCTTATACAGTACGTGTATGATACATATTTTGTCATTAAATAATAAACAAAACACCACTTGTTATTCAAACATGTAAGTATATAATAATCTTATAATAAACTTCCAACTTTTACTCATTTTCACAATCTGATTTGTACATGTCCATGGACAACTAGCCAGGTAACGTTTATTTGTCCTACAGTCAAATTACCAGTGTTGGACAAGTCAGGCATAGGATTTCCACACCCCTGTTTTATTTTGGGCCATGCGACTATGAAATGCCTTAATTTCAAACATACTTTTAACTATTCATTTTGTTCAATTAAAACCATTGTAAATGTATAAATGTAATTTTATTGGCTAATATGTAGGTTAATTTGTATGAATAGTCAGTCATGGTGCCATTGTAAATTATGTTTTAATGTTTAATTTTGATATACTTTTAGTAAATGCAAGAACAAATAACATAACAATTTGTTCTTTTCTCAGCATTATGTTTTTGTTTCTTGTATTTAAAACAAAAATGTATATGAATATATTGCTATTGACAATTATTCCTAACCTCAATTCACACTTACTCATTGTAGAATAATGACCAATAAAAATTACTGTTATTGAAGTGGCAAACGTTTTAACAACTGTTTGAGTGAGTACAGATCATGTGCTCATACTGGAAATTTTCTTTGCATCTGTAGTTATTTTGTTGTTTCAATAACATATTTTCGTAAAGAATGTGTTATTCCAAACCTCATAACTACATTACTTTGTCATATCTTGTAATATTAACTGATGCAAAACAATGCAAGAGTTATTTTTATGACGTGTGTCAGACAAGACAAAAGTTCTGGGCCGACATCCACATCGCTCCTTTTGGTCTTAAATGATATTATTCTGGTACAGAATCAACCGTTGCGTCACAATGTACAATTTCTAAAGATGAAGTGTTGATTTTAACAAGGAATATATTATTATAAAATTTAACTGAAGTTTGACTGAAGGTAACATTTTCCTAGGGAGATTTGAGGATATGGCCCAGGATATTTGATTCAGTGTAGGAATTGTTATGGGGTTGTAAACTGTACATTGACCTTGCTTGTGTTAAATGTTCAGATAGTTGCCAAAAAAGATGCAATAAAGAATTTATTAATACATGTGTATACCTCTTTTTATAACCTGCAATATATCGACACCATTGTTACTTGATTTTGTTGGAAGGCAGTGACTAATCAGTATTATCTACGGATATCCCAATCTTAAGTGTGGTAACAAGATCGATTTTCAGATAACATGAATGAAGAGCAACATTTTCCATTCGGATACATTTTTGGAAAAAATATTTTTTGTATAATTCATGGACATCTAAAATTGCCAGTGCAGGAAATGTGCATCCACTATAAAATGGTGATTGTACAACTAGCTTTATAATGTATACCATTCCTTCTATACGGCTTGCCTCCTACAACATTTCAGCTATGCTAGTATAGTATTTACATTACAACAGTTATTAAACCCCGTCTGGACTCCTTGAACTGATAAACCCAGCCCACTTTCATGTCGGTAGGAGCTAATGTAACTACTGTTTAAATTATGACGACAAATGTTTTAGCAAATAACGATCCACATAGTATTTTATGCATTAATGTCTTCTCCATATCACAAAGTAATACATATATCCAGTTTTTATTCAGGAACATGTTCAACTATAATGACATTAAAAACAACAAATGCATTTATGCGTGAAATTAGTTACTGATTTTCAAAGAAAAACAACATTTGTTTTAAGTTTATTGTGTACTGGGTGAAACAATAAAAGAATACATGTATACCAAACCTAAATGGAAAATAAGTATTCGCTGGTAGTCTATTTTAATTTAACTATCAACTTTACAAATGGTACTGGCTTTCAATTGTTTATCACTGAAAATGAGTATACTACTAAAGTCAAAGTTTAATAAGAAATCAAAGTATTAACAGGATAACACACAAAACTGAAAAATTGTACCACATAAATATTGCAAATATATATCTGTATGGGCATTCATATCCCAAAATGTTATTGCAGAAATAAACTTTTTCAATGTTCTGGTACATCGCATCACCACTGTTAAACATTACTGTTAACACACATTACAATTCCAGGGCAATAGCACGCCTTTACTCTTCCGCTTCTGGACGGACCTGGCCATTTCCATCTGCCTCCCCATCATCCATATTGACCAAATCGTCTGCTGGTTCCTCTTCTGGCACCGGTTCAGACCCGCGCTGCAGAATGAAGTTGTGAAGAACACAACAGGCAGAGATCACAACAGGCATCTCCAATTCCATTAGCATTTCTAGGTACTTCAGCCTCCGGAATTTGCACTTCAATAAACCAATGGCTCGTTCATCATCCACCCTTGTAGATGCATGGCATTTGTTGAACTTTTTTGCAAATTATCTAAATGTCCGTTGTCACGATAAGGAACATGTAGTGTTAGGGGGTATGCAGAATCACCAAGAACATAGAACTCATCTGGCGGATGGTCAATTTTTAGTGCCACGTGGCTGTTTCTAAATACACGGGCATCATGCACAGAGCCTGGCCAACCAGTATATACATCCAAAAATTTCAAGTTACTATCACAGACTACCTGAAGCACCAAACTGGCAAATCCTTTCCTGTTGATGAAGGAAGATATGTGTTCTGATGTTGGGGCTGGACGTGCAATATTTGTGCCATCAACAGCCCCTACAACACCAGGCATTCCGCACCGTTGGCCAAATCCATCAGCTATGAGTTTCAGCTCGTGTCGCGACTCTGAAAATCTGATGTGTTGCTCCATCATTGCTGACAAGGTGTAAAGTTCCTAAAAATCAAGCAAGAAAGTGTATTGAGCATTGCTATCGTCCTGTTGATCAGATGCTAGTTTTCAATATTAGAAGAACTGACCATTTCAGAAAATAAATAAAGTACAAAACTTTCAGACCGTTTATGGTCAGTTTCTTTTACATTAGGTGATTATGTGTCATTTAATATAGTGAATGAGGTATACATTTTTTCAGACTTTCATTCTTACTTGAGACTTCATGACTGCAATTATGGAAGCCCTGTTACAAAAACAGTAAATAACTCGCAGACATATTTAATTAATTTAAAAATTTAGTCGAGTCCAGAGATATAATTCACAGGCTTCCAAATAATGAGTTAATACTGTATTGGAAAAGGTATTCAATGATTAATATGTACGTGTTGTATAACAATGAGGGAATTATTCCAAATTTCTAATATTTGGTGACTAGTATAATGGATAGATGTTTACTATTTATAACAAGTTGTAACAAGAAACATAGTACAACTATGCAGCAACCTTAAATGTATGTTCATAACAATCACGATTATGCTCATGTTGTTTGTATTTGTTTTTTGAAGTTAAATGTGCATTATGAAAGACGACAAGTTTATTCCGTTTTAATATTTAGTGAATAAAACAATTTACAACTGTTTATATGTAAATGTACTGAATTTACCTTCGCTTATTCCAAATCGGTCAGCTTCACTTCTGTATGATTCTTGATTACCAAGCATCCACTGCGTTGCCAATATTCTTTTACCAACAGACATTGTGCGCTCCCGGTACACAAATGGTGCCACAGCTTTACAGAGTTCCTAAAAAAATCACCACATAATGCACAGTTTAGCAATAAAATTCCCCTGTCACAAAACGCATATTGCTGATATACACTGTAATTAGCTTATTGAACTCATATGTTGTCACAAAACGCATATTGCTGATATACACTGTAATTAGCTTATGGAACTCATATGTTGTCACAAAACGCATATTGCTGATATACACTGTAATTAGCTTATTGAACTCATATGTTGTCACAAAACGCATATTGCTGATATACACTGTAATTAGCTTATTGAACTCATATGTTGTCACAAAACGCATATTGCTGATATACACTGTAATTAGCTTATTGAACTCATATGTTGTCACAAAACGCATATTGCTGATATACACTGTAATTAGCTTATTGAACTCATATGTTGTCACAAAACGCATATTGCTGATATACACTGTAATTAGCTTATGGAACTCATATGTTGTCACAAAACGCATATTGCTGATATACACTGTAATTAGCTTATTGAACTCATATGTTGTCACAAAACGCATATTGCTGATATACACTGTAATTAGCTTATGGAACTCATATGTTGTCACAAAACACATATTGCTGATATACACTGTAATTAGCTTATGGAACTCATATGTTGTCACAAAACGCATATTGCTGATATACACTGTAATTAGCTTATTGAACTCATATGTTGTCACAAAACGCATATTGCTGATATACACTGTAATTAGCTTATTGGACTCATATGTTGTCACAAAACACATATTGCTGATATACACTGTAATTAGCTTATGGAACTCATATGTTGTCACAAAACGCATATTGCTGATATACACTGTAATTAGCTTATTGAACTCATATGTTGTCACAAAACGCATATTGCTGATATACACTGTAATTAGCTTATGGAACTCATATGTTGTCACAAAACACATATTGCTGATATACACTGTAATTAGCTTATTGAACTCATATGTTGTCACAAAACGCATATTGCTGATATACACTGTAATTAGCTTATGGAACTGATATATTGTCACAAAACGCATATTGCTGATATACACTGTAATTAGCTTATGGAACTCATATGTTGTCACAAAACGCATATTGCTGATATACACTGTAATTAGCTTATTGAACTCATATGTTGTCACAAAACGCATATTGCTGATATACACTGTAATTAGCTTATGGAACTCATATGTTGTCACAAAACGCATATTGCTGATATACACTGTAATTAGCTTATTGAACTCATATGTTGTCACAAAACGCATATTGCTGATATACACTGTAATTAGCTTATGGAACTCATATGTTGTCACAAAACACATATTGCTGATATACACTGTAATTAGCTTATGGAACTCATATGTTGTCACAAAACACATATTGCTGATATACACTGTAATTAGCTTATGGAACTCATATGTTGTCACAAAACACATATTGCTGATATACACTGTAATTAGCTTATTGAACTCATATGTTGTCACAAAACACATATTGCTGATATACACTGTAATTAGCTTATTGAACTCATATGTTGTCACAAAACGCATATTGCTGATATACACTGTAATTAGCTTATTGAACTCATATGTTGTCACAAAACGCATATTGCTGATATACACTGTAATTAGCTTATTGAACTCATATGTTGTCACAAAACACATATTGCTGATATACACTGTAATTAGCTTATTGAACTCATATGTTGTCACAAAACGCATATTGCTGATATACACTGTAATTAGCTTATTGAACTCATATGTTGTCACAAAACGCATATTGCTGATATACACTGTAATTAGCTTATGGAACTCATATGTAAAAGTTATGTATGAATAATGATAGTAATGATTTTTTTTCAACAGTTGAAAGCCGATACGCGCTTATGTTGTCTTCTGTAGGTCTTGCTGACTTAAAATAAATCTTATCCCGTGGTAATATAATCTATAATAATTGAATATTTATTATAATATTATATGTTAAATATTTATATTGTTATGTTTCACATTACTAAACAGTATTATTGCCAACTAAGATACATTTGGCTACAGTACAACAGACTTTCTATAAGTTATTGCTATTCTTTACTGGCTTTTTCTGCTTATTGTGTGGATAGTCACAGTTTTCCACAATTCACAAACCTTATAGGTTGATCTTTGTAGTCGGAAATGAGATCTGAAATCCACATCTGTATACAAAGGAACAATTTGTTCCGCATATCGATCAACCCTTACTGGTTCATTTCTCTCTTGGAAAACAACACCTTTAAAATAATAACAACAGTATTATTTTTGGCATTAGATGTTCTTTTATACTGCAAAAACATTAATTAAATGTTAATAAGATTATCGGAAACACGCACGTAAGTGAAATAAATATTATTATCAATACAAATTTTCAAAATTCAAAATTAGATCAAACCTACTAAGACTGCTCGAATTTCCAATAAATTTATGCTTTGAAGAATATTATAGAAATAATAATCCGAATACAAAACAGGCAAAACATGTACAGGATCACATACAACTGCGTTGTTATCATTACTTGGTCGATTTCCGAATTATCTGCAAATTCATCGAGTAGAAAAGCCAACAAAAGATATCTGTACGCCATCTTGAAACTGTTTCAATGGATTGTGTTCGATTTGGAAACTGTAAACCGGAAACCGTTTCATTTACTGAACGCACTGATGTTGGATTTTTTCGGTGTAGTTGTCTAAGATCACTTTTGACCCAGATTTTCTTGCGATAATTATGCAGCGGGAAAATTGAATGCCAATAGATTTGGGCAAATTTTCTAATTCTAGAGAATGCAAACTTCAAACAATGGTTTAACGTATACCAATATATGTTGCATACTTTTGGGGATTTCAAATTTACATAATTGTTTACATAAGCGGTTAAAATGAAGTTATAAACATATCTTCAACATATACTTTAGAACTGAGGCTAATTATGAACGTATTTTCTCATTGTATGCCATAAACAGAATGCTATATTCATTCCCGTAACGAAATAACTATTTTGTTTAACCTACCTATATAAGCGGTATACGCTCTATAAATAACAATTGTTCAATGTTCCCATTCATAAATCTCATTCACAGTGTTGCCGTTCCATGTAGCCCATTGATTCTAGCGAGTTTATCACATTCCAGAATCAGTAGTGTCATTCTAAAAATAGCGCGCGTAGCTAGCAACCGTTTTATAGCTGTGTTAATATATTCATAAATGCATCCATAATAGCGTTCAGAGAATCATAAACCTAAAATTTTAATAAATGGGGAATTTATATTTATAAACTTACTGTTAACTTAAATTAAAATTGTGGTTACGATTTAGTTGCGATTATTTATAATTGGGCCTTTCTATCAACTTCTCTTTCTTATCAAATATGCTACATTTTCTGTAGATAATATGTTATGAAAGAATATTCGGAATACGTCGAATTGTTATTCGCGTATTATGAATACACAATTTGCAATACTAATTATACACAGGAACCCCTGATATAGCATATTTCTACTGATATAATTTAAAATCGTCAAAGTCTATCGAAGTTTTATGGTTGCGTTATAAAAAAATAAAGTATGAACATTTCAAAAATTGCTGAATGTTCCCTGACTATTGCTTCTTATTGGGATACACAGTATAAATGCTTATTTGACTTCAACTCGTTATTATATTAGATAAATATCTAACTGAATGGTATATTACCGGTACTATAAATAACTATATAGACTCGTCTGATACATAATAATTTTAATTCATTCCCGAAATTATTTTCTTACATTGTTAATTTGTTTAATTGACTTGACAAATTCAGATAACAATTATGTTAACCTAAATGATTTTGATTATTCATATACCACTGGTGGAAGCATGGAGCTATATGATTGTTTTATTCACAGCATACTAGATAGTAATATTAATTTTATTTAATTTTTAAATAAATTTATCTCAAATTAACTTTTGGGGTCCTAGAAGTTTTCTTATAGTGTCCGAAAAATCTTGGGGTCCAATAAGTCTCCTAATATTGGTGGGGACCGAAAAATCTGGGGTTTAAGAAGTCACGTAACCGATCATCTTGGCCGTCTGTTTAGGTAATTTTTAAATGAAATCTCAATATTAATTTCAACGCCGATTGTCTTTTTTAAAGACATTTCTTGTATTGCTTCCCGCTTTCTCTATCGCTTTCTTAGGCTTAGAAGTGATCGGGAACCAGAATACATGTTGGGGGAAATGATACAACTGCTATTTATAGAACAAGCAGGTCATTGGTTAACAGAGGTGGTAACTATGGTGGCATAGAACTGCCTTACGATAACCACATAAGTTATAGGTAACACATTTTGTGTAATTCTTATTGGAGGTTATTTTGAGAGTGACGTCATTCCGAAGAATTTGGTAGGTTACATTCTACTGACAAGTATTGAATAAGTAATACCCAATCCAAATAAATTATAAATATCATTAGCCACAATTGGTGTGTATCATTCTGTTAAATAGAGAGTATATAAATAAATACTTAAAGCACCGGTACGAATATACAGCACTGAGGGTATTTTATTAACTCATACATTTCTTTCCAAATGTAGACATGTACACTCGTTCAAACGTTCTAAGAAATTAAAATATTTATGGGTGGCTAGATATCTCGTTGTTTTGAAAAGAATTTCTCGCCCTTTCAATTGCATATCGTACCTTGAAAACCTGAAATCGTCATCAGCATTTGTGCATTCTGGCTTTAATGGGACGATATATAATTTAAAGCTCAGACAGACTGGCCAGACGCTGACCTTGAAGTCCAGGCTAAATTCATTTGCGAAAATAACGTCAATATTTAAGAAATAGTACAGATCACTGAGGGCCTCCTCGCATTATAGTGGTCGACCAGTCAGCTCAAAAACGTTGAACGGACCGAAGCCAAAGGCTGACTGTAATACAGAGCGCAGTAAACTGGGATCCGGTCTCTCGACATAATAGTTTGTATCACGACAGCGGAAACAGTCAAAGAGCACAGATATAATATCAAGTCGTTGATATTTAGTGGTTTGTATTCAGGTTCGATACCAGTATTCAAATTCTCATAGGGTCCCACTATAAAACGGCTACAGTAACTTGCCAATCATTTTTCTATATTTTACTTTATTTCAGAGTGTGCAAGCCTGGTATCAATTTAAAGACGAATCTGTCCTCTTCCAAAAAGTTGCAATAAAATAGGTATGTCATGCTACTTCTAAGAAAATGCATCTCACCAGAATGCAGACACCGGTAGAAAACGGGGTTTCGGCAATATTATTTCGACAAAAGACCCATACCACATTAAACACACCCCAAAAGTTCACCCTTCATGTTAGCCTACAATGAATTGCACCAAACTGTTCCAGACACAATGGGATAAACGGAATAACCACCAAAGACATTTTTGAGATTGCTAAATGGCTTTGTACCAGAAGAGAAAATGAACTCTTTAGTAATAGGCACTACAATGGACCTCGGAGGTATCCAAAATGGTTTACAGTAACCTATCCAGGCGGAAATGATAAATGTCACGTGATTGATTGTTTTCATTCGTTTCACGGATTTTAATTTTCGGTAATTTGCCATACAACGCACCGAAAAAAAATATTTACTGTGGATAATTTGTCCGCAGTTGATAGCATTATTTTATATGATTAAATGAGTAGATCAACGAATTGCAGTATTCAAAAAGGACGACATAAATTCGCCTTTATTTAAAATTAAATTTAACCTTGTCGCCATTTTGTTTGTATTGTTGACACAAAAGGGACAATGGAGAATAGGCTTGTTGTATGTCCCTAAATATTGAAATTACGTGTAAAGTTCCCTTTTTTATGGACAAACTAAGTAGTTTGTCATTCATTTAAAGCAGTGATTTCTACATTATTGTTTTGTATTTCAGCCCATTGCAGACCTCATGGCAGATACGTTCACTCACACAGGAATAGATCGACCTTCTCTGAAAATGAGTTCTTCAACAGGTATGTTTGCCGTTAAATGAATGCTGTTACAATTTTAATTAGAATGTAAACATTTCAAATACCAAAATTGTCCATGTACTAAAGGGTAACGTGACGTTTCATCCCAGTTAATCGTTAAATGTTTGCCCAGGTACATTTTCTGCGAAAGAAATAAATAACAATCTGAGATGTTTTACCCTTATTAATCAAATGACATTGTAGCCCAAGAGTTTAGGCATTTGAGTTAGAGGCAAGTACTTAGTGTGAATATTGTCTCTGCAAAACGTAGCTATTGTGTATTTGACACTGGTACGTTTTCAAGGACTGTCAGCACCTATATGTAACAGAATTTATCATTATTCATTGTTTTGAAGGATTTACATCAAATACCAGGAAGAATAATTAATCATGTGTTAAACTGCACAAAAGCAACACCTTTATATATTCCATTCCTAGGTTGGCACTAAAAAATCAGAACTAGTAGCCAAGAAATTAGATTTTGCAAGGAAAACCCATTATTTAGAGTTATTATCACTAAATATGCTTCATTTTTTAAATATTTTCCAAAACTTTTAGTAGCCAGATAGAAATTTTACTCGCCAATTAGACAGTTTAGTAGCCAATGATTATTTTGGCTACTGGTGGTGCTAACATGATTCAGATGAACTATAGTAGATGACTTTCCAAGATAACTCATGTCCTGTTGTTAGATTTCTGTGAAAAAAAATCTAAATTGTGTATGTTCACAAGAACCATTTTCCATTACAGTAAAGGTGTTTCCACCTGAATCACCTCTGCAGCCAGATCTGTTTCCACTTTTGGAGGAGTTGCAAGTCAACGACAACTTTCTAGAGACACATGGCCACCATGAAGAAAAGTTTGTGGACTTGAAGCAGTCAAACCGAGAACAAATTACAACAACTAGGCACAACATTTCATGTACGCAGCCATCTGTTGTACATGGTAAACCATTTGATCTGTCCCACGATCCGCATGGACAAGGTCTTCAACAGCACCAAAACCAGTTTGTTTCCCTGCTTCATTTTCTAACATGGTCGTCAACTGCAAAAACATTCGAGGACGGTCCGTCGCTTAAGCTGCAGTGTTATGGAAGGTTTGATGATGAGACGACAAAAAAGAAAGGCCAGCGTTTGCCAGCTTTCTTTTATGGGGATAAAAGCTTTGAAGATGAGAAGCAGAAAGAAGTACCAGAAGGTCTGAAGAAACTGTGCTCCGAAGAACCCATCAAGTTCAAGAAAACCTTTGTGGAAGGGTATGTTTCAGTCTTAAATTTCTCTCATTACTTTGAGCGAGACAATTCAGAGCTGTTTTACCTTACTTACCAGACTACCAGGTGCCATTCATATAAGTGTCTTTCATACTAATAGGTCCCATAAAATCATAAGCTTTTCCCCAAAAGTTAATTTTAAAACTTGTTTTCTTGTTCACAGAAGTGTCAATATGGTAGTTTCTGCGAAATGTAGGACCTCTGAAAAACAACCAACATTTCAACATGCTGCTCTGTAAATCAACGCTTTACAACTAGGACAGTGTGTTTTGTAACCTTCTTTGCTTTCATGTATTCAAATGAAGTGCATGATATTTTCAGGAAAATCGTGCTGGGTACCACAGAAGCGTTGCATGACCTACTCCAGAGTTACAAAAAGATTAAGCAAACCACAGGAGTGATCTGTGACCCGGTAAACTTGAAATATTACCATCTACAATCTTAGATGGACTTTCCTACAAAATGTCTCATATTTCATTGAAATCTTACCCAGTTTGTTGTTCTTTTCAAGGTTTTATAAAAAAAAGTTGTGTCCAAACATATTTTCTTAAGCCAAATTTACTAATTTAAATTTTAGGCACTGTCAGAGGGACAGTATCATTTTGTGTCTTGCAATAAGTCCTTTTAGCTTCTTTTCCTAGATTGAGCTTTATAATTAGAGAATATAACACACTTTTGTAAAAAGAATACAAAACAAGTAAATTTTCGTAGATTTAGCCTAGTGAATAGAGAGAATATCCCACCATTGTTAAAGGAGACTAAGAGAATCTGTGTTTGAAGTATATTTAAAAAGCAATGCATGACTTGAAAATAAATGTTATTAGTGAAAATCATCCTTTTTTGGCCTTATGTCTGTACTAGAAACACTGTACAAAAAGTGATAGAAGAGTATTTTTTTGCTTTCATGTTTATTTAACAAGACAATTATTCACTCTTCAACATTTCGTTGACTCATTTTGTGTAATTTGGCCTTAATCTTTCAGATCTTTATTGTTCTTAACACAAAGCCCTATTGCGCATTACGAGCGGAGTAACTTCAAACAATTGAATACAAAATTATTTGTGCCAGTAGTCACTTCTGTTACATGTAGTGTACACTCATGATTCTTGCTATATTCAAACACATGGATTGACCATTTACCAAATAAAAAATAATAATATAAAAAAATTCCCTGCCTACCTACCCAAATTTTTTTGGGCATGTAACCTGAAACAAACATAATTTTTTTTTACGCCTAAATCCAACAGTGTCCATTCAATCGTCACCAAACTTCATGAACATGTTTGTCGGCATACCATGCTTCTCCCTTTTCATAGTAATTCATGTAGTATTGTGTAAAAAGGTAAGCTTGCGTTCTTTAATGGGTCATGTCGCATTTTCTTTACCGCAAGTATTTCTGTTTCAGGATTTAAACCCTGATGGCAACCAGTATGAGAAAAATGCACACTATATTGAGGAGCAGCTATTGGGGCAAGGATCATTTAGCACTGTGCATTTGGCCATGGACTCTAATAGAGGAAAGCTGTTTGTTCACAAACAGGTACACCAAAATATAGTGTGTTGATGTGATTTTTAGCTCACCTGAGCGCAACATGCTCATGGTGAGCTTTTGTGATCGCTTTTTGTCCGTCGTTCATTGTCATCATTTACCTTGTTAACACTCTAGATGCTACATTTATTTCCCAATCTTAATGAAACTTGCTCAGAACATTTGTCCCAATGATAGCTCGGCCAGGTTCGAAACTGCAGGGTTGTCATTATTAACGGATTGCCGATCAAATTCATCATTTAAAATCATAAGAAAATCTGTTGTTTTTTTCAGGAACTTGAAAATTGCAATAGGTAATACCACAAATGGGCCCCATAGACACCTGGCCAAATCACTTAGATTTTGATAAAAATCGCTTGTTTCCATTCATAATGACAACCCTGAACTGGGTCATGTGGGGTCAAAAACTATGCTCAGAACATTTGTCCTAATGATAAATGGGCTGAGTTTGAAAAAAGTTGCCCTCCATTGAAAAACATGGCCACCATGGGGCCTGGCAGTTTTCCTTATACAGTAGATTCCACTTAATTGAATAGCCCATTTGTCACGTCCTAATATTCAAATAACCGGAATATTTATATATGCGGAATCAGTCATATTTCAATTATTTCAATGTTAATCAGATATGTTATGATCTTATTTAATCCATTTTGATGATATAATGTCAAACCTGTTACGCAACAAAATGTTTCATGCTTTAGAATGCTAATATGCAGAAAAGCGTTCATAGATGTTTGTTGTCCATTATACGGTGCATTTAAAAATAATTCACTTGTAATAATCACAAACAGGCTACATTGCTTTCTAGATGTGTATTACACCTATTAGTCATGTGACAAATCAACAGACGCTGCATTCATGCGTGGTGTGAAATGATAACAATGGCGGTCATAGAAGCATGACTGTCAAAACTTGCGATATGATACGTATCCTCGGAGATTATGAGATTATCGAGCGGACTATACGCCTACAACTGATAATTGGCTATTCAATTAACCGGAGGACACCATATTTTCTATCAGATAAGGCGGTGTTTTTACAATGGGAAAGAATGCAAACGGTTGGTGTTTTCAATCTTTATTCAATTAAGCGAAATATTCAATTATCCGATATTCAATTAAGTGGAATCTACTGTATTGTTTTATTCAAAACTTTATAAAGCTTGTTGACACTCTAGATGAAACATTTTTTGCCCAATCAACATGAAACTTGCTCAGAACATTTGTTTCAATAAAATCTAGGGTGAGTTTGGAACTAGGTCATGTGGGGTCAAAAACTAGGTCACTGGCGCACATTGAAGAAAAAGCTTAAAAGCACTCTAGAAGTCACATTTTTTGCCCAGTATTCTTTAAACTTGCTCAGAACATTTGTTTCAATTATCTCAGACAAGTTCGAAACTAGATTACATCTGCCCAAAAACTAGGTAACGTGGCCAAATTGAAGAAAAAGCTTGTGAACACACTCAAGGGGGCCAAATTTATAGCCCAGCAATCATGAAACTTGCTCAGAACATTTGTCCTAATGAAATCTAGGACAAGTTTGAAACTGGGTCACATCGGGTCAGGGCTTTCCTTTGACCCGAGCTCCCGGGTTTTGACCCGTGGAAAATTCAAAATACTCTTGTTTGACTCGCAAGGTAATTACTTAATGCGTCTGTTTTGACCCGGGGCAATTTCCGGACTTGCGTCATGTAGTGTAACTCGGCAGGCTGAATATCCCAATCAGTCGAACAGCGATGCCAGAGTTAATAAAACACTCGGCGATTATTGGTTGGAGACGGAGTCAGTCTATAAAAAGTTATCGTGAGGCTCCACCTATTAGGCGTAGTTTTGTTGCTCAGACAAATCTATATTGACCAATTAAAACGCAATTTATATATGATGCCAATGACGTGAACAATCAACCGATCGGCATAATATACATGTATCCAAACTGTAGTTAATGTACACGAGTCCGTTAGAGTATGTTTATTCCAGACCATTTAACGTTTAAAACACAATTTATGCACCAATTCCGTTGTTGATAATATCCACATTCAGTTTAGATCCTAAATATGAAGGCATTGTTTTAAATTACTTTCCTTTATATTTCGGGTAAAATTACAAATATATTTCCAAAATTTGAAATGTGATTTCAGCGAAAATTCTGACCCTTACGTAACATTTCTTATATCCGAAATATCCACCATCCAATTTTAATGTTGGAGTGTCATAAACACATTTTTGTAATAAGCTGTGTATTTCATGTAAATCCTTTGTTTTCTGGAAAAGCGTGCGAAAGTTATGCTGACACAAACAACTTCACGTTCAACGCATGGAAACGTGCCTGTATCGACCATGTGCTTTACCAAATATACATGTCATCGGGGAATAAAAACTTTGTAGTGCAAGAACTTTGAAATCTTTTTATATCTGACTCTTGGTGAATTTGATTTTGACTCTTGAAAATTTGACCCCAAGAGTCATTGACTCTTGAAATTCAAAGTCTAAGGAAAGCCTTGTGGGGTCAAAAAAACTAGATCACACGGCCAAATTGAAGAAAAAGCTTGTGAACACTCTAGAGGCCACATTCTTAGCCGAAATTTTCATGAAACTTGCTCAAAACAATTTAGTTCCTTAGCCCCTCAGGTGAGCGACTTTGGGCCTTATGGCCCTCTTGTTGAACTGTATGTGCAAAATTAACTGGCATTTTCTTGTCCTTCTTACCTTCTTTAGGAAGGTCCAACAAAAGAACACATTCCCACACAATTTTAAGTAGATTTCCTGATTTGTTTTATAAAGATTTCTAAATTTAACGAAAGCTGTTTGAAAACATCTGTTATTGTTTTGAGTTTTGGCTTACAAGTAAAGGAGCGTAAATTAACCTGCTTTACAGATCTCCAAAGAATCCTTTGCCAAGAATGAGGTGTTGGTACCCAGCAGGCTGAACCAGGTGAACATCATGAGGCTGTATGGGGTGATACATCGCGTGAGCCCTGGGGGGCAGCATATGGAGCTTCTCATTGAAAATGCAGGTAACAGATCAGGGCTTTCATTAACTTTTGAAAACTGGAAGTTTGAACTTCCTGGCTTGTGATTTTGGAAGTTTTGCTCATAATTAAGAAGTTTTGACAGTATTGCATTTACATAAGTTGTGAGCATTTCAGAAATTAAATTATAATTTTTTTAAGGCTATTTCTTTCTCACGTGTTTATATGCTAATTTATTAAGTGAAAGAGGTCAGTGGTTTTTTTTCACCTTTGGAGAAAGGTGGCGGGGCCCTTCAGATGGGGAATTTTTCGTCGAAAGGGGCATTTTTTTTTAGAAAAGCATAATTCCATGTTTATACTCTACTTTGTCAATTGTTTTGCTACAAAGATTAGGCACTAACTTGCTTGATGAGATATTGCAGAGATTGTTTACAAAAATTCCTCTATCTTACTCAATTTTTGTCAGATTTTGGTCAACATGCTCATGGTGAGCTTTTGTGATCGCCTTTTGTCCGTCGTGCGTCAACATTTCGTATAATCAACATCTCCTCCTAAACTGCTTGGCAGATGTTTGAATGATCCTTGGGTGACCCTCTTTCAAAGTTGTTGAAATTGTTTTGGTCCGCTGCATATGTAGGTCACCAGAACTAAAAATAGATTTAAAAACTGAAAACTTTAAAAATCTTCTCTGAAACCACAAGTCTTGGAGCTGTCATATTTGATATCTGACATCTTCTAGTGGTCCTCTACAAAGATTGTTCAAATTATGTCCCTGGGGTCAAAACTGGGCACGCCCCGGGGGTCACTTGGTTTATATAGACTTGTAGTATAGCAAAATGACTTTAAAAATCTTCTTCTCTGAAACTGCAAGGCCCAGAGGTTTCATATTTGGTATGTAACATTGTAAAGTGGTCCTCTACAAAGATTGTTCAAATGATGCCCCTGGGGTCAAAACTGGCCACGCCCCGGGGGTTACATGGTTTATATAGACTTGTATAGCAACATGACTTTAAAAATCTTCTTCTCTGAAACTGCAAGGCCCAGAGGTTTTATATTTGGTATGTAACATTGTAAAGTGGTCCTCTACAAAGATTGTTCAAATAATGCCCCTGGGGTCAAAACTGGCCACACTCCGGGGGTCACATGGTTTTTATAGACTTGAAAAACAAAATGACTTTTAAAATCTTCTTTGAAAGAGGCCCAGAGGTTTCATATTTGGTACGTAACATTGTATAGTGTCCTCTACAAAGATTGTTCAAATGATGCCCTGGGGTAAAAACTGGCCACATCCAGGGGCACACATGGTTTATATAGACTTAAATAGCAAAATGACTTTAAAAATCTTCTCCTCTGAAACCGCAAGCCCAAGAGGTTTCATATTTGGTATGTACAGGGTTGTCATTAAGAGCCGGCAGCCGGCCAAATTGACAGTTTCAAACGAGTTATGGGTCGGCTCAAATTTTCAAAGAAATAAAAATAAATTATTGTGTACCTTGTTCTGAAAGTGAAAGCCAGTCTCTTACCTCAACACACACTAATCCATATTGAATTTAACAATACGTGTTCCCTCGTAACACAGTTTCCATTTTAATTCAAAGACATATATATTTCATCACCACCATTTAAATCTCTAATTTATCCAATGCAACAAAAGTACATTCTGATTTTTTTCACATCCTGACTTCCCCAAGAACGCTAATTCACTAATGCTCTATCGACAGTGCTTGTGTTGCTCAGGTACAGTAGTACTGATTGCTTCTTTTCACACTGACCATGTGCTAAGCCTGTTACTCAGGGTTACTGCTACATGTATAAACTGCTAGACAATAGCCAGAGTTTGGCAGTAACATCAAAGACTTTTGAATTCAAACCGACACAATTGCTATAGCTTGCAGATTTGGAAGCCCGTCTAACTGATGACGTCATGCTGTTACGCTTCTTAGTTTTAACAGGTGTTGTCATTAATGACTCGTGTGTTTAGCGGATATTGTTGTTTGTTCAGTTCTAATCAGAAAAAATAATTGCAAGGTAATTTGAATTAAGTGTTTTATTGATTAAAAAAATGTTAATTAATAATGAACAAAATATAATGAATATATAATTACAATTTTCAAATTCCAAAAAAAAGAAACATTGCTTAAAATGCATTTTATAATGTGTAATGAATTTAAGAAGTCAAGTCATAACAAAATCACACACAAGTAAACAGCTTAATTTTTTTGTTATTTCTATAATTGATTATAAAAAATCTGAACTATCAAAATTAAGTATAAAAGGATAAATTTCATAGGTCAAAGTATCATAAATCATGTGTCCAAAAATGTAAGTAGGGCTGCCTGTAGTTTAATTTTTTTTTAGCCAAATTTACCATACAACATTGAAATCCTACTCATATTGGGTATTTTATAGGGTTTATAAAGAACAAGTTGTAGCCAAATGGAAATGTTTAGCCAAGTAGTGAAATTTTTAGCCATTGGCTAATTTGATGAATGGTAGAGTAATCCCTGGCTCGGATTTTGCATCTAAATTTCAAAAAAAAAATCTGAGGGAGCATGCACCCAGACCCCCCTAGTTCAGTTCGGCGTTTGAAGCTTTGGCCTCCTCAACTGGTCATTGAGCCTCCTTGCACAAATCTTAATGACAACCCTGTATGTAACATTGTATAGTGGTGCCCTACAAAGATTGTTCAAATGATGCCCCTGGGGTGAAAACTGGCCACACCCCATGGCTCACATGGTTTATATAGACTTAAATAGCAAAATGACTTTTAAACTGTTCTCCTCTGTAACTTCAAGGCCTAGGGGTTTAATATTTGGTTGGTAATTCCATAGTGGTCCTCTACAATGATTGTTAAAATGATGACCCTGGGTTCAAAATTGGCCACACCCAGGGGTTCACATGGTTTATATGGACTTAAATTGCAAAATCATTAAAAAAAATCTCTTCTGAAACAGCAAGGCCCAAAGGTTTCATACTTGGTATGTAACATTGTATAGTGGTCCTCTGCAGAGATTGTTCAAATGATGCCCCTGGGGTCAAAACTGTGCACACCAAGGGGGTCACATGGTTTATATAGACTTAAATAGCAAAATGACTTTTAAAATATTTTCTGAAACCGAAAGGCCTAGAGGTTTCATATTTGGTATGTAACATTGTATAGTGGTCCTCTACAAATATTGTTCAAATGATGCCCCTGGGGTCAAAACTGGCCACACCCAGGGGTCACATGGTTTATATAGACTTGAGTAGCAAAATGACTTTAAAAATCTTCTTTTCTGAAACTGCAAGGCCCAGAGGTTTCATATTTGGTATGTGACATTGTATAGTGGTCCTCTACAAAGATTGTTGAAATGATACCCCTGGGGTCAAAACTGACCACACCCTGTGGCTCACATGGTTTATTTAGACTTAAATAGCAAAATGAGTATAAAAATCTTCTCTGAAATTGCAAGGCTTAGAGGTTTCATATTTGGTATGTGACATTGTATAGTGGTCCGCTACAAAGATTGTTCAAATGATGCCCCTGGGGGGTAAAAACTGGCCACATCCCGGGGCGGGGGTCACATGGTTGTTATAGACTTGAAAAGCAAAGTGACTTTTAAAATCTTCTCTGAAAGAGGCCCCGAGGTTTCATATTTGGTATGTAACATTGTATAGTGGTCCTCTACAAAGGTTGTTCAAGTGATGCAACTGGGGTCAAAACTGGCCACACCCGGGGGTCACATGGTTTATATTGTCTACATAGCAAAATGTCTTTAAAAGTTTTATCCTCTGAAAGTTCAAGGTCTAGAGGTTTTATATTTGGTATGTAACATTGTGTAATTGTCCTCTATAAAGATTGTTCAAATGATGCCCCTGGGGTCAAAGCTGAGCACAAGCCGGTGCTCACATGATTTATATAGATTTAAATGGCAAAATGATTAAAAAATTATTCTCTGAAACCACAAGGCCCAGAGGTTTCATATTTGGTTAAAACAATATATCAAGACCTCGATTGGGATTGCATATGGGGTGCGTGGGGTGGGGTTAAGGTCAAGGTCACTGTTACTAAAAATAGAAAAACGGTTTCCGCTCAATAACTTTAGAACGCATTGAGATATTTTAATGAAACTTAATACATTGATGCCTTATATTGACACCTCGCATGGGGTGGGAGGGTCAAGGTCACCGTTACTAAAAATAGAAAAACGGTTTCCGCTCAATATCTCGAGAACGAATTGAGATGTTCTAATGAAACTGAATACATAAATACATTATTTTGAGACCTCAATTGGGATTGCATATGGGATGGGTGGGGTCAAGGTCAAGGTCACCTTTATTGAATATAGAAAAGTGGTTTCCGCTAAATATTTTGAGAACGCATTGAGCTATTTTAATGAAGCTTAATACAGAAGTACCTTATATCAACACATTGCTTGGGATTGCATATGGGGTGGGTGGGGTCAAGGTCACTTTACGGAAAATAGAAGAACAGTTTCCGCTCAATAACTTGATCAAGAAAGCATTGCGGTATTTTAATGAAACTTATTACACATATCTTATATCGAGACCTCACTTGGGTTTTCTTATGGGGTGGGTGGGGTCAAGGTCACTGTTATTAAAAGTAGAACAATTGTTTCAGCTCAATAACTAAAGAACGCATTGAGATATTTTAATGAAACTTCATACATAGATACCTTATATCGAGACCTTGCTTAACGTATGTGGTGGGTGGTGTCAAGGTCAAGGTCACTGTTAATAAAAATAGAAAAACAGTTTTCGCTCAATAACTTGAAAACCTATTGAGATATTTTAATGAAACTTCATTCATAGATATTATGTGAGCATCCTAGGGCCATTGTGGCCCTCTTGTTTCAAAATAAAGCTTACATTCTGAGGGGAATTTTAAGGTTGATGTAGGGCAGAAATATAAACCTTTTAAGCAGGGGAATGGGGCCGAAATTTGGCCCCAAATTGGCCCCTTAAAAAACACCGGAGGTGTACATTAAGATAAAGTACTTAATAACGCTATCCTTCGAAGAAGTGGGTGTATATTGCTTTGCACCTGTCCGTCAGTCAGTCGGTCTGGGAGTTTATTGCTTTGCAGCTGGCGGATGGTCGGTCGGTCAGTCCGAAGACCATTTCATTTTCCTCACGATATCTAGAGAACGCTTTGACCTACAATCATCTAAGTTGGTATGCTGGTTACTTGGGAGGAATGGAAGATGCCTGTTGATTTTTATGTCAACAGGTCAAGGTCACAGAGGCTTGTAACATGAAATTTGTTTCCGCACGATATCTAGAGAACGCTTTTACCTACGATCATTAAACCCCCACAAACAAGTTCAGGGGGGATATATAGGAGTGAGCTTGTTGGTCTGTTGGTTTTTAGTTTCTGGAAGAAAGGCTTGACATATTCAAATAATGTTTGGTACACATGTGTAACATAGTAGAATACAGGTCAAGTTTGATGTTGGTTACAAACAACTAAATTTTGACAGAGTTATGGCCCCTTTTGACTTAAAATTCCCCAAAAACCTGATTTTGGAATGATAACTCTAGAATGGCTTGACATGTTCAAATAATTCTTGCTATACATGTGTAGCATGATAAAATACGGGTCAAGTTCGACTTTGGTGGTTACAGAGTTAAGTCCCTTTATTTGACTTAAATTCCCTAAAAACATAGTTTCCTGCCAAAACTCAATAATGGCTTGACATATTTAAATTATTTTTACGCATTAAATACAGGTCAAGTTCGACCTAAGTTACAAACCACTATTTTTTTACACAGTTATGGCCCCCCCCATTTTTGACTTAAATTCCCGAAAAACACGGACAGTAACTCATGAAAGTCTTCACATATTTAACTTATTTTTGGTAGATAGGTCTAACATCATAAAATACAGATCAAGTTCAACTTTGGTTACAAACCACTAAATGTTGTCAGAGTTATGGCTCCAATTGAAAGTAAATTTTTCCAAATACACTGTTGACCATTCACAAATTAAAGCATTCTCTCTGTCCATTTCTTTCGAATGGATGCCATAGTTTTGTGACAAGGCCATTTTGTGGGGGTTTATCCGTCACTCATTAGGGCAATTCTAGTTTAAGTTGGTATGCTGGTAACTCGGGAGGAAAGGATGACGCCTATCAATGTGGAGGTCAAAGGTCAAGGTCACAGGGGCTTGTAACATAAAAACTGTTTTCTCTGTAGACCATTTTGTTTCCGCAGGATATCTAGAGATGTTTTGTCCAATTTGATGTTTAAATGAAACAGAAAACAGGTATCATTATATAATAGACTGTAAAAATTAATCCATAATTATACTCTATCTTTTTTTTAGCTTTATATTTACTTTCTAAAGCATCAACTTTAATTTCCTCCCCATGTGTTAATGTGCACATACAATATTTAACAAATCTCTTAACAATTGCACATATTGACGACTTGGCTGCAAGTCGGGGGGCATTCATGATTTACAAACATCTCTTGTTTTTCTCTAATTTGTTCATCATTACATGATGGAACGTCAGTTTTGGAAGTCCTGTGACCAAAACTGTAAATTACTCCCAAACTTCCCTTAATGCAAGCCCTGACAGATGATTATTGTATCAATAAATAGTCAATATAAGAAATCTATCCTTAAGACTGGCCATAGCATAACTTTGTGGGGTGAACAGATGGATTTTCAAGTAACTTGGCACAGGTGAAAAGAGTTGTGAGATGGATGATGAGAAACAGGCCCCTAGTTCCCAGGTCAAGGTTAAAATTCAAGGTTAAAGGTCAAATTTAAAAATGCAATCCCTAAGACATTGTCTGGAGCTTAATTGTGTCGTGCATGAAAAGATTGTTGTTCATATCAAGTTATTCACTGAAACAATCATAAACAAATGTACAATATTGAATTGTATATATTTAGGTGTGCAAGGAAATCTGGATGTATTTAAATTTAAGAAGTGAATGATACAACAATTAAGATATGTTTACATTACATGGTATAATGTATAATTAATGGTTTTGTAAAATTCTGGACAATTCCCCTTTTACCGTTGCAGCCACCATTCCCCAGATAGTGAATAAATACCACTGCCTGGCATTATTTCATATTGAAGCTGAAAATCAGGCTCAATTTGTTATGTGAACATGGAGTCAGATACGTGTTAAAAAATTAACTTTACCTATGACTTCTTTACCAACATACAGGTATATCCTTGAACAAATACAGAGCCAACAACCCAGAGATGGCCAAGACTGAAGCTGTAGTGTGGGATATCTGCAAGCAGGGGTTCCGAGCCCTCGAGCACATGGACAAGTTTGGCATCACCCACCTGGATATCAAACGTAAACACCTTCTGTGTTCATATTTATATAAACTATATGAGGCATGTCATGGGAAAACCTGGCTTAATGCATGTGCGGAAAGTGTAGTCCTGGAATAGCCTGTGCAGTCTGCACAGGTTTATCCATGACGGCACTTTCTGCCTACATTGGATTTAAGTTTAGAAGAGAATTTCTTAAACGAGAAAATATCATAAAAGAGGAAAGTGCCATCCTGGATAGGCTGATCTGGGATGACACTTTACGTACATGCATTAAGCCCGGTTTTCCCATGACATTTCTCATATGTCTTTGGTTATTTTTGTCCATGTGTTAAATTTATGTAGTGTTTAAATTTGCTCATAAATTTTCAGGGGTTTAGCTGTCGATCTCCAGTGTCGCCAAATGCGACAAAATTGCGAAAGTGGTGACAGTTTTGAAATTTGCGATTTTTTATTGCAGACCACATAATTTTGGTATGTGCAACAAAACTGGGTCAGATTAAGTTACCACAGAGCCTCCAAACATGGCCTAAGGGCATTGTTTGTTATCAGATCATTAAGTAGCCTTTTGTTGCAGACGACTGTGTCATGGTGTGAAAGCTTATCTCTGACATCACAGCATCAGTTTTCCGCTTGGTTAGGCACAGTCACACTCAATTGAAATCCAAATCAGCACTATTGATTTTTAATCTTGTGACTAGTTATGTTGTGTTATCATTTTATCTGCAATAGGGGAAATATCAGTTCAAAATAACAACACAGCTAGTAAAATGGATCAACTTGGGACAAGTGGTAAACATTCATTCCAAAACGAATTACTCCTAGCATAAAACTTCCAGGGATCATAATGAAAATGTTACGAGGCAAAATACTGAAGTCACAGGAATTTTGTTTCCGTATACCTGTTAAATGCTCTGCAAATGGTAATTAGTGTTATTAAAGGTGAAGAACTTCAAACATTTCCCATTTTTTGTTATGTTTTATGCTTTTAAAAATGGCAAATGGAAAACAACTGGTATACATCAACATGGTGCAAGGCAGACTACGGTATTTGCTAGAGTCAAACTCGTAAATTGCTATTGGCTTGCATCAAAATGCAGGATTCTGCATCAATTGAAATCCTTGACTCGTTATGTTGCTTTTCCCTAGATGAAATATTTTGTGTGTGATTGATTTTTATGAACGTTTGCAAAATATTTAATTACTGGAAATAAATGTATGAATTCTTGTAGCACAAAATGTGATCATCTCTGTCCAAAAGGATGGCTTTTGTCACATCAAGATAACAAATTTTGGATCTGCCAAGTTTGCCCATGAGCCAATGCAATGGGGGAATAACGTAGAATACATCTCTCCAGAACTGGCCAAACTGGTACTGCAGATGAGGTAAGTAGAACATAATATGGTGCTAATTTGTATGAGCACGTCTGTATTTAATAAATAGTCCCATAATGTGAGGTTTTGCATTCTGCTTCTTGTAGTAGCTCACTATTATGTTTGTACAAAAATCATGACACAGTTTATGTGTCGCCTAAAAAGGCGACATATAGGGGTAACTTTTGGCGGCATTGGCCGCTTCCTTTCAGTTTGTGCAGAAAATAACTACAGAAGTTTTTGTGCAATTATTATAAAACTTTCGGGACATCAGGCCTTTTTCTACTGGTCTCACGGGTCCGATAGTCGGACCTGTTCCCAAAAATTCCCAAATGTAAAAATTCTGTTGTTGTTTTTTCGACAATGAAAGTGAAAATATGATTTTTCAATACTTTGCAGCTGATTTTTTTCACACTGGCTTTACATTAAATTTTATCGTTGACATTGTTTACAAGGGAAGAACACTCTATTGCTGTGTATTAAAATGGATAACACAATGAAACATGATTTGTTTGTCCTCTATCATGATGAAATTCAACATGAATTACGGGCAAATATTTTGTTATTTACACAAGTGGATGTGTCAGTTAAAGGAAGGATTTAATATAAGGAGGTAAAGATTTCTCTTTACATATGTTCGCGACCTACGTAGTGTTGGCACTACACGATGTTTATTAACACATCATTCAAACTAAATAATGTAGACAGTAGATACCACAATTTTATTTTGGTGAAGTTTGTTAGATTTGGTGATGCTTTTTTATAAATATACACGTACTAGGAAATGAGACATGCATATATGATTAAAAACTCTTGGTTGCATAGCTTGATTTGGTATTTATCACAATTTAGAGTCAAATTAAAATTATTAGTGTTGTTAAAATCTTATTTATTGATTTAAAACTGCAAATTTCTTCATTATACTTACGATTTAGCGAAACAAATTTTTCCCAATTTTGACAATTTTCGTGAATTTTCCAATTTAACCAAGGTTCTTTTTCCCAAGAAGGTCAGAAAAAGGCCTGGACATGTTAGTACACATAAAATTAAGGTCAAGTTTGTTTTTCAGCATAATTGCTCTTATCGTACTTGAGTTATACCCCTTTAAAAAAGGGTCATAGTGAGGCTTGTGCAGACAATAACTTGAGGGGTTTTTGTGCAGTCATTATGAAACTTTAGGGAAGTGTTAGTAGGCATCAAAAAAGGTTGAGTTCGTTTTTTGGCACAATTACTGTTATTTTAGTTATGCCCACTTTTTAAACAAATATTTCAGATATGGCTTGTCCAGACAAGAACTTGAGACGTTTTTGTGCAATCATTATGAAAGTTTAGGGAAGTGTTAGTAGGCATAATAATTCTAGTTTCTACCACGGCACGCGGCTAGTAGTCCATAGATAAAGAAGGAAAAAAAAACTGGTTATTCTGCAACAATTTTTGGGCGCAGGTTAATGTTTTGAAAATAGTGTCGGAAATTAGAAGAAATTGTTCTGTAAAATGCACATGCTTAAATGCGCGATAACAAATTGTGACAAAAAAATCATTTTTGCATTATGTAGCTCAATGTAACCACATTTTTGTACTACATATTTTATACTTAAGTTCACAAAAACGTTTACGTTTTGTAAATATGTTTTTAATTTGCGCTTTTTGGCATGATATTTTCATTATATTATATTGATAAGTATTACGTCATTTGCTCAATGTTTATCAATAAAGCTGACGTCATTTTGAATTGTTATGATTTATTGACGTCACAGAAACGCTCGTGTGATTGCACTTCTCAGAAAATGGGCGGAGTATAGATAAATATAGTTCTCATTCATAACTTTAAAAAATACGAATTTTATATAAGATCGTGTTAGAATCGAAATAATTAGTGGGTAACAGTTTGTTAATGCGTTAATAACCTACGGTTTGTTGTTTTGATGCCTGTTATCAAACCAGGCTACTGCCCTCATGGTTAAATTCCTACGCATCGGAACTCCAAACCGTTGGTTTTTACCGCAACAACCAACAGTTACTCGTCAATTATTTCTAAATTGAACCATAAGTCACATTTTTTTGTACACTACATTGTTAGGAAATTCTGAAATCATTCATTCAAACTGCAAGAACCAAGAGTAAACTTATATTTTTACCCGTGTTTCATTCTATAGGTATTTTTAGTCCACTATAGGTGTTTATCCAGATTAGTTTGCCTTTTGTCCATCTGTCTGTCAGTCAGTCCATCCATCCGCAAGAAATGGATCCTGCGATAACTAAAAACGAACTTAAGATATTTTAATGAAACTTGTACATATAAACAGCAATGTGAGGATTATGCAAAACCTTTGATTTCAAAGGTCAGGTGCTAGTTACTGAAAACAGGGTTTTTTTAGGACCAATTTGGGGCCAAAAGTTGGCCCTATTCCCCTGCTAAAAAAGTATATTTTTTCCCCCTATATTTGACTTAAAATTCCCCTTAGAATGTAAGCTTTATTTCGATTTTTTTTTACTAAAATCGGACAAAAATTGACTAAGATAGAGGCATTTTTGTAAATAATCCAAGCAATTTTTCATCAAACAAAGTAAGTGGATAATCTAAATTATCATTTGTAGCAAAGCAATTGATTAATGTTTTATAACAAAGTAGAATATAAACATCTAATACTGCTTTTCGAAAATAAAAATCCCCTTTTGCCGTAAAATTCCCCATCTTAAGGGCCTCGCCAACTTTCCCCTTAAGGTGAAAAAAACACGATTTTTTATATCAATTATTCTGAATATAAGCAGATGAGAATGATCAACTAACCTGCAAATGGATAGAAAAAACCCCATATAAATTCGAAGAAAATGAAATGTCAAATGAAGAATCAAAAACATGTGTTGACTTTCCTTCATTTATCAGTTTTGTGTAACTTAAACCGACTGTTGCGTAAGCGTATACACATCTATATGGATTTTTGGCTGCACAGCCAAAACATTTTCTGGGATTAAAAACCAATTATGCATTTTACAACAATGGTTCTTCTTAATTTTTTTTTCTTATTAATTTGAAGTATGGGAAAATTAACTTTATTGGGTTGTTTTAATTTAAGTATGTCTGTTGTTAGATCGTACATACACACTTTAAGGGTAATTACAGGATTACATGTATGTAAAACCTTTTTTTTTTACCAGAGGTCAAAGGTCAGGTCACTGTTACTAAACATAGGAGATGCTAAATACTGCATTAACTCTAAAAGTACATAAGATATGATCATGAAACTTGGTATACCTATTAAGGGTGATTACAGGACTATGCACATCATGTCATTTTTCACCAGAGGTCAAAGGTCCACAAATTATTGATAGGGAGTTTTTACTTGAAGGGGACTCTTTGTATTGCGTGCAATACTGTAATAGCCTTGTATAATCATGTTTTATTACAGTATGTACTTTCATGTAGTAGTAATGGTGACTGAACACATTAAATTTACACTCCTGTATTAACAAAAATTAATTTCAGGCATAAAGAGTGCATCTTTGGCCTATCTGATGATGACATTACTGGAAAGTCAGACATGTTTGCATTTGCCCTGGTCGTGATGTTCATCTTCAAGGGCTACCACATTCTACGGAATGTCATCACCCAGGGCCAGAACTCATATGATGCCTTCCCGCCAGAACAGAGGCAGAATTTGCATATGGGTTTGATACTGCAGGTATAAATATGGTTATGTATCATTTTGTGTTTTTAGATCTCAACAAGCTTGATACTGCAACAAATTTTTTGTCCAAGAAACAGAAGGGTTGTTGGTCCATTTTAGGGTAGAATGCATGACTGAATGAGTGATAAAGGCTTCATTTTTCTGCTATTCTTACCCAAACTTGCTTAATGTGAGTATGACTGTGTTCTAAAATTTCTGCAATTAAAAGACAGATCAAACTGGACATGAAATAGTTATTGTCCTTTTTTCATGAAAAAATAACTGAGTTTGCTCACCTGAGCACAGTGTTTGTTGAACTATAGATATTGATGGACTGTCCTGCATTATCCGTCGTCCATAATTCTTCAACAATTGGCTTGCAGCCACTATAGAGACTTCACTTTTCATTCAATCTTGCACTGTTTGTATCACAACATGGTTTGATAAAGGGCCAAATCGGACCAGGAACAGGAGTTATTGCCCCTTTTTCATGAGGAATGGTGCAGAAATAGAATTAGTGCAACATGGAGATTCTTCATGTGATCTTGACCAACACAGCTTGTGTAGGACCAAAAAATCTCAGAATAAACCTAAGAATTGCCCAGATCAGAGTACTAACAACACAGTTTTGGCCTCTTGTTTGTGAGGATATTAATGAAAAAAGGCCTATGTTCATGAGATACTTTGTTTTTCACTAGGGTTGGCAACAATAGCAAATCATTAATCAATGAACCAGTGTCAGTGTTGAGTGGTAAACCACTTAGCTAGATATCATTTATAAATGAGACCTTAAATGCAAATATCATGCAATTATGTTCAGAACTGTGGTATGTTTTGATTGACTAGTCCTGATTGATGATATAATTATAATGATATGCAAATTGACAATTGTACCTTTGATTGGTAGTTCAGTCGGCTCTTGTGAGTCATTTTTGTGGGCGATGACATTCATTCAGATGGTCCTCTTGGTTTAGTTGTTTTGAATGTGCAAACTCCAACATGAATATGCAATTTGGAAGACACTTATGATTTAAATGATTTTGCCCTTATACAGCGTTTATATATTTTTGTTATGTGACAATTATGGCCATGTTTCTTCTTATTTAACGTTCTTTTTCCAGGTGGCCCAAATTGAAAACTTTGTGAAAATTTTCATCCCGGATGAATGTTCAACAAACATGAGGCTCCTACTCATCAATATGCTGGAGAACGACCCTTTTGAGAGGTTGTCAGCCAATGAGGCATTGAAGGCTGTTGAAGGTGGGTTGACTTGGGCTTTACCAATTGAGCCATGTCTTGGGACAACTGGGCTTAATGCATGTGCGTAAAGTGTCATACCGGATTAGCCTGTGCAGTCCGCACAGGCTAATCCAGGACGTTACTTCCCGTCTTCAGTTGATTATGTTTAGAAGAGACTTCCTTGAAACAGAAAATACCATAAAAGCAGAAAGTGTAGTCCTGGATTAGCTGCACAGGCTAATCCGGGATGACGCTAAGCACATGCATTAAGCCCGGTTTTCCCGCAACACGCCTTGATTAAACTTGACACCTAGATATGAAATAGTAGTACAGAATGTCTTTGTTTAACAACATGTTTCTCATGACTATGGAGGCCTTGTTTCATCTGGATATTGTGGCTTTTAAGTTCTTGCAAAAGTAGTAATCAGGCACATGAAGGCCTGGAGTGTGTTTTCTAGCTAATTAGACCAGTATACTCCTCCTGGCCTCTAGTTCATGATTGCTGTCTTGACTGGTTATAAATTTAAGTCAATTTAATTGGCTTGATGAAATTGTTAGTAATAGTAATTCATTTTAATGGGAAACTAAAACTTATTATACTCCCACAGATGAAGTTTAGGGGATGGGGGTTTATGAGAGTAAGCTTGTCGGTCCGTCAGTCTGTTTGTTTTCATAACTCAAGAAAGGCTTGACATATTCAACTAGTTTTTGGTACACGTGTTTAACATCATAATATACAGGTCAGCTTCGACTTTGGTTACAAACCACTAAATGTTGACAGAGTTATGGCCCCTTTTCGACTTTAATTATAGAAAAACACGGTTTCCGGGCAATAACTCATGAAAGGCTTCACATATTTAAATTATTTTAGGTACAGCGGTGTAACATCATATAGGTCAAGTTCGACTTAAAAACCACTAAATGTTGACAGGGTTATGGCTCCTATTGAACTTAAATTTTTCCAAATACGCTGTTAAACATTCACAAATTATAGCATTCTGTTTGGGTCCATTTCTTTCAAATGAATGCCATAGTGTTGTGACAAGGCCATATTGTGGGGTTATTTTCTTCACTGTTGTGACAATTCTATTCTTGAATGAAACGTAATGGTGTTTTTCTGTGTACAGATCTTGACAAGCAGGTGGCCAATGGTAAACAAAGATTGGAAAGGATCCGAGTGAAACCATCCGAGGCCAGACTACAGATACCTTCACTTTTTCCTGAAGAGACTGTTCATGGATTTGTACCAGGTAGGAATCATATTCTGAAAGGTTTTCGTAGAAAATATTAGGGAAACAAAATAAAAAATTGCTGATTCAAATGCAGGGAGTGTTAATGAACAATGCAACTACTTGTCTTTACCCTTAAGAAGCATAGAAGATGGATTTAATATAACAAATAAAATGAGTTGAAAACAGAATCAATATATTATTTTAATGTTCTGTGTTTTCATTTGTAATTATCACTTCACATAACTTTTTGGTGGTAATAATTGTATTTCCAGAGATTGCTGGTGAGTTAATGGAAAGCAATCATGGGCCGGTCAAGTCGGCCACCAAGGACCGGCTTCGAAAGAAAATTAACGACCCGTACACAAGGGGAGCTAAGGGAAGTGGTAAGGGAAGAACAGCCATGGAAACATCCCAGACAGCTGTAATGACACCACGGCATGTAGCCAGCAAGAAAATGCCATTGTCACCAATGGCCGGTATCAATGTATGTAGAAAAATAAGTTAAAAAAGCCAAGTTAACAACACCACGTCATCACACTTAACAGAAAATCTTTATTTTATTTGGCACTAACTATTTTATTTATCCCATTATATTAATCTTTGATTTGAAAATCAGTGAAAGAAAACACAGTGAAACGACGAAAAACAAAGTACGGCTAGAAAAAAATTACCTCATTACACTGCGCATGTAAGCTTTGTCTCACGTTGTTGAAATTTGTTTCACAAACAGGGTTTATTTCATTGATTCTCACACAATGACAGAATACAATACTTTAAATTCCTATTTACTGATGCCTCGTTAAGAATGTCAAAATGTTCTTGATTCTTTTTTGAATTGAATTTTAATTTAACAAAAACTTTTATTACCATGCAAATGATTGCATGTTCACGCTAATAAGCTTGCACTATCATTTCTTCAGGCAATTGTCGGTGTGACAGAGAGGAATGCCCCGATTGCACAGCCATCAGCAGACAACGATGCCACGATGGATACAGCAGCATCACCCATGATCGACATCCGTAAACGTCCAGCTTTGCAGTTTGAGTACCCGCCTGCAATGAGGGGGGTACGGAGGGCCGCCAGGGAGGCTATGCAGGTTGACTGCGTCCAGACCTGCAATGCTCCAACCACTGGACACGGTCAGGTGACTGGAGCCCAGTGGCAGCCCAATGACCAGGATATGAGGCGACTGGCAGAAGCGATCCAGAGAAATGGTGTACAGGTGTCACCAAAGGTAAATATCAGGCTTATTTTGGGTGCAATGTTAAGGAATGTTATTTCTACGGCCATTCTCCCCCCTACCTCTGATTCAAGTATGGTAGTTGTCAGTTATTTGCATAAGTATGTGCACTTGGTACTGGTAAACCTCTTAGATCGGCTAAGCTTGCCCAGGAAAAATGTGAGTAGGTTATCTGAACTCCGTGATAAGACAGAAATACTGTTAAAAACGGCGAAAAATCCAAACAAACAAAAATAAGGAATGTGTAAATATTTCTCCTGAGTTAACTTTTTGGAAAGTGCAGGATTTTAAAGATATTTTGTGAGGGGATGTTGTCTTCAAACCAATTTAAGCTGCTGTATAATCCCCATGGTTTAATAGTGTTTTTTATTTTTCCCATAGGTTAATGAGCAGATACAGAAGAGGTTAAAGTTCAATAAGCAGAACCAGGCCAGACGAGCTGGGATTGAAATGGAGACGGAGCAGAATGGGGCAGAAGCTTGCAATGTGCCGCGATTCGACAAAATCTTCTGATTTTGAATGTGAACTGTCAACTGAAACACTACTTCGGTTTCAGTGAAAATAATGGAAAATAGTGCTGAATTGTTTTAGAACTTGTGTGTCTAAGCTAATGTGCATAGCATGGAACAGATTTTTGTGTGTTTGAATTGTTACTTCATAATACAGGGAAAGATATAGGATCAGAACTATTAGGGTTCCTCAAAACAGCAGTAGGGTTATAGCTAATTAAAAGATGATTCAACAGTTGTCTGTTTTAAGGTTGGCATATCATTTCACAAAGGGTTAGGGGATGGGGTGGGAGCTATTATCAGGAACAACAGTGGCAGGTTTCAGAACCCTGGTATTTCAGCCTAAATCTTTCCCTTAAACATTGTTGACATGTAAATGTAGCGTCACTAACTAATCATATACATAAAAGTGGGCATCAGCTACAACAACAACAACAAAACATCCTTTCAGTCATTTTAATGCTTTAACTATTTTTCACACTTTTTCAAAGACATGCACCGAAATTTAGTTCTTAATGGTACATCATGTTTTTCAACCATTGAGGGAATGGTGAATGCACGTGAAAGTCTGTTACATAATCGGGATATTTGGGTGAAAGTTTAGAAATGAAGGCAAAAGGATTTTTCTCTAGTTTTATTTCGTGCATAAGTTATTGTTTTTTCCAGACCTTAAAAGAAGTGCAAGTAAACAATTGAACATGTTTTGATAAAAGTCAAATGTTGTAGAGATTTAAATACATTACTGTGATGGGTTTTTTAACAAAAATACCTTTCAAGGTTTGTGCCAGAATCAGTCTCAAACTTTTCTATTAATTTTCACCATGCAGTTCCACTTTCCATTACTTATTATCCCCAGTATATGTATTGTTGACTATAATATAATACTAATCTTGATTGGTTGTCGTGTGATAGATATGGAAAGATTTATGATCAAATTGGGCTCAGCGTATTAGGGAGGGATCATAGCGAAATAACACGGCCATTTGTTAGTTTACAGGGCCATTTGTTAGTTTACAGGTCGTCATTTACATTCCATAAAGGTTTGATTACTGATATCGTATTATAGATCTTTCCAACTACTAGTATACTTCATTTCATGCATTTCTTATTCATGTTGTTTCATCCGACTATAATATCAGTTGAAGATTTTGTAAATCATTTTGGACAAAAAATTGTTAAGTGTTCCCTTTATAAAAGGTTCATTTATATTTGAACTACATAGTATTATTTTTTGTGATTGAGAACCTATGAGACCATCAATGCACTGGAAATTTGTTAAACACGTCTGTGTCTAATGTGATTGAGAACCTATTAAACCATCATTGCACTGGAAAATTGTTAAACACGTCTGTGTCTAAATTGCATTGTACTGAATAAATGGGGAGTGTTTGTAAATTTTGTGTTAGTGTGGTTTTGTTTTCTGAATTTGTAGGGTGTCCATTAAAAGATTTACAATTACCGACCATTAAACGATTTATAAATGAGCCCAATCAGATCCAATACTGCATCTGTGATTATTGCATGACAAGTCCGTACATTTTAATTTATACTTTAATGGCGAAAAATCCAGGGCAAAATAAATGGGTGTTGCACCTTGTTGGTTCTCCCTCTGATCCGTGGGTGACCCTCGACCAAATTCCTTCAAATTATTTAGATTTTGGGCGGGACATTTTTAGCTCGACTTACCGAAGAAAAATTCGAGTTACTGTTGTCTCTCTGTCGTCAGCGTCTGCGTTAGTTATTTGTATTGGGTTAGTTTTTGTGGCGCCTGAAAAGGCGACATATAGGTGCTACTTTTGTCGGCGGCGGCGTCCCATTTCGCATGTCTGGAGCATAACTCTTAGACTATTAAAGCTATCAACATGAAACGTCATAGGTAGATAGATCTCATTGAGGGGAAGTGCAGTGCTCAAGAACCGTTACTCTGCACCTCATACTTTTCGAGTTATTGCCCTTTGTTTATTTTCATACTTAATTTTTGTCCGAAGCATAACTCTTAGACTATTAAAGCTATCAACATGAAACTTCATAGGTAGATAGATCTCATTGAGTAGAAGTGCAGTGCACAAGAACCGTTACTCTGCACCTCATACTTTTGGAGTTATTGGCCTTTGTTTATTTTCATACTTCTTTTTGTCCGGCGCATAACTCTAAAAAGACTATGAAAGCTATCAAAATGAAACTTCATAGGTAGATAGATCTCATTGAGGAGAAGTGCAGTGCACAAGAACCGTTACTCTGCATCACATACTTTTGGAGTTATTGCCCTTTGTTTATTTTCATACTTAATTTTTGTCCAGAGCATAACTCTAAGACTATGAAAGCTATCAACTTGAAACTTCATAGGTAGATAGATCTCATTGAGGAGAAGTGCGTGCACAAGAACCGTTACTCTGCACCTCATATTTTCGGAGTTATTGCCCTTTGTAAATTTTCATACTTAATTTTATGTCGCATTGTTGGTTTTGATTAGTCTTTTCTTTGCAATTAGCCAGAATGCAGTGCTTTTGAAGATTTCAATAAATCGGTTTAAAAAAAAATTGAGCATTAACCTAAAGTGCTTCTTCATTTGGATTCACGTGTGCTATCCGGCGTTAGGCGACACATCAGACTCGCGGAGTTCTAGTATGGTTAAGTTTTTTGTATAGTCCATTTCTCAAAAACTATAAAAATTATCCATTTGAAACTTTCAATACTTGTTCACTATAAAAAGGGTAACTCATTACAACAAGGCAGGTAACCCTGTGATTTGTATTTTCAGACTTATCTGCCCTTGTTTGGACTAACAACTTTGAATATTTTGACATAAGTTTGTTAAACATTAAATTTCTCACTATGAAAGAAACTCAAGATATTTGTTTATGGTGCAGACTCCTTTTCTGAAGACATGAGGAGGTAACTCTTACAAGGATTTTGTTGGAGTTATAACCCTTTTGTCAACTCACAATTTTCGCATTCGGTCAAATTTCTCAATACCTGTATGAGGTATTGACTTGAAACTCAAAGTACTTGATCATAGTGATGAAATTATTGTATAGAGAAGAGGAGGTAACTTTTATCAAGGATTTCGTTTGAGTAATTGCCATTTTTTCAACGGGAATATTCGCTTTAGGTCAAATTTCACAATAACTATATATTGACTTGAAACTCAAAATTCTTGATCACAGTTATGAACCCATTCTGTAGACAAGATGAGATAACTATATCACGGATTTTGGTGGAGTTATTGTCCTTTTTCAACTTAGACTTTTGGTTTTGGTGAAATTTCTCACTATCTATACGAGTTATTGACTTTAAACTCAATATACTTAATCACAGTTATGAACCCATTTTGTAGACAAGATCAGGTAACTATATCAATGATTTTAGTGGAGTTATTGCCCTTTTTCAACTTAGAATTTTAGCTTTTCTCAATATCTATTAGAGGTATTGACTTGAAATTCAACACACTTCATGACAGTGATGAACCCATTCTATTAACAAAATGACAGACTACTATCAAATACGAGAAAGTCGAGCGTCCAGCACCCGTATGCGGTGCTCTTGTTTTCTTTATATGGCTTCATGTATACCGAGAACGTTTCAAATCTTCTTGTCTAAAGAACCACTTGCTGGAGTTCAAAATAATTTAACAAAAATGTTCCTTGTGTGACCAAATAAAGATTTATCTTTGCTCTTCCAAAAATTGCACTAAAACAGGTATGTCATGTGACTTCTAAGAAAATGCATCAGGCCTGAATGCAGACACCGGTAGAAAGCAGGGTTCCGGCACTTATATTTCGACAAAAGCCCCATACCACAGTAAAAACACCCCAAAAGTTAACCTTTCAATGTAGCCTCCAATGAAATACCCCAAAAGGTTCCAGACACACATGGGTATTAAGAAATAACAACAAAAGGCATGTCTGAGATTGCTAAATTGCTTTTATACCAGAAGAGAAAAGGAACTCTTTTAGTAATAGGCCCTACTTTCGAATGGACCACGGAGGAATACACACTGATTTACAGGTATCAAACATTGCATTGTATCTCCTACTCGATATCGGTAGCCATATTAACGTGTGTATGCACGATCTTAAAACAGTTATAGTTTCATAATCAAATAAAGTTAATTTAGCATATATTTCCATTTACGGTATTCGACCAATCATTCGCTCATTAATTTCCGTGTAATTTCGACGAAATTTGCTCAACTGACATCGGTGCTATATCAAACAATTATTAAAGCCATGATTGTTGTGTAAATTCATATCTGTCGGCCTGGTCCGTAAGTAGAAACTATTGTAGAACTGTGTACTGAAAACTATTTTCAGTGATGCTGCTGGTCAGAAAAGCAAACACACATTCAGTACGATGGGCGACATGTTTGATGGTGACCAGGCTGTCAGTGTTCAACCAGAGGCATCGCCAGTAGCAGTCGTATTCCCATATTAATCAACAGCTGGGCGCGACCAACTGATGTTCAAAAATGAGAAGGCCAGAAACATTGATTCTCTGGGTTTTCTTGCCTATACTGACGTGATACAAATACTATGGCAAAAGACATTGCTGGCTCCAGCTTATGTACCCATGAAACATGTAACTGTGAAGGCACGGACAGTTTTGTTTTAAGCATTTATGGTTTAACATGTAAATATAATGGATGGGCAGCCCTATGTTACAGTTGGAACAAGGAGATTGGAAACGTTTATAGCACAAATTAGCAGATTTTTTTTTTAAAAACAACAATTTTTTTAACCCAGTAAAGTTCATGATGAGCATGGCCTGGAACGTTTTAAATTTTTTGATGAAAATGTATTAATACAGTGAATATCGGTTTTGTCTATCATGTAAATATTGATTGCATTTATAAAATGTAGTAGATGTTAATTTAGTTAATACAACTCTTTTGTTCACACTTCTAGATTATGTGTTTTAGACTTTTTTTAATTTATATTGTTTTTTGGAGAATATACAATGATAAAACAAAGTTTAATTTGAACGTCTTATGTTCAAAAGTTTTAACTAACTTTATATATTGCTTATATTTTGTAGCCAAGAAGTTTTGAAAGTATTATCGGAGTATCTTTCTTAGGTTCTTAATGATTATTGAAAAAGATTAACAAAAGGTATTTCTAGAAAAAAAAATCCGGCTTAATTTTTTATGGGGGTAGTGTTAAAAAACTTAAA
The DNA here is from genome assembly GCA_027627225.1 of Congeria kusceri. Taxonomy (NCBI): domain Eukaryota; kingdom Metazoa; phylum Mollusca; class Bivalvia; order Myida; family Dreissenidae; genus Congeria; species Congeria kusceri. Next base: position 62,964,847 of record CM051034.1, read on the forward strand.
ATCTTAATTTATCAAATTTGCATGGTAAAGTTTATTTATTTTGCCTTTATTTTGTAGCTTATACTCCAAGAATAAACTATATCATGGTTTAGATTCAGAACATGCATAAAATAAGCAAGTTTATCACATTTTGTTTATGGCTTTCAAAAAATGAACAGGAAAATTCTCATCGATGATAAATGTAATTAGCAATATGAGTATATATTACTTCCATATGAATTCATTCAATAATAATTGTTGATTATGTTCATAATATGTGTTCAATGTACGATTCATAAATGTATATTTATATGGAGTTTATGAAATATTAATAAAGTATTTCACTTGAAAAGATGCTTATAGCTTGTCAGTTTTTGATGTGTTTAGCAAATTAATTAATTAACTAACTATATCTGACAAACTAAACGGTAAAATCTCCTAAAATTTTGCAGAAGAGTCCAGATATTGATGCCCTCCAAGAAAATAATATGATTTGTAGGGTTCTAGACATTGAGTATGATGGGTTGAATACCTTAAGTATGTCGACCAATTATTCGATTATAGAATACATGATTTTTATAATTTTGAAACATTTTGTTACGTATACGACATACCGATAAATAATTTTCTGATGTACTACTCTTTAATAAAAAGTATTCCACTAGATATAAAATCTCAAATACTAGTAGAAAACACACCATGTGCACAAACCGTTTTCATTCAAAAACATGTTATCAACTAAAAAATCAAATAAATTAATATATAATTTACATATCCCAACATTTAATGAACCATCGAAAATACAAACTAAATGGCAAACAATTTTCTGAAAATGTGAACTGCATTGGAAAAACATATACACAATAGCATATAAAGCAACAATTAATACCACATTAAGAAATTTGCAATACAAATACATAAACAGAATAATTGCAACAAATAAGCATCTTTTCAAATGCAAACTATCAAACACAAACTGATGTGAATTTTGCAGTGAACACACGAAATCAATTCAACACTTATTTTGGGAATGCAGTCATATACAAAACATCTGGAATCGATTAGCAACATTTTTAAACAGCAAATCTTTCAATATTAATTTTACTTATGTTACAGGTTCTATGTCGTTGGAATTGTATTTATAACGATTCAAGAACACGTTCAATGTTTTTAATTCTCCAAACAAAGTTTCATAAGGACAAAGCCTGAAATGAAATAACATTATATAAGCAATATAAATTAATTATGTATTATTATATTAGAAGGTTAATAACACAGTTCATTACAACTCAATACATAATATCATCTAACACAAATATTCCAATTATTCATATATAAATATAAAACACTTAAAAGACAGATACAGATGTAAAAATATATTAATATCACAGGAATATAAATTCACTGTTCAACTGCTAAATTACTTCAATGGCAAAAATTGATACAAATCAAGATCTATATTGTCCCAATCAGGAATATGAATTTTACTCAGAACTAACTAAACCCAGTTTCAATCAATCTCTAAGATATGTGTTCACCATGTATCAGACAATTATCCAATCAGTACTAGCTCAACAGTGTTAAGAATTAAAAACAGTTAAAAACACTACACACTGTGTGTTACATAGGTAACATACTCCCTCCTCCAGGAAATATTGTCTCCTGGCAATACAAAACAAAAAAAAAATAATACATACATTACAAATATAAACTATTGATATATTAAGAAATAAAGTAATACTTATTTCTACATCTATATCAGAATTACATTTAAATAATCATGCAAATATGATTTATAAATAATGCATAACAATTTAAATACCAAGTAGTAAATGAATTTAGTCACTTACTTAATCGAAATGATGTACACAATGATTCAATTTGATTCACAGTCAAACAAAAAGGTGTATATACCCATTATCGAGACTCCATTTCACAGTTCATAATAAAACAATTATAAAAACAGTGAATCACACACAATATTCTTCCTGTTTTACATCAGCAATGATAGGACTGTAAACCCAATTACCGTATCTTTCAGGGAGTTTTCTTGTTCTCCCAGGCATAGGGACAGGGGTCGGACGTAGAGCAGATGAGTCTAACACAGACTCTGTATGTACAAAACTATTCGTGGAAATACTATGCTCTATATTTGCATCACGTGGAGGGGAATTAGAAACTCCAGATTGTCTCGTAATAGGGAGAATGACCTTCCTACGCTGAGGAATCACATACACTGAAACATCGGAATCTGATTCAGATTCAGAAGTGCAACTGAATATATCAGATTTTGAGATCAATCTGTTTCTTTTAACCATTGGTTTCTCGATTTTGGCATCACTGATGACATCATCTGCAATTGGTAAAGCATTAAACTGCAACAACATATTACGATGAAGTTTTCTTTTAGGTCCTAACCCATCTGCACTTTGTACAACGTAAATTGGTAAATCAATGTTGGGAATAGAAAGGACTTTGTACGGACTGTTTTCCCATTTGTCAGACAATTTGCCAACATAAATCAAACCTACACACCTTACCAAGACAAGATCACCAACTTCCAATTTGCAAGCTGAAGCCTTTTTATCATAATGATCTTTTGCCTTATCTGCAGATTTTGAAGCATGACCTGAAGCAATTTAAGCAATTTCTAAACGTTTACGTAGTTCTTTCACATAAACAGTTTGTCAGAACTCTGCTGTTCATTCGAATTCAGACCAAAGACAACATCGATTGCCAATTTGGGATGCCACCCAAACATCAAGAAATGGGGTGAATAACCAGTCGAATCACTCCTAGTGGAGTTGTACGCCTGCACAATTGGACCTATATAAGACTTCCAGTCAGACTTTTGATGAGGTTCTGGTGTACCCAACATTTTAATCAGAGTCTGATTGAAACGTTCGCAACTTCCATTACCCATAGGATGGTAAGGAGTAGTGCGTGTTTTGGTCACACCTGCTAAATTGCACAGTTCTTTGATAACTCTGCTCTCGAAATTCCGTCCCTGATCACTGTGTAATCGCTCTGGAAAAGAATAGAAACGAATGAAGTTTTCATAGACAGCTTTTGCGGTAGTTACAGCTGTTTTATTTCTGCAAGGCACAGCTTGAGCATAGCGAGTAAAATGATCTGTAATGACCAATACGTTCTCGATATTGCCTTTAGAGGGTTCTAACTTTAGAAAATCAATGCACAGAAGTTCTATTGGGTGTGTAGTTTGAAATGGGACTAACTCTGCAAGTTTCAGCGGGGATTTCCTACGAATGCAACGATCACAATGCTCGATACGATTATTCAAATCATTTTCCAAACCAGGCCAATAGAATCGCTGTCTTGCCAACCAGAGAGACTTCTCTTTACCAGGATGGCCAACTTCTTCGTGAACACCATGCAAAGCCATATCACGGTAAGACAAAGGTACAACTAATTGTTTTATGCCATTACCATCTAGAGTAGAAGAACGATACAGGATTCCATTTTGCATAAACAAACTGTTCCATTCTCTTAAGAATTTTTGAACAGAAGGACTCTCCTGACTCAACATTTCTCCTCTGGGACGAGAATTACTACTCAGAAGGTCAATAACCCTTTGCAATGTGATATCATTGGCTTGGACTTTCTTCCAATCGATCTGATCAGTGTTCTGAAAATCATGTGATACCTTTTCTGCTTCAGGAGGAACACTTGCTGTAGCCACACAATCTGCCAATGCCACATCCGCTTGTACACCGGAACACACAGCTTTGATTACATCTGGAAATATCTGCTGAGGAATGCGAGACAAACCATCAGCATCTGCATTCAACTTCCCAGGTCTGTAGGATATAGAAAAGTTATAATTCGACAATGCTGCTATCCAACGATGACCTGTAGCGTCAAGCTTTGCAGTGGTCAACACAGGTTAACGGATTGTTATCAGTGACCACTTCGAAAGAAACACCAGCTAAATAATCCTGAAATTTTTCCGTGACAGCCCACTTGAGTGCCAAGAATTCAAGTTTATGAGCAGGTTACTTCTTTTCACTGTTCTTAAGACCACGACTAGCATAAGCGATCACCCGCTGCTCACCATTCTGAACCTGATACAAAACAGCTCCAAGGCCAGAAGTAGAACTGTCAGTGTGCAGAATAAAAGGTTGTGTGTAATCTGCATAGGCAAGGATAGGGGCAGATGTAAGACATGAAATCAAGGTATCAAATGCCTTTTGCTGTGCTGCTGACCACGCCCACTTGCAAGGAACCAACTTTTTACGTCTCTTCGATGGTTTATCATTCAGACAATGACCTTTCAGAAGAGAATTTAAAGGCTCAACTATAGAAGAATAACCTTTGACAAACCTTCTGTAATATCCGGTAAAACCCAGAAACTGCCTCAACTCTTTCACATTCTGGGGCACAGGCCAGGTTCTGACTGCTGCAACCTTTTCTGGATCTGTATGAATCCCTTTATCTGAAATGACATGACCAAGATATGAAACTGAAGACATGAACAGTTCACATTTTGAAGGTTTCAGCTTCAAACCATGACATTCTAGCTGAGAGAGCACGGAAGAAAGCCGTGTCAAATGCTCATCAAACGTACGAGAGAAAATCAAAATGTCATCGAGGAACACTAGACATTCTCGGATATTAAGGTCTCCCATACAACGCTCAGTCAATCTTTGAAATGTTGCACACGCGTTAGTCAAACCAAAATCCATACGATTCCATTCATAGAATCCAAGATTACCAACAGAAAAGGCAGTGTATGGTTTGGATTCCTCCTCAAGCTCAACATTCCAATAGCCGGAACGGAGGTCTAATTTGGAGAACAAGGTAGCACCAACTAAACAATCAGTAATATCATCAAAACGAGGCAACATGTAAGCATCCTTTCTAGTTTTGGAATTCAACTGACGCCAGTCTATACAAAAACGCAAACTGCCATCTTTCTTACGAACAAGAACAACATTACTCGAGAAAGGACTTTCAGAGTGACGGATCACACCTGCATCCAGCATCTCTCGTATGTGCTGTCTCACCTCCTCGTACATCCCATGAGGGATTTTCCTGTAAGGTTGTTTGAAAGGTTTTGGATCATCTAAAACAATTTTGTGTTTTAAGATATCAGTGCGACCTATATCAGTAGGACCAGTGGAAAATACCTCTTTGCAGTTACCCAGAACTTCATACACTCTTTGAAGTTGTTCAGGAGACAGATTTTCTTTGTTGATCTTGATTCCCAAATCTGAAATAGGAGAATCATGACAAGGCATCTGTTTGGGTAATTTAGATGAAAGATCTTCAATGACTGAAACTTCAGAAAGTTTACATATGTTGGTTTTTGGAGCAAAAGTGATACACTTGACCGACAGATTGCACACACGAACAACAACTTTTGTGTGTGAACCGGACTGTTTCAACTGAATTACCCTGGGGCAAACTGTATAGTTTGGATTGCCACATTCCAAATTTTCTGTTACGACCTGTGAAATATTGTGATTAATATTTCTGGCAATACAGTTGATATTCTTAGTTTCAAATGGTCCAAGTTTTAAAGACTTTTTACCTGACAGCTTAGCATTGAATTCGATAATGTGCAAACTATCGATTGCTATTTGCCACTCTTCAGGAACATCTTGTGATTGGATAGTATCACGGACAAGTCAAATGATGTTTGTACCCAAAATCACCGGACATGAACAGTTGAATTTGTTGTCTGGGACAACCAAAATTGGTGCATAAATAGGTGACTCCAAGCATGACATTTGAAGTGAACATTCAATATACCCAAGATAATGAATTCTTGAACCATCAGCTGTAGAAACTTCTAAACCAAGGTTTTCAATATCAAAAATCTCTGGTTTGTCTGATAATTTCATGTAAGCTGATTCAGAAATAGTAGAAACCATAGCACCAGTATCAATGAGACACTTCAATGGTTCACCATTGATCATCACCATAGAACTATTCGACACACCAACTATTCTATCAGCAAGGCCATTAGACTCACCTACCCCCGTTTGGCCCATAACAGGGGCGGTCACTCTTAGCGACTGCGACTGGAAATTGTAGCCACGACCTTTGTATGAGTCCATGCCCCTGCCTCGACCAGGGTTGTTAAACGGCCTGGATCTGTTGTTCTGAAACGGAGGATTCTCAACTCCTTGTCCACCATGTGGCTGAGAAAAAGAAGGAGCATGCATTGATTGCTTTTGTGATATAAAACATTATAAAATCTGATCCAGTTTAGAACTATATCTGGCATCAAGTCTGGATTCAACCGCCGAAATCTCATTCTTCAAAGACAATTCAAGTTTTGAAAGTTTTGAGTCAATAGATTCTCCTTGATCTGAAACAACAGAAGATGCATGGCACTGTTTTGTTTTAGAAGAGGATGACTGAGAAGAAATACTTATTTCCTTGTCAACCATACGAATCTCTCTGAGTAGAACATTGAAGTCAGTGATTGTGTCATACTTGTGTCTGGTCTGAGACTTCAACTTCTCTGAAAATAAAGAGGTCCAAAATTTGTGTCTTAACAGATTATTTTTGGCATCTTTTGTCAAATGACCATTTTCAATGGCAACTTGCAATAATGTTTCAAGACGACAAGCAAAAGAAGTAATAGATTCATCATGTTTCTGAACAGTATTAAAAATTTATTGCATCAAACTGCCCTTGGTGGAAATATCACCAAACATAGCATCTAATTTGGTAAAAACATCTTCCACAGAAGCAAATTCACCAAGAGGAATATTCAGTTCACGTGCAGAACCTCGGACAGAACGTCGGATAGCTTGCATTAAAACATTTTCTGTGATATCTGGATCATTCAGACAACATCTAACTTCAAAACGCCACTCCTTATAAGCGACATCGCCTTTTGGTAATGGTTCATCACCAGAGAAACAAGGTAATTTGGGTATAAAAGGAGCAATACTGTACCTTAACCCATGATCTACCTGACCATTGATTTCTGGAGTAGATGTGTTCAGAAATCCACGCCCCCTTCCGACTACTTTAGGGGTCTGTAATTTCTCAAAATTACTACCTTCAGCCATCGTGAAAGTAACAATTCAACAATTATATATAAAACAACTGCAAATTGCAAAAAAATTTGAAATGATATGGACACTATTAAAAATTTACACCAATTTTCCCACATTCAGCAATTTACTCACATAAAAAAATATCCCACAAAAACGGACAATAAATATAATCTTTAGAAAATAAACGGACTATCTTAAATAACAAAAGTTACAATCTATAAGCAAAAATTAAATAGTAATGAAAAAAAAAAAACAAAAAACTACAACTTTTGCAAGTTGGTATAAATACTATCAATAAAGTAGTAATGTTATGAAATTTAATTCATGATAATGCAAAATTTATTCTGCTTTTATAAATGGTAATCTATAATTAAATAAGCAGCACTTACTGAGATATATCCTATTGTATAGTCCTAATCCAAATAAACACAAGCACAAACAAAATCACATTCACTAAGAAATTTCACTGTCACAAGTATACAGTCTATACAGTATGTGTTGAAGACATCTGTTAATGACTTCTTGGCGTGGTCCTTGGTATGGAAAGTTCTTGGCCCGTCTATGACGTCCGAATAATCCAATGCACAGCCAACGTAATGTTCAAATATCCATGCCACACAGGAATTATCTGGGTTGGTGATCGGGATACACACCCACGATTAATGGTCAGCACACACGGAGATCGATCGTGATCAAGGTACTGCATACGCCCACCAGCGTGTAACCTCAAGGTATAACGTCTGGTGTTAGTTACAACAACAGCAGCACTGCAGCAGTAGTGACGTGTTAAACATCTGGTTAACAGAAGAAAGAATAATCTTCAATGTAGACTGCGAAGACTTCCGGATATAGGCAGCCTATGTAGGTGCGTGCCCGTCCTCCTCGTCTACAACTCTGTCTGGCTTTGTAGAAGTGGTCCATTTGTTACAGGTTCTATGTCGTTGGAATTGTATTTATAACGATTCAAGAACAAGTTCAATGTTTTTAATTCTCCAAACAAAGTTTCATAAGGACAAAGCCTGAAATGAAATAACATTATATAAGCAATATAAATTAATTATGTATTATTATATTAGAAGGTTAATAACACAGTTCATTACAACTCAATACATAATATCATCTAACACAAATATTCCAATTATTCATATATAAATATAAAACACTTACCAGACATATACAGATGTAAAAATATATTAATATCACAGGAATATAAATTCACTGTTCAACTGCTAAATTACTTCAATGGCAAAAATTTATACAAATCAAGATCTATATAGTCCCAATCAGGAATATGAATTTTACTCAGAACTAAACCCAGTTTCAATCAATCTCTAAGATATGTGTTCACCATGTATCAGACAATTATCCAGTCAGTACTAGCTCAACAGTGTTAAGAATTAAAAACAGTTAAAAACACTACACACTGTGTGTTACACAGGTAACACTTACCTTACGATAAGTTTTGGAGTACAAGGAACTTCACAAGGAATTAAGACTATAAACTATATAATCATAATTATGAAATCATTCATATTTCATGTGAAATGGAAGAAACAGTTTCCAACTTTTCCACATTTTATACTGTATCTAAAACTACGTATCAAAACAGAAAAAGAGATAGCCTTTGGAAACGATACATTACCTGAATTTGAACCAAAGTTGCGAAATCTAAGAGATGTAATAGATGAGATCAGTCCACATGTGACAATCTCATGTATGGTACTTTTTTCCTTTTGATTATCTAATTAAGTAACCAGTCCTTTATTATCAATACTTTGTAAATCCCAAGAAGGTTATATGTATATATTTGCATACTATTGTTTTGAGATAATGAGATTTAGATGTGTTAACGTGTATAACATGCATAAACTATTTATGCAATAAACTGCATACTAATAATAATAAATAATAATAATAATAAATCGGCAGTGACACAGTACGTGTAAGTCCTCGTCAGATTTTGTTTTTATACAACGATGAAGTCGACAAGACTATTCCATTCTTTTCTATTTATATATGCAATCCGCTGAAATAGTATCTTTGAAACTCTGGACTGGTATTCACAAAGATCCTAAGGGCAATCTTTAGTTGTATTTATATGTGAAAATTTCAGATCACAATTACAATGTGAAATCCAGCGATTTCTGTTTCCAAAATGGTAAAATGTGAAAAATCCAAGCAATATTTACTAGTTTGGAACATTTTATTGTAAAATTGCAAATACATGAAACCGCCAGAGGCACAAGGAAATTGAAGAATTTCACAAACGGACTAAAGGTTTTCGTAAGGAGCTTTTATATCTTCAATTGTAACATGCACTCCATTGTATATGTATTATGTACGGTGTGAAAGTGCTGCATGGACCTCCACACACCTTTTGACGATGAAATAATTATAAACAAAGTGAAACTCAAGCTGCGAGAGAACTCTTATTATCAGCAGGAGGTCCTTTATTTATGGCAAGTGACCAATTGCCAAAACAACACGGCATAATAAAACGAGAGCACCGCCTACGGGTGCTGGACGCTCGACTTTTTTATATTAAATAGTACTCCAGGCTTTTATTTATAGAATAAGTTTATCACTGTCATGAAGTATTTTACAGTTCAAGTCAATACCTCGTATAGATGTTGAGAAATTTGACCTAAAGCAAAAAAGTATAAGTTGAAAGAAGGCAATAACTCCACCAAAATCCTTAATATAGATACCTCCTTTTGTCTACAGAATAAGTTCAGCACTGTGATCAAGTACTTTAAGTTTCAAGTCAATATCTCTTATAGATAATGTGAAATTTGACCTAGAGCGAAATATGTAAGTTGAAAAAAGGGCAATTACTCAAGCAAAATCATTGAAAGAGTTATCTCTCTTGTCTGCAGAATGGGGTCAGCGCTATAAACAAGTAAATTGAGTTTCAATTTAATGTCTCTGATAGTTATTGATAAATTTTATATTTACCAAAAAAAGTCAAAATATGCTAAGTTGTGGGTCCAAACAATGGCACATAACTCTGGAAATACAAATCACTGGGTTACCTTCCTTGTTGTAATGGAGTACCCTTTTGATAGTAAACAAATATTGGATGTTTCAAACGGACATCTTCGATATAGTTTCTGAGAAATGCACTCTGACAATAAACTAAACCAAAAAACTTAACTAACGTATACGCCGACAATGACGCAGACAACAGGGCAACGACAATAGCTCGACTTTTTTTCTTCGAAAAGACAAGCTAAAAGCACATAACACACACCAACACAAATGAATCAACTGGGGTCTCTGCCTTGGAACGGTAAATGCAAAGCATTTGGGGTTTAAACCGGTTTGTGGGTGCCCGAACCTTACACTAGGCCCAGTAATATTCATATGAAAAGTGTAAAAAGAGATTAACCACATAGAATTGCAACTCAAATTCAACAGCAATAAAAGAGAATAATTATTCAATTTAATAACCATTTATTTACGCAATGGCGAGATGCAAACCTGAGCTTCAGAATTGCAACATTCTGAGCCACGATGAAATGAAAGAAAAAACAAGTATCAATTACATCTCTTCTTTTTAAAAAAGATTTAAAGACAGAAGGTTGTCAGATTTTCAGATCATCGTCGTGCAATTTCAGGAAGAAGCTATAATGTTAGGTGTTAAAAGCGATATTAGATCTAGACAGCTTTGTTGTTAATATCGAACTGACCAAAACATGTACCACTATTCTACATTAAAAAAGTATTCTTACTGTCCTCATTAATTGAAAATAATGTCGAACTTAATGAACGTGAATATGTTTACATCACACCAGGCAGTAAAATATTAAAGACGTTCGCAACAATTGTTTCCTTTTTTTTTCCAACGACAGATTTTCTTTAAAAAAAAATGCACAAACATGTGTCGATATATCATAAAACTAAAACGATCTTAAAAAATAGGGGTCATCGGCCTTGTTCCGGAAATATTGGGGTTTAAATACGGTACTGTCGAAGCTCTTTTCTCAGTTTGTGTGACTATTTTTGTGTTTTGTTTAAACATCAGTGCAAACTATGTTTAAAGGATTTTTGTTTTGTGCAAATATATACATTTGCATAAAAATTTAACTTGATCATGTGCCATATATGATGATCATGTAAACTTCTATTTGGTGATATTATTACAAAATGATTTAATAAATCCAAATATTCTTGTGAAGTAACAATGCAAATATTACTTTAATAATTTAAAGTGCTCTTTACAGAGACATTTGGTGTGTTCTTTATTGACAGTTGTGATTGAATCATTGTCTGCATTTGGTTTTTGTACATTATATAATTGTTAAATTGTCTATTTGTTGAATGTTGAGACCAATATAGATGTGTTGTGGTTTTGTGTAATAGTCAGTGGTTGAGTGGTTGGTGTTTTGTGATTTAATATTGATCATGTTTCATTTTAATGATCTGTCATACAGCTAATACTGACAAGGAAAAGCAAGATTAACTCTTTAATATTTTCTCTTTATCATAAGGTTTAAAAATGCCGAGGTTTAAGTTTAACTATTGTGGTTGTACCTTCGTACTTTAATTGTTTATTTGCCATATACATGTTTTTATTTTCATACAATTACGAACATAAGAAATTATGGTTTGTTGTTTGTTCAGGTGTATAATCTATAAACTAGTCCTAATTGCTATATTTGTTTTAGTGAAAGTTGTCAAAATTCTTTTTCAATTTTGTTTTTGATTATTGACTTAGTTGCATTTTCAAATGTCCGGAGACATTTTGAAGAAGAGGGGAACTGTGTAGTACAGGTCATTTTTATTATGTCCCTTGTTTTGTATACGTCCATTTACTTTGTCAAAATTTAGTTTCCTGTCCAGTGTGCATCCATCCGTGTATTGTGATAAAATACTTGTTATGTCGTTTCTATGGATTTGTCCGATGCAATATTTTCATTGGTTAGAATAGTTAAAGCTATTCATTTCATGTAAATTTTACTGACCATGCTTGCATTTGGCCACAGCACTGAGTGGACGCAAGTCTCACACATTCTGTGCATCATTGTTATTCCAACCTGGTGAGTTTTATTATTATTTTCTTTATTCAAAATTTGTATTATTTAATTATGAAATGTATAACATTGATTTGACATTAATTGCATTTCAATTTGTATTGTACATTTTGTAGTCTGTTGTGTTTTGTTTGTAACATTGTTCTTATTTGTACAGGTCTTTCCGTCATGACTATATTGGTCGACATCTAATAAAATTGGAAAAATATCAAATTTTACCTACAATTACGGTTAAAATAATGATTTTGACTGGACATTGAAGTAGGTTAAATGGATACCAATAATACCTTCTGAAAAGTCATTTATTATGCATCAATATATTTTGTTCCATACGACATATTTTCTTAAACTTTTGCACATACATGCACCAATGTATAAAAATAATGGGTCACCGAACATGTTTTGGAAATATTGGACTTTAAATAGGGTACCTATGTAGCCTTTTCAAGTTTCGTGTTTACGTAAACAACGTATCAATTGCCAAAATAGAATGGAGATATTTAATGGATCTTTGTGGAACTAATTTGTTTGACAATACATTGTATACGTGTGTTTTTGATTGTTTATTACGCTTTATGAACTTTTAACCATTGACTGGAACTAAATGATCTACGAAGATGTATATTTATTGATTGAAATTAATATATTGTTACCTATATACAATAAAGAAATAATAAAGCAAACGAAGGAATTAACCCATTTACTTCTTTTTGTTGCGAACGTCTTTAAATGAAAAGGCACCATAGTTTCAATACTTTACGCAATCACACTCAGACATTTGTGTGTTGTGGCATATTTTCTGAAAATGGACGGGTCCATTACAATGAGCGGTCATTTTAAACAAGGTACTGGAACCATTTAAACTATCTGATTACAAACACATCCTAAAATATGCAATGATTTAGGAAGTGTGTGTACTGTAGTCAGATTGCATGTAAACATAGTGCCGGTAGCACGTGAACACTAAACAAACGTAAACAATAATAACACTCCTGCGAAGTGTACTCGTCCATTTTGATGTAAATTAACATGTACCGTGAAAACAGGACTGACAGGCATGGTGAGGAATTGCTTTGAGTCTGATGTAATGCGAAGTGGCTAACACTAAGTAAGTAAGAATTTATTTACAAAATTCTTCAGAAATAGGAAACAGCGTTTGGTCGCTGCGCTCCAAAACTTAGAACTTCTTATTTCTGAAGAATTCTCTTTATAGACTCTGAATAACCTATATAAATATAAACAAAGCGAAACTCCAGCTGCGACAGCAGGAGAGAACTCTTATTAGCAGCCCGAGGTCCTTTATTTATGGCAAGTGACCACTTGCCAAAAAACTACACAGCACATCACAAAAACACATAACAAACACAAAACACGCATGAATAAAACTGGGTTACCGCCTTGGAACGGTCAGTACAAAGTATTAGGGGTTTAAACCGGTTTCACGGGTGCCAAACCTCACACATAGCCCAGAATTATTCACTTACCATGCACATGTACACAAGTGACAACATGGAGACATAAAACAGACACAAATACACCAAAATGAATAATGAACAGCACTGGGGTAACCGCCTTGGAAAGGTCAATGCAAAAACACATTGGAGGCTTAAACCGGTTTACGGGCGCCCGAACCTCAGTAAGTGTAAATAAAAATTAACCTCATAGCATCGCAATTCAAATTAAACAGCAATACAAGAGAATACTATTCAATTTAATTACCAACTAATACCTCAATGGCTAACCAGTGTAGCAGAACTGCAATTTTCTGAGGCACGATGAAATGAAACAAAAACAAATATCAACTAAATCTCGTCTTTTCAAAAAAAGATTTAAAGACATAGCATCATATAGTTCAATTTTTAGATCATCGTCATGCAATTTCAGGAAGAAGCCGTAATGTTGGGTGTGAAAAGCCAGATTACATAGCTTTGTTGTAGATCTATATGGTTATTTTAAAATGAATAAAACTTAATATACTATTCTACATCTTCCTGCCAACACAAATTGAAAATAAAATTAACTTAATGAACGTGGTAAATCGGAAATGCTGTAAAATATTACATAAAAGGACACGATATATCCTAAATGACCTTACGCTTCGTCACTGAGACAGTAAGAATATTTAAATGATGACTTAATCCAGAAACACGCAAAGCACCCGATGACGTCATAATTTTAAAACGCAAAGAAGTTAAAGCTACTTATCTATATTTTAAAACAACCAAATTTGTAACGATGAAAGAAGTTCAGTATCGAAAACTAATAAGGATGTGTTTTTAAGTATAAGCGCATTATATCCTTTTGATAAGAAAGAGTGTACTAAATTGTTAAGTATATGTTTATCATTCACTTTAACATATTTAAAACAACTAAATTTGTAACGATGAAAGAAATTCAGTATCGATAACAAATAAGCACGTGTTTTTACTATAAGCGCATTATATCCTTTTGATAAGAAAGAGTGAACTATATTATTAAGTATACGTTTAGCATTCACTTTAACATATTTACATTTGCGAACACGTTTCAAAACATCACTGTAAAATGATGGGTGTGATATTCCGTTAGTAAGAACCATTTTAAAGAAACATTGTATTTAGAAACTAAAACATTATATTTTGTATAGAATTTAGCAAACTTATTGCGTAGATCGTGATATAAAAAACCTTGTTTTAATAATTTCTTATTTATTGTAAAGTTACGGTCGTTGAAATCTTTAACTTATGAGCAAGCTCTTGCATATCGAACTACCGGTAATTGCAAAATGTATATGCCATAGGAAGGACCTTTAGGAATATTACAGTCCAAGAAAGGAAAATTTACAATTTCGACATTAAAATCATCGCATTTGTCATATAGACTGGTTTTAACTATATTGTTAGTGATAGTAATATGTAAGTCTAGGAATGCAGCATCTGTATACGATGAACACGATTTATTTAAGGAAAGTTTTTAGGGTAATTTTTTTGGATATTTTGTTCAAAGAAAGGGTTATCTATGTTTAATATATCATCAATATATCTACTAGTTTGGTTAAAACATTGAATCAAATTTAATTGTTTATCTTTTGATAAACCTAGCATAAAATCCCGTTCATAGCAATATAGAAATAGATCGGCTATAAGTGATGCACAGTTAGTACCCATTGGCAGGTCAGCTATATGTGGTGCACAGTTAGTACCCATTGGCAGATCATCTATGTGTGGTGCACAGTTAGTACCCATTGGCACACCATTAGTTTGTTGAAATATTTTCCCATTGAATTCAACAAATAAGTTATCAAGAAGAAAGACGAGGGCTGAACATAAATCTAAGCCAGTCCAAATAATATATCCATAAAAAATCTGATAGGTAAAGAATGCTGTATTAGCTTTTCAAGCCAGGTATGAGAATTTTTATCTAGCAAATGCTTTTTTTCAATAAGCGAAACAAGTTTATTTTTAATAAGACTGTGAGGTAGGGTTGTTTACAATGTAGAAAAATGATATGTACTCACACGGGGCGCTTTGTAATCTTTGCTTTCAATTGTATTTATAACTTCAAACGAATTGTTTATTGACCAAAATAAGTTAATGTTTGTATTCTTATAAACTTTATTACATTATTTAGTAATGTGCTTTCTAATAGCACTCATACCATTAGTCAGGTAAACTTATAATTGTTTAGTGGCTCATGACACTGCATTTGCTATAAAACGACTTCTGTATGGAGTCTTATGGAGTTTAGGAATCCAGTAAAGTGATGGTAGTTTCATGTTATTATTATTGATTTTTACATTTGATTTACTGCATTTAGTAATATGTTCGAAAATAATTTCATTTAAGTCTTTTTTGTACTCCGTATATGATGTCGTTTGGGATATAGTTCCTTTAAATAGTTTGAGCATAAAATATTCGTCATATTATAATTATGTTGTTCGCCAGTTTATATGCAGGAACCAATACGAATTTAGTTTGAAGATCCTTGAGTAATTTACAAAGTGTATTTGTATTGAATTTAGATTTATGTGTTAAAGAAATATGATTATTATTATAAAAGCATATTTTATTATCGGCCATACGCAATACTTTATTCTTCCATTCGTAAAGCGCAGATCTATACATCTGCATTTTCATTTCTGCACCACTTTTCACAGTATTCGTCTAATATCTTTAATGCAATTGTCCAAATTAAGTGAAATTGGAAGTCGAAATTTAGAGCCTCTGCCAAGCAAATGTCTAAGGTTTTTAAAACGTTTTCTGATATTATGAAGTAATCCGGTTAACGCGCAATGTACTGATGACGTCATAATTTTAAACCGCAAAGAAGTAAAAGCCACTTATCTATATTTTAAAACGACAAATGTTTGACGTTAAACGAAATCCAGTATCAAAAACAATATGCAGACGTGTGCTTATTAGATCCATATCCTTTTGATAAGAATGATTGTACACAATTATAAAGCATTCATTTAGCATTTATTTTTACATATCTACATTTTCGAACACGTTTAAAGAAACATGGTTTTCTACGGAAAAAATGCATTTCATTTCAAGAACAGACAGTATAAAACAACGAAACTACGGAAAATTTAGTGCTATGAGTAGGTGTGCGTGGTTTTAGGATGCTCCGCATGGGCATTTGGTTTTATTTGCAAATAGTATATACTGAGTATAGTGCAAGTGCACTTTCATGTCCAGACTATTTCTTGGCAACCTTTGCTGGAATGCAATGAAACTATCGGAAACTTTAAATAAGGAAATACACACATTATTAAGACGTGTCTTCTTCTTCTTCTTCCGATAATATGCGTGGCCAACTCTGGGGCATTGTGCCACTTTGAGGATTTTTGTTGTAGGTATGAAGGGTCTTTGATTATGACTGTCGTTAGTATGTTGTTCATGCGTGACCTAGGCATTTGTAGAAATTCATTAATTTAAAAAAATGCTTTTGTATCATAATATCTTGCCAGGAACTACAGTATGGAATTCAATGAAACGTGATGGGAATCTGTGACACAAGGTTGAAATTACACACGGCACCGTATGTGAAAAGTGGTCGACGATGTTTGAAGATACCGTAGATATTTTTAAGGGCAGCTGATTTTGTTTTACTGGCAACATCAATATGTTGTTATGGTAGGCCGATTTTGTCTCATGTTTACATACAGTTTAGACATCTGATTAGGTCTTGCAGTTTTAGAAATTTTCTAGTTTTTAAAATATATTTAGCCGTTTCATTTCAATTCCATCAATTGACAAAGGGCATTACTAATTCAAAGAGGTGAAGCCAGTGAATACAGACCGTGTTATGTAAGTCTTCCAAAAATGAAACAGCTTGACACATTTAAACGCAAACAAAACATTGATTATGGAATATACATGTAGGAATAATGAACCTCCAGAGACATCATCAGGAGAGAAAGCCTTATTACCATCCGCTGGTCCTTTATTTGAGGCAAGTGGCCTATACAATACAGGACAATGTATACAACACAACACAAAATATAAAAATGATTAAAATTGACTGGGGTCACCGCCTTGGAACGATCAATGCAAAGCATTTGGGTGTTTAAACCGGTTTCAAGGCATGCCGAACCTCACACTAAGCCCAGAATTAATAACAAAACACGCACTTGTAAATAAAATCTAACCTCATAGCATTGCAATTCAAATTAAATAGTAACACAAGAGAATATTAATTCAATTGAATTACAGTTTAATTACTCAGTGCCATACATCAAAGGTCGTCGTATAGTTAATATATCAAACTTGAATTTAAAAATCAAATTTAACGCGACTTCGTGGAAAATTGAGTGGTTTTGAGAGTAGATCTTAAATTTAGATTCAAAGACAAATCATATTTTCTTAAAAAAAGAAGGAAACAACATAGATCTACGACAAAAGACGACTTAACTTTGAGTGTGAATCGCAACAGGAATTCATCAACAACGGATTTGATATGATAATCAAACTAATCTCGTCAAAAGCATGGGATTTGTAGATATATACGTATAGGAAATCTGTGTGTTATGACTTTTACTACAAGCATTCTTGAGTACAATGCAGAAATTCAAATATAATCGTAGTCAACGAATTATTGATGTTCGCACAAGCTCAACTCTTCTGACTTAAAAAGTGCTCCGTAAAATGTACCATGTCTACGTCACCGAAAAAATTACGTCATTAAATATATTTAAAATCTGTAATGGCATAGATCTACTAGATCTAGTATAAAAGTATTTTTAAAGTTTTGTGTGATCTGTGTTCAAAATCGGTTTTAGGATAAGAATTCGATTGCAAACAGGTAGGATTTATGTTTATTGTTTTAGATCAGATCTCTACGATTCAGTGTTTTAGGCTACAATTTTAAATCATTATGTTAAAAGTAGATATAGAATCTACTGCAGTACAGTAGATACTCTAGATCTAGATCTGGGTAATTCGACAAAAAATGACCAAAGGCGTGTCACTCATGTTAAAATGATATTTTGAAGACCTTATTTTTTTTATACGATGAAAGAAATAAAACAAAATAAGTTGTGATACAAAACTTTTATCAGTGAATAAAACGCGGATCGTTAAATTTAAACTTAAATTGCAGACTTTCCTAAAAATGCATTGTCACTCATAAGATGTGTCCAAATGTTAACCAACTTATAGATCTATAAAAAAAAAAAACTAATAAAAACATAAAAGGTTGACTGATAAATATGTATACAAGTGTAAATTATATTATGCTTCATTTTTTATCATATTTTTGACAAGTTAAACGTTGTATGGTGACATTGTTTGGTTTGTCACCAGTTATTTTGTCATTACCGCAACAACCCATAATAACATTGAACATTATAGAAATGATGACGAATACAGACACAAACATACTGCGTCATCATCAGGAATTTAAGCGGGAATATTTTAAACCGGATAATAGCAGAGCAGATACTTTACAGTAGTTATCATCCCAAGTCGAGGGAAAGTTGTCATTTGTACTGCGTATACTTGCTAATTGTCATTACCGTATGTGCTGAGAAATAAAACTGTGGCTACACAGTTATTGCTCATTGAAGCCATTCACCTTCATTCATGGTTCTATCTCATGTGAAAGGTTTTAAATGCACGTAAAACAATATTTATTGCATTTTCAAGTGAATTTTTTTGCTAATGTGTCATTTTACCGAAATCAACTACTTTAAAAATGCAAAAGTATTTAAAAAGCAGTAATAAATTATAATATATCTAGCTCTTTTTAGCATTTATTCATAAAATATGTAGAATATTTTTAAACAAAGTTAAAAAAAACAACACGAGCTAACAAATTATTTTTGTTTTAATATTACATATTTTTATATGCAATAGAACATTACTATGTGTTAACATGGTGTACAATTAAAAATGACACTTCCGTGCAAATACAGCTAATATCTGTAAGTTTTCCACCGTTGCGGTAATGGCAATTTGAGCAGATATAGGTGTCAAAGTCACATCGTTTTGGTCATAGTGATCGCCTATTGTGCGCTGCTGACAATTGTTCTGTTACCAATATAGGCTAAATGTGTTGTTTAGAAACAAATTTTGTTTAAAATAAACTCTTCGGTTTCCTTCTGAAATTTCAAATAAAATGGCCATAATTTGTGGAATTATCCAACTACATCTCATTAATCATTCACGGTGCAGAACTTTATTCATATAACATCTGTGTTTTTGCTATTTTTGTAGTTGATATACTGAATAAGATATACGCCTGCCACAGTAAAATCTAGTGACTAGTCTATAAAACAATAATTTTAAATCCCTACTGAAGAAGACCTACAGTCATTTGGTGTTTAAAATAACCACTGAATTGGAGTCTAATTTCAACGTTTCAAAAATTAATTTTCACTAAATGAAACATTTTACATGGAAGGACACATGGCTTGCCTATTGACACATTCCAGAGTTTTTAAATTTCCACGATGGATATTATTTGTTTTGGGCGTAAGTGAAATGTCCTATCTGGTATCCCGTACGTGCTAGTGGATTCGAATCCAAATGTAAACTAATTTACGTGGATATACGCAGCCGGTTTGGAGAACTGATTCTTGGCCAATCATCATAATTCAATTGATCTATCAATATCTTGCAGATATTGACATCAGTGCCATTATTGTGTTTTAGGGTATAAATGATACAGTCAAATCTTTGTCATAATCAACCGGCGGGCTGACCCAGGGAAATTTGACACATTTTATTTTTTGGAGTCTAATTCCCCGTTCTAGAGGCAAGCATATTTTTCTAAATCCCCTAAGTGGGCCATGCTATATGTCTATCAAATGGCCCGGAGGCCTGTATTTCCGGGATCTAAAATCCGACCAAAGTCTATTACCCCGAGACCCGGAATCATTCAGAATGTCAAATTCCCGCTTGTCGGGAATCGTTTTCAGTGTAAAGTCCCGTATATGCCCGCCGCTCCCCCCCCCCGGGGGGAAAACATTGGTAGGTACATTTACAATATCTATCCCAACATGTACGAGAGACAAAAATTAGTTTGTTGGCCGCTTTTTCAGTTACTGAATATTTCGGCCCTATCATTATCAAAATCTTGTAGATCTTCCCGATATAAAGTAGATACTGTAGTGGTTGCCATTTTGTGGTATAAAATGTTTGTGGATGTAGATCTAAACCCACGTGATTACAATGGCCGCTGTGCGAACTAGTGATGACGTCTGTGTGTATGACGTCATAAAATTAGCCGCGCGCTAAAAATGTAATGTAGGCCTATGGTTTACGATTTGAGAGATGTTCAAGTTGACAAATTAATGTCTAAATTAAAATCAAATTTCCGTGTTATTTCAAAGTGCAATTTATGTGACGTTTTACCGAGGTTTCATCATACACAACTCTAACCGATAAATGCATAGACTATCACTTAACTTTAAGTCAGGGCTATACATGTAGATACATGTATACAGTGCAAATGTAACACTCAAATAAAGGAAAAACAAGTCAGACTATTAGACCTAATTTATAACTGGAGTAATTGCATCGTAGCGTAAAGCGCGTTTTCCTGTAACTTGCTTAGTTTGGGTGATACCAGGATTAGAAAAAATAATGTTCTTGTTTTTTTGTTTGGATTTTTCGCCGTTTACAAAGATATCGTCTTGCATTGCCAGAAGATAGATATATTTATTTTTTGTCGGTTAAAACGTTTCCTTCGTTGTTTCCGAGTGTCAATTGATTGTACGGGCTTCTACTCGGAATATAAAGAAATCGTCCATTCTATCACAATTTATACAGATTCATAAATCGAAACTTTTACAGACAAATATACAACTGTTTTTGTCAAAATGAGCGCGCCTTTGTACCTACTTAAGAAACTCACCATAGTTTTTCAGTAATGTGTTTGGTGATCATATATGTTTTCTGTTTCTTATAGAGAAAATGAGTTTCCTGTTTAAACCACAGATCTTCACAATATTTTTGATGGTGATCATGCTAACTATTCAACCAACTCGACAGTCAGGTATGTGGCTTTTTTTCATTCTTGAGGATGCTTATTTGTCTCCTAGCGTATTCATGTAAAAATAAACAAATGTACAGCGGGTTGTTGCAGAGAAAAAGACTCGATATTGTAACATTAATCTATATACTTAAATAAATTGATATCAACGGTTTTTAGAGTCATCTGTATGATCCCGACACAACGTGACAAGTGTATTCGTTTTAGATGTAACGAAATGTAAAAGCAAGTTAGTATCATAAATAATGCATTTTCCTTTATTTCATCTTATGTGTCTCATACTAATTCATGCACAATATGACTTATAAATAAACGTTATTTGATTGGCTCAGCGACACACCCTCGAAAGAAAATCATACATGATGTTCACTGTTGCTCAGTTTTTACCTCAACCGTGCATACATCAGATAGTTGTCTCGTCGCCTCGTTCAATATGGATTTTTCTGTGCACCATAACATGATATTGCACAGCTAAAGAGTCCATATTTGAATGATGTGTTTAAATTACATCACAATTATTGATAGCAATGCCATGAAACATAAATTAACACTAGAAACAACCATGTTGATCTACTAGTTCTATAAAATGCTTACTTTTCAAATGAGGTATGATAATCGTAAGACTTATTAGACTTATTAGTAGCACAACAAGTTAGGCCCTGTGCCAGCCAATATTGAGCTACTTTTTATATGGGCAATATCATGATTGGGCTGGAGGGCCCAACCGCCGAAGATACCAAAACTGTGCTGGAAATTTCCCACTATATGTCTATAGAGTAGCGACAGGATTTTCGTCGCTACTTTTGAACTTGGCCAAAAAAACTAATCATTAAAATTTTGCAATAAAATGTACATACCTGTGATAAGACACTATTCCACATTAATGTCCAGTATAAATTTATATTGTAATACATCCATTTTCATTGCATTTGCGATTTAAATCAACGCACTACCACAAACGACACAACACACGCTTTACCTCGCTGTGTACTGATCGATCGATAAGTCGCCTCCGCCATACTGTTGCAGAATCATGTACTGCGGGAAATGCCAGGTGGCGTTCGGCAAAGAGAAGTCGCATTAACGAAATGTCCTCTTACCAATTCAGTAAGGGATTTTGCGATGAACTGTTTTTGTGTGTGTTCATTATTTGTATATATAAACAACCAACCAATAAAATAATTTGTTGACTGTGTTTTATTAAGAATAACGTATTCTTCAAATGGATATAACATATATATGACCGACACGTTCACCTGAAAAATATTGATATGTTCACAAACAAAGAAGTATACAACAATACACACAACCATTACGATAACCATGAAATGATACGAATTCTACTGGTTTGTAGAAACAAGTGCAGTACCTAGGGGGTTCATATATATTCATTACTGGTATTGTGTATATCTGGTACTTAAGACGAATAAGAAAAAAAGTAATTTCATATACATAGTTACTAAGTGGAGTCTCCTATACACAGCAACACATTGCTAAATCGACTGAGAATGATAATGGTTTGCTTAAAATTTTCAGTAATACGTCAGCGTTTTAAGACGCCATGACACAATAAACCCGTTTTACAAAAGAAAACGATCAA
Organism: Congeria kusceri; assembly: GCA_027627225.1. Lineage (NCBI taxonomy): Eukaryota > Metazoa > Mollusca > Bivalvia > Myida > Dreissenidae > Congeria > Congeria kusceri. Next base: position 62,987,970 of record CM051034.1, read on the forward strand.
CGTACGGCATTTTGCCAGGACATCGGCAGTTGGTTCAGCATACGCTACAGCACATGCATAATTGGCACTCACAGATGATGCATTCTGAGTTGGAACACGGACGATTCCTGGGTAGGTCGTTTCGGTGCATCATACCTGCCGTAAGAAGGTGCTCCAAGACGGAGAGCCTTATAGACGTTTCACAATTTGCAATGCGCACAATGGATTCGTCGGTTACTCGTTTAATCAATGAGCGCGGGTAGCAGTACATGACCGCTAACGAAGGTTGTCCAGATCTACCTGCCCGACCAGTCTCTTGCCAGTAGGCGAGAGGACTACTTGGGCAACCCCAGTGTATTACAAGTTCAATATTACAAGACTTGTTATGGAATCGGACTGACAACCTTTCCGGCGGAAGGGGAAAAAATGTGGAAGCCGAGGTCAATGAGTTCCTTAATAAGGAATTTAAAGGTATTATTATTATTATTATTATAAATTTTCATTATTATTATTGTTATTATTATTTTTATTATTATTACTATCAACATCATCATCATCATCATTATTATTATTATCATTATTATTGATATTATTATTATTATGCTGACATTGTAACTACGATGATAATAGGTTCTTTAACTAAATTTCATTTTTCTATTCTTTCACAGAAAGTCTGCGCTCTGTAGGACCCCACCTTACAGAGCGCACCGTAGAGCGCCACGGTACGCTCACGGGTGGAGTGGGCAAGGTACTGGATGAAGTGTATGGCGAATTAACCGAGATTCCAGCTGAAACTTCATCCAGAAAAGAATATAAACGAAAGAGTGATTTGTTTGCGATGACAGCCTTGTTGAAACCGGAGCATCTGACCAGACCTTCCAATGGACGATTCTACAAATCTTTTCCGAATACAAGGAACAACATGATCATTGACGCTTCTAACTTTAAAGTAAAGCTGTCGAATCTTTCTAAACGGCTCGACTCCTACAGGCGGTTGGCAACGAAAAGCTAAGACCGAAAATATACTGTTCATTGCCACTGTCCTCGGCTGCACATTTTGATCCTGCAGATATATATTCTGTTGTTCGCTTAATGCAATGATGACGTCCCTTAACCACCCCTCCACCACATGACAGCTTATTGTAATGTTCATACAATATGTTTTTTTTTCTTTATGATGTGTGTACAGTATGCAGCGCACACATTGCTATTTTATGTTGGCTTAACGTTACAACTTTGTTGTTGTTTATTCATGCAATCTGATAAATGTTAATGTTCTTTGTATAGTGAATTTTGCTATGAAAAACTATAAAGTGTTTAATTTTTCATGTAAGATCTATATACGTCTCTGTCCATTTCAGTCTGAATTGAGTATTATTTGTCAAGATTTACGGTACCACGCTGAGCGGTCTTATTTTTGCAATTATTTCTCCGTCACACACACAGTATTGTTTCTGTTTGTTCATTTTTATGTGGCCGTAATAAACAGATTAATCTCAATTTGAGTAGTATATTGATATTCATGATTCATATTTAGCTGTTCGTGTACTTTAGAAACAACTGAAACTTACCGGTGGACCTACTTTATGAGATACGTTCCGTTTGATATTCTCGCCAATATTCCCGTCATTTTTATTGCATGTTATCAAGTTTTTATCATATAATACATTTTAAAAATAATGTTTCGTTTTAATTTTCAATAAACATTTGTTATTTGTATTATTCATTCTTTTTTTTAAATAATAGCACCAGTCGGTCACGTTATTTCTAAGTCCCGCTAATAGTACGTCTTGTAAAATTACGCATACGTCCTTCATAACCGTGCTGAGAAGCATCTGCGTTCTGATTGGATAGTTCAATACACCTGAGCTACTTTAATAATGGCTGTCGAGAAAACACCGTTGATGTAAACATATATTAAAATCGAATTTAAGATCATTTTCAAGCTATATTTTTTATGAAATGACGTGAATTCTACACAGTATATGTAGCATCTACGACCAGGTGATTTTATTTTGATATCTGAGCGATATTTTTGAAAATTTGACATTTTGATTGTCCACCACATAAATGGTCATTCGGCGATGAGACGTTCTTGCGAATTTAGCCCCTTTTAAAAAGTAGCACTAAATTCGCGTTAAACGTCTCATTTAGTACATTAACTTATTAGTAGCATATAATTTATTTTAATGTCGCGCTGTTCTTATTACATTGTTTATTTCCTTGCCATGAAAAATAATCTCATACTAGACACTTGAAATAAAAAAAAAAAAAAAACGAGCTAAAGCATTTTCTATAATTCCCCACAGTGGCAGATCCTTGGTGTATTAAATGGGGTCGGGGTGTCAATATTTACAGAATCTAAAATCCGACCAAAGGCAAAGTCTATTTCCCGGGATCCGAAATCATTTGGCGTGTCATATCCCCGCCTGTCGGGAATCGCTTTCAGTCTTAAATCCCGTATATGCCGTATATGCCCGCCGCTCCCCCATCGGGGAATATATTGACTAATGTGCACTAGGCCAAAAATAGTTACTTTGGTTTCCCCTTCCCGACCGGCCCACTGAAATTGCCGCGTCTGAGCATTTTGTTCAAATGCTCAAGTAAAGTCCCTTCTCTTTAATACATTATGATTTGTTCTCATTTATTAAATATAAAAAAAATGTAACAAATATTACAAGTAGTACATCCATGATTAGTATTGTTATGTATTTTACAATGTAGTTAATGTTTAATCTGTCTGTAATACATCTACATGTACATATTGTTATAGCATTGAACAAATTGCTATGGTAGTTAAATTTACACAAATGTAGCTCATTTTCAATGTAAAAATAAATAGGGAAAAAAAATTCCTACCAATCTACCCATTCCTATTGTGCATGGGTCGGGAAGGGGAACCAAACCTATTTTTATTGTTGGCCTTGTAGCACATGATTACTTCGACAAAAGGAAAACACTGCCAAGTACAATAGTTTATTATTCGCCTGCGTAAAGAAAAACTCATAATTATGAAAAATTCTCATAGACTCGTACTTAAAATTATTGATGAAAAAACAATACTTTGCTCAATAAAAGAATATTGGGTAGGGGTGATTTTTATCGGTAAATATGGCGAATGGAAACACGCATTATTTAATTTTGGGCCGAACAATTTCCGGAAATCTTAAGAAATACTGGGAAAAACATAGAAGATTTGAATATTTTGCAATTACTCCAGATAAGAAATGTTCAGCCGGTTCGAGCGATTGTCCAAAACCAAGAAGAACCAAGCGGTCTGACGTACCATGTTTCACGCTAGAGGCTGCTGTTGTATTGGACCACACGGTTTGGGAATTGTAAGTGTGCCTTTGTTTTGGACCACACGGTTTGGGAATTATAAGTGTGCCTTTATATTGGACCACCCGGTTTGGGATTTGTAAGTGTGCATTTTTATGCCCCAACAAAGTGAGAGGCATTAAGCATTGCACTTGTCCGTCCGTACGTACGTACGTAACGTAAGTCCAGAAATTGTGTGGACTCAACTCCTCATTAACGGCTGGGCGGATTTCGCTTAAGCTTTCACAGCTGAACAACTTTAATGTGTATGTGATGGTAAAGGAAGGAATTTTGGCTACGACCAATTTTGGCAGAATTATGGCCCTTTGACATTTTTTCCACTATATATACTTCATGAACTTTTGTGGACTCGGCTACTCTTTAATGGATGAGCGGATTTCGCACAAACTTACACAGCTGAACAACCTTAATGTGTAAGTGATCGTCAAGTATGGAATTTTGGCTGTGACCAATTTTGGCAGAATTATTGCTCTTTGACATTTTTTTCAACTATGTATACTTCATGAACTTTTGTGGACTCAACTCCTCTTTGACGGCTGGGTGGATTTCGCTCAGACTTTCACAGCTGAACAACCTTAATTTGTAGGTGATCGTAAAGGAATTAATTTTGGCTGCGACCAATTTTTGCAGAATTATGGCCCTTTGACATTTTTACGACTATAGTCTACATATACTTCATGAAATTTTGTAGACTCAACGGCTGGGCGGCTTACGCTCAAACTTTTACTTAAACTTAATGTGTAGGTGATCGTTAAGGCAGGAATTTTGTCTGGGACCAACTTTGCCAGAATGATGGCCCTTTTTTGTTTTTTTTCCCACTGTATTATTCATACGGCAATAAATTTGCGAAGGCAAAAGTTAGTGTTTGCGACACAGACAAAGGGCGCTTTGTCTGTGTCCAAACATGCGTGGTGGGGGCATCCGTGTCTGTGACACATCTAATTTAATAGACAGTACGGTTTTAATTATTAGAGTGCATTTGTATAGAACCGTAGGAATAGTAAGTGTGTACTTGCATTGGACCACAAGGTTTGGGAATGGTAAGTGCGCATTTGTATTGGGCAACACTGTACAATTTTGGAATTGTATGTGCGCATGTGTATTGGACCACACGGTTTTGGAATTGTAGGTGTGGAATTGTAAGTGTGCATTTGTATTGGACCACATGGTTTGAAAACTGCAATTGTGCATTTTTATGCCTTTGTATTGGACCACGCGGTTTGTGAATTGTGAGTATAATAAAGTAGTATAAATTTGTCTTGGAGAATTGAGAATTTAAGTGAGCATTTGTATTGGACCGCACGATTAGTAAGCTTGTAAGGGTGCATTTGTATTGGACCGCACGATTAGTAAGCTTGTAAGGGTGCATTTGTATTGGACCGCACGATTAGTAAGCTTGTAAAGGTGCATTTGTATTTGACCATACTATTATGGTTTGCAGAGCAACAGAAAAGGATTCGGTCAGAATTTGGTATTACCCCATCATATTAAAAAAATTTGAGGACTGAAACAAATATTTGAGTTCTTCAAATTATGTTTCGCCATTAGAATAAAAAAATAATTGAGTATTAAACAAGTTGATCTCCAAATTTAGTACAACAACCACAAGTTAACATATGCAAGTATTGTGAGTTTTTCTTTAATTTAGCCTTCCCTCTTTTCACAACGCTAAATCTGAATATTGTTCTCAACACATAAGAAATAAGCTCTGAAAATATTTTAAACATTGTTTGGTAAATAATGCAGTTTTCAATGCGTCGTCTGATTAGACCAAATTTGGACACAATACAAAACATTGCCACAAAACAATACACTGGTAAATATAAGTAGTATTGTCAGTTTTGCCTATGTGTTTTTATGGCCTAAATGACGTCGGAAACAGTATTCGATTACCCTGGTGTGTCCCCATTTTGATGTAACCTCAATTCGGCGATGATTTGATATTATTTAGAAGATCTAATACCAATGTGAACAAAAATATTACTGAATATTTAAGTGGTTTCTGGACTATTTTTACTCTTTTGAAACTCTCACGTAATTTCACATATTACAATAGACATATTATCTTCGAATTTAGCGTACATCAAATTCGGGTTGCACTAGGATAATTATGGGTCAAAGGCAGAAAAAACCTCGCTAATAATGGTATGAAATGGCAATAGGCAAAGAATATTTTGATTGACGTCGGTCATGAAGTTAACGCTTGCATCAGATTGTTTCAGTTTGCTTTTAGAATAAATTAGTTGTCACATTTACGTATTAAAAAACAGGTAGACATTCTCGGGTAGCGTGATCACACTGTTATTTTCTATAGTTAACTGATAATGACGAGAAGTTAATTGCAATCGGTGAGAAGTTAATTGCAATCGGTGAGAAGTTAATTGCAATCGGTGAGAAGTTAATTGCAATCGGTGAGAAGTTAATTGCAATCGGTGAGAAGTTAATTGCAATCGGTGAGAAGTTAATTGCAATCGGTGAGAAGTTAATTGCAATCGGTGAGAAGTTAATTGCAATCGGTGAGAAGTTAATTGCAATCGGTGAGAAATTAATTACCTATGACGAGAACGTTGTAAAAAATAAACATATCACATCAATATCCAGATATATTATGCGTATCTCGTCTGCACGTATCAACTGTGAACACACTCATGATGATGGCTGTTGACACTCCCGGGATACCTGGCATCAATCGATTCAACTTTGGACGTGCTTTTGACATTTGGGCAGCAACAAAGGCAAGGTGGTTAGGACAGAATAGGATCTAAGTGTCTGTGTGAGTTGTGTTGCGTGTGTGTTTTAATGCACTTAGGTAAAACAGTAAACTATGGTTATCTATCAGGTTGTTGCTTTATAATTTATGTTCATGTGCTAATAAACTGTCTCACAACCAACTCGTTCCATTCCTGTTATAAAAGGTTAGTTATGATTCATTGATCGTTGGTATGGTAAGTATTATGTGCTGTTTAATTAACCTATATACCAGGCTACATGTTAAAATGTTATCTTTGATATGGTATGACATACATGTAAACAAATATTAGTAATGTACATGTATGAAGGTTTTAAATGATGCTTTTAATTTCAGGTGAAAACAATGACAGCCCTTTCACGTGTCTTTTTAAAAAATATAATATGTGACATATAAAGCTTGTAGATCAGAATAAATTAATGTTAATAATTATGTTGTTGTTCAATCTTTGTGAGTCGCACACAAGCGCCCACACAGACAATCAAATAAAAACACATTCATAAGTATCTATAATATGTAAATATATATACATATAGAAGCTTATAATACGCCACTACATATTATGCCGAAATTTGGCTACTACTTTTTTTTCCTTAGCGCCGACCTAGTATTTTCATAGGCTCGACAATGGAAATCGAAGATGAGTGCAAGGCAAAACAAGTCGGTAACCTTTGTTTTCCAATTTGTACAATTTCAAATCGTTTTGCCTGCTTCTGTGCGACATTTTTGCCGGAATAATCACAAACATGACCAAAGTACTCTCAATTGGACAGTTGTGCTTGACATGGAAAAGAACATCCAATCAACTGCTTCGTATTGTACGGGTGTCTGTCATTTCGATTCATAACAATTTCGTAACCATTCATTTTCGGATATTTCGTATACGTCGATCTGTCATTTCGTACTCTTGTCAGTCAATGACTTTTCGCACCGAGTTTACCGTTTTTTCCCGTGAACTGTTTGGTATTTTAATTGAGTTTTGTTACTCATCAATTATATAAATAATTGCGTAAAAGGGGTTTCAGAATTACGCAAATACGCGCCTGATCTGTTGTTCTGTTTGACAATTGTAAGTGTGCATTAGTATTGGACCACATGGTTTGACAATTGTTAGTTTGCATTTGTATTGGACCACATGGTTTGGGAATTGTTAGTGTGGATTTGTATTGGACCACATGGTTTGGGAATTGTAAGTGTGCATTTGTATTGATTGGACAGCACGATTTGGGAACGGTAAGTGTGCGTTTGTATTGGATAACACGTTTTTTTAATTATAAGTGTGCATTTGTATTAGACAAATCGGCTTGAGAATTGTAAGTGTGTATTTGAATCGGATCACGCGATTCGGGAATGGTGTGCATTTGTATTAGACAACTCGGTTTGGGAATTGTCATCGTGCATTTGTATTGCACTACACAATTTGGGAATTATAAGTTTGCATTTGTATTGGACAACATTGTTTGCGAAGTGTGCATCTGTGTTCTTTGTTACGGTTCTCCTTTAGCAGCAAGACTTTTTATTATAAATACGAAATGTATTATGTGAAATACCTAATGATATTTTGTAATTGCGAAAAAAACTTGCTTAAAACGAAGGAATGGTTTGTATGCTTAAAAAGTTTTTATTATGGAATTACTGTTTACGAAATACATATAATATTTGACGAAATAATATTGTGTTTACAACATATAAAATCATTTTTACAAACGTTTGTTTCATTTGTACGAAACAATATTCCATCGTCAAGAAATACGTTCTGTAGTTTTGAAATTAAAAAAATATTTTGCTCGAAATAAATGTGTGTAACTTTTATGTTAGGTGCACCATACTTTTTTTTAAAATACATAAAGTCATATTTTAAACAAATATACGGATAGTGCTTCGTTTACGTAATTACATCCATATCTACAGCAATATTATTTATTAAATTCTAAACGTATTCATTTCTGTATGAAATGTAACTACATGCAAAAGATGCACATTCATTCACAATTATAATTATTATGTTGTCTGGTTCATGAAAACATGTTGTTGTTTAATTTTTGGATCTAACATCTGTACGAAGGAAGGAAGAAAATTATTATCAGTTTTTCACTTATATTCAGTGTTTGGTTTAATTTTCTTTTAACGTGTTAATGAAGACAGCAAGAAAGAAAATATGTTCAATTTTATTTTCAGTTTCGGTTCCATGTTTCCCGGACTAGATGACGCGCAAAGGGAACAAAATATCACCGACCACTTCCGAAGAGTTTACGCGGAGGTAACTGACACACGGTGTTTCTGCTGGAAACAGACGTTACACAAATGTCAATCATGCGCAAGTTTAACCCAAACAAGGTTCTCGGATATCATTGGATTTACTGCAAACATAGAAAAAAAAGGCCCCGTGTTATCATAATGCCACGTGTGAATTTACAAATACTATAATAACGCCATATACTCGAACACACATGTATATCTATATGAGGCGCGTCGTGGGAAAACCGGACTTAATGCATGTGCGTAAAGTGTCGTCCCGGATTAGCCCGTGCAGTCCGCACAGGCTAATCCAGGACGGCACTTTCCGCCTGCATCGGATTTATGTTTAGTAGAGACTTCCTTGAAACAGAAAATACCATAAAAGCGGAAAGTGCCGTCCTGGATTAGCCTGTGCGGACTGCACAGGCTAATCCGGGACGACACTTTACGCACATGCATCCGGTTTTCCAACGACGCGCCTCATATATTTACTAATGTTCGGGTTATATAATTATGTATCATTAATATAGTTTGTGATAGCTCTGTGAAACTATTAGAGAGCTACTATCCAGTAGCATACTTTAGGTTTTATGCTTTATAATAATTTAATATACATGTGCATTGCCAGGCCAACACGAGGCTGTCCTACTGGAAGGATTACGCGAAAGAACTAGAAAGACGTGGAGTCATGTGTCAAGTGACTTGTTTCCGTGTCTATCCAGGCATAATTGACATACAGAAGGTTAGTATCTGTGTTCCGTGTTTATCCAAACATAATTGACATACAGTAGGTAAGTACATCTGCTCAGAGTCTATCCAGACATAATTGACATACAGTAGGTTAGTACATCTGTTCAGCGTCTATCCAGGTATAATTGAAATGCTGAATGTAAGTACATCTGTTCAGAGTCTACCAGGTAAAATTGAAATACGGAATGTAAGTACATCTATTCACAGACTATCCAGATATAATTGACATACAGATGGTTAGTACATCTATTCACAGTCTATCCAGATATAATTGACATACAGAATGTTAGTACATCTATTCACAGTCTATCCAGGTATAATTGACATACAGATGGTTAGTACATCTATTCACAGTCTATCCAGGTATAATTGACATACAGATGGTTAGTACATCTATTCACAGTCTATCCAGGTATAATTGACATACAGATGGTTAGTACATCTATTCACAGTCTATCCAGATATAATTGACATACAGATGGTTAGTACATCTATTCACAGTCTATCCAGATATAATTGACATACAGATGGTTAGTACATCTATTCACAGTCTATCCAGGTATAATTGACATACAGATGGTTAGTACATCTGTTCACAGTCTATCCAGGTATAATTGACATACAGATGGTTAGTACATCTATTCACAGTCTATCCAGGTATAATTGACATACAGATGGTTAGTACATCTGTTCACAGTCTATCCAGGTATAATTGACATACAGATGGTTAGTACATCTATTCACAGTCTATCCAGGTATAATTGACATACAGATGGTTAGTACATCTATTCACAGTCTATCCAGGTATAATTGACATACAGATGGTTAGTACATCTATTCACAGTCTATCCAGGTATAATTGACATACAGATGGTTAGTACATCTCCTCACAGTCTGTCCAGGTATAATTGACATACAGAATGTTAGTACATCTATTCACAGTCTATCCAGATATAATTGACATACAGATGGTTAGTACATCTATTCACAGTCTATCCAGATATAATTGACATACAGATGGTTAGTACATCTATTCACAGTCTGTCCAGATATAATTGACATACAGATGGTTAGTACATCTATTCACAGTCTATCCAGGTATAATTGACATACAGAATGTTAGTACATCTATTCACAGTCTATCCAGGTATAATTGACATACAGAATGTTAGTACATCTATTCACAGTCTATCCAGATATAATTGACATACAGATGGTTAGTACATCTATTCACAGTCTATCCAGGTATAATTGACATACAGAATGTTAGTACATCTATTCACAGTCTATCCAGGTATAATTGACATACAGATGGTTAGTACATCTATTCACAGTCTATCCAGATATAATTGATATGCAGAATGTTAGTACATCTCCTCACAGTCTGTCCAGATATATCTGACATACAGATGGTTAGTACATCTATTCACAGTCTATCCAGATATAATTGACATACAGATGGTTAGTACATCTATTCACAGTCTATCCAGGTATAATTGACATACAGATGGTTAGTACATCTATTCACAGTCTATCCAGGTATATTTGACATACAGATGGTTAGTACATCTCCTCACAGTCTATCCAGGTATAATTGACATACAGATGGTTAGTACATCTATTCACAGTCTATCCAGGTATAATTGACATACAGATGGTTAGTACATCTCCTCACAGTCTGTTCAGATATAATTGACATACAGATGGTTAGTACATCTATTCACAGTCTATCCAGGTATAATTGACATACAGATGGTTAGTACATCTCCTCACAGTCTATCCAGGTATAATTGACATACAGATGGTTAGTACATCTATTCACAGTCTATCCAGGTATAATTGACATACAGATGGTTAGTACATCTCCTCACAGTCTGTTCAGATATAATTGACATACAGATGGTTAGTACATCTATTCACAGTCTATCCAGATATAATTGATATGCAGATGGTTAGTACATCTATTCACAGTCTATCCAGGTATAATTGACATACAGATGGTTAGTACATCTATTCACAGTCTATCCAGATATAATTGACATACAGAATGTTAGTACATCTCCTCACAGTCTGTCCAGGTATAATTGACATACAGATGGTTAGTACATCTATTCACAGTCTATCCAGGTATAATTGACATACAGATGGTTAGTACATCTATTCACAGTCTATCCAGGTATAATTGACATACAGATGGTTAGTACATCTCCTCACAGTCTATCCAGATATAATTGACATACAGATGGTTAGTACATCTATTCACAGTCTATCCAGGTATAATTGACATACAGATGGTTAGTACATCTATTCACAGTCTATCCAGGTATAATTGACATACAGATGGTTAGTACATCTCCTCACAGTCTGTCCAGGTATAATTGACATACAGATGGTTAGTACATCTATTCACAGTCTATCCAGGTATAATTGACATACAGATGGTTAGTACATCTATTCACAGTCTATCCAGGTATAATTGACATACAGATGGTTAGTACATCTCCTCACAGTCTATCCAGGTATAATTGACATACAGATGGTTAGTACATCTATTCACAGTCTATCCAGGTATAATTGACATACAGATGGTTAGTACATCTGTTCACAGTCTATCCAGGTATAATTGACATACAGATGGTTAGTACATCTATTCACAGTCTATCCAGGTATAATTGACATACAGATGGTTAGTACATCTATTCACAGTCTATCCAGGTATAATTGACATACAGATGGTTAGTACATCTCCTCACAGTCTATCCAGGTATAATTGACATACAGATGGTTAGTACATCTATTCACAGTCTGTCCAGGTATAATTGACATACAGATGGTTAGTACATCTCCTCACAGTCTGTCCAGGTATAATTGATATGCAGAATGTTAGTACATCTATTCACAGTCTATCCAGGTATATCTGACATACAGATGGTTAGTACATCTATTCACAGTCTATCCAGGTATAATTGACATACAGATGGTTAGTACATCTATTCACAGTCTATCCAGGTATATCTGACATACAGATGGTTAGTACATCTATTCACAGTCTATCCAGGTATATCTGACATACAGATGGTTAGTACATCTATTCACAGTCTATCCAGGTATATCTGACATACAGATGGTTAGTACATCTATTCACAGTCTATCCAGGTATAATTGACATACAGATGGTTAGTACATCTCCTCACAGTCTGTCCAGGTACAATTGATATGCAGAATGTTAGTACATCTATTCACAGTCTATCCAGGTATATCTGACATACAGATGGTTAGTACATCTATTCACTGTCTATCCAGGTATAATTGACATACAGATGGTTAGTACATCTATTCACAGTCTATCCAGGTATATCTGACATACAGATGGTTAGTACATCTATTCACAGTCTATCCAGGTATATCTGACATACAGATGGTTAGTACATCTATTCACAGTCTATCCAGGTATATCTGACATACAGATGGTTAGTACATCTATTCACAGTCTATCCAGGTATATCTGACATACAGATGGTTAGTACATCTATTCACAGTCTATCCAGGTATATCTGACATACAGATGGTTAGTACATCTATTCACAGTCTATCCAGGTATATCTGACATACAGATGGTTAGTACATCTATTCACAGTCTATCCAGGTATAATTGACATACAGATGGTTAGTACATCTCCTCACAGTCTGTCCAGGTACAATTGATATGCAGAATGTTAGTACATCTATTCACAGTCTATCCAGGTATATCTGACATACAGATGGTTAGTACATCTATTCACAGTCTATCCAGGTATAATTGACATACAGAATGTTAGTACATCTATTCACAGTCTATCCAGGTATAATTGACATACAGATGGTTAGTACATCTATTCACAGTCTATCCAGATATAATTGACATACAGATGGTTAGTACATCTATTCACAGTCTATCCAGATATAATTGACATACAGATGGTTAGTACATCTATTCACAGTCTATCCAGGTATAATTGACATACAGATGGTTAGTACATCTGTTCACAGTCTATCCAGGTATAATTGACATACAGATGGTTAGTACATCTATTCACAGTCTATCCAGGTATAATTGACATACAGATGGTTAGTACATCTGTTCACAGTCTATCCAGGTATAATTGACATACAGATGGTTAGTACATCTATTCACAGTCTATCCAGGTATAATTGACATACAGATGGTTAGTACATCTATTCACAGTCTATCCAGGTATAATTGACATACAGATGGTTAGTACATCTATTCACAGTCTATCCAGGTATAATTGACATACAGATGGTTAGTACATCTCCTCACAGTCTGTCCAGGTATAATTGACATACAGAATGTTAGTACATCTATTCACAGTCTATCCAGATATAATTGACATACAGATGGTTAGTACATCTATTCACAGTCTATCCAGATATAATTGACATACAGAATGTTAGTACATCTATTCACAGTCTGTCCAGATATAATTGACATACAGATGGTTAGTACATCTATTCACAGTCTATCCAGGTATAATTGACATACAGAATGTTAGTACATCTATTCACAGTCTATCCAGGTATAATTGACATACAGAATGTTAGTACATCTATTCACAGTCTATCCAGATATAATTGACATACAGATGGTTAGTACATCTATTCACAGTCTATCCAGGTATAATTGACATACAGAATGTTAGTACATCTATTCACAGTCTATCCAGGTATAATTGACATACAGATGGTTAGTACATCTATTCACAGTCTATCCAGATATAATTGATATGCAGAATGTTAGTACATCTCCTCACAGTCTGTCCAGATATATCTGACATACAGATGGTTAGTACATCTATTCACAGTCTATCCAGATATAATTGACATACAGATGGTTAGTACATCTATTCACAGTCTATCCAGGTATAATTGACATACAGATGGTTAGTACATCTATTCACAGTCTATCCAGGTATATTTGACATACAGATGGTTAGTACATCTCCTCACAGTCTATCCAGGTATAATTGACATACAGATGGTTAGTACATCTATTCACAGTCTATCCAGGTATAATTGACATACAGATGGTTAGTACATCTCCTCACAGTCTGTTCAGATATAATTGACATACAGATGGTTAGTACATCTATTCACAGTCTATCCAGGTATAATTGACATACAGATGGTTAGTACATCTCCTCACAGTCTATCCAGGTATAATTGACATACAGATGGTTAGTACATCTATTCACAGTCTATCCAGGTATAATTGACATACAGATGGTTAGTACATCTCCTCACAGTCTGTTCAGATATAATTGACATACAGATGGTTAGTACATCTATTCACAGTCTATCCAGATATAATTGATATGCAGATGGTTAGTACATCTATTCACAGTCTATCCAGGTATAATTGACATACAGATGGTTAGTACATCTATTCACAGTCTATCCAGATATAATTGACATACAGAATGTTAGTACATCTCCTCACAGTCTGTCCAGGTATAATTGACATACAGATGGTTAGTACATCTATTCACAGTCTATCCAGGTATAATTGACATACAGATGGTTAGTACATCTATTCACAGTCTATCCAGGTATAATTGACATACAGATGGTTAGTACATCTCCTCACAGTCTATCCAGATATAATTGACATACAGATGGTTAGTACATCTATTCACAGTCTATCCAGGTATAATTGACATACAGATGGTTAGTACATCTATTCACAGTCTATCCAGGTATAATTGACATACAGATGGTTAGTACATCTCCTCACAGTCTGTCCAGGTATAATTGACATACAGATGGTTAGTACATCTATTCACAGTCTATCCAGGTATAATTGACATACAGATGGTTAGTACATCTATTCACAGTCTATCCAGGTATAATTGACATACAGATGGTTAGTACATCTCCTCACAGTCTATCCAGGTATAATTGACATACAGATGGTTAGTACATCTATTCACAGTCTATCCAGGTATAATTGACATACAGATGGTTAGTACATCTGTTCACAGTCTATCCAGGTATAATTGACATACAGATGGTTAGTACATCTATTCACAGTCTATCCAGGTATAATTGACATACAGATGGTTAGTACATCTATTCACAGTCTATCCAGGTATAATTGACATACAGATGGTTAGTACATCTCCTCACAGTCTATCCAGGTATAATTGACATACAGATGGTTAGTACATCTATTCACAGTCTGTCCAGGTATAATTGACATACAGATGGTTAGTACATCTCCTCACAGTCTGTCCAGGTATAATTGATATGCAGAATGTTAGTACATCTATTCACAGTCTATCCAGGTATATCTGACATACAGATGGTTAGTACATCTATTCACAGTCTATCCAGGTATAATTGACATACAGATGGTTAGTACATCTATTCACAGTCTATCCAGGTATATCTGACATACAGATGGTTAGTACATCTATTCACAGTCTATCCAGGTATATCTGACATACAGATGGTTAGTACATCTATTCACAGTCTATCCAGGTATATCTGACATACAGATGGTTAGTACATCTATTCACAGTCTATCCAGGTATAATTGACATACAGATGGTTAGTACATCTCCTCACAGTCTGTCCAGGTACAATTGATATGCAGAATGTTAGTACATCTATTCACAGTCTATCCAGGTATATCTGACATACAGATGGTTAGTACATCTATTCACTGTCTATCCAGGTATAATTGACATACAGATGGTTAGTACATCTATTCACAGTCTATCCAGGTATATCTGACATACAGATGGTTAGTACATCTATTCACAGTCTATCCAGGTATATCTGACATACAGATGGTTAGTACATCTATTCACAGTCTATCCAGGTATATCTGACATACAGATGGTTAGTACATCTATTCACAGTCTATCCAGGTATATCTGACATACAGATGGTTAGTACATCTATTCACAGTCTATCCAGGTATATCTGACATACAGATGGTTAGTATATCTATTCACAGTCTATCCAGGTATATCTGACATACAGATGGTTAGTACATCTATTCACAGTCTATCCAGGTATAATTGACATACAGATGGTTAGTACATCTCCTCACAGTCTGTCCAGGTACAATTGATATGCAGAATGTTAGTACATCTATTCACAGTCTATCCAGGTATATCTGACATACAGATGGTTAGTACATCTATTCACAGTCTATCCAGGTATAATTGACATACAGATGGTTAGTACATCTATTCACAGTCTATCCAGGTATATCTGACATACAGATGGTTAGTACATCTATTCACAGTCTATCCAGGTATATCTGACATACAGATGGATAGTACATCTATTCACAGTCTATCCAGGTATATCTGACATACAGATGGTTAGTACATCTATTCACAGTCTGTCCAGGTATAATTGATATGCAGAATGTTAGTACATCTGTTCACAGTCTATCCAGGTATATCTGACATACAGATGGTTAGTACATCTATTCACAGTCTATCCAGGTATAATTGACATACAGATGGTTAGTACATCTCCTCACAGTCTATCCAGGTATAATTGACATACAGAATGTTAGTACATCTATTCACAGTCTATCCAGGTATAATTGACATACAGAATGTTAGTACATCTATTCACAGTCTATCCAGATATAATTGACATACAGATGGTTAGTACATCTATTCACAGTCTATCCAGGTATAATTGACATACAGAATGTTAGTACATCTATTCACAGTCTATCCAGGTATAATTGACATACAGATGGTTAGTACATCTATTCACAGTCTATCCAGATATAATTGATATGCAGAATGTTAGTACATCTCCTCACAGTCTGTCCAGATATATCTGACATACAGATGGTTAGTACATCTATTCACAGTCTATCCAGATATAATTGACATACAGATGGTTAGTACATCTATTCACAGTCTATCCAGGTATAATTGACATACAGATGGTTAGTACATCTATTCACAGTCTATCCAGGTATATTTGACATACAGATGGTTAGTACATCTCCTCACAGTCTATCCAGGTATAATTGACATACAGATGGTTAGTACATCTATTCACAGTCTATCCAGGTATAATTGACATACAGATGGTTAGTACATCTCCTCACAGTCTGTTCAGATATAATTGACATACAGATGGTTAGTACATCTATTCACAGTCTATCCAGGTATAATTGACATACAGATGGTTAGTACATCTCCTCACAGTCTATCCAGGTATAATTGACATACAGATGGTTAGTACATCTATTCACAGTCTATCCAGGTATAATTGACATACAGATGGTTAGTACATCTCCTCACAGTCTGTTCAGATATAATTGACATACAGATGGTTAGTACATCTATTCACAGTCTATCCAGATATAATTGATATGCAGATGGTTAGTACATCTATTCACAGTCTATCCAGGTATAATTGACATACAGATGGTTAGTACATCTATTCACAGTCTATCCAGATATAATTGACATACAGAATGTTAGTACATCTCCTCACAGTCTGTCCAGGTATAATTGACATACAGATGGTTAGTACATCTATTCACAGTCTATCCAGGTATAATTGACATACAGATGGTTAGTACATCTATTCACAGTCTATCCAGGTATAATTGACATACAGATGGTTAGTACATCTCCTCACAGTCTATCCAGATATAATTGACATACAGATGGTTAGTACATCTATTCACAGTCTATCCAGGTATAATTGACATACAGATGGTTAGTACATCTATTCACAGTCTATCCAGGTATAATTGACATACAGATGGTTAGTACATCTATTCACAGTCTATCCAGGTATAATTGACATACAGATGGTTAGTACATCTCCTCACAGTCTATCCAGGTATAATTGACATACAGATGGTTAGTACATCTATTCACAGTCTATCCAGGTATAATTGACATACAGATGGTTAGTACATCTGTTCACAGTCTATCCAGGTATAATTGACATACAGATGGTTAGTACATCTATTCACAGTCTATCCAGGTATAATTGACATACAGATGGTTAGTACATCTATTCACAGTCTATCCAGGTATAATTGACATACAGATGGTTAGTACATCTCCTCACAGTCTATCCAGGTATAATTGACATACAGATGGTTAGTACATCTATTCACAGTCTGTCCAGGTATAATTGACATACAGATGGTTAGTACATCTCCTCACAGTCTGTCCAGGTATAATTGATATGCAGAATGTTAGTACATCTATTCACAGTCTATCCAGGTATATCTGACATACAGATGGTTAGTACATCTATTCACAGTCTATCCAGGTATAATTGACATACAGATGGTTAGTACATCTATTCACAGTCTATCCAGGTATATCTGACATACAGATGGTTAGTACATCTATTCACAGTCTATCCAGGTATATCTGACATACAGATGGTTAGTACATCTATTCACAGTCTATCCAGGTATATCTGACATACAGATGGTTAGTACATCTATTCACAGTCTATCCAGGTATAATTGACATACAGATGGTTAGTACATCTCCTCACAGTCTGTCCAGGTACAATTGATATGCAGAATGTTAGTACATCTATTCACAGTCTATCCAGGTATATCTGACATACAGATGGTTAGTACATCTATTCACTGTCTATCCAGGTATAATTGACATACAGATGGTTAGTACATCTATTCACAGTCTATCCAGGTATATCTGACATACAGATGGTTAGTACATCTATTCACAGTCTATCCAGGTATATCTGACATACAGATGGTTAGTACATCTATTCACAGTCTATCCAGGTATATCTGACATACAGATGGTTAGTACATCTATTCACAGTCTATCCAGGTATATCTGACATACAGATGGTTAGTACATCTATTCACAGTCTATCCAGGTATATCTGACATACAGATGGTTAGTATATCTATTCACAGTCTATCCAGGTATATCTGACATACAGATGGTTAGTACATCTATTCACAGTCTATCCAGGTATAATTGACATACAGATGGTTAGTACATCTCCTCACAGTCTGTCCAGGTACAATTGATATGCAGAATGTTAGTACATCTATTCACAGTCTATCCAGGTATATCTGACATACAGATGGTTAGTACATCTATTCACAGTCTATCCAGGTATAATTGACATACAGATGGTTAGTACATCTATTCACAGTCTATCCAGGTATATCTGACATACAGATGGTTAGTACATCTATTCACAGTCTATCCAGGTATATCTGACATACAGATGGATAGTACATCTATTCACAGTCTATCCAGGTATATCTGACATACAGATGGTTAGTACATCTATTCACAGTCTGTCCAGGTATAATTGATATGCAGAATGTTAGTACATCTATTCACAGTCTATCCAGGTATATCTGACATACAGATGGTTAGTACATCTATTCACAGTCTATCCAGGTATAATTGACATACAGATGGTTAGTACATCTCCTCACAGTCTATCCAGGTATAATTGACATACAGATGGTTAGTACATCTATTCACAGTCTATCCAGGTATAATTGACATACAGATGGTTAGTACATCTGTTCACAGTCTATCCAGGTATAATTGACATACAGATGGTTAGTACATCTATTCACAGTCTATCCAGGTATAATTGACATACAGATGGTTAGTACATCTATTCACAGTCTATCCAGGTATAATTGACATACAGATGGTTAGTACATCTCCTCACAGTCTATCCAGGTATAATTGACATACAGATGGTTAGTACATCTATTCACAGTCTATCCAGGTATAATTGACATACAGATGGTTAGTACATCTCCTCACAGTCTGTCCAGGTATAATTGATATGCAGAATGTTAGTACATCTATTCACAGTCTATCCAGGTATATCTGACATACAGATGGTTAGTACATCTATTCACAGTCTATCCAGGTATAATTGACATACAGATGGTTAGTACATCTATTCACAGTCTATCCAGGTATATCTGACATACAGATGGTTAGTACATCTATTCACAGTCTATCCAGGTATATCTGACATACAGATGGTTAGTACATCTATTCACAGTCTATCCAGGTATATCTGACATACAGATGGTTAGTACATCTATTCACAGTCTATCCAGGTATATCTGACATACAGATGGTTAGTACATCTATTCACAGTCTATCCAGGTATATCTGACATACAGATGGTTAGTACATCTATTCACAGTCTATCCAGGTATATCTGACATACAGATGGTTAGTACATCTATTCACAGTCTATCCAGGTATATCTGACATACAGATGGTTAGTACATCTATTCACAGTCTATCCAGGTATAATTGACATACAGATGGTTAGTACATCTCCTCACAGTCTGTCCAGGTACAATTGATATGCAGAATGTTAGTACATCTATTCACAGTCTATCCAGGTATATCTGACATACAGATGGTTAGTACATCTATTCACAGTCTATCCAGGTATAATTGACATACAGATGGTTAGTACATCTATTCACAGTCTATCCAGGTATATCTGACATACAGATGGTTAGTACATCTATTCACAGTCTATCCAGGTATATCTGACATACAGATGGTTAGTACATCTATTCACAGTCTATCCAGGTATATCTGACATACAGATGGTTAGTACATCTATTCACAGTCTGTCCAGGTATAATTGATATGCAGAATGTTAGTACATCTATTCACAGTCTATCCAGGTATATCTGACATACAGATGGTTAGTACATCTATTCACTGTCTATCCAGGTGTAATTGACATACAGATGGTTAGTACATCTATTCACAGTCTATCCAGGTATATCTGACATACAGATGGTTAGTACATCTATTCACAGTCTATCCAGATATAATTGACATACAGATGGTTAGTACATCTATTCACAGTCTATCCAGGTATAATTGACATACAGATGGTTAGTACATCTATTCACAGTCTATCCAGGTATAATTGACATACAGATGGTTAGTACATCTATTCACAGTCTATCCAGGTATATCTGACATACAGATGGTTAGTACATCTATTCACAGTCTATCCAGGTATAATTGACATACAGATGGTTAGTACATCTATTCACAGTCTATCCAGGTATAATTGATATGCAGAATGTTAGTACATCTATTCACAGTCTATCCAGGTTTATCTGACATACAGATGGTTAGTACATCTATTCACAGTCTATCCAGGTATAATTGACATACAGATGGTTAGTACATCTATTCACAGTCTGTCCAGGTATAATTGACATACAGATGGTTAGTACATCTCCTCACAGTCTATCCAGGTATAATTGACATACAGGTGGTTAGTACATCTATTCACAGTCTATCCAGATATAATTGACATACAGATGGTTAGTACATCTCCTCACAGTCTGTCCAGGTATAATTGACATACAGAATGTTAGTACATCTATTCACAGTCTATCCAGATATAATTGACATACAGATGGTTAGTACATCTATTCACAGTCTATCCAGGTATAATTGACATACAGATGGTTAGTACATCTATTCACAGTCTATCCAGGTATAATTGACATACAGATGGTTAGTACATCTCCTCACAGTCTATCCAGGTATAATTGACATACAGATGGTTAGTACATGTATTCACAGTCTATCCAGATATAATTGACATACAGATGGTTAGTACATCTATTCACAGTCTATCCAGGTATGATTGACATACAGATGGTTAGTACATCTATTCACAGTCTATCCAGGTATAATTGACATACAGATGGTTAGTACATCTCCTCACAGTCTATCCAGGTATAATTGACATACAGATGGTTAGTACATCTATTCACAGTCTGTCCAGATATAATTGACATACAGATGGTTAGTACATCTCCTCACAGTCTATCCAGGTATAATTGACATGCAGATGGTTAGTACATCTATTCACAGTCTATCCAGGTATAATTGACATACAGATGGTTAGTACATCTATTCACAGTCTGTTCAGATATAATTGACATACAGATGGTTAGTACATCTATTCACAGTCTGTCCAGATATAATTGACATACAGATGGTTAGTACATCTCCTCACAGTCTGTCCAGATATAATTGACATACAGATGGTTAGTACATCTATTCACAGTCTGTCCAGATATAATTGACATACAGATGGTTAGTACATCTATTCACAGTCTATCCAGATATAATTGACATACAGATGGTTAGTACATCTCCTCACAGTCTGTCCAGATATAATTGACATACAGATGGTTAGTACATCTATTCACAGTCTATCCAGGTATAATTGACATACAGATGGTTAGTACATCTCCTCACAGTCTATCCAGGTATAATTGACATACAGATGGTTAGTACATCTCCTCACAGTCTGTCCAGATATAATTGACATACAGATGGTTAGTACATCTATTCACAGTCTGTCCAGATATAATTGACATACAGATGGTTAGTACATCTATTCACAGTCTATCCAGGTATAATTGACATACAGATGGTTAGTACATCTCCTCACAGTCTATCCAGATATAATTGACAAACAGATGGTTAGTACATCTATTCACAGTCTGTCCAGATATAATTGACATACAGATGGTTAGTACATCTATTCACAGTCTGTCCAGATATAATTGACATACAGATGGTTAGTACATCTATTCACAGTCTGTCCAGATATAATTGACATACAGATGGTTAGTACATCTATTCACAGTCTGTCCAGATATAATTGACATACAGATGGTTAGTACATCTATTCACAGTCTATCCAGGTATAATTGACATACAGATGGTTAGTACATCTATTCACAGTCTATCCAGGTATAATTGACATACAGATGGTTAGTACATCTATTCACAGTCTGTCCAGATATAATTGACATACAGATGGTTAGTACATCTCCTCACAGTCTGTCCAGGTATAATTGACATACAGATGGTTAGTACATCTATTCACAGTCTATCCAGGTATAATTGACATACAGATGGTTAGTACATCTCCTCACAGTCTGTCCAGATACAATTGACATACAGATGGTTAGTACATCTATTCACAGTCTGTCCAGGTATAATTGACATACAGATGGTTAGTACATCTCCTCACAGTCTATCCAGGTATAATTGACATACAGATGGTTAGTACATCTATTCACAGTCTATCCAGATATAATTGACATACAGATGGTTAGTACATCTCCTCACAGTCTATCCAGGTATAATTGACATACAGATGGTTAGTACATCTATTCACAGTCTGTCCAGATATAATTGACATACAGATGGTTAGTACATCTATTCACAGTCTGTCCAGATATAATTGACATACAGATGGTTAGTACATCTCCTCACAGTCTATCCAGGTATAATTGACATACAGATGGTTAGTACATCTGTTCACAGTCTATCCAGGTATAATTGACATACAGAATGTTAGTACATCTATTCACAGTCTATCCAGGTATATCTGACATACAGATGGTTAGTACATCTATTCACAGTCTATCCAAGTATAATTGACATACAGATGGTTAGTACATCTATTCACAGTCTATCCAGGTATAATTGACATACAGATGGTTAGTACATCTATTCACAGTCTATCCAGATATAATTGACATACAGATGGTTAGTACATCGCCTCACAGTCTGTCCAGGTATAATTGACATACAGAATGTTAGTACATCTATTCACAGTCTGTCCAGGTATAATTGACATACAGATGGTTAGTACATCTATTCACAGTCTATCCAGGTATAATTGACATACAGATGGTTAGTACATCTATTCACAGTCTAACCAGATATAATTGACATACAGATGGTTAGTACATCTATTCACAGTCTATCCAGGTATAATTGACATACAGATGGTTAGTACATCTATTCACAGTCTATCCAGATATAATTGATATGCAGATGGTTAGTACATCTCCTCACAGTCTATCAAGGTATAATTGACATACAGATGGTTAGTACATCTATTCACAGTCTATCCAGGTATAATTGACATACAGATGGTTAGTACATCTCCTCACAGTCTATCCAGGTATAATTGACATACAGATGGTTAGTACATCTATTCACAGTCTATCCAGGTATAATTGACATACAGATGGTTAGTACATCTGTTCACAGTCTATCCAGGTATAATTGACATACAGATGGTTAGTACATCTCCTCACAGTCTATCCAGGTATAATTGACATACAGATGGTTAGTACATCTATTCACAGTCTATCCAGGTATAATTGACATACAGATGGTTAGTACATCTCCTCACAGTCTATCCAGGTACAATTGACATACAGATGGTTAGTACATCTATTCACAGTCTATCCAGATATAATTGACATACAGATGGTTAGTACATCTATTCACAGTCTGTCCAGATATAATTGACATACAGATGGTTAGTACATCTATTCACAGTCTATCCAGGTATAATTGACATACAGATGGTTAGTACATCTATTCACAGTCTATCCAGGTATAATTGACATACAGATGGTTAGTACATCTATTCACAGTCTATCCAGGTATAATTGACATACAGATGGTTAGTACATCTATTCACAGTCTATCCAGGTATAATTGACATACAGATGGTTAGTACATCTCCTCACAGTCTATCCAGGTATAATTGACATACAGATGGTTAGTACATCTATTCACAGTCTATCCAGGTATATCTGACATACAGATGGTTAGTACATCTATTCACAGTCTATCCAGGTATAATTGACATACAGATGGTTAGTACATCTATTCACAGTCTATCCAGGTATATCTGACATACAGAATGTTAGTACATCTATTCACAGTCTATCCAGATTTAATTGACATACAGATGGTTAGTACATCTATTCACAGTCTATCCAGATATAATTGACATACAGATGGTTAGTACATCTATTCACAGTCTATCCAGATATAATTGATATGCAGAATGTTAGTACATCTCCTCACAGTCTATCCAGGTATAAATGACATACAGATGGTTAGTACATCTATTCACAGTCTATCCAGGTATAATTGACATACAGATGGTTAGTACATCTATTCACAGTCTATCCAGGTATAATTGACATACAGATGGTTAGTACATCTATTCACAGTCTATCCAGGTATATCTGACATACAGATGGTTAGTACATCTATTCACAGTCTATCCAGGTATAATTGACATACAGATGGTTAGTACATCTATTCACAGTCTGTCCAGGTATAATTGACATACAGATGGTTAGTACATCTATTCACAGTCTGTCCAGGTATAATTGACATACAGATAGTTAGTACATCTATTCACAGTCTGTCCAGGTATATCTGACATACAGATGGTTAGTACATCTATTCACAGTCTATCCAGGTATAATTGACATACAGATGGTTAGTACATCTATTCACAGTCTATCCAGGTATATCTGACATACAGATGGTTAGTACATCTATTCACAGTCTATCCAGGTATAATTGACATACAGATGGTTAGTACATCTATTCACAGTCTGTCCAGGTATAATTGACATACAGATGGTTAGTACATCTATTCACAGTCTGTCCAGGTATATCTGACATACAGATGGTTAGTACATCTATTCACAGTCTATCCAGGTATATCTGACATACAGATGGTTAGTACATCTATTCACAGTCTGTCCAGATATAATTGATATGCAGAATGTTAGTACATCTATTCACAGATTATCCAGGTATATCTGACATACAGATGGTTAGTACATCTATTCACAGTCTATCCAGATATAATTGATATGCAGATGGTTAGTACATCTCCTCACAGTCTATCCAGGTATAATTGACATACAGATGGTTAGTACATCTATTCACAGTCTATCCAGGTATAATTGACATACAGATGGTTAGTACATCTCCTCACAGTCTATCCAGGTATAATTGACATACAGATGGTTAGTACATCTATTCACAGTCTATCCAGGTATAATTGACATACAGATGGTTAGTACATCTATTCACAGTCTATCCAGGTATAATTGACATACAGATGGTTAGTACATCTATTCACAGTCTATCCAGGTATAATTGACATACAGATGGTTAGTACATCTCCTCACAGCCTATCCAGGTATAATTGACATACAGATGGTTAGTACATCTATTCACAGTCTATCCAGGTATAATTGACATACAGATGGTTAGTACATCTCCTCACAGTCTGTCCAGGTATAATTGACATACAGATGGTTAGTACATCTATTCACAGTCTATCCAGGTATATCTGACATACAGATGGTTAGTACATCTATTCACAGTCTATCCAGGTATAATTGACATACAGATGGTTAGTACATCTCCTCACAGTCTGTCCAGGTATAATTGACATACAGATGGTTAGTACATCTATTCACAGTCTATCCAGGTATAATTGACATACAGATGGTTAGTACATCTATTCACAGTCTATCCAGGTATAATTGACATACAGATGGTTAGTACATCTATTCACAGTCTATCCAGATATAATTGACATACAGATGGTTAGTACATCTATTCACAGTCTATCCAGGTATAATTGACATACAGATGGTTAGTACATCTATTCACAGTCTATCCAGATATAATTGACATACAGATGGTTAGTACATCTCCTCACAGTCTGTCCAGGTATAATTGATATGCAGAATGTTAGTACATCTATTCACAGTCTATCCAGGTATATCTGACATACAGATGGTTAGTACATCTATTCACAGTCTATCCAGGTATAATTGATATGCAGAATGTTAGTACATCTATTCACAGTCTATCCAGGTATAATTGATATGCAGAATGTTAGTACATCTATTCACAGTCTATCCAGGTATATCTGACATACAGAAGGTTAGAACAGCTGTATACAGTCTATCCAGGCATACTTGACATACAGTAGGTTAGTTCATCTGTTTTAAGCCTGTCCATGTATAAATGTAGGTTAGTACATCTATTCACAGTCGATCCAGTTATAATTATCATACATAAGTACATCTGTATACAGTCTATCGAGGCATTATTGACATACAGTAGGTAAGTACATCTATTCACAGTCTATCCAGATATAATTGACATACAGTACAGTCTGTTCTAAGTATATCCAGGCATAATTGACATGCAGTAGGTTAGTTCATCTGTTCTAAGTCTGTCCAGGTATATTTGTAGGTTTGTACATCAATTCACAGTCTATCCAGGTATAATTAACATACAGAAGTACTTCTGTATACAGTCTATCCAGGCATAATTGACATACAGTAGGTAAGTACATCAATTCACAGTCTATCCAGGTATAATTGACATACAGTAGGTTTGGACATCGTTTCATAGTCTATCCAGGTATAATGGACATACAGTAGGTTAGTACATCTGTTCACAGTCTGTCCAGACATAATTGACATACAGTAGGTTTGGACATCGTTTCATAGTCTAAGCAGGTATAATGGACATACAGTAGGTTAGTACATCTGTTCACAGTCTGTCCAGACATAATTGACATACAGTAAGTAAGTACATCTGTTCACAGTCTGTCCAGACATAATTTACATACAGTAGGTTAGTACATGTGTTCACAGTCTGTCCAGACATAATTGACATACATTAGGTTAGTATATCTGTTCAGGGTCTATCCAGGTATAATTGACATACAATAGGTAAGTACAGATTTTCACAGTCTATCCAGACATAATTGACACACATAATGTTAGTTCGTCTGTTCATGGTCTTTCCAGGTATAATTAAAATACAGAAGTTTAGTACATGTGTTCAGAGTCTATCCAGGCATAATTGAAATACAAAAGGTTAGTACATGTGTTCAGAGCCTATCCAGGCATAATTGAAATACAGAAGTTTAGTACATGTGTTCAGAGTCTATCCAGGCATAATTGAAATACAAAAGGTTAGTACATGTGTTCAGAGTCTATCCAGGCATAATTGAAATACAGAAGTTTAGTACATGTGTTCAGAGTCTATCCAGGCATAACTGAAATACAAAAGGTTAGTACATGTGTTAAGAGTCTAACCATACATAATTGAAATACAGCAGGTAAGTACATGTGTTCAGAGTCTATCCAGGCATAATTGAAATACAGCAGGTAAGTACATGTGTTCAGAGTCTAACCATACATAATTGAAATACAGCAGGTAAGTACATGTGTTCAGAGTCTAACCATACATAATTGAAATACAGCAGGTAAGTACATGCGTTCAGAGTCTAACCATACATAATTGAAATACAGCAGGTAAGTACATGTGTTCAGAGTCTATCCATACATAATTGAAATACAGCAGGTAAGTACATGTGTTCCGATCAAAAATATCTTAAATATGTGTTAGATCTGTAGGTGCAATAATTCACTGATAAACTTAGTTTTTAAAACTGAACCCTTAAACTGTATTTATGTGTCTTGTAGAAAGCCAGTCTTTGTGAAGGAACAGTTGGTAATGCTTCGCAACTGGTCAAACATAATGCACAGCATAGAAGCGTTAATCAGATGTATTTTTATTATGCCACCAGTACACAATTGCATTGAAGATGTTGACCCAATATTTTTAAGCGTTATCATACCACTGACCGATAACACAAATTAACCCCGCCTACTTTCTGTAATATCATGTCCCTGACTGATAAGACGTTTTAGCTCCACCCACATTAACGAATATCATGCTACTGTGTCACGTGCAAGGATTGTTTAGTCCCGCCCACGTCTCGGAACTACATTTTGTAGGCGTGGAATGTCACTTACGTGGGTAAAATGTAAACAAAGAATAGATCTATGCAATGCCAACATTTTAATTCACATAAATAAAATTTACTGGAACAAAACATTTAAACATTATTCAATTAACAAGAATAAATTTGTTATGTCAAATAAGCATTTTGCAAAAACATGCAATGCACAACATACAAAACCTGTCAATAAAATCTTAGAAAGCTGATATTTTTAAAAGCTGAAAAAATTACAATCAGATATCACAAAAATTGAAATTCATGAAAGAATTAGAATAAATTTTGTGGCTGTTTTTTTTTTTAATAATCTATACTGAAAATTTGGCTAAAGATATGAATCCAAATCACTCAGACCATTAATTGTATCAACAAGTGAAAAGGAACTGCAAAGTCCCTAATTATTAATCACTATCCATGGATACACCATTACATAAAATTCTGTGAAACCATTGCTGTAAGTTGCAGTGTACTGTAAGTTTAAGTCTTACCAAGGAAGAAGCTACTAAAATAATTTATTTTGTGTCACTTTAATACCAATGCAATGTTTTAGAAAAATGCTATTAATAACAGTTATTTTAAATAGACAATTAAAATGTTTTAAACATAAGAAAGCAAACAAATACTAGAATCTAGCCAGGTAACAACAATTATTTTATTTGAAATGAAGGGTAAAAAAATATAAATAAAAATTAAAAAAACAAAACACACATGCTGTTTCAAAAATTATGGTCAATTTAATAAAATGAACTCTTACTTGTTATTAGAAATTCAAATAAATACTTGCCATTATAATGTGATTCGCAACAAATCAATTTATTTCTAAATGAAATGTCAAATGTAAATAAAAACATGGCTTTTAAAGTTATAAACAATAGGTTTAGTTAAATAAAATGCAGAAAAGTCAATGTGTTATAACTTAAAACATAAAATAGGGAAATACATGAGGAAGAGAAAATTGGGAAATTATGCAAAACCATTTGAAGAATATGAAACTGAAAAAAAACGATCTAATTATGATGGTCAACTAGGAATTCTTTAATTTAAAGTCATAACAACTAGTTAAATGCAGTTTGGAACTTATAGACAAGATAATCTGCCTATTGATAGAGTAACACATATCCACTAGCTATACATAGTGTCTAGAAAATGTCAAATCAAACATTGTTACTCTCAGTCTGTTGCAACAACTTTCACTGGCTGTGAACCAGAAAATATGAAAGAAATTCTGACACCTTTTGAAAATGCGGTAACTCACAATAACAAAAGCAAAACAGCATATGTTAATAAATGACTAAATTAATTCAATACATATTTAAATATAGGCACCTATGGCTCTACAATAAGGCAAAAAAGAAGGCAAAAGATTATAATAAATAATTTGACTTTTATTTGTGCACTCGAAGATGGTATTACCAGGGCACTTACCAATTGCTGACTCTGCCAGGAAGCACGTGATACAGAAGCTCTGTGATACCTGTTGCTGTCCCACCAATATTATGCAGCTTTAATACGAGCCCACATCGCAAACACGACAGGCTGCATCTCTAATTCCTGCAGACTGCAGTTGCGGCAAGCCTCGCTTTTTTCCCTACGCCATATCGGACTCGTCTGATATCACATGATATCAAAAGTCACCAACCAAATATTCTCTATTTATCGTTATTGAGCAGCATTTTAAGATGTACAATATCTTTGAATAAAATAAGCTTTAAAATGTAGTGCATTTGTAACATGACATATACCGTTTAAATGACCGAATATAGCTTTTAGTATATAGTGTTTTGGAAGCGGAAAAATATTCATATCACCAAATCGGTAACACAACGTCTTAGGCAATCTGACTTGAGTGCACGATCTAGTTTAGGATGTGGTTTAAATCAGCTTGTTTCTTATGTGTACTTTACCGGTTACAGAATAACATCAGTGACTGGTCTTCCACAACGCAACTTGAAGATGGACAGCAATACGTTGTAAATACGGATGGCTGTGCAAGCGTGTCGCCTACAGGAGCTGATGTGACACACTGTTGGACGAGGTATTCAACCGTGTTCATACGGATCCTTGCTCCTTGAAAAGTGCTTAGAAGAAACTGAGAGTGCTTTAAAATGCTTATTTACACCTTTAGAGTGTTTAAAAATGCTTAAAAGTGCCTACAATAATCTGAGAAATGAGACAAATCAGCAAAACATATTGGGACACCAGAGCAGAATTTTTTTTATATGCCTGCAAATCATTTTTCAAGGACTGTGTCCCGCTTAGTATTTAAAGTTGTTTAAAATATTCTTTTGAATGACTACTTAGGCGTAAAAAGGTCTTTTAGCAAGATGCAATTTTATCAGTTTAACTATTAGCCATAATCCAACCTTTGGAAAATGTATATTATGTAAAATAAAAACGTTCTTGAATTTGGATCTTCTGTCCATGGAAAGTGCTTAAAAAGTGCTTGTTTTTTTTTTAGAGAATATCTGTATGAAGTCATTTTAATAGACATTTCCACAAATACCCATCATCTGAAATCAATCTAGCGTGTTATCCAATCATTAAACTTGGATATCATGTGTTTACCGGTTAACCTATTTACCAAAAGAGACCACGTGGTAATGCTTGTGAAGTGTTTGAGAAGTTGGATGAATGGAAATTAATCCTTTAAAGTTGTGAAGCTGGATGAATGGAAATTAATCCTTTAAAGTTTGTGAAGCTGGATAAATGGAAATTAATCCTTTAAAGTTTGTGAAGCTGGATGAATGGAAATTAATCCTTTAAAGTTGTGAAGCTGGATGAATGGAAATTAATCCTTTAAAGTTGTGAATCTGGATGAATGGAATAAATCCTTTAAAAGTCGTCGGGTGTGTGTGTGTGTGTGTGTGGGGGGGGGGGGGGGTTCGAATGTATAATGAAAATCTGAAAGGTCTTCATGCGTTACAAAACATTGACCTATATTAGCATCTATGATAGTTTAAGTGTGTTCTTTAGTTAAATAAGAATTTCAGTATATTTATAAAGATGTTGTCTTTTAGGAAATGTATTTGTAAACTATTAAGAACTAAACAGTGTATTAGCCATTTATGAATGCACTGTTATCAAGTGCAGTGTGATTAGCTGTACTTGGCCCTACTGCATTTTGTATTTGACAGGTTAGATGTCGCGTTAAACGGGTCTGGTTCCAGTCAACAGTACCACAGTTACTACAGAAGTAAGCAGCAAACCATTTGTTTAAAAAAGAGTCTCCACTTTTGTATCCAACTATGCAAACTATAAAAACTCGCATAGATATTCTAATTTAGTTGTATACAAGAGAGCAGTCCAGTGACAGTCACGAAATCAAATCTGCATTAGGTTTCGTGGCATCGTAATAAGGTGTTTATATACTAACTCTTTTTTAATTGTTTACAAGATAGCAGACTATTAGCGGTCATACAATTGTATGTATATATGTTTACTTGGCGCCATGATTAGGCCATACAAATTTGAATCTATGTTTAGCGTCCTCGGGCTGTTGGTTTTTGGATGCATGAACGAAAAAAAAAATTGACAATGTGAAAAATCGTGTAAGAAGGCGTATACAAAATAAGTAAAAATGACTTGTATGTGTTTTTACTAATACTTCTAAAACATAGCGTGCACCTAGTGAATTTAGGCTGTTCAAATATTGTGTTACAGTAGATTCCAAATATGAAAATGATATATAACAGTTTTGCAAGTAAACATTTGGTTTAGCTTGTACCAGTGACATCAAAAAATTGTTAAAGAATAATGCTTTTTATCGACCCATTGTTTGTTTTTTCCTGCCTGGTTGGTCGGTTTTTTAAAAATCATGGGGACGCTGAACATAGAATCAAATTTGTGTGGCCTTAGTTTGTTGCGTGAGTGGCATAGATCTTATGTGCGCATAGATATTAACACTATTTTCATGATGGATACAGCAAATTGTTTCAGTGAAAACATCCATGACTCATTAAATAAATAACATTAGCATAAAACATGTATGTGATGAATCATGTGTTATACATTTTTTTCGACACCCACGTTTATTTGTCAAGATATGTCAGATTGTCTGACGAATTTCGCGATATCTGGTTTAATCAAGTACATGTACGTGATACACGCACGTTCTCATGTTAAAGGGGCGTATTGACGGTAGATCGACCATAGCATTTGCAAAAATAAACTTAATTTACAAAGCATTTATATTGAAGCATTGTGAAATTCAATTGTTTTGTTTCTGTAAACATATAGCAATTTTGTAGTGGTAGTAGTATTAAACGGTAAACTTTGCGAAGCGCTGGGAAATTTTCTTTGAAGATCGCGAATTTATAGGCGTGAGTTCGAATCCTACTAGGACCATGTCTCCCAAAATATTGTTTGTCTTTGTATATACTTTTATTCTTTACGATTCCATCAATATATTGCTAATAATTGAAAAATATATCCGAGAAAGTGGTAAATTGTTCCTTTTTAATATATGTCTCCGAGATTCCGTCGATACGCCTCTTTAAGCCAATCACGGTATTTCTCACTATAGCCATAGGAGATCGTGGAATGTGCTCACCATCATCAGTGCATGTCCTCGAGGCTTTAGGTCATGGCGAAGACTTTCTCGTGGCACACGCTGTGATGCACGCGTGAGTTCATGTTTTAGAGACTTGTTCACAGATTGTTGTGTTTTTAACAATGTCAAGTAAGTACAAAAATAGAAAGTAAAAACATTGTGCCTTCTCCGGAGTTCCAACCTACGACCTTCACTTCAATTTTAAATCTGTCATGGTAACCACACGACCAGACTATCGTATTTGTGCTGACGTTTATTGTGTAACGCTATGTAAATGAAATAAGTGTTAAAAAATGAACAAAACGAGTACAACTATTTGTCTTATTCAATCGTTTCGCGTTACAAACGCTTTACACTTTACAAATTTCTCAATTTCAATTGATGTTAATTCATTCATGACGATACGCTATTTTCAATTAATTTCTTTGTCAATACTGTTATTTGGCTTGTTTATATAATTATAATGACCTTTAAGTTTTGGAATCGGTGACAAACATATTGGAAAATGTCAATTTACCCATCTCTGCACAGGTCCCTTAAAGCTGCAATATCTTTCATATAATAAAATTACAACACAACATACCTGATGTATATTGTATAATATATAATGATTGATAGATTTAAAACGTAAAATGACGGAGTATACCGATTCTCGTAAAATATAAGATATAACTCAAGGTATAAGATCAAAATAAGATATAAAATAGTCATTAGATATACATGTATGCAAAGCGCAAACAAACTTAAAAAGGATTATTGCCGTTCTGTACAATTTATGCCAGTTTAACACACTTAAATACATTTATCTGCGCCATTGTATTACTTTGACTATATATTCACAATCCTAATAGTTTTTACTCTAATGGCAAAGTATTGTACACTCGTGTTACTTATTATAGAAAGGTAATATTCATTTAAAGAAGATTGTAAAAAACGACATGTTTGAGTTTCTTGTTCTGAAAGTAATTGACTTGGGATTTATCACAACGCCGAATTAGGTCAAAACCCTATACACATATAAACCTAAGGAGTAGATTTTACTGGTGCTGCGTAATTAAAGTATACACACTTTATTATTTTGTTTTGACAGTGTATGGTAATCAAAACGCTGACAGCGTAGAAAGACTGTTGGCGACAAAATAAACTAAAAGCATGTGAATTATGAGTGCATTTTTGCTAAAATTGAAACATTAATGTCAATGAAATTCATTTCCCACCATTACACTGTTTAATGTAGCTTCTTATTCAACAGTATACGACATCATAATAAAAACTAATTTGTAAGTAACAAAAAAATATTTTTTTCGAGCCAATTATCTAATGCAAACAGAATTATATACGTGCCAGTAAACAAGTCAGTCTGCGACGGGCCAGAATAACCGATTAAACATTTAGTTAGGAGCACCGATTGTTAGTGCTTTGTAGCCTACTGCGTCAAAAGTAGATCATACGATGCAAGCTCTTGATTTTCCATACTACAGTTTAAAATTAATAAATTGCAGTAATTTGCAGTAATTTACTGTCAAAATATTCAGAATGAGAATCGATAACAAGAAAACGCACTTTCGCAACGAGTCAAAAATAACCGATGTAGCGCATTAATTTGGTGGTCTTATTGCAGGGCATTCAGATGAATATTTGGTTTACATACATGTTAATAGCAAAAGTAAGGGTGTCATTAGTTTAAAGTTACATTTTATTAAATTCACATTTTTAGAAACTGTAATTGTAATAAATCACGTGATATACACATTATAACACATATTACATACAGTGTCAAAAATAACTAAATAATAATATATAAGAAAACAAGTGTGAAATTTTGCTGTTTTGAAGAAGGAACCTTTTTGGTTCAAGTTTACTGACTTGTAGCCTGCGCAGAAAAGAAGTCGTTTTCCGCGATACCTGATTTTTGAAATTCCACTCCCAAAAACAGTCTAAAAATTGGCTATGACCGATTAAAACACGAAATTATGAGTTGTAATCTGTAAAAATTATATTCTTATGTATGGAATTGTTATGGGGTCTAAACTTTGAAGTAAAAATTATATGAAGAGTTGTTATTGAGACCTGTGTCCGTATTCTGAACCTTTCTAAGACAAATTTTTCACTAAGTTTTCCTAATTTTTCTAAGATTTAGTCCATATTATCTGAAAATGTTAGAAATTCTTAGTTTTTTTTTTCTTCAATTACTGTAAAACATCTTAGATAAATATAATAATACCGGGTTTTGTCTTATAAAAGCTTGCATCAGTCCTTAAAATAGTTTTTTCTTAGACAATAATAGTGTGTTTGTTATTTGTAGTTGGTCAGTATTCAGAAATGTTATGAGAGTTTTCTTAATTGTAATAAGATAATCATTTCTTAGATTTTATCTTAAATAATTTCACTAAGAATTCCCAGAGAACACTTGTCTGCAAAAAAAATAAATAAAATACGTGTTTATGAAAAAAGTTATCTACCATAAAATAAGTAAGCAAATAAAACACAAACGTTGAATCTTATTTATGGATATTAAAATCATGAATTAAATATAACTATAAATCCATTTAATGGGACTTATGCACAGATAAGCAGATTGACAAAAAGATTAGATTTTATGATTGAGTTTACTACGTTACAATTAGTTGTCGACTTTAGAGACCACACATAAACAAATTGATGAAAGTTTACTCAGTAATACATACATATTATTTGTAATTACAAGCAAGTGTAACATGTTTGTAGGTATTCATTTAAAAATGACAAAACAATATTTAATTATTGTCTAAAATAATATAAACTTTTAAGACTGCTGCAAAGCTATATTACATTTAAAGACATACACAGTTATTCTTAGATTATTTCTAAGATATTTGATGATACTTTTAGAAAAACTAAGAACATTCTTACATTTCAAAAGAATAATAAAACAATCTTAGAAACATCATAAAATTTAATTATTTGATGTCTTTTTTGTGTCAAAAGTCATAACTTTCATATCAATTTATTAGACACAATGTCTTTGTTTTAATTTTCAATCCACTTTCAACTCACAAATTCCATGGTATATAGAATGGTTTCTTGTGTTATTTTCTTAAACAAACTTCCTTAGATAAAAACTAAGAACGTAAATATCTTAGCTAAAAACGGGATATAGTAAATTCTTTAGCTGGAATTCTTAGAAAGTTCCAGAACACCACCCCTGCACTTTTCTAAAAGTAACTAAATGCAACTGTTATAAATACAATGTATAAGTATAAACAAAATGAATGTTGGGTCAGAACATTTGTATCTGATATAAAAATGTTGACGACATATACAGCAGTTTCAACCATCGATATATTTGTGTTAAATTTGTACTAAATATATTTTTTATCCTGATGTTAGACAGGGAACCACTGGCTACGAAAAGTGCTATTTCTGGGACCGCGGGAATGACGTTTTTCCATGGATAACCGCAGTCCCATCAAATCCCAAGATGGCTGAATACCTGGAGTGCATGGTTAACTTCGTATGTCATCATATGATGGGGTAAGTATGGATTTCATTCATGTTCTTAATCGTTTAATTATGTTATGTTCTTCAACAATGGACAGCCGACTTGTGTATGTCCTACATTTCTTTTTTGTAAGATGTTTAAGGTTAGAAACCAGTAAATAGTCAGGAAACCCCCGTGGCCTCGAAAGTAGGCCGTATATCAAATAGTTTTTATGCTGTCCGAATAATTTCGGGAGAGCATATAGTCGCCGCCTTGTCGGACATTTCGTCCGTCCGTCCATCCATCCGTCATTCCGCGCTAACGGGAGAGTAGTAAAGTGGCTACTTTTATGTACAGTGCTGTTGAACACTGTTTATTGGGGTGTGAGTTATTCCTTTGTGTGGCTTAAAATACTTTTGTGTAGCTGTTTTAAGCCACATAACTATCTTTATTGCGAAAGGAAGGCACTTAAATATCATCTCGTAAGGACGTCCGTTCCTTTTCGTTCTTGTCCGGACTATTTGTAAGGAATAATTGCTGGAATTCAATGAAATTTTATGGGAAGCTTCATTACCAAAAGGAGTTGTGCACTGTACCACAACGTTCCACTTCCATGAGTTTTCTTGAAGTTATGGGAATTTGAAGATTAACCCTAAATAGTGTAATGTAGTGCACAATTCTTGTCTGGGTAATTTCTCAGCCAGCAATGGCCCGAATTCATTACAACTTCACGGGAAGATTTATTACCAAGACTAGGTAAGCAAAGTGTCACGATCTTATGCTTTATTGATTTTTCACAGAGCTGTGTGCCCTCCATTATAATATGTGTCGTGTCGTGAGGAAACCGGTCTTAATGCATGTGCGTAAAGTGTCGTCCCGAATCAGCCTGTGCAGTCCGCACAGGCTAATCCGGAACGGCACTTTCCGCCTGCAGTGTATTTATGTTTAGAAGAAACTTCCATGAAACAGAAAATACCATAAAAGCGGAAAGTGCCTGCACAGGCTAATCCGGGACGGCACTTTCCGCTTTTATGGTATTTTCTGTTTCAAGGAAGTCTCTTCTAACTGCACAGGCTAATCCGGGACGACACTTAACGCACATGCATTAAGTCCGGTTTTCCCACGACGCGCCTCATATATACTATTTAGCGTATCATTTATATCAGTTTTGTTCTTGGGAAATGCAATTTTGTTTCATCTGCATTTTCGTTTGGTGTTTTTATGCCCCTCCCCCCCCCCCCCCACCATGATGGAGGCATATAGTGTTGGCCCTGTCCGTGTGTATTTGCGAATTCTTTTCCGGACATAATTCCGTCCTGCATGGAATGATTTTCATATTACTTGGCTGAAGTGTCAATCATAATGAGACGGTGTGTCGCGCGCAAGAATCGGATCCCTAGGTCCAAGGTCAGTGTCACATTTAAAGGTCAAATGTGAGATATAAAAATTTCAGCCATAGGTCCTGTCCGGACCATAATTTTGTCCATCATGGAAGGATTTTCAAATAACTTGGCAGAAGTGTTTAGTATGATGAAGCGGTGTGTCGCGCACAAGAACCCTGTTCCAATGTCAATGTCACATTTAAAGGTCAGATGTCAAAAATAAGAATTTCAGCTATAGATCCTGTAAGGAGCATAAATATGTCCAGCATAGAATGATTTTCAAATAACTTGAGAGTGTGTATCGTGCGCAAGAACAAGGTCCGTAGATCCAAGGTCAAGGTCACACTTGAATGTCAAATGTCAAATATAAGAATTTTAGCCATAGGTCCTGTCATATGCATAATTTTCTCCATCATGGAAGGATTTGCAAATAACTTGGCAGAAGTATAGTACGATGAGACGTTGTGTTCCGCGCAAGAATCAGGCCCCTGGGTCCAAGGTCAAGGTCACTTTTAAAGGTCAAATATAACAATTAAACCCTCTGACCCTGTCCGAAGCATTATTATGTCCAGCATTGAAGGATTTGCAAATTTCTTGGCAGAAATGTAAAACAGTATAGAATTGTATGTGAGGCTAAATAACCGGGTCCCTAGGTTCAAGGTAAAGGTCACATTCCAAGGTCGAATGACAGTATAAGAATTAAATCCTCTGACACTGTCCAAGCGTAATTTTGTCCAGCATTGAATGATTTTAAATCATTTGGCAGAAGAGTAAATTTTATGCGAGGATGTATCACGCTCAATAACCCGGTCCTAGGTCCAATGTCAAGATCACTTTCAAAGGTTAAATATATGAATGAACGCTTTTTGAGTATATCAAGTGCAATAAATTTGTCTGGCATAGAATGATTTTCAAATAACTTGGCAAAAGTGATGAGAATAATAAGAATGTGTGTCGCATGCAATAACTATGTCCAAAGTCAATGTAACACTCAAACGTCAAATCTAAGAGTGAAAACTATTGAGTATGTCCAGAGCATAATTTTGACCGGCATTGAAGGATTTTCAAATTAATTTGCAAAAGTGATAAGTACTGTGAGATGCCGGGACACATTCAAGAATCAGGTCCATACATCTGAGGTCAAGGTTTCTTTTCAAGGTCAAAGTTCAAATCATTTTCTAGAGCATAATATTTCAAGTATGCAGGGATTTTCAAACAATTTTGTAGAAATGATCACCATCGTGAGTTGGAGTGTTACATGCAAGAAAATGAATTTTGAAGTATATAAATTACATCTTTTTATTGATATTGTCCAAAACATAACTCATTATTATACAAATATACTAACCATTTTGTTGATAAAAGATAATAATTAAAGATAGCAAGATAAAGTGAATCATAAAGGAAACACAACATGATTGCCAAAAAAGTTTTAATTACTTCTCTTTTTTTTCAGGACTCCACATTTTAAATTATTGGATTATTTGGTACCCTAACCTACTTCTCAGAATGAGAGAAGACATTTGATAGAAAGTGCAATATAAAAAGGACCATTTTCCAAATAATTGGTATGCATATCGACAAAACAGAGCCATGCAGAAAAAGCTGCATAGGTTGGGGCATCCGTGTCGTTTACACACATTTCTAGATAAAATATGGTTTTACAACATATTTGGTCCAGCAGTTCTAGTGATTTTCAGTTAAGACAAAGGTTATTTCCAAAACACTACTTGTCTACTGAAGATTTTGATTCATCGTGACACCGAATTACTCACGAGGCGAATGTTATTTATGTATACACACAACATGTACTTGTTTCGAAATCACCACGAGGCGAATGTTATTTATGTATACACAACATGTACTTGTTTCGAAATCACCAAAGAGATCAGACTCGCATCATCCGTAATAAAGGAATGTGGCGAACGTCGCCAGAAGATTTTGCTATTTTACAAAGGGTAACTATGGGAATGGATTTCACTGGTTTCTAACATTTATTGAGTATACCGTAGGTACTTCTCAATGCTACTCCACTAGCGTGTAAAAGCGATCTAATCGTCGTTCTTCTTGTATAATTATAACATATGATATTACTGGTATAATACAACTTAATACGATGTTTTATCGAAATAATTGCATTAAGAAATCGCATGTTAAGTAGCTATTCTTTAACATACAGAGCAACTTCTAAATATATTACTAATGAAAAAAATCTATGAGCAATTGCTGCGGTGGAGTTGAAAATGTTTTTGGCAAGACCCAAATGTATATTGTATTGCGCTTACTTGAGTTATTCTTTGTTTTTTTTTACAGAGAGCCTGCGACATCGTGTGCCTTCCAAAATTCGTTCACCCAACCCGAGTGGGACTCGTTTGCTTCTTTAAGCCAACAGCCAGTTCCGTACAGCTTTGATCAGTTGTGCCAGTTCAGTATGGGACTGAATGCGACATACATTGGGAAAACGGTATTCATTATTAAAACTCTCGAAACCGTCAACACAATTCCATTTATAATATATATTTTTTACCCGGTATATCTTTTTTCTCACGATGTGTATTATTTCTTTTTGTTTTTCATAAGTTGTACTAAACCAGTCTAGCTAATGGGACACAACTTGTGTTCAGTGTGAGTTCATTTGTCAAATGCTGTTTATCGACTTATTTGGCATCGGCTTTTTCTAGGCTTACCCGGCGCATATGTGCATAGTGGGCATACCATGCTCAGATGGCTCCAGATACAACAATCGCTATATTTCTTATATTTCTGT
Source organism: Congeria kusceri (assembly GCA_027627225.1). Lineage (NCBI taxonomy): Eukaryota > Metazoa > Mollusca > Bivalvia > Myida > Dreissenidae > Congeria > Congeria kusceri. Next base: position 63,028,935 of record CM051034.1, read on the forward strand.
CATGAGTAACACTCCGTGTGCGGAAGGAAAGGTAATCTATATGTAGTTGTTAGAAGGCAATCAGAAAGCGAAGTGATGCCCCTAGGTAGGTCATTTTCCGATTGTATTAGAATATGAGTTAGTAGTATACAACATACTGTGGCAGTTTGTCCTATCCAATAAGAGTCTTTAGGATGCATTTTTTCAAATGTTGAATTTTATCATGGTAAACTGAGCAATGTAATGGAAAAATCTTGGAAAAATCATGGAATTTTGGGTTCAACAGTTTGTTTGAACCCAGGATCCGGATTGCTACTAAAATCTTATTGTCCCACTCCAAAATGCCATTGAGCAAATATGTGCATAACGTTTTGCGTAAAGTTGCAAAGTTGCAAAGTACCAACATGCAAAAACATAAATGTGAATACCATTTCACCATGGGTTTATAATAACGTTGTTGTTGTTTACCCCGTGTCCGCGAAATTGTCCAAGCAAACAACAAGTTATATAGAATGTTAAATAACGTACGTTTATCAATTGATTTTATGGACAAAACCACTGTGATTAACAATGATTAAATATTACTTCTTTGTGAATGATATTTCATGTTGCAACTTTTAATGTAAGCAATCGCAATTTATAAGCTCTTTATCATACCAGCATATTAAAACTAGTTTTATTAGTTCGTGCATTGGGTATTTAAATATAATTCAATAACTTATTTGCACGTTTTCAATAATTCGATACGCGTTGCCTTTTACTTCCAAACAATAAATATTTTTTTTTACTGCTGCTGTGTGTGAGCATTAAGGGAAAACAAACAAACGATTAGTATTCTTTCATCAGATGTCATGCTTTTATACGTTTACTGATTGTATGGGTGTCTGAAACATTTTATAAAAGGCCACGTTACCATCAATGCCAATCATATACAAAAAAGACCTTCCCAGTTACCCAGTTGTTTCCGTCTAACTTTTAAACTTCTACCCAGCTGGTGTTTGAGGATTATTTTCCATTCATCGATAATCACAAAGCCGGGCCCTGCTAGCTCAGTTGGTAGAGCGCTAGACTGTCAATCCGGGGATCGTGAGTTCGGACCCCAGCCTCTGGCCGGCCACATAACTTGTGAACTTGTGTGGGGATTGGTCATGAAATTATTTCTACGGCCACCCCCCCCCCCTACGTCTGATTCAAGTACGGCAATCGCCAGTTACTTGCATAAGTATGTGCACTTAGTACTGGAAACCCGCTTAGATCGGCTAAGCTTGCCCAGGAAAAGTGTGAGTAGTTTAACTGACCGCCGTGATATGACTAAAATACTGTTAAAAACGTCGAAAAACCCCAACAAAACAAACAAACGATAATCACAAATACTTCACAAGCTTTCCCAGGTGCTCTATTGTGTAAAATAAAACACGTGATATTCGAGTACAGTTAATGGATCAAATACAATATTAATTTGCGTATGATTTATATTTGTGGAAAAGTCTATAATCTTCAATAGACGCTTCACAAATGTCAATCATATTCAAATTAATATGTAATATCATCCAATCATCGCACTTGGATATATTATAACGTGTTTAGGGGTTAAACAATTTCATACAAACGAGCACGTGCATAATTTGTGTGATATTCAGATGAGCAAACGGTAATGTTTGTAAGTTTCGGTGAATGGAAATTAATCCTTTAACAATAGCTGGGGAGGAGTTTAAACAATTCATGACAAAACCCGGATCGGTCTATTGTATGCAGTCATTACAATTTGATATCAACAAATATTTATTCACTTAAGCATATTACAGCTCATCGTGTTGACCAAATTCATAATAAGACAGACATGCGTGGAAATAATAAATAATAATAAATAATAAAATATTAGTAATCACAGAGCCGGTAAATAACAGCATATTTATCTAATACACAATTCATGAACAATGGATCTAATAATCTGCTTGTATGGGTAAAAGGTGTGTGTGTGTGTGTGTGTGTGTGTGCGTGCGTGAGTGCATGCGTGCGTGCATGCGTGCGTGTGTGTGCGTGCGTGTGTGTGTGTGTGTGAGTATATGTATGCATGCATTTTTGACACGTCGTATATTTATACTTGAACTTCGCTTGTTGTTGTTGTTGTTGTTACAATTTGATATCACACGCGTATCAATTAACATATTTTATACAAAACAACACACGTGATAAAGCTTTCGGTGTGTTTGTTTTGCTCGATGAATGGAAATTAATCGGACAGCAATAGCTAGGGAGGATTTTTAAGTGTTCTTAGTAAAATCTAAAGTCTATTGTGTCTGGAAACTCATTTATAGATACATGTTTTTCGCTTTGTTGAAACGGCAGTATTTACATTATGATAACATAACTTTGTTACAGGTTTGCAAAAAGTGGACGTGCCAATGGAAGGGTAACTTATTAGAATACAATTTATCAATCTCATATATACAGAGTTGTCGTTCGTTGCTTTCACCATACACCTCTGCAACGGGCAAGAATCTTGTCCAAACGGAAAAAAAAACGGTACTTAACGCACATTAAAGTTGATATTTATTCGACCTTAATCATAGGAATACAGAATAGAAGGTGTTTGTATGATTATGATTGGGTAAAAATAAATAATTTTGATTCCTATTAACGGATCTTTTTTCATGCGTATTTACGCAGATGGAATCAGTCCGCAGTTGTAAACAAATTGGACAGTGTGGATGGTTTTCTGTATGGAAGCGCCATGGTGCCAGGTGTAAAAAAAAACAATATTATTCAACTTGTCTCGAAATTACGACATTTTATCTCGTAATTACGACTCTTCTCCTAATTACGGCTTTTTTCGTACCTAAAACATAGTACATGTATCTCGTAATTAATACTTTTTATGTCGTAATTACGACTTTCTGCATCTCGTAATTACTATTTTGTATGTCCTAATTACTACTTTTTATTTCGTAATTACAACTTTTATTTCGTAGTTACGACTTAATATTTCTTAATAAAGACTTAGTATATCGTAATTACGACATAATACTGATTCGTAATTACGAGAAAAAATACATTTGTTTAGCGTTGTTTGCATTAATACAGTGTTCAAGTAGGCAAGGAAATACAGTTTAATTTATAGCATGCTATGGTGTTATACATGTGTTTGGCGTTGTTTGCATTAATACAGAACAGAACAGAACAGAACAGAAAGTTTATTTATGACTAAAGCATATACAGCTCATCGTCAAATACATACACGCCATTAGGCCAACATAATTGCGCATGCGTCATAATAACAAAAAAGAACATGTGAAAGTACAAACATGCAATTACAATTTATGACTTTTTTACAAATATATGACTGCGTGAGAATGCCAGGATTTTATGAGAGGGCTCGCTCTGTTTTAACAAAGTTTAGTGAATGTTTTTAAAATCTGAAAATTGATTGGAAATATTTTATGCTTTAAGATATTTATACACACAGTCAATTTGGGAACAAAAAGTATACTCTCATAAATCTATATATTATCGGATATAAGTTTAAAGGCTTTAATACAGAAATTTGCAAGACGTATCAATACAGATTTTCTGGTCTCATTCAGTAATTGTAAAAATTTAAACATACTTGGTCTTCTTTTGTAAACGTCAGGTATAAGTGTATTTCTTAAATTGACATATAAAGGACATATTAGAACAAAATGGTACTCGTCTTCAATTTCATTCAGAGTACACAATTTACATATTCTCTCATGTCTTGGAATGTGTTGGTGCCTACCAGTTTCTATGAAAAGAACATGCGAGGACAATCTCAATTTTGCTATTATGTTTCTAAATTTTGAATTTTCCATTTTATCTAAATACATGGATCTTTCGAAAATGGGTTTCAATTCCTTATAAAGAAATAATGATGAACTTTCATGTGCATAACTTCGCCATTTTGAAATGAACACATCTTGTAATCTATTGCGAAAAATTGTAATAAAATTGTTAACATTAACAGATTCAGGATATAACCAAACATCATTAAAACCTGATTCTTGCAAAAGTTTCCGAACGTTTGATGCCCATGACTTGGAGTGAGGGTTATCACATCACATGCCTCTTTACACTGTCTACGAATAATATTGCTTAAAATACAGTTGGACGATTTTTCATTAAACAATTTTACGAAATATTTAACTATTCGTAAATATCGACATATATACATCGGGTATCTACCTACTTCGGCATACAAAGCATTTGAGTTTGTAGACGCTTTCACATTTAAAAGCCATTTACAAAATTTGCGTTGCACTCGCTCAATATTTTCCGCCTTACTAAATCCCCACGCCTCGCTTCCATAATTAAGAATCGAGGCAACATAGGCATCAAACAAATTAAACATGATTTTAACAGGCACATTCAAAGATTTCGTAACAGTAAATAAGCAGTTCATCGCCCTTAGCGCTTTGGCTGATAAAGTATTTGTGGCTTGTATATAAGCGCCGCTGCTTGACATTACTACTCCTAGATAATTAAATATTTTCACGATTTCAATTGGATTATTGTTATACACCCAACTATATCCATTTTGTAATCTGCCTTTATGAAAGATAACAATTTTTGTCTTGTCGATATTTACGGTTATATTCCACTTGTTGCAATACTCTTGCAAATTGTTCAGTGAAGATTGTAATCCCTCTGCGGATTCGGAGATTAATACTGCGTCGTCGGCGAATAATAGAAGGTAAATTGATAACTGATCAATAGTAATGCCCGCATTTATATCAGCTTGTAAGTGCAACTCAATGTCGTTTAAGAATAATGAAAACATAATCGGCGAACATATCTCTCCTTGTAATAAACCGATCTCGGAATCAAAAAAATCGGAGGTACTATTCATATGTTTAACACCCAATTTAATCTGATTATATAAAGATCGAAATACGGACAATAATTTGCCATCGATACCAGACTGAATGAGCTTATACCAGAGATACATACGATCCGTCAAGTCATACGCCTTTAAATAATCGACAAAACAGCAAAATAGTTTTTGTTTATTATTTATATGACTTTCAATCAATGATTGGAGGACAAATATTGCGTCGACTGTATTATAGCCCGGTTTGAAACCGAACTGCGCGTCAGTTAAAATTTCATTTGCAGTAGCCCAATTTTGTAAGCGTTCGTTTAGGATACTAGTAAATAGCTTGGCAAAACAACTCACAAGGGTTATGCCTCGATAGTTGTTTGGTAATGACGGATCGCCTTTTTTATAAAGAGGAATAATCAGGCCCGTTGACCAGCTGCGTGGGAATTTCCCGGACCTGAGAATATGATTAAATAACAATTCCAATGCGTGGCCTATTACATGGACACTCTCTTTAAAATATTCGTATATAACATTGTCCGAAGAACACGCCTTATTATTACCCAATCGTTTCGTAGCCATAACAATTTCGTCAAATGATATGTATCTATCCAGCTCCGGGTAAGAACTGCCCGAGTTGTGGTTACTGTCAAAATTGCGAACAAAATTTATACTATTTTCATTGTTTATAATACCTTCATTTTTAGCAAGGTTTTTAAAGTGTTCAACGAACTCATTTAATTCAATTGTTTCTCCGTTCGGATTCGGAGATCTTTTTTTGAACATTTTCCAAAATTCTTTAGGTGATTTAGATTTCATGTTGTCCATCTTGCGTCCCAACGTTCGATTAAAATCTGTCTTGCATTTACGACAATAATATTTGTATGATTTCTTTTTTTCTAATACTGACTGGCGATTATTTTCGTTGTTACTTTTATTATAATTGTTTAAAGCATCCCTATATTCTTTACGTTTTCGTTCGCACTCCGCGTTATACCATTTTTGTTTGTTTTTATCGTGAGAATCGAATTTATTTGCATCGGAGTTAATCGTGTGTGCGAAAAAAGGATTACCTTTAGACGTAAGATAATGGGTGAAAATTGTAGCTAGCTCCTCTGTATCATAGTTATTTTCTATCCCGCGTATTAGACTTAACTCGAGATTTGCAATATCGATCGATAATTCAGAAATAAAAGCTTCACGGTGAATGGAATTCCATTTAACAAATGTTTTTGGTCCTCGCGTATATTTTTTTGCTAGCTGTACCCGTTTTTAAATTATATTCAAGGGGTGCATGATTAGAAAATTCATTAAAATCTTGTATTGCAAAGTGCACGATATTTTCAAAATTTGCCGACCGTGTTATTAGATAGTCAACTAAACTTTGACCATTGTGAGTAAAACACGTTGTTCTACCAATATTCTTATCGTTATGTAATCGACCGTTAACGACTCGAAGATTTGTGGCCATACATAAATCTAGCATTGCGTCCCCGAAACGGTTTGAATTCATATCACAAGTTGCCCTAGGCATAGGATGGTCAATGTCTAGAAAATCGAGATCACTTAAACAACGATCATACGCAATATAATCTTGCTTTCGGCCAATTCTTGAATTTGTGTCTCCCGTTACATACACCGAACCTAGATCACTGAATGTATTAATATCCGATTCAATAATCTTAAAAATATCCCCATCAAATAGAGTGTGAACCGGAGAATTTTCGGGTGCTATATATGTTACTCCAATATACATGTCAGTGTCCGTATTAAAATATTGTTTATCAAGTTTAATCCATACTAAACAATCTATTTCATTTTTAACAACTGATACTCCGTTTCGTATACTATCTCTAATATACACTATAATTCCACCACTTGCACGTTTCGCACGCCTATTTTGATAACGTCTATATGAATGTATCGGATCACTAAATCCAGACAGTTTAATATTGGATTTTGAATTTGTCCATGTTTCCGTTAGACATATTATGTCATAATGAGAGAGTAATTTCACGAATTCCGGTGATGAACACTTGTCCACTGTTAGCCCCTCAACGTTCCAGGTTACACATTTCACAACATTCACACAGTGTTCAAGTAGACAAGGAAATACAGTTTAATTTATAGCATGCTATGGTGTTATACAATTGTTTGGCGTTGTTTGCATTAATACAGTGTTCAAGTACACAAGGACATACAGTTTAATTTATAGCATGCTAGGGTGTTATACATGTGTTTGGCGTTGTTTGCATTAATACAGTGTTCAAGTAGACAAGGAAATACAGTTTAATTTTTATAGCATGTTAGGGTGTTATACTTGTGTTTGGCGTTGTTTGCATTAATACAGTGTTCAAGTAGACAAGGAAATACAGTTTAATTTTTATAGCATGCTAGGGTGTTAAACATGTGTTTGGCGTTGTTTGCATTAATACAGTGTTCAAGTAGACAAGGAAATACAGTTTAATTTATAGCATGCTAGGGTGTTATGCATGTGTTTGGCGTTGTTTGCATTAATACAGTGTTCAAGTAGACAAGGAAATACAGTTTAATTTATAGCATGCTAGGGTGTTATGCATGTGTTTGGCGTTGTTTGCATTAATACAGTGTTCAAGTGACAAGGAAATACAGTTTAATTTTTATAGCATGCTAGGGTGTTATACATGTGTTTGGCGTTGTTTGCATTAATACAGTGTTCAAGTAGACAAGGAAATACAGTTTAATTTGTATAGCATGCTAAGGTGTTATACATGTGTTTGGCGTTGTTTGCATTAATACAGTGTTCAAGTAGACAAGGAAATACAGTTTAATTTGTATAGCATGCTAGGGTGTTATACATGTGTTTGGCGTTGTTTGCATTAATACAGTGTTCAAGTAGACAAGGAAATACATCATGCATTAAACAGTTTGTTAGAACATACTTTGATATTGTATCAGTATAATGAGTGCTAACTCGAGTAAGCACATTTATCTGAATACATGTTGGCCTAAAGTAGTTGGTACTTTCAACTTTTGGATGTTTTACATTGGTTCACAATATTTTGTCGCATATATCAAGATGTTTGTTGTTAAGAACCAAAATGCAACAGGTACATTTTACATAATAATAAGTAAACAAAACAGTTGGTACCTTGTTGTTATACTTTTGTTTTATTTCAGATCTTGGAGATCTTGGTGGCCATTGTTATGCTGATACGAACTGTTACAAAAACAACACGTTCTGCAATTGCGGTTTTTGTGAATGTCGTCGTGGATACCGCCTCTCGAACGGCAGCTGCATTCCTCGTAAGTATTTTTGATATACATATAAAAAGCACTATATATAATTGCACAAATCAAACCAGTGAAACTATTTGCCCCCCCCCCCCCCACCCCAAGAGCAACATCTCGGAAACAACTGCGCTTTGATGATACTTCACAAACGTTTTCCTTGAGTATTCGGATTTTATCTTGCCCATAAACAGTTTTGGTTAGACAGCTGTGATGTTTGATTGCCCATTGGAAATACTTATAAATGATAAATAAATATTGTTTCTAATCTTTGAAATAATGTAACTTAATAAGAAGAAGCTATAATATTGTAAACATTAAATTTGTTAATAATTTGACTTTAAAGTCAAACATGTAGAAGGAATTAGTCAGTACTAATATTTCAAGAAAAAACTATGTAAACCTAATGTGCCCTTATTAAACCTTGTCACCGCGCACAAAATGCCGTTTTTCAAGTCAAGCGCCATTCCCCTCTGCTCTTCTAGAGTTCTAGAGTAAACGCTAGTGTTCCTCTGCCACAGAATCTGAAAATTTTGCACTTAACACTGAACAAAATGACAACAACGGTTAAACGAAATAAAAATATATAAATAGCATTTCGTGCTCAAGTATGGCTGGATTTTCAAATAATTTCACAAACATTTTCAGTATATAACAGACTTAGACTCGCATGTTTTTTATGGTTCCCTGCCGAAGTTGCTGAATTGGTTTTTTATTTGTTGCACAACATTGCCGCTGATTCTAAAAATATAAATAGTTTTCACGATACGTGTTTATCCTGAAACCAGAGAGTCAAATTTGAGAAAACCTTTACAGAAATGTTCCGTGGGTGGTCCTCTTGCTCAAACGGTTCTGGTTCGTTGCACACAATGGCCGCCAGAGCTATAAATAAAAAAATCTTTAAACGACATCTCCTAACCCTAAACCCCTTCGGTAGATATTAAAATAAATTCACAGTTGTGTTCCTTCTTTGGGTGGTCCTCTTCCAAAAGTTCACAAAGCTAATCAGAGTCCATTTCCTTCAGACACCACTCACTTTATTCAGTGGAGCGTTACAGGTCCTGCTGGACTTCTTGTTTTTAATACCACTATACTTCCTCACTGAGCCCACCTCATTCGATTTTGTAAATGCTATAACCGGCAAATGTATCATAATAACCATGAGAGTAATTAAACTTTGTTGTGTACGTCTTGGCCGTTTTTCGCAATATTATGATGATGGTACATGTAATCGATGCGAACGATTTTAAAAGTTCACATACTGCGATTCCAAAATTAACATACTGTGTCTAGTCGGTTAGGTCTTAAATTAACGGAATATTTTGAAACATTATACGGGTACGTGATATTTTATACAGGAAAGTACCAATGTGTTTCCCCTGAGTATAATGATAGTTATACCGAGTGCGATACTACTGAAAACGTGACAAATTTATCTTTAGTTTAAAGCTTTGCCGTATGACAGAATAAGATCGAAGAATCGGGATTCAAAGAAAAAAGCGGCGATATTGCAATGTTTGCAATGATCATATAACAAGACAAGGGGGCAAGACATTCATACTTTTCTCTAGTAAACGTTTACATATATGTCTTCTATTTCCAGATAATACATAACAATCATTAAAACAATCAAAAGATCACACTATACCAACATAGGGATGCGCGCGCATCGATTACTACCATTGAGATGCGCGCGCATCGATTACTACAATTGATTGGTCAAATGTTGAATAATATTGAATATTTTCATAACCCAGTGAAAAAGATCACGTGCCCTCATGGTTGGCTTCAGTACGGATCATTATGCATTTACACGAACATCCAATGGTTAAACTTCAATAATGCGTTGGTGAGTACAAATATATCATACACTGCTATGGGGCAATGCGTATGCATACTAACACGATTTAAGTGGGACGAAATTTCATGTAAGATCGACAACCTGAAACGTTGTTTAAACCTGTCGACAAATATTTTTATGTATTTGCCCATGTTTCTGGTATGTTAATTTTACGTTTTCATTTACATTTATCTTCTCGGCATTGCTTTTATTTTGTAATATTATATATATCGAAACGGAAGTCAAAATTACATGTCTGGCTCCTGAAATCAACGTACTCATGATTTTGCACGCATTCGGAGGGGTAATAGATGGATTTCCGTTTTGATAGAAAATGGATTGGAAATCATCGGTTAAGCTCAACTGGCCATTTCTCAAGTATCAAGTTGTTAAGGACTAATGCACGATAACGAAAGAGATTGAACGACGATATTAGATATTTACCAGAATAAGACCTGCTCCAGCGCGGAAATGATGATAAATTGCTATTGCAAATGTTTTCCAACATGTTCTACTAGTTCGATATATATTATTCATAAGCACTACCGGCAAAAGGCAAGAGAGCTGATATCATAGCGTGGTGTCCCTGGGCTAGATAATGGCCCAGCCCTGGGGCCCAACGCTTTTTTTTTTACTTTAATATGAAAAACCTATAAAAAAATTATTGTCTGAAAATACAAGGCGTTGTCGCTTTTCATTTGGAATGTCACATCGCCTTTATGGTCCTTTACTAAAATTGTTAAAATGATGCCCCTGTGTAATATATATGGTCCTGTCCCGGGGCTTTAATGGCCACTAGATCATCTAAAAATGGTCTTTTATCAATTATTGTAAACTGCCAGCCCTCTGCAAAACATCTTCCAAATTAACATAAACTGACATAATGTCTTTTTAGCTCATGTGAGCACAAAGTACTCATGAAGCTTTTGTGATCGTCTTTTGTAGATCGTACGTCGTCCGTCGTGCGTTAACATTTGCGTTCAACAACATCGCTTTCTAAACCGCTTGTCCAGATTTTCACGAAATTTCGCAACGATCCTTCTCGGACGACCCTCTTAAAAAATTGTTCAAATCGTTCCGGTTCGCTGCATATGTAGGTCGACAGAGCTAAAAATAGATTTAAACGGTTAAATCCTTTCCTATGAAACGTCAAGGCTCAGAGATTTTAATATATAATCTATGACATCATCTGGTGTTCCTCTACAAAATTTGCTCCAATTATTTCCTTGGGGTCAAAACTGGCCACAGGGGTCGAGTAGTTTATATAGCTTTAAATAGCACAATGACTTTAAAAATCTCCTCTGAAAACGCAAGGCCCAGAGGTTTTGTATTTATATGTAACATCGTATAGTGGTCCTCTACAAAATATGGCCCTGGGGTAAAATAGGCCACGCCCTGGGATTTATATTATTTCAGTAGACTTGTACGGCAAGTGGGCTTTAAAAATATTCTCCGCAAGGTAAAGAGGCTTCATATTGGTTCAAATTATGCCCCTGGGATAAAAAGAAGCCACACCCCGGGGTCACATGGTTTCTGTAGATTTATATGGCAAGCAAACTTTAAAAAATCTCCGAAACCGCAAGGCCCAGAGGTTTTGTATGTGGTAACATATACAAAACAATGTAACAGAGTATAGTGGTCCTCTACAAAGACTGTTCAGATTATGCCCCTGGGGTAAAAATTGGCCGAGCCTGGGGGTCATATGATTTATATAGACTTAATGGGACTTGTTCACAGATTTATCGTATTTTTAAAAAAATGTCATTTAATGTATTATCTGCAAAATGTTAAGCAGTTGGACTAGCCAAAAACTAATATATAAAGAAAAAATATATTAATTTTTAAAAATTGCCTGCCCCAGGACTCGAACCACGTCTGCCGGGATCAAAAGTCTCACGTGTTAACTACTCGGCTACTCGGCTACAATTACAAATTTTAAACGCTATGTACGTGATATACGTATTCCTTATATACCGATGAAAAGCGTTACAACGTTCCAAACGCTTTATAATGTTATCCATTTCAATTGGTGATTTTTCATAAACAAAGCTTTATTTCAAATATATTTTTGTCAGTAGTGTTGTTTTGCTTGTTTATATATAATGTTTTTGTCATTTCGGGATCTATGACAAAAAAAATGAAAATCGTCAATTTGCCAATCTGTGAACAGGTCCCTTTAAATAGCTAAAAATATATTACAATTCTTCTCCTCTGTCGGCGCAAGGTACAGGGGTTTCGTTTTTTATATGTAACATCGTACAAAGAGTGTTCAAAATGTGCCCCTTGGGTAAAATTGGTCGCTCCCCAGAGGTAATATGGGTTCTATTGACTTCTGTGGGAAGTGAGCTTTAAAAATCGTCTCCTCTGAAACCGCAAGGCCCAAAGGATTAATATTTGGTATGAAACATTGTAAAGTCTTCTTCTATAAAATTGTTTTAAATATACCTCTGCGGTGAAAAGAAGCCATTCCCCGCGGTTATATGTTTTCTATAGACTTTTCGTGCAAGTAGACTTTATAAATGTTCTCCTCTAAAACTGCAAGACTACGAGAATTCGTATTGGTATGTAACATTGTATAGTGCTCTTCTTCAAAGACAGTTCAAATTATGCCCTGAGGTAAAAAGTGGCCACGCCGTGGAGTTCTTGCGGTTTCTAAAGACATTTGGCAAGTGGGCTTTAAAAAAATCTTTTCCTCTGAAACCGTAAGCCCAGAGGTTTCATATTTGGCATGAAACAGTGATTAGTGGTCCTCTACAAAGAGTGTTCAAAATATGCGCCTGGGATAAAATGAAGCAAAGCCCCGGACTTCACACTGTTGTATAGACTTATTTTGCGAGTGGACTTTAAAATCTTTTCCTATGAAGCTGCAAGGCCCAGAGGTCAAACTTTTGACATATAACATGGTATTGTGGTCCTCTTTAAAGATTGTTCAAATAATGTTCCTGTGGTAACATGGTTTATATAGAATTAAATAGCGAAATGACTTTAAAAATCTTCTCCTCCCCTAAAGCCGCAAGGCCCAGGTCTTCATACTCACGTGAGCGCTTTAAGGCCATGTGGCCCTGTTGTCCAAATACTGTTTCCAAATTCATGACCTCATTAGCCAAAAATCACAGCCATCCCATAGTACCAGTAGAGCGTCTGGCCCTTTCGGGCTTTTTTCTATACATTTGTTAAATAACCAAACGCCTATGATTATGGATTTGTCTACAGGCGGCGTGCAATGCATGGAATGGCACACTTCTAGAGATAGATGACGAATTGAAAAAGGATTTCATTCTCAACTATCTTGCATCTGATGGCCCTCAGGGTACGTCGGTATAGCATAATGTATCGCCATTATGTATTATTGCATTGTTGAACTTTATACCTTGTGCACATTGACACAACGACATTAGTTCATTAAACGGTGAAAATACCATGCTTGATTATATACAGGTCTATATAATGCAGAAAATCCCAATACTTTTATTTAAAAAACACTGAAAGCATTAACTAACTGCGTTTTGCTAATTCATGTGTCGCATAACACTTCAATTGTATTTGATACACAGATAGCACGTTGGAGTTATTTCATAAAAATGCTTTGGATTTCGATGCTGGTTAGTTTATTTTGTGCAATACGCTTTCAATATTATACATGCATTTTTAAAAATGCATTTTATTGTTTTATAAAGTTCATTTACAGAACGATATACACATTGTGTTTTACAGCCCGCTTTTGGATAGGCGGGAGGTACACGTCTGTGCATGGAACTATGCAATGGACGTGGGTTAGTAACAACAGAACAATGGACTACGTGAACTGGTTTGTTGGGGATCCAAGGGATATTGCAACCAAACACTGCGCACACATCTGGCCACTCGGCGCAGTATTTAGAAATGCAGCGTGTAGTGACGGAAACTATTCCTTATGCCAACGCTTATCTCCGTAATTTCTTTGCACGTGTCATGTTTGTTTCTAATGAATGAAATTCGTATCGATGTCGTTCTAGTCGTTTGATAAATAGGGTAAAATAGTGTATTTCGAGTCTGTTATTATATTGTTGTCGTTTTATTTTGGGACTAGTCATTTTGGGACTAGTAGCATGTAATCCTGATTTTAGGAATGTCATATCGCGTGTGTTGGTATGTAATTCTGGTTGTTGGAATGTCATCGCGTTTGTTGGTATGTAATTCTGGTTGTTGGAATGTCGTATCGCGTGTGTTGGTATGTAATTCTGGTTGTTGGAATGTCGTATCGCGTGTGTTGGTATGTAATTATGGTTATTGGAATTTCATATCGCACGCGTTGGTATGTAATTCTGGTTCGGGTCTATTAGCATGTAATTCTGGTTGTTGGAATGTCATATCGCGTGTGTTGGTATGTAATTTTGGTTCGGGTCTATTAACATGTAATTCTGGTTGTTGGAATGTCGTATCGCGTCTCTTCGTATACAGTTCTACTGGTAGGAATTACATTTCGGGATTCTTAGAATGTAGTTGTTGTTGTAGGAATGTCATATTGGGTTTATAAGATGAAATGAATGCACTCAAACGTACACCGAAATACATAGTTCTATGATATATTTTCAGTCGCTCCCACTCATGAATCAGATATTTAGCTTTGTTTAAACCTATTTATAATAATAACCTACGGCTTATTGAGACACTCTTGAGTCCGCGTGTTCAGTAGAACCAGTACTTGGTGTCTTTGAGGAAGATCACATGAATGCTCCCCGAGTAGGGATTGAACTCGCGACCTCCTGAATGTAAGGCGGATACCATATCCATTACACCATTACAACCTACAATCAGATTTGATAATTAAATGTATACCAGCATAGACTTTACATGTTAAGCAATTAAGTCATTTGAACAAGTAGTATAATTGATTAAATAATTACACATGACAAACGTTCTCAGTTTAAAGGAAATACTGAGAAGTACATGTATTATCAAATATTTTGGAAATATATTTGAGTAAATATGATTGCTTAAGTATCCCTGTCTACTTTCCAAAGTTCATATTTATTTTAAGCGCCATTACCTCACATGTTTTGAAATAACAAAGTTCATTATTTGTATTTGATGATGTGTAAAATGTATTTCAACAACAAAAAAGAAAAAAAAAAAAAACGAAAGGCATAACCCAACAAAATATTATTGATTGGAATCCTAAAAAAAGCCATTATAATTCAATAAATGTTTATTGTTTACAGCCCTAATAATATATATAAGTCATCAGCAAGCGATTTTTATCAAAGAAAATCTAAACCTTACCATATTCCAGGGTCCAAGAAGAAATAAAATCAGCAATCAAATATACAGTTTTGTTTTAAATATACAGCAAGTTTAAATAATGTAAGGATTTGGAAATGATTTTGTTACCTAATTCGCTATTTACAATATTTGGCACTGCTTTTATGAAATAATACATTGCATTTGTTTAACGTTTATGAAATAAAAAAGGCAATCACTATGTGCATGGAAATAATTTCGAACAAGTTTATTACAATTAGTTTTGATTATAAATAATTATATTATAATAGTATTCAAGTAAATTCTAAAATGGTATTATTTGGTGATTAATACGGATCCCCAAATAAACCTTACCTTACAAATAATTTACCAGAATTTTGTTTATGCATGCACGTCAATGAAAAAATCATTATGAAATGTAAGGAACTGTTTAGCAGAATTAATAAAATATCTAACTGTTAAGCTTGACATTCAAGTGAAGGAATATTCGGACTGAACTGTGCCCCCAGCAGCAGCTGATGAAGGGAGCAAACTAGACTATGGTGGTCCCCAGATTTGCCTGGACAGCATGGTGTATGCTTCACTGTGAATAACATGGATAGTAGCATTTTCCACTGACTGCCATCAGCTGCGTAATCAGCGAACACCATTAATGCAAATGAATATACCTTTCACTCTACCCCAGAGGTGAAAGACAAGTCATATGAGCTCGTGGGCGTAGATATATCCTGCATGGAACTTCTGTACATACTGCAAGATTTCAGTGAGAGAGTCGACCGCGAGGTATGTCCTGGCTGTCATTACTCTTTTCATGCGAGGAAAAGTAAATGAGATGGATTAAAGTTAAGTGGCAAATCACTGCTACCGTGGCTTACGCGTGACAAAACACATCAAAAGTCTCAACCGAACTGTTAAACAATTGCTGCACAAGATGTCCAATAAATACAGAGCAGATAGCAAACAAACTAGAGAAGTCACCGAGAAGAGGCCACTGAGGCCTCAAAGCTGCAACTGGAAATACGAGAAAACAACACTGAATGGCATGAGGCCCAGTTGGCATAAATGGTGCAAAGGGAAAACACTTCTAGCTCATAATGCCCAATTCACACAAAGCAAACCCACAGGCATTGTGCCAACTGATACTGGCTAAACCTTTGCAGCAGTGTCCATACAGCTCCTTACACATTAGATAAAATAAAATGATGAAAATGGTGTTCATTGATGCTATATGGCAAGTACTACGTTTAGTTGTATGCCAACTATTGTTACCCATGCCGCCCGAGATGTTATACTACACTTGCCCAGCATGGATGAGCTATGCAGACCACAGTAGCATACAACTGTTACAGAAGAGCTCAGCAAAGCATGTGCCTGCTTAGCTTTTAGAATAACTTCAGGTAGTAATGGAATACCATCAGAAGTATTTAAAGCGATTGGATCAGTGTCTCTACAGGATGTGATGTTAACATAGATGCCTTAAACATAATAAGACTAACCGAAGTGACTATAACTAGCCAGTGTCTACGTCCTTAGTATGATTGTGAAGGCATATTCCCGCATGGATCTATTATGCATGAAGATTAGGGATAAAGTATTTACCAAGGGTTTCTGAACATGACCAATGTTTACAAAAATGATGTTCGTCCTGCATCTGGAAAAAATATTAAGACCAGAAGATGCACCTATGGTGTTGCCTTTATAGACTTGACAAAGGATCTCGCGGCCAGTCTTAGTGGAATTTTCAGGACACCTTAATATATTTGATAGCTGTCATAAGCTTATTCAACAATAATATGTATTGCCCTGTTTGTGTCGATGGGTCATTTTTGGAGGACTTAATATTAACAATATTCGCTGACGACCATCAAGTGTTTAACCATTTCATTTGCAAACGCTGTTCACAGAACTGTTCCAGTATTAAACATATTAAAATGTTTGATTATAAGTTATTACACTTTATATATTTCTACTAAAGAGGCACGTCTTTGTTATAACAATGTGTTTATGCTTACAATGGCCCCTTCGGAAATAGCTTTCAGGAATTCATCGGCGAGCCTAGGTTACTCATGTCAAGTAAAAGACGTTCACTTCACCTCACATAGAATCGATTTAAACAAATATTACTTAAAGTGTTTCTAAATAGATGTTTCTGTAGCATATTCAATTGTATTTGAGTAGCCCTTTATTTGTTGTTGAGATATTTATAAACTACATGTCAGCTATATCATTGTTATATGTCTTAAAGTTGAATATGTCATGTGCTGTAAAATGTGTTTTCACTTTAACATTATATCTTTCTATCTATCTTAAAATGCATTATGCACCTTATCTAATGCCTTTATGGTCTAATTAATTGGAGATACAAATTAAAACCATTGGAGAGCAGTGACTTTCGAGAATTACAATTACACTAACAAATATATTTTATTTAGTTGTTTAATTTATGTAGTTTTTACTCGTATTCATTTTATTTAAATTCTGAAAGTTACAACTATATTATTTAAATTCTTTTCACAACACTTTAAAGCACGCTACCGTTAAAGTTTAAGCAATACTGATCTTGCTATTGAAAAGTTACAGTCTTTTTTGTACCCACTAACAATACTATATAGTTATTCTGTTTACAAAAGTAGTGTTTGGTGCATCTTAACATTCAGACAACAGTTTTCATAATGGATACATGGTCTAAACAGATGATGAAGCTGAAAATCAATTATGTTTAGTAACTTACATGTATTACTATTATTATTACACATATTTTCATAATGTTGTTGAGAACTGTAGTTGTTACTTGTCATAGTAATAAGTCAATTTTGAAACTTTCATAATCTGATCTTTCAATGACTTAAACATTTACAAGTAAACTCCAGATGGAATTTTATCAGATATTAGAATAAGTGTGTGGGCAGTTGTATGGCCTGAAACAGAAACAGTGTAAGTTACATTAGATACTAGATATGTAACGTTTAACCCGACTCCTTGTTTAAATGAGGTATGTGTTAAACAATGATAACTCGAGTTGTGGAAATGATGCCCCAAATGCATGTAAATTAGTTATTTTGTTGATCTTAGTACGAACCGGGAACCAGGGTAATTGAAGAGGTGAATGGAATGTAGCCGGTAGGCAAGAGATTGGCTGAGGTAGTTCGGGTCGTCATATTGGAATGTCAAATTGGGTCTATTGATATGTATTTCGGGTTTTCCTATCGGAATGTCATGTTGGATCTATTGATATGTATTTCGGGTTTTCCTATCGGAATGTCAAATTGGGTCTATTGATATGTATTTCGGGTTTTCCTATCGGAATGTCATGTTGGATCTATTGATATGTAATTCTAGTTGTAGGAACCACATATCGGGTCTGTATGTAATTCTGGTTGAATGATTGTCATATCGCGTCTTTTGGTATCTAGTTCTGCTTGTAGGAATGTCGGGTCGGGTCTATAAGATGACATTCAGTTTAAATTAATTACGTATCGGGTCTCAAAGTGTGTAGTTCTGTTTATCGGAATGTCATATCAGACCATTGGTATGTAGTTGTGGTTGTAGGAATGTCATATCGGGTCATAAATATGTAATTCTCGTATGAAATACATATTCATTAGGTTGAAAAGCTATAGTTGTTAGCTATTGTAAAATGTTTCAACGAGCTTGATTACGTTGAGAGATTCTGTCTCGCTGTGTTTAGAATGCAAAACTGGTCTTGTATCTCTGTAGTTCAAATGATTTATGGGTTTAGAATGCAAAACTGGTCTTGTATCTCTGTAGTTCAAATGATTTATGGGTTTAGAATGCAAAACTGGTCTTGTATCTCTGTAGTTCAAATGATTTATGGGTTTAGAATGCAAAACTGGTCTTGTATCTCTGTAGTTCAAATGATTTATGGGTTTAGAATGCAAAACTGGTCTTGTATCTCTGTAGTTCAAATGATTTATGGGTTTAGAATGCAAAACTGGTCTTGTATCTCTGTAGTTCAAATGATTTATGGGTTTAGAATGCAAAACTGGTCTTGTATCTCTGTAGTTCAAATGATTTATGGGTTTAGAATGCAAAACTGGTCTTGTATCTCTGTAGTTCAAATGATTTATGGGTTTAGAATGCAAAACTGGTCTTGTATCTCTGTAGTTCAAATGATTTATGGGTTTAGAATGCAAAACTGGTCTTGTATCTCTGTAGTTCAAATGATTTATGGGTTTAGAATGCAAAACTGGTCTTGTATCTCTGTAGTTCAAATGATTTATGGGTTTAGAATGCAAAACTGGTCTTGTATCTCTGTAGTTCAAATGATTTATGGGTTTAGAATGCAAAACTGGTCTTGTATCTCTGTAGTTCAAATGATTTATGGGTTTAGAATGCAAAACTGGTCTTGTATCTCTGTAGTTCAAATGATTTATGGGTTTAGAATGCAAAACTGGTCTTGTATCTCTGTAGTTCAAATGATTTATGGGTTTAGAATGCAAAACTGGTCTTGTATCTCTGTAGTTCAAATGATTTATGGGTTTAGAATGCAAAACTGGTCTTGTATCTCTGTAGTTCAAATGATTTATGGGTTTAGAATGCAAAACTGGTCTTGTATCTCTGTAGTTCAAATGATTTATGGGTTTAGAATGCAAAACTGGTCTTGTATCTCTGTAGTTCAAATGATTTATGGGTTTAGAATGCAAAACTGGTCTTGTATCTCTGTAGTTCAAATGATTTATGGGTTTAGAATGCAAAACTGGTCTTGTATCTCTGTAGTTCAAATGATTTATGGGTTTAGAATGCAAAACTGGTCTTGTATCTCTGTAGTTCAAATGATTTATGGGTTTAGAATGCAAAACTGGTCTTGTATCTCTGTAGTTCAAATGATTTATGGGTTTAGAATGCAAAACTGGTCTTGTATCTCTGTAGTTCAAATGATTTATGGGTTTAGAATGCAAAACTGGTCTTGTATCTCTGTAGTTCAAATGATTTATGGGTTTAGAATGCAAAACTGGTCTTGTATCTCTGTAGTTCAAATGATTTATGGGTTTAGAATGCAAAACTGGTCTTGTATCTCTGTAGTTCAAATGATTTATGGGTTTAGAATGCAAAACTGGTCTTGTATCTCTGTAGTTCAAATGATTTATGGGTTTAGAATGCAAAACTGGTCTTGTATCTCTGTAGTTCAAATGATTTATGGGTTTAGAATGCAAAACTGGTCTTGTATCTCTGTAGTTCAAATGATTTATGGGTTTAGAATGCAAAACTGGTCTTGTATCTCTGTAGTTCAAATGATTTATGGGTTTAGAATGCAAAACTGGTCTTGTATCTCTGTAGTTCAAATGATTTATGGGTTTAGAATGCAAAACTGGTCTTGTATCTCTGTAGTTCAAATGATTTATGGGTTTAGAATGCAAAACTGGTCTTGTATCTCTGTAGTTCAAATGATTTATGGGTTTAGAATGCAAAACTGGTCTTGTATCTCTGTAGTTCAAATGATTTATGGGTTTAGAATGCAAAACTGGTCTTGTATCTCTGTAGTTCAAATGATTTATGGGCCAATAGTAATCGATTATTCGATATATTTAAATTTCACAGTTAAGGCTAAGTCTACCAACGTATTGTTGTTTTTTCGAAAGTGCAAATTGCAAATACTGTAACAATATGTATTGACACTCGAGTAATTTACGCAATATTAAAAAATTATATTTAAATAAATATAAATATGCATTTTGTTAAATACTAATGCATTAGGTTCTCCGAAATCGTTAATTACCTGCAGTATTTTTCTATACGTGTATAAACTGTTTAACAGATGAATGGTTTTATTTATTTCAGTACCTTTGACAAGCTAGAGCCGAACGAGGGATACCTCATCGATGAATAAGTCTTGATTGTGTCAAGCAAATGAAGAAAAGTTTTTCAAGTGGCAACGTGTTTTGGCCTGAAACTGAAATTCAACGTTTACAAGTTACAAACTTTTGTATCAAAAACTGACATTCAACGTTTACAAGTTACAAACTTTTGTATCAAAAACTGACATTCAAGTTTTCAACTTACATTGTGTGTTTTGATCACGAGTTTTAAAGTTTACAATGAGTTTTGTGTTACGAAACTGACGTTCAAGTTTTACAGTTACAATGAGAGTTTTGTCATGCAACCAATAAGTCAAGTCTTCAAGTTACAATGTGTTTTGTATCACGAAACTGATATTCGGTTGCATGTTTTCAAGTTACACTATGTTTTGTTGGTATCGTTTATTGAAACTGTTTCCACTTCTAAAATATCAGTTTTAAATGTCTTTAAATTTATATATTAGTGTCTTTTTATTTTCGGAACTAGATTTTGTCTCATTATCGTATGTATAGATTAAAAAAACCCACAAACATTGCTGGTGACGACGTAATGTACAAGACTGTGACCGGTATGTATCGCATTTATGTAATGAACCGTCAAAATATACAAGTCTGTGACCGGTATTTAAAACCGTCACAATATACAAGTCTGTGACCGGTATTTATCGCATTTATGTAATGAACCGTCAAAATATACAAGTCTGTGACCGGTATTTATCGCATTTATGTAATGAACCGTCAAAATATACAAGTCTGTGACCGGTATTTATCAAATTTATGTAATGAACCGTCAAAATATACAAGTCTGTGACCGGTATTTATCAAATTTGTGTAATGAACCGTCACTGTATGTGACCGATATTTATCGAATTTACCGTCACAATATACAAGTCTGTGACCGGTATTTATCGAATTGATGTCATTAACCGTCACAATGTACAAGTCTGTGATCGGTATTTATCGAATTTATGTTATGAACCGTCACAATATACAAGTCTGTGATCGGTATTTATCGAATTTATGTTACGAACCGTCACATTATACAAGTCTGTGATCGGTATTTATCGAATTTGAGCGCTGAACCGTCACACTGTGCAAGTCTGTGACCGGTATTTGTCGAATTTATGTGATGAACCGTCACCATGTACAAGTCTGTGACCGGTATTTGTCAAATATATATATGACGAACCGTTACAATATCCAAGTCTGTGACCGGCATTTGTCGAATTTATGTGATGAACCGTCACCATGTACAAGTCTGTGACCGGTATTTGTCAAATATATATATGACGAACCGTTACAATATCCAAGTCTGTGACCGGTATTTGTCGAATTTATGTGATGAACTGTCACCATGTACGAGTCTGTGACCGGCATTTACCACGGATGGCATCGAATACCACAACTGCGGGACTCAATGAAAGTTAAACAAAAAAACAGTTGTCGAAAAATTATACCTTTTTATCCGTTTGCAAACACTCCAGTTTAAGCATTAGTTTATTAGCAAATTTTAGCAACGCTTATCATTAATAGTGACTGCTCAATGTGTGATCGCAATTGTTTTATTTATTATTTGTTGCTCTTTTCAGAATTCTAAACGTTAGTTGTAATCAACAATAGTTGCGGTTTCCTACTGTCGGATGTAATTTTGTATTACTGGCGACTAGACGCGTGGATACTGACACCGACCCGTAGTGGCGGATCCGTGGTCTAGTGGTAACGCACTGGCTTCACAACTCAGGGGTCGCAGGTTCGAGCCCCCGCTACACCCTAACCTACGAACTCGTCTCTCCTATAAGACGTTATAAACCGAGTTGCAGTGTACTAGGTGCTTCACACCGGGCACCTCTGGACCGGGGCGTCTCCTGTATCTTGCACTATCCACCGTAACCCAACTAACTAGTCTTCTGGCGGCGATGGCCATATGGGAAAGAATCCCGGTGCACTCGATAAAAATGTACTGCACACACACCGACCCGTATATTCAATATCTTTAAGTCTGGCACATAACACGGGGCCCTTCTAGTGAAAACATGGTACATGTATTAGGTATCTATTGGTGCAATACTGCCTTAATGTTGACGGAAAAATTCTTAATACGATCAGAAAATTAATATACAAATCTGTGACTGGTATTTATCGAATTCATGTGATGAACCGTCACAATATACAAGTATCGAATTAAAGCGCTGAACAGACACAATATGCAAGTCTGTGACAGGTATTTATCGAATTTAAGCGCTGAACCGTCACAATATACAAGTCTGTGACTGGTATTTATCGAATTGAAGTGCTGAACCCGCACAATATACAAGTCTGTGACCGGTATTTACCGAATTTAAGCGTTGAACCGTCACAATATACAAGTCTGTGACCGGTATTTACCAAATGTATATGATAAACCGTCGTTATGTACAAGTCTGTGACCGATATTGTCGAATTTATATGATGAACCGTTACAATATACAAGTCTCTGATCGGAATTTATCGAATTGATGTGATAAACCGCCACAATATACAAGTCTGTGACCGATATCTGTCGAATTTAAGCGCTGAACCGTCACAATATACAAGTCTTTGACCGGTATTTGTCGAATTTATGTTATGAACCGTCAATATGTACAAGCCTGTGACCGGTATTTATCGAAATAATGTGACGAACCGTCTCAATATACAAGTCTGTGACCGGTATTTGTCGAATTGATGTGATGAACCGTCACAATACACAAGTGTGTGACCGGTATTTATCGAATTTGAGCGCTGAACCGTCACAATATACAAGTCTGTGACCGGTATTTATCGAATAGATGTGATCAACCGTCACAGTATACAAGTCTTGGACCGGCATTTGTCGAATTTATGTGATGAACCGTCACAGTATACAACTCTGTGGCCGGTATATGTCGAATTTATGTGACGAACCGTCACGATATACAAGTATGTGAACGGTATTTATCGAATTCATGTCATGAACCGTCAAAAAAAAAGAGTCTGTTACCGGTATTTGTCGAATTGATGTTATGAACCGTCACAATATACAAGTCTATGACCGGTATTTATCGAATTGATGTGACGAACCGTCACAATATAAAAGTCTTTGACCGGTATTTGTCGAATTTATGGTATGAACCGTCACAATATACACGTCTGTGACTGGTATTGTCGAACTGATGTGACGAACCGTCACAATATACAAGTATGTGACAGGTATTTGTCGAATTTAAGCGCTGAACCGTCACAATATATAAAAGTCTGTGACCGGTATTTGTCGAATTTATGTCGTGAACAGTCACAATATACAAGTCCGTTACCGGTATTTATCGAATTTATGTGATGAACCGTCATAATATACAAGTCTTTGACCGGTATTTGTAGAATTTATGTTATGAACCGTCACAATATACAAGTGTGACCGGTATTTGTCGAATTGATGTGACGAACCGTCAAAATATACAAGTCTGTGACCGGTATTTGTCGAATTGATGTGATGAACCGTAACAATATACAAGTCTGTGACCGGTATTTGTCGAATTTATGTGATGAACCGTCACAATATACAAGTGTGTGGCCGGTATATGTCGAATTTATGTGACGAACCGTCACGATATACAAGTATGTGACCGGTATTTATCGAATTCATGTCATGAACCGTCAAAATAAACAAGTCTGTTACCGGTATTTGTCGAATTGATGTTATGAACCGTCACAATATACAAGTCTGTGACCGGTATTTATCGAATTGATGTGACGAACCGTCACAATATAAAAGTCTTTGACCGGTATTTGTCGAATTTATGGTATGAACCGTCACAATATACACATCTGTGACTGGTATTTGTCGAACTGATGTGACGAACCGTCACAATATACAAGTATGTGACAGGTATTTGTCGAATTTAAGCGCTGAACCGTCACAATATAGACAAGTCTGTGACCGGTATTTGTCGAATTTATGTCATGAACAGTTACAATATACAAGTCCGTTACCGGTATTTATCGAATTGATGTGATGAACCGTCATAATATACAAGTCTTTGACCGGTATTTGTAGAATTTATGTTATGAACCGTCACAATATACAAGTGTGACCGGTATTTGTCGAATTGATGTGACGAACCGTCAAAATATACAAGTCTTTGACCGGTATTTGTCGAATTTATGTGCTGAACCGTCACAATATACAAGTCTGTGGCCGTTATTTATCGAATTGTTTTGCTGAACCGTCACAATATACAAGTCTGCGACCGGAATTTATCGAATTTTTTGTGATGAACCATCCCAATATACAAGTCTGTGACCGGAATTTATCGAATTTTTGTGATGAACCGTCACAATATACAAGTCTGTGACCGGAATTTATCGACTTTTTGTGCTGAACAGTCACAATATAAAAGTCTCGGACCATTATTTATCGAATGTAAGTGATGAACCGTCCCAATATTCAAGTCTGTGACCGGTATTTGTCGAATTTATATGATTAACCGTTACAATATACAAGTCTGTGACCGGTATTTGTCGAATTTATGTGATCGTCAGAAATGTTTTAAAATCTTCCGACGATTTTCGGCTGCTGTCGATTTTATCTGATGAAAGATACTACCTTGTCTAAGGTTCAGTATGAGTAAGATCAGTAACACATTTTACGCTTTCATACCCTACACAATTCAATCTGGCTGTCCTGTTAGCGCAGTGTTTTTTGCAAGAGTATATCAGTATGCAAGAGATAAAGCGACACACTTCTGTTTTTATCCAATTTTATGCTAAATGTTGAAAAATATTAACACAGTGTATAAGCGTACTGTGAGCTTAACCGGAAGTTGGTGATCTGTACGCCGATGATCAGTTAGTTGCAAACAGCAGAAAACGCAGTAAGTGACACAGTTTTTGATAGTATCTTTTTACTTTAGGGCTGAATGTAATACGATTTAAACGTTTATGTTAATTGTTGTCCTATTTGTCACACATATGCTCTGTGATTTGTGTGGAAATTGTGTTTTCGTTGAGAAATCGCTAGTTAATCACTACAAATATGTTGACAGTTGAAACGATCGAAAACATTTGAATAAATTTCCATGTAATTCTTTGGATTTCGCGTAAATGTGTAAACCTGTGTGTTGCCTAACACCTATAAACACTGATTAAACTATATGCATTACTTGATAACGGACTATCTTTGTAATATCCAAGATATTAACCGTTTTATTCAGTTACTGTTTGTTTATTGACTGTATGCCAAGTTGCGACTGTACGCAATCATTAGTTGCGCAATTAAAATAAAATTCTGTACGCTTAGTGGCGATTAGTGATCGACACAAATTTAATAAATGTTCGATCTTCCTTGATAATTATTATATAATTGTACGTATATATTATTTAGTTTACATGTGCATGTATTATTTATGCGTAATAAATAATAATTTCATTCGACAGTGTCAATTCATATTCATATATCGATATTTATTATACATTTATTTTGCTTTATAGAAATCGCTCGTGTTTGTCAGTACGTCCGAATTTGTGTACGTCCCTAAGAATGTTTAAATCTCAAGTTAAACTAGTATTATATTTCATTCGCGCTCATATAAAATTGCAGGCATAGAGCAACTACGCTTTCCATGATAATCAACATGGAGATCTTACAGCAAAGTCAACAATTTAATGTTCTTTATTTATTCCAGGCAAGCGAGTGGAAAATATGGATGATAACTTTGGATCGTGTGAAATGAAGACATTGCTTATTTCAGTATGGCTTAAATGGAACTACTTTTCTTGTTATTTTGTTTCATTTAAACATATGTGAATGAACACCCGTTTTACATAAAGTAATAACAACAAACATTCAGTTTTTATAAAAACATACTCGGACAAAAATATTAAAAGTGGTCTCTTAACACAGGCGGTCACTTAATGCAGTGTGACTTGCACAGGCGTCGTTGGTTGTACATGTATGTATGTGATATGTACCTTAGTAATCATGCTATATCATATACGCATATACATTGTGTATGTTCATACATGATAAAGGAAGAATAAATGAATTTCGAAAATATTTGTTTTATTGACTTCTTAATTTAATTTTATTTTTTATTACATTGTTTGTACATGTCTTATTTTTCACAAGTGCATTAAATGACATAATTGCATGCATTCATCTTCATGTACATTTACATTATAGATTTGTATATATGTATGCATATAACATATAAACATACGTGTATTTTCATACATTTATTTTAATATAATATTATATGATATTTACACATATTTACACACACACACAAGCTACATACACTTATATTCATTCACTAAAAGGGTCTCAATCTTTGTCTGCTTCACTTACTCTCCATTTATTGAACTCATCACTATAGTGTCCATTAATGAATCTAGAAGCCTATCGTGTCCCCTTTTCACCGCCCATTGTTTAATTTTTCTGTTCATGTCGCAGACCTCGCTTATGGTGAGTGATGGTTCTGGTGTCTTCGTCTTCGGCGTTACTTCTGTTGGGTTGGATTCATGTTTTGGATGGCATCCACTTCCTTCGTCGTCGAAGTACATGTAATACAACAGGATCAAATTGAAATGCATTTCTACAATAAATATAACTTACACACTTTCGTTTTCTTTTTCAGTAAAACGACTACAATTAACGTATCATTATGGTTTAAAATTATTACATTCTTACATATAAAATTATCGTCTTGAAAGTGCGGACAGGAAATTAACATAAATAGATTTTTACACATTAAATGTTCAGATCGTTTTTATGTGCAACTAATAGTACAGTCTAAGTGTGACATTTTGCAACTAATCGTACAGTCTAAGTGTGACATTTTGCCACAAGTCGTACAGTCGAGTCACGTTGGGTGTGGTTGGACAAAATGTTTGATTTCTCCGCGCAAAACCTATTCTCTTCAATTAAATGAATACTGATTGACTTGCAAGTGATGTATTTATCAGTTTTTACACACACAAAAAAACACCAACAACCATCATCACAATGAAATATACGGCTACAAACTTATTGTTTTTATTTACAAAATCAAAACACTAAGTGATAATGTCTGCTACTTCTACTACTACTACTTCTACTGCTACTACTACTACAACTACTTCCTACTACTACTACTTCCTACTACTACTACTTCCTACTGCTGCTGCTGCTGCTGCTGCTACTGCTACTGCTACTACTACTACTACTACTTCTACTTCTACTACTACAGAAAATAATAATAATAATAATAATAATAATAATAATAATAATAATTACACCTGATGTCATCAATTATAAAACATAATTCTTTTTCTGATAAGCATTCGACACGGTTATACAGTAAACACGTTCCCTTTTAAGTTATTATTTCTGGGCTATGTGTGAGGTTTGGCATGCCTTTAAACTGGTTCAAATCCCCAATGCTTTGCATTGACCGTTCCACGGCGGTGACCCCAGTTTTGATCATTTTTATGTTGTGTGTTGTGTCCTGTATTGTATAGACAATTGGTCACTCGCCTCAAATAAAGGACCAACGGATGGTAATAAGGGTTTCTCTCCTGATGGAGTTTCTGGATTCCTATATTTCAGAAGTTCATTCTTTTCTCAGCTTAGTTTTCACACCCTTTTATGAAATGGCATCTATGACATATTGGGGATTACACAAGCAAATTATTCACCTTCGCCTATCCGTGGAGACCAGGTATGGAGCCCCTTTGTAGATCAGTTGGCGCACCCTTGTTAAAACATCGACACTTTGGCACTAAGGACTCAATAATATTTTAAAAACAATTAGGACAATACCCATGTATTTTGGTGGTTATCAGCTGATTATATCACCGACCCATATATAGTGCCTGCATGATCCCATTTTCATTTGATATATTAAACTTTAATTAATATAGAAACTTTAAATAAAGTTAAATCATTAAAAGTTAAAAAATTTAATAGTCACACTATCAGAACTTCTTAATTTCAGTTATTCTAGCTTGTTTCTGTCTTAATTTAAGTATAATAAGAATAATATTTCATTCTCCCTATCAAATCAATGTAAATTTTACGTAAGGAGTATCGATTTTTGCGCCGCGCTGAGAACCGAGATGGTTGTACATGGCGCCAAAACATTCGGAATATCTGAGACGGTATATACAACTACTGTTTCTGCATGCCAGAACAAGACAGACAGACGAGATAAATTATCTGAGTATTGTTAAAGACGATTTCTTTTTTTTTCTGCGCATCTTTTTCGCGCATTAGTGGAGTTGATTTAAATCTTCAAAATGAGAAGTGTCTCGACAAACAACATAAATAATATCTATTAAATATTGTATACACTGTAATTATCAAATAGATCATATATATTCATAATAATAATAGTAGTAATGTATTGTGACTCGATTATTTGTGAAAGATAAAGTCCACTGCCCAGTGTTGAGATTTGCAGCTATTGGATAGCATTTTGTATTTTATATGTTTAATGCAAGAACTTAGGTTGTGTTAAAGGTTTATTGTGTAAAGTAAGTGTATTAGCTATTCTTGAACGAAAATACCCGGGTAGTGAAAATGTAAATTAATGACGTTCATGGTATTGTCGCAGAATTAGACACTTACATAATAGAGCCATTGAAAGATAAAGGCAACAGCAGTCGGAATTTTGTAATGGATATTGTGTCCGCTTGGCGATCGCGAGGTCGTGAATTCGAGCCCTGCTCTAGCAGCGTTCAACTGATCTTTCTCGAAGACACCAAGTGCTGGTGCTACTCAGGAAACGGGTGTCTCAGTACTCGATAAATGACTCGGGCTTTCGATACCATGGAGAAAAAAAAGGTGTTTAAACTAAACTCCAGACAAAGGCTTAGTTGGCGCGCTTATTTGGTGGAAAACTAATGAAATTGGACTAGCACAACTACATATCTTGCTGTAAATGGAACATGTCATGTCGGTGCCTTTAGTGCGCGCGCGCTTGCAAGGTTTGTCCCCAGTGTTCTGGGAAGTATTAAAGACATATGGTGTCCTAGTTTCCAGTAAAAGGAATGTAGTTTCCATGCATGATTTTTGAATGCAGAAACCCCTTTATTGTGGTCAGTAAAGTATTTCAATTCCGAGGGTCGTCTAATAAGCTTATGCTTGTGTGTTGTATTAAGATTGTATAAAGACATTGGTGCAACAAATTGAATAAAACATATGTAATTATAAACAAAGCATCTCGTTTTTACTATGCAAATTTATTTATTACTGGTCAGAAACTGACCAAGTGATTTTGAGTTTGTAAACTGTTGAATGTGTTATATATATGAAACTTTAACTACTGTACAACATGTTTCATAGACGGCCCTCAAAATGACTTGTCCAGTATTTTAAGAAAATTGACATCACTGTACAAATGATTCATGGAAAGCGTGGTAGACGTGTGCAAATCACCACTGTGCTTTTATGAATAGACTGATATTTGAAACGGAATACTAACCTATACCTTATCTTCCACAGCTGATGAGAGTGTTCTTACCATAACATTATTATGTTCGTTTTGATTGTGCCTGTGCAAACACATTCAAACTAACTGTTTCTACATTTGCCAGAACAAACGAGCGAAGTTATCCGAGTATTTATATTTTAGACCAGGGGCCGTATTCCCAAAACATTTTAATTAATATATTTACGTTTAATCTTGAAATCAACATTTCATTTAACTTTTTAGTTCGTTTGTACAATGCATAATGCTTAGTGTTAATTAATTATCACCTATAGTATTATCATGGAGTAACCAGATCTCGACACAATATCATTCAATGTTTTCTATAAATGCAATAGTAGACAAAACTTAGTGAAAAAAAATGTTATTTTTATTAAGAAAAATCAATATTCTGTCGATGTCAAGCAAATTAATTTAAATCTTACCTGTTAAATGCGACTGCTGTAGTTAATAATAGAGTACATCATCTGCATGGAATTCCAAGATGGCTGTCCTATTCTCGAGCTATTTATATATGGCTTGAAAACACAACCCTACTGTTCACATCCTGTTTATTTTGCGGACACAAACAGTTCAACAAAAAGGGAGGTGCTATAAATTTTATTAAAACTGATTATTTTTGCTTTTTTGTGTGTGGTTATTTTCATTGTTTTTTTTATCTGTTTTCAACACATCATTTGGCTACAAGCAACAGTTGCATTTGAACATTGTATCTTTTCTCACAACCCTTACATTGGAACAATATTTTAAGTGAATCCAATGATCACATACGTCACATTGAGCCCATGAAGTGATATGCAAAGTGCCATCTAATAAATGTCTTGGTACATAAAAACTACCACATTTCGGGGTCGCGTCTTTTCGGGTTTTCAAGGTTTATTGAATAACACTGAAGTAAATGCTATAAGGATTTATTTTCTGGTTGACCTTTTTAAATGGTGATGTCAAATCCACGAAAATCTGAATAAATATCAAATTTTCTTGAACTTCTTGAAATATGTCCAACCTGAACTAAATTTTTCGTGCACGTGGATCACGGGTTAAGGTGTGATAACTACGTTGTTAGTCGATTATGCATGCAATTAAACTGTTTGGGTAGTTTCCCTTTGCTCATTAAACGTTTAATTTATTTGTATATCGTAATAATGAACATGTGTTTAAATAATTAATGATAATTTACAATAACTGGAATAAAATATAAAGTGTTTAATTGTATACCCTACGACATACTCCCGCTGCTTCTAAAATGTCGTCCCCGACATTTGTTTTAAAATTAATACAATATTAACATACGACATACTCCCGCTGATACTCGGAGCGCAATATTACTTTCGCCGCGAAATACAATATGATGATTATGACAACAACGACAATGACAACAACAACACCAACACAATACAGGATATTCAAAAACATGATTCTATGCATGGCACACAATTAATAAATCCATGCGACTACTAATCACAGTAAGTAATACTAAATATTACTACAAAACTGCAAAATTAATAACACATTCTAATTAGAGCCTACGTTTAAACCGTATCGTGCAGTAAATTCTACAATAATCACACAGTTATATCTCACAGCAAAACTACTCGCTGTATTACTTCCGCACGCATTCAGACGGAAATCAATTCCGGTTAAGAATAACAACAATAAATGGTGTTGTCAGACGGAAATCAATTCCGTTTAAGAATAACAACAATAAATGGTGCAATATATTCATACAAAACTAAAAGGCATTTTTAGAAATAAAATATAATTTCATATCAGTTCCATGCATAATACATGTTAATACAATGGGCTATACATACTAGTATATACAATGTACAGCAATGTTCCAGTGTGAAGTATTGAACATGTTACAAAGTCGATGACACAAAATATAAACGTCCGGAAAGTGACATTTTGACTTGAAAATTATCATGTTCAATACATATTATATACATACTATTTACAGCATATATTCGACCGAGCGTAGCCATTTCGGGGGTTGTCGAATACGTTTTGGTCGCGCATTAGATTCGTCAGTATTTGTACGACGGGCCGGAATGATGTATTTTGGGCTTTTAATTTGTGACTTTTCTTTGTACGGCACTGGCAGTAATAGATTCCGGTGAAGTATTTTAGTTTTCTTCGCTTGAGGACAGTCTTTCTTAACTTCAAACACAGGAATGTCGGCGTTTGGCTGTCCGACAACAATGTACGGGGTGCCCTCCCACTTATCTGCCAGTTTCTGTTTACCACGCAATGCAACATTGCGAACAAGCACTAAGTCGCCGACACTTAAGGAACTGGCCTTAGCGCGTGCGTTATAGCGCTGTTTGTCACCGGAAGCTGCACTTTTGGCACATTCTTCCGCCTTTTTATACGCATCTGACAGTCTATCTTTTAGTGTACGAATTTATTCGTGTTTTGACACATTGTCATCAGTTTCTGAAGATAGACCTAGTGATGCATCAATCGCCAGTTTTGGGTAACGTCCAAATATCAAATAGTATGGGGCGTATCCAGTGGTTTTATGGATCGTGACATTATATGCATGGACTAATGGCGCGATATGTGATTTCCAATCACTTTTCTCGCAATCTGACAACGT
Organism: Congeria kusceri; assembly: GCA_027627225.1. NCBI lineage: Eukaryota > Metazoa > Mollusca > Bivalvia > Myida > Dreissenidae > Congeria > Congeria kusceri. Next base: position 63,061,975 of record CM051034.1, read on the forward strand.
TCCTAGCATTTTCAAAAGAGTCGAATTAAATCGCTCCACCTGTCCGTTACCCATAGGGTGATACGGGGTGGTGTGACTCTTTGCCAGCTAGATCACAAAGGTCTTTCATCAGTTCGGACTCAAAGTTTGGCCCTTGGTCCGAATGTATACGTGTTGGAAACCCATAGTGTACAATGAAATTTTCAAATACAATTTTAGCTGTTGTTTTGGTTAACTGGTTTTTAGTAGGAAATGCCTGGGCGTATCTTGAAAAATGGTCAGTAATCACCAATATGTTTTCAAATCCACCTTTGGAAGTTTCAAGGCTTAAGAAATCTAAATAAATCAATTCCATGGGTGCAGTAGATTGTATGTTTACCAATTTAGCGGTAGATGGTAATGATTTTCTACGTATACATCGATCGCACTGCTCAACTTTGTCTCCGATCCAACCATCCATCCCTGGCCAGAAAAACCTTTGTTTGAAAAGAGACGTTGTTCTGTCACGTCCTTGATGACCCAAGTCGTCATGTAAACATTTGAAAAAATCATCACGAAGAGCGCTGGGCAAAACCAACTGAAAGTAAGTTTGGTCGTTTATCTTGCCACGGCGGTACACTACGCCATCTCGAAGAAAGAGGGTTTCCCAACACCTGAGATACTTACATAGACCATTATCGGAATTGACCCGCTTAGCAGACGGTCGAGTTCCGTTTTTCAAGTGAGTAACGACTTGACTTATAACAGTATCATTTGCTTGGGACTTCCGCCAATCTCGAGAGGTAAGGGACTCGGTCTCAACCACGTCTAGCGGAACATCAGCAACATTACTATCATCTGCTGAATCAGACGGGGCAGCAACACTGAAAACCAAAGGAGCTTGATCTTTGTTGACTAATGCTGCTAAGGAGACCGCTTTAATGACTGGACTTTCAATAGTGGTTTGCTCGGGAGAAGTATTGGCGTCATGACGCCTTGACAAACCATCAGCGTCAGCATTGATCATGCCACTACGATATATAATAGTGAAGTCATAACTACTAAGGGCAGCTAACCAATCGTGGCCGGTTGCGTCAAGTTTCGCTGTAGTTTGGACATAGGTCAGCGGATTGTTATCCGTCAGGACCTGAAATTTGCAGCCATACAGATAGTCACTGAATTTCTCAGTAACGGCGCACTTGAGAGCTAAAAACTCCAACTTGTGAGCTGGGTAATGTCTCTCAGAAGGTTTCAAACTACGGCTGGCGTAGGCAATTACACGGTCAGAGCCACCTTGCTTTTGATACAGTACAGCCCCGAGACCGGAAGTAGAGGCGTCTGTATGTACAACGACTGATAGCTTGTAATTTGCATAAGCCAAAATGGGAGGGTGTGTTAGTGCTTCGACCAGTGTATCGAAAGCATTTTGTTGTGCATTGTCCCATTTAAAAATGGCTTTGTTTTTGCTTAATTTGGTTTTTGTTTTCTTTGTTGCATGACCGATCAATAAATCATTTAGCGGCCTAGCAATTTTGGCATACCCCTTTATAAACCTTCTATAGTAGCCAGTGAAACATAAAATTTGTCTTACATCTTTAGTTGTTTTAGGTACAGGCCATGATTTTATCGCTTCAATCTTGTCGGGATCGGTCTCTATTCCCTTTTCGGAAACAACGTGGCCAAGATACTTAATTTTGGTTTGGAAAAATTCACATTTGGAGCATTTGAGCTTTAAATTGTGTTGCTGCAGACGTGTGAAAATGTCCTCCAACTTCGAAATATGGGAACGGAAATCATCACTGAACACCACCACATCATCCAGATATATGAGACAATCACGCAAGTTTATCTCTCCCATACACCTCTCCATTAAACGCTGAAACGTGGCGGGGGCATTGGCCAGTCCAAAAGGCATACGATTGGCCTCAAAAAAAACTAACGGACCCACAGAAAAAGCCTCCTCCTCTCTCATGGAAACCTGCCAATATCCTGATCTTAAATCCAATTTCGAAAAGTATTTAGAACCTGACAATAAATGAAGAGTGTTTTCAATTTTAGGAATGGAATATGCATCTTTAACAGTTCTCTGAATATGCATCTTTAACAGTTCTCTGATTCAGTTTCCGATAATCAATACAAAACCTGATTGATCCATCCTTTTTCCTAACAATGACAACATATGAAGAATATGGACTATTTGATTCCCTTATAGCACCACAAGCTAGCATTTCCTTTAAATGCTCTCGAACTTCATCAAGTAAAGCAGGGGCAATGTGGCGGGAAGGTGCTTTAAATGAGGTTTTGTCAGTCAAATGAATTTCATGTTGTATTAAATCAGTGTTTCCAAGATCAGTGGGACCCTTTGAAAATATAAAATGCCATTTGTTCAGAAAAGATCTGACAGTTTGTTTTTGATCTTCACTTAGATTGGTACCCTCTAGATCTACATCAACTGCTTCGTCAGTGTCGATGTCAGTTTCAGAGTAAGTTTTGTCGTCGTCACAGTCAGTCATTGCGTCTCTCAGAACTGTCACTTCTTTTAATTGACATATTAAATAGTTTTACAGGTACTCTTGCAAAACTACCCGGTTTGTTCAAGGTCACGAGCCTTGGACAAACATTTACGCGTGATGAGCAATGATCATCACTACATATTTCAGTCACAGCAGCGTCAACTGCTTTCACCCTTCGTACGATACCTGTGACTAACCTTACCTCATTTGGTTGCAGTTTAACTTTTTGTGTTGTTTTAACTGTACCAACACAATCATCAGTTATCGACTTAAAAGCAGTGGCCCATTCACATGGAACATATTCTGCACTAGACGCTGTTTGACACAGTCGAATAACGTTTGTACCAACTATTACAGGCTCAGTTTTATTGCTTTCCGAATCGGACACAATCAAAATTGGTACATGGAGTTCTTTATCTGTCATAAAAGGTATTCTTACGGTAGCTTCAACATAACCTTTATATGGTATAGTTTGACCACTGGATGCAATTACACTCAGTGTCAAATCAGTAAGGGGTAAAAGGGACGGTTTCTGGTGTAATTGCTCGTAGCAAGATTCTGACATGGTAGTAACAATTGACCCTGTGTCAATGACTGCTGCCACAATTTGACCTTGTACATATATGTCACCCACATTATTCTCTCCAACAATACGTTTCATCAGTTTATCTTGTGGGCATTCATTTTCAGTAGAGTCACTTGTTCGCCCAGTAACAGAGACATCTACTGGTTTAAATATCGTTGTTCGGATCCATCCTGACTTCTGCATACATATCTACTATCATTCCTATTTACATCGCCGTTTCGATTTTGATTTCTGCTAGACTTTTCATTGTTGTTAACTTGCTGTTTCTGAGGTCTCTGACTGTCACTCCTATCTCTCTGGTTTCTGTTGTCACTGCTGTTTACACTGTCTCCTCTATCATTTCTGTTCCATTGTCTTCTGAACGTATTCTGGTCATTTCTTTGGTAATTTTCATACCTTTGATTGGCTGATCCTCGCCACTGGCTTCTCCAGTTATCGTTCCTATTCCTTCTGTCCTCTTCTGGTGTGTTTCAGTGTCTCTGCTGCTTTCTATTCTCAGTAATATCCTAGCCTATCCATACGTTTCACCAGATCTTTTAAAATGTTGAGCTGTTCATCTGCTTTAGGTACTTGATTCTCATTGGTCTTTGACACCATTTTCGCATGCGATACATCACTCTCAGTGTCAGTGTTCATTTCATTTTCCTCTATTCTAACATGTTTTCTTAACTCCTCGAAACTTTTACACGATTCATAGAATAATCGTGTACTCAACTTCAATTTCTCATTGTGCAGGTATTTCCAACATCTTTTAAACAGAATCGCATCTGTTTGATTTGCATCTATCTGTCCTTTCTTGACTGCCATCTGAATGATATTTAAAAAATGCGGACACCGCAATCAGCCACATTTTCATCGGGTCGTTGCTTGGCTTTGTAGAACTCTGCTATGTGAGATTCCCCTGGCCTTCTATCTCCATATATATTCTCGAGTTTCTCTATAATTTCTTTCGTCGCAGCTTCTGTCCCAACGGTTGGTAAAACTCGCCTCATATTTCTAGTTGAGTTGCTTATGGAATTTCGCACTGCATGTAGGAGTGCATCTGGGCAATACAGTTTTGATGCCATCATTACTTCTACTTCTAATTTCCATTCTTCGAATGCCTCCTCTGTTAATCTAGGTAGTTTCGGTTTTAGATATTTTCCGCTGAAGGCTTCATGACTTCGATCCTCCATTCGCTGATGATTAACATCTTCCAATCTGTGAATATCTGCATTCATTTTGGCGTCTTGTAGGGAGCGCAAAGTCAATTCATGTTTTTGTATATTTTGTAATAACTGCTGTTCTTTTTCCCTTAATCGTCTCATTTCTTCTTCTCTAATTCTCAGTTGGTTTTCCTTTTCTTGGTTCCGTCTTCTTGCATTGGTCTGCTCAATTCCTTCATCATACTTTCGCTCAATTTTAACTGTTGAACCCGTTTCCTCATTACTTCTAATTCGTCATCACCTTCAAGTTTGTTCTCAGTATCTGGTTTCACCGCTTTCACGAGTTTCTGAGGTGTAGACATGTGCAGTTCATCTACAGTTTCTTCATATTTCCTGTCTATCCATTCTAGATTCTCATCAAGGTCATCTTTATATTCCCCTTCCGGTTTACATATCTTACTATCAGCACCAGTCGCATTTGCTACATATTCATCTATCGTTCGATATCTGTTCCTATCAACTCCATTTTCTTCGTGTATATGATCAATTCTTGTACTTTCGTATCCTTTCTGAAATTTCTGGGAATCACTGTTCAAACTTTCCTGTAGTCTAATAATTTCCTTCTGCAATTCCTCCTTTTCTTTCTCTATTTCTGCGATGTTTAATTTACCAGATGTCTGTTTCTTTTTCTGTCTTCTTTCTTCGACTAAACGAGCGCGTTGATCTCGTATTTGTCTCATTTCCGCCTCAACATCTATAGCAGTAGATTTACCCACGCTCTCTTTCTTTCGATCACTCTCAATTTTACGTATCTCACTCGCAGACAAATAGTGCGCCATATTTCTAACTATTTAAACAACACACAATCCCACTACCTTAAATACAACAACTATAGACTCCTAGATTTTGTACAAATACAACAATGTATTAAATGCTCCAACAACTACAATCTAAATTTACAGCAACTGAATGTAAACTACAGATATACAATGTATTTACATAATACTATTTCAACTATACAGGAAATTCTATACAGCGCAACACACCTCCACAAAACAAACAACAAACAACAGACATATATTTTAATAAATAATTACAATGCAGTACGTTTTATTTTTATGCCAAATTCTCCGTAACGCGCAAGAAGTATATCGCCGATTATTGAAAATTAAAACGCAGCTAAATTATTAACCGCGTCGATAGTATTTACAGCAACGCGTGTGCACTTTTATTTTTCCGAAATACAGTAAAATTTACAGATTTATTCTGTAACTTTTACATTATTCCGCAAACGTTTAACCGTTTAAATTCTTTGCAAATTATTTACAGCAAACGTTTTAATATATTAATTTAAACTACAATAATTCAATATGTATGATTAAAATAAATCCATGTATTTACAATAACCCCGACAAGAAATGTATAACTTTTATAAACCAAACCAATCACACACCCTTTTAAGTTTACAGAACCAAAACATGTTTTGATAACTCTCCAATTTAATCCCTTGACTCAAAACAGTCAGCAGCACGGGAAATACAGTCTACTTGTGTATTGACAATGCTGTGTATTGGCAACGATGTGTATTGACAATGAGGTGTATTGGCAATGATATGTGACAACTGATTGGGCAAGTAGTTATTGTTAGTAAGTGTTAATAGTAATTTATCACATGCATTTGCAGACACAGTGCAAGGTCGACCAGATAAATAGACACTGATTTAAAGATATTTTAAATGTCAAAATGAATCAGATATTTAAACAAATATATACTAATAATATTGAAAATAATGAAAAAATAGCTCAGTACAATCAAATGAACATCAACACAAACTCAAAATGCAATAAAATTGATTACATTTTATAACAGCAATAATAATAAAATGCAATAATAATAAAATCACTCACCGTACCTTGACACTGAACAACTTAAACACTTGAGAAGTCCTAACACTTAAAACACTTTAAAATGTTTCAAAATGTTTTGTTTTTCAAAGTTCATCGAGAATCCAAATTCCGGGAATCGCTCGCCGCTCCTCGTTGAATCCTGAGCCCCAATAACGTCAGTGAAGTAGTCGGTGCACCACGGCCTAAAACGTCAGCATGCTCTCCTCCGTTAGTAAACGTTCGACTCTCACATCCTCCTGACACGTGTCAAATATTCCCGAAACATGTACAAGGACAGTTCATCTCAACTCTGCCAGAATGAGTAAATACACTCACAACAAATTTACAGTTGTAATGTCAGTTCAGATTCTCACTGTGACACAAGTGTATGAATGTTCAATTCAATATCAGCGTCACTGTAATATTTCTTTAAAATGTTCTGACATCTATGACGTTCGAATAATCCAATGCACAGCCAACGTAATGTTCAAATATCCATGCCACACAGGAATTATCTGGGTTGGTGATCGGGATACACACCCACGATGAATGGTCAGCACACACGGAGATCGATCGTGATCAAGGTACTGCATACGTCCACCAGCGTGTAACCTCAAGGTATAACGTCTGTTGTTAGTTACAACAACAGTAGCACTGCAGCAGTAGTGACGTGTTAAACATCTGGTTAACAGAAGAAAGAATAATCTTCAATGTAGACTGCGAAGACTTCCGGATATAGGCAGCCTATGTAGGTACGTGCCCGTCCTCCTCGTCTACAACTCTGTCTGGCTTTGTAGAAGTGGTCCTGCCGGGATCGCCATTTGTTACAGGTTCTATGTCGTTGGAATTGTATTTATAACGATTCAAGAACAAGTTCAATGTTTTTAATTCTCCAAACAAAGTTTCATAAGGACAAAGCCTGAAATGAAATAACATTATATAAGCAATATAAATTAATTATGTATTATTATATTAGAAGGTTAATAACACAGTTCATTACAACTCAATACATAATATCATCTAACACAAATATTCCAATTATTCATATATAAATATAAAACACTTACCAGACAGATACAGATGTAAAAATATATTAATATCACAGGAATATAAATTCACTGTTCAACTGCTAAATTACTTCAATGGCAAAAATTGATACAAATCAAGATCTATATAGTCCCAATCAGGAATATGAATTTTACTCAGAACTAACTAAACCCAGTTTCAATCAATCTCTAAGATATGTGTTCACCATGTATCAGACAATTATCCAATCAGTACTAGCTCAACAGTGTTAAGAATTAAAAACAGTTAAAAACACTACACACTGTGTGTTACACAGGTAACACTTACCTTACGATAAGTTTTGGAGTACAAGGAACTTCACACGGAATTAAGACTATAAACTATATAATCATAATTATGAAATCATTCATATTTCATGTGAAATGCAAGAAACAGTTTCCAACTTTTCCACATTTTATACTGTATCTAAAACTACGTATCAAAATAGAAAAAGAGATAGCCTTTGGAAACGATACATTACCTGAATTTGAACCAAAGTTGCGAAATCTAAGAGATATAATAGATGAGATCAGTCCACAAGTGACAATCTCATGTATGGTACTTTTTTCCTTTTGATTATCTAATTAAGTAACCAGTCCTTTATTATCAATACTTTGTAAATCCCAAGAAGGTTATATGTATATATTTGCATACTATTGTTTTGAGATAATGAGATTTAGATGTGTTAACGTGTATAACATGCATAAACTATTTATGCAATAAACTGCATACTAATAATAATAAATCGGCAGTGACACAGTACGTGTAAGTCCTCGTCAGATTTTGTTTTTATACAACGATGAAGTCGACAAGACTATTCCATTCTTTTCTATTTATATATGCAATGCGCTGAAATAGTATCTTTGAAACTCTGGACTGGTATTCACAAAGATCCTAAGGGCAATCTTTAGTTGTATTTATATGTGAAAATTTCAGATCACAATTACAATGTGAAATCCAGCGATTTCTGTTTACAAAATGGTAAAATGTGAAAAATCCAAGCAATATTTACTAGTTTGGAACATTTTATTGTAAAATTGCAAATACATGAAACCGCCAGAGGCACAAGGAAATTGAAGAATTTCACAAACGGACTAAAGGTTTTCGTAAGGAGCTTTGTAAATACGAGTCCCGGTCAATTGTAACATGCACTCCATTGTATATGTATTATGTACGGTGTGAAAGTGCTGCATGGACCTCCACACACCTTTTGACGATGAAATAATTATAAACAAAGTGAAACTCAAGCTGCGAGAGAACTCTTATTATCAGCAGGAGGTCCTTTATTTATGGCAAGTGACCAATTGCCAAAACAACACGGCATAATAAAACGAGAGCACCGCCTACGGGTGCTGGACGCTCGACTTTTTTATATTAAATAGTACTCCAGGCTTTTATTTATAGAATAAGTTTATCACTGTCATGAAGTATTTTACAGTTCAAGTCAATACCTCGTACAGATGTTGAGAAATTTGACCTAAAGCAAAAAATTATAAGTTGAAAGAAGGCAATAACTCCACCAAAATCCTTAATATAGATACCTCCTTTTGTCTACAGAATAAGTTCAGCACTGTGATCAAGTACTTTAAGTTTCAAGTCAATATCTCTTATAGATAATGTGAAATTTGACCTAGAGCGAAATATGTAAGTTGAAAAAAGGGCAATTACTCAAGTAAAATCATTGAAAGAGTTATCTCTCTTGTCTGCAGAATGGGGTCAGCGCTATAAACAAGTAAATTGAGTTTCAATTTAATGTCTTTGATAGTTATTGATAAATTTTATATTTACCAAAAAAAGTCAAAATATGCTAAGTTGTGGGTCCAAACAATGGCACATAACTCTGGAAATACAAATCACTGGGTTACCTTCCTTGTTGTAATGGAGTACCCTTTTGATAGTAAACAAATATTGGATGTTTCAAACGGACATCTTTGATATAGTTTCTGAGAAATGCACTCTGACAATAAACTAAACCAAAAAACTTAACTAACGTATACGCCGACAATGACGCAGACAACAGGGCAACGACAATAGCTCGACTTTTTTTCTTCGAACAGACAAGCTAAAAGCACATAACACACACCAACACAAATGAATCAACTGGGGTCTCTGCCTTGGAACGGTAAATGCAAAGCATTTGGGGTTTAAACCGGTTTGTGGGTGCCCGAACCTTACACTAGGCCCAGTAATATTCATATGAAAAGTGTAAAAAGACATTAACCACATAGAATTGCAACTCAAATTCAACAGCAATAAAAGAGAATAATTATTCAATTTAATAACCATTTAATTACGCAATGGCGAGATGCAAACCTGAGCTTCAGAATTGCAACTTTCTGAGCCACGATGAAATGAAAGGAAAAACAAGTATCAATTACATCTCTTCTTTTTAAAAAAGATTTAAAGACAGAAGGTTGTCAGATTTTCAGATCATCGTCGTGCAATTTCAGGAAGAAGCTATAATGTTAGGTGTAAAAAGCGATATTAGATCTAGACAGCTTTGTTGTTAATATCGAACTGACCAAAACATGTACCACTATTCTACATTAAAAAAGTATTCTTACTGTCCTCATTAATTGAAAATAATGTCGAACTTAATGAACGTGAATATGTTTACATCACACCAGGCAGTAAAATATTAAAGACGTTCGCAACAATTGTTTCCTTTTTTTTTCCAACGACAGATTTTCTTTAAAAAAAAATGCACAAACATGTGTCGATATATCATAAAACTAAAACGATCTTAAAAAATAGGGGTCATCGGCCTTGTTCCGGAAATATTGGGGTTTAAATACGGTACTGTCGAAGCTCTTTTCTCAGTTTGTGTGACTATTTTTGTGTTTTGTTTAAACATCAGTGCAAACTATGTTTAAAGGATTTTTGTTTTGTGCAAATATATACATTTGCATAAAAATTTAACTTGATCATGTGCCATATATGATGATCATGTAAACTTCTATTTGGTGATATTATTACAAAATGATTTAATAAATCCAAATATTCTTGTGAAGTAATAATGCAAATATTACTTTAATAATTTAAAGTGCTCTTTACAGAGACATTTGGTGTGTTCTTTATTGACAGTTGTGATTGAATCATTGTCTGCATTTGGTTTTTGTACATTATATAATTGTTAAATTGTCTATTTGTTGAATGTTGAGACCAATATAGATGTGTTGTGGTTTTGTGTAATAGTCAGTGGTTGAGTGGTTGGTGTTTTGTGATTTAATATTGATCATGTTTCATTTTAATGATCTGTCATACAGCTAATACTGACAAGGAAAAGCAAGATTAACTCTTTAATATTTTCTCTTTATCATAAGGTTTAAAAATGCCGAGGTTTAAGTTTAACTATTGTGGTTGTACCTTCGTACTTTAATTGTTTATTTGCCATATACATGTTTTTATTTTCATACAATTACGAACATAAGAAATTATGGTTTGTTGTTTGTTCAGGTGTATAATCTATAAACTAGTCCTAATTGCTATATTTGTTTTAGTGAAAGTTGTCAAAATTCTTTTTCAATTTTGTTTTTGATTATTGACTTAGTTGCATTTTCAAATGTCCGGAGACATTTTGAAGAAGAGGGGAACTGTGTAGTACAGGTCATTTTTATTATGTCCCTTGTTTTGTATACGTCCATTTACTTTGTCAAAATTTAGTTTCCTGTCCAGTGTGCATCCATCCGTGTATTGTGATAAAATACTTGTTATGTCGTTTCTATGGATTTGTCCGATGCAATATTTTCATTGGTTAGAATAGTTAAAGCTATTCATTTCATGTAAATTTTACTGACCATGCTTGCATTTGGCCACAGCACTGAGTGGACGCAAGTCTCACACATTCTGTGCATCATTGTTATTCCAACCTGGTGAGTTTTATTATTATTTTCTTTATTCAAAATTTGTATTATTTAATTATGAAATGTATAACATTGATTTGACATTAATTGCATTTCAATTTGTATTGTACATTTTGTAGTCTGTTGTGTTTTGTTTGTAACATTGTTCTTATTTGTACAGGTCTTTCCGTCATGACTATATTGGTCGACATCTAATAAAATTGGAAAAATATCAAATTTTACCTACAATTACGGTTAAAATAATGATTTTGACTGGACATTGAAGTAGGTTAAATGGATACCAATAATACCTTCTGAAAAGTCGTTTATTATGCATCAATATATTTTGTTCCATACGACATATTTTCTTAAACTTTTGCACATACATGCACCAATGTATAAAAATAATGGGTCACCGAACATGTTTTGGAAATATTGGACTTTAAATAGGGTACCTATGTAGCCTTTTCAAGTTTCGTGTTTACGTAAACAACGTATCAATTGCCAAAATAGAATGGAGATATTTAATGGATCTTTGTGGAACTAATTTGTTTGACAATACATTGTATACGTGTGTTTTTGATTGTTTATTATGCTTTATGAACTTTTAACCATTGACTGGAACTAAATGATCTACGAAGATGTATATTTATTGATTGAAATTAATATATTGTTACCTATATACAATAAAGAAATAATAAAGCAAACGAGGAATTAACCCATTTACTTCTTTTTGTTGCAAACGTCTTTAAATGAAAAGGCACCATAGTTTCAATACTTTACGCGATCACACTCAGACATTTGCGTGTTGTGGCATATTTTCTGAAAATGGACGGGTCCATTACAATGAGCGGTCATTTCAAACAAGGTACTGGAACCATTTCAACCATCTGATTACAAACACATCCTAAAATATGCAATGATTTAGGAAGTGTGTGTACTGTAGTCAGATTGCATGTAAACATAGTGCCGGTAGCATGTGAACACTAAACAAACGTAAACAATAATAACACTCCTGCGAAGTGTACTCGTCCATTTTGATGTAAATTAACATATACCGTGAAAACATGACTGACAGGCATGGTGAGGAATTGCTTTGAGTCTGATGTAATGCGAAGTGGCTAACACTAAGTAAGTAAGAATTTATTTACAAAATTCTTCAGAAATAGGAAACAGCGTTTGGTCGCTGCGCTCCAAAACTTAGAACTTCTTATTTCTAAAGAATTCTCTTTATAGACTCTGAATAACCTATATAAATATAAACAAAGCGAAACTCCAGCTGCGACAGCAGGAGAGAACTCTTATTAGCAGCCAGAGGTCCTTTATTTATGGCAAGTGACCAATTGCCAAAAAACTACACAGCACATCACAAAAACACATAACAAACACAAAACACGCATGAATAAAACTGGGTTACCGCCTTGGAACGGTCAGTACAAAGTATTAGGGGTTTAAACCGGTTTCACGGGTGCCAAACCTCACACATAGCCCAGAATTATTCACTTACCATGCACATGTACACAAGTGACAACATGGAGACATAAAACAGACACAAATACACCAAAATGAATAATGAACAGCACTGGGGTAACCGCCTTGGAAAGGTCAATGCAAAAACACATTGGAGGCTTAAACCGGTTTACGGGCGCCCGAACCTCAGTAAGTGTAAATAAAAATTAACCTCATAGCATCGCAATTCAAATTAAACAGCAATACAAGAGAATACTATTCAATTTAATTACCAATTAATACCTCAATGGCTAACCAGTGTAGCAGAACTGCAATTTTCTGAGGCACGATGACATGAAACAAAAACAAATATCAACTAAATCTCGTCTTTTCAAAAAAAGATTTAAAGACATAGCATCATATAGTTCAATTTTTAGATCATCGTCATGCAATTTCAGGAAGAAGCCGTAATGTTGGGTGTGAAAAGCCAGATTACATAGCTTTGTTGTAGATCTATATGGTTATTTTAAAATGAATAAAACTTAATATACTATTCTACATCTTCCTGCCAACACAAATTGAAAATAAAATTAACTTAATGAACGTGGTAAATCGGAAATGCTGTAAAATATTAAATAAAAGGACACGATATATCCTAAATGACCTTACGCTTCGTCACTGAGACAGTAAGAATATTTAAATGATGACTTAATCCAGAAACACGCAAAGCACCCGATGACGTCATAATTTTAAAACGCAAAGAAGTTAAAGCTACTTATCTATATTTTAAAACAACCAAATTTGTAACGATGAAAGAAGTTCAGTATCGAAAACTAATAAGGATGTGTTTTTAAGTATAAGCGCATTATATCCTTTTGATAAGAAAGAGTGTACTAAATTGTTAAGTATATGTTTATCATTCACTTTAACATATTTAAAACAACTAAATTTGTAACGATGAAAGAAATTCAGTATCGATAACAAATAAGCACGTGTTTTTAGTATAAGCGCATTATATCCTTTTGATAAGAAAGAGTGAACTATATTATTAAGTATACGTTTAGCATTCACTTTAACATATTTACATTTGCGAACACGTTTCAAAACATCACTGTAAAATGATGGGTGTGATATTCCGTTAGATAAGAACCATTTTAAAGAAACATTGTATTTAGAAACTAAAACATTATATTTTGTATAGAATTTAGCAAACTTATTGCGTAGATCATGATATAAAAAACCTTGTTTTAATAATTTCTTATTTATTGTAAAGTTACGGTCGTTGAAATCTTTAACTTATGAGCAAGCTCTTGCATATCGAACTACCGGTAATTGCAAAATGTATATGCCATAGGAAGGACCTTTAGGAATATTACAGTCCAAGAAAGGAAAATTTACAATTTCGACATTAAAATCATCGCATTTGTCATATAGACTGGTTTTAACTATATTGTTAGTGATAGTAATATGTAAGTCTAGGAATGCAGCATCTGTATACGATGAACACGATTTATTTAAGGAAAGTTTTTAGGGTAATTTTTTTGGATATTTTGTTCAAAGAAATGGTTATCTATGTTTAATATATCATCAATATATCTACTAGTTTGGTTAAAACATTGAATCAAATTTAATTGTTTATCTTTTGATAAACCTAGCATAAAATCCCGTTCATAGCAATATAGAAATAGATCGGCTATAAGTGATGCACAGTTAGTACCCATTGGCAGGTCAGCTATATGTGGTGCACAGTTAGTACCCATTGGCAGATCATCTATGTGTGGTGCACAGTTAGTACCCATTGGCACACCATTAGTTTGTTGAAATATTTTCCCATTGAATTCAACAAATAAGTTATCAAGAAGAAAGACGAGGGCTGAACATAAATCTAAGCCAGTCCAAATAATATATCCATAAAAAATCTGATAGGTAAAGAATGCTGTATTAGCTTTTCAAGCCAGGTATGAGAATTTTTATCTAGCAAATGCTTTTTTTCAATAAGCGAAACAAGTTTATTTTTAATAAGACTGTGAGGTAGGGTTGTATACAATGTAGAAAAATGATATGTACTCACACGGGGCGCTTTGTAATCTTTGCTTTCAATTGTATTTATAACTTCAAACGAATTGTTTATTGACCAAAATAAGTTAATGTTTGTATTCTTATAAACTTTATTACATTATTTAGTAATGTGCTTTCTAATAGCACTCATACCATTAGTCAGGTAAACTTATAATTGTTTAGTGGCTCATGACACTGCATTTGCTATAAAACGACTTCTGTATGGAGTCTTATGGAGTTTAGGAATCCAGTAAAGTGATGGTAGTTTCATGTTATTATTATTGATTTTTACATTTGATTTACTGCATTTAGTAATATGTTCGAAAATAATTTCATTTAAGTCTTTCTTGTACTCCGTATATGATGTCGTTTGGGATATAGTTCCTTTAAATAGTTTGAGCATAAAATATTCGTCATATTATAATTATGTTGTTCGCCAGTTTATATGCAGGAACCAATACGAATTTAGTTTGAAGATCCTTGAGTAATTTACAAAGTGTATTTGTATTGAATTTAGATTTATGTGTTAAAGAAATATGATTATTCTTATAAAAGCATATTTTATTATCGGCCATACGCAATACTTTCTTCTTCCATTCGTAAAGCGCAGATCTATACATCTGCATTTTTATTTCTGCACCACTTTTCACAGTATTCGTCTAATGATACTTCAATATCTTTAATGCAATTGTCAAAATTAAGTGAAATTGGAAGTCGAAATTTAGAGCCTCTGCCAAGCAAATGTCTAAGGTTTTTAAAACGTTTTCTGATATTATGAAGTAATCCGGTTAACGCGCAATGTACTGATGACGTCATAATTTTAAACCGCAAAGAAGTAAAAGCCACTTGTCTATATTTTAAAACGACAAATTTTTGACGTTAAACGAAATCCAGTATCAAAAACAATATGCAGACGTGTGCTTATTAGATCCATATCCTTTTGATAAGAATGATTGTACACAATTATAAAGCATTTATTTAGCATTTATTTTTACATATCTACATTTTCGAACACGTTTAAAGAAACATGGTTTTCTACGGAAAAAATGCATTTCATTTCAAGAACAGACAGTATAAAACAACGAAACTACGGAAAATTTAGTGCTATGAGTAGGTGTGCGTGGTTTTAGGATGCTCCGCATGGGCATTTGGTTTTATTTGCAAATAGTAAATACTGAATATACTGCAAGTGCACTTTCATGTCCAGACTATTTCTTGGCAACGTTTGCTGGAATGCAATGAAACTATCGGAAACTTTAAATAAGGAAATACACACATTATTAAGACGTGTCTTCTTCTTCTTCTTCCGATAATATGCGTGGCCAACTCTGGGGCATTGTGCCACTTTGAGGATTTTTATTGTAGGTATGAAGGGTCTTTGATTATGACTGTCGTTAGTATATTGTTCATGCGTGACCTAGGCATTTGTAGAAATTCATTAATTTAAAAAAATGCTTTTGTATCATAATATCTTGCCAGGAACTACTGTATGGAATTCAATGAAACGTGATGGGAATCTGTGACACAAGGTTGAAATTACACACGGCACCGTATGTGAAAAGTGGTCGACGATGTTTGAAGATACCGTAGATATTTTTAGTGGCAGCTGATTTTGTTTTACTGGCAACATCAATATGTTGTTTTGGTAGGCCGATTTTGTCTCATGTTTACATACAGTTTAGACATCTGATTAGGTCTTGCAGTTTTAGAAATTTTCTAGTTTTTAAAATATATTTAGCCGTTTCATTTCAATTCCATCAATTGACAAAGGGCATGACTAATTCAAAGAGGTGAAGCCAGTGAATACAGACCGTGTTATGTAAGTCTTCCAAAAATGAAACAGCTAGACACATTTAAACGCAAACAAAACATTGATTATGGAATATACATGTAGGAATAATGAACCTCCAGAGACATCATCAGGAGAGAAAGCCTTATTACCATCCGCTGGTCCTTTATTTGAGGCAAGTGGCCTATACAATACAGGACAATGTATACAACACAACACAAAATATAAAAATGATTAAAATTGACTGGGGTCACCGCCTTGGAACGATCAATGCAAAGCATTTGGGTGTTTAAACCGGTTTCAAGGCATGCCGAACCTCACACTAAGCCCAGAATTAATAACAAAACACGCACTTGCAAATAAAATCTAACCTCATAGCATTGCAATTCAAATTAAATAGTAACACAAGAGAATATTAATTCAATTGAATTACAATTTAATTACTCAGTGCCATACATCAAAGGTCGTCGTATAGTTAATATATCAAACTTGAATTTAAAAATCAAATTTAACGCGACTTCGTGGAAAATTGAGTGGTTTTGAGAGTAGATCTTAAATTTAGATTCAAAGACAAATTATATTTTCTTAAAAAAAGAAGGAAACAACATAGATCTACGACAAAAGACGACTTAACTTTGAGTGTGAATCGCAACAGGAATTCATCAACAACGGATTTGATATGATAATCAAACTAATCTCGTCAAAAGCATGGGATTTGTAGATATATACGTATAGGAAATCTGTGTGTTATGACTTTTACTACAAGCATTCTTGAGTACAATGCAGAAATTCAAATATAATCGTAGTCAACGAATTATTGATGTTCGCACAAGCTCAACTCTTCTGACTTAAAAAGTGCTCCGTAAAATGTACCATGTCTACGTCACCGAAAAAATTACGTCATTAAATATATTTAAAATCTGTAATGGCATAGATCTACTAGATCTAGTATAAAAGTATTTTTAAAGTTTTGTGTGATCTGTGTTCAAAATCGGTTTTAGGATAAGAATTCGATTGCAAACAGGTAGGATTTATGTTTATTGTTTTAGATCAGATCTCTACGATTCAGTGTTTTAGGCTACAATTTTAAATCATTATGTTAAAAGTAGATATAGAATCTACTGCAGTACAGTAGATACTCTAGATCTAGATCTGGGTAATTCGACAAAAAATGACCAAAGGCGTGTCACTCATGTTAAAATGATATTTTGAAGACCTTCTTGCTTACAAACTAACCACATTTCGTGTTGTATTTTTTTTATACGATGAAAGAAATAAAACAAAATAAGTTGTGATACAAAACTTTTATCAGTGAATAAAACGCGGATCGTTAAATTTAAACTTAAATTGCAGACTTTCCTAAAAATACATTGTCACTCATAAGATGTGTCCAAATGTTAACCAACTTATAGATCTATAAAAAAAATAACTAATAAAAACATAAAAGGTTGACTGATAAATATGTATAAAAGTGTAAATTATATTATGCTTCATTTTTTATCATATTTTTGACAAGTTAAACGTTGTATGGTGACATTGTTTGGTTTGTCACCAGTTATTTTGTCATTACCGCAACAACCCATAATAACATTGAACATTATAGAAATGATGACGAATACAGACACAAACATACTGCGTCATCATCAGGAATTTAAGCGGGAATATTTTAAACCGGATAATAGCAGAGCAGATACTTTACAGTAGTTATCATCCCAAGTCGAGGGAAAGTTGTCATTTGTACTGCGTATACTTGCTAATTGTCATTACCGTATGTGCTGAGAAATAAAACTGTGGCTACACAGTTATTGCTCATTGAAGCCATTCACCTTCATTCATGGTTCTATCTCATGTGAAAGGTTTTAAATGCACGTAAAACAATATTTATTGCATTTTCAAGTGAATTTTTTTGCTAATGTGTCATTTTACCGAAATCAACTACTTTAAAAATGCAAAAGTATTTAAAAAGCAGTAATAAATTATAATATATCTAGCTCTTTTTAGCATTTATTCATAAAATATGTAGAATATTTTTAAACAAAGTTAAAAAAAACAACACGAGCTAACAAATTATTTTTGTTTTAATATTACATATTTTTATATGCAATAGAACATTACTATGTGTTAACATGGTGTACAATTAAAAATGACACTTCCGTGCAAATACAGCTAATATCTGTAAGTTTTCCACCGTTGCGGTAATGGCAATTTGAGCAGATATAGGTGTCAAAGTCACATCGTTTTGGTCATAGTGATCGCCTATTGTGCGCTGCTGACAATTGTTCTGTTACCAATATAGGCTAAATGTGTTGTTTAGAAACAAATTTTGTTTAAAATAAACTCTTCGGTTTCCTTCTGAAATTTCAAATAAAATGGCCATAATTTGTGGAATTATCCAACTACATCTCATTAATCATTCACGGTGCAGAACTTTATTCATATAACATCTGTGTTTTTGCTATTTTTGTAGTTGATATACTGAATAAGATATACGCCTGCCACAGTAAAATCTAGTGACTAGTCTATAAAACAATAATTTTAAATCCCTACTGAAGAAGACCTACAGTCATTTGGTGTTTAAAATAACCACTGAATTGGAGTCTAATTTCAACGTTTCAAAATTAATTTTCACTAAATGAAACATTTTACATGGAAGGACACATGGCTTGCCTATTGACACATTCCAGAGTTTTTAAATTTCCACGATGGATATTATTTGTTTTGGGCGTAAGTGAAATGTCCTATCTGGTATCCCGTACGTGCTAGTGGATTCGAATCCAAATGTAAACTAATTTACGTGGATATACGCAGCCGGTTTGGAGAACTGATTCTTGGCCAATCATCATAATTCAATTGATCTATCAATATCTTGCAGATATTGACATCAGTGCCATTATTGTGTTTTAGGGTATAAATGATACAGTCAAATCTTTGTCATAATCAACCGGCGGGCTGACCCAGGGAAATTTGACACATTTTATTTTTTGGAGTCTAATTCCCCGTTCTAGAGGCAAGCATATTTTTATAAATCCCCTAAGTGGGCCATGCTATATGTCTATCAAATGGCCCGGAGGCCTGTATTTCCGGGATCTAAAATCCGACCAAAGTCTATTACCCCGAGACCCGGAATCATTCAGAATGTCAAATTCCCGCTTGTCGGGAATCGTTTTCAGTGTAAAGTCCCGTATATGCCCGCCGCTCCCCCCCCCCCCCCCGGGGGGAAAACATTGGTAGGTACATTTACAATATCTATCCCAACATGTACGAGAGACAAAAATTAGTTTGTTGGCCGCTTTTTCAGTTTCTGAATATTTCGGCCCTATCATTATCAAAATCTTGTAGATCTTCCCGATATAAAGTAGATACTGTAGTGGTTGCCATTTTGTGGTATAAAATGTTTGTGGATGTAGATCTAAACCCACGTGATTACAATGGCCGCTGTGCGAACTAGTGATGACGTCTGTGTGTATGACGTCATAAAATTAGCCGCGCGCTAAAAATGTAATGTAGGCCTATGGTTTACGATTTGAGAGATGTTCAAGTTGACAAATTATGTCTAAATTAAAATCAAATTTCCGTGTTATTTCAAAGTGCAATTTATGTGACGTTTTACCGAGGTTTCATCATACACAACTCTAACCGATAAATGCATAGACTATCACTTAACTTTAAGTCAGGGCTATACATGTAGATACATGTATACAGTGCAAATGTAACACTCAAATAAAGGAAAAACAAGTCAGACTATTAGACCTAATTTATAACTGGAGTAATTGCATCGTAGCGTAAAGCGTGTTTTCCTGTAATTTGCTTAGTTTGGGTGATACCAGGATTAGAAAAAATAATGTTCTTGTTTTTTTGTTTGGATTTTTCGCCGTTTACAAAGATATCGTCTTGCATTGCCAGAAGATAGATATATTTATTTTTTGTCGGTTAAAACGTTTCCTTCGTTGTTTCCGAGTGTCAATTGATTGTACGGGCTTCTACTCGGAATATAAAGAAATCGTCCATTCTATCACAATTTATACAGATTCATAAATCGAAACTTTTACAGACAAATATACAACTGTTTTTGTCAAAATGAGCGCGCCTTTGTACCTACTTAAGAAACTCACCATAGTTTTTCAGTAATGTGTTTGGTGATCATATATGTTTTCTGTTTCTTATAGAGAAAATGAGTTTCCTGTTTAAACCACAGATCTTCACAATATTTTTGATGGTGATCATGCTAACTATTCAACCAACTCGACAGTCAGGTATGTGGCTTTTTTTCATTCTTGAGGATGCTTATTTGTCTCCTAGCGTATTCATGTAAAAATAAACAAATGTACAGCGGGTTGTTGCAGAGAAAAAGACTCGATATTGTAACATTAATCTATATACTTAAATAAATTGATATCAACGGTTTTTAGAGTCATCTGTATGATCCCGACACAACGTGACAAGTGTATTCGTTTTAGATGTAACGAAATGTAAAAGCAAGTTAGTATCATAAATAATGCATTTTCCTTTATTTCATCTTATGTGTCTCATACTAATTCATGCACAATATGACTTATAAATAAACGTTATTTGATTGGCTCAGCGACACACCCTCGAAAGAAAATCATACATGATGTTCACTGTTGCTCAGTATTTACCTCAACCGTGCATACATCAGATAGTTGTCTCGTCGCCTCGTTCAATATGGATTTTTCTGTGCACCATAACATGATATTGCACAGCTAAAGAGTCCATATTTGAATGATGTGTTTAAATTACATCACAATTATTGATAGCAATGCCATGAAACATAAATTAACAATAGAAACAACCATGTTGATCTACTAGTTCTATAAAATGCTTACTTTTCAAATGAGGTATGATAATCGTAAGACTTATTAGACTTATTAGTAGCACAACAAGTTAGGCCCTGTGCCAGCCAATATTGAGCTACTTTTTATATGGGCAATATCATGATTGGGCTGGAGGGCCCAACCGCCGAAGATACCAAAACTGTGCTGGAAATTTCCCACTATATGTCTATAGAGTAGCGACAGGATTTTCGTCGCTACTTTTGAACTTGGCCAAAAAAACTAATCATTAAAATTTTGCAATAAAATGTACATACCTGTGATAAGACACTATTCCACATTAATGTCCAGTATAAATTTATATTGTAATACATCCATTTTCATTGCATTTGCGATTTAAATCAACGCACTACCACAAACGACACAACACACGCTTTACCTCGCTGTGTACTGATCGATCGATAAGTCGCCTCCGCCATATTGTTGCAGAATCATGTACTGCGGGAAATGCCAGGTGGCGTTCGGCAAAGAGAAGTCGCATTAACGAAATGTCCTCTTACCAATTCAGTAAGGGATTTTGCGATGAACTGTTTTTTTGTGTGTTCATTATTTGTATATATAAACAACCAACCAATAAAATAATTTGTTGACTGTGTTTTATTAAGAATAACGTATTCTTCAAATGGATATAACATATATATGACCGACACGTTCACCTGAAAAATATTGATATGTTCACAAACAAAGAAGTATACAACAATACACACAACCATTACGATAACCATGAAATGATACGAATTCTACTGGTTTGTAGAAACAAGTGCAGTACCTAGGGGGTTCATATATATTCATTACTGGTATTGTGTATATCTGGTACTTAAGACGAATAAGAAAAAAAGTAATTTCATATACATAGTTACTAAGTGGAGTCTCCTATACACAGCAACACATTGCTAAATCGACTGAGAATGATAATGGTTTGCTTAAAATGTTCAGTAATACGTCAGCGTTTTAAGACGCCATGACACAATAAACCCGTTTTACAAAAGAAAACGATCAACGTACGGCATTTTGCCAGGACATCGGCAGCTGGTTCAGCATACGCTACAGCACATGCATAATTGGCGCTCACAGATGATGCATTCTGAGTTGGAACACGGACGATTCCTGGGTAGGTCGTTTCGGTGCATCATACCTGCCGTAAGAAGGTGCTCCAAGACGGAGAGCCTTATAGACGTTTCACAATTTGCAATGCGCACAATGGATTCGTCGGTTACTCGTTTAATCAATGAGCGCGGGTAGCAGTACATGACCGCTAACGAAGGTTGTCCAGATCTACCTGCCCGACCAGTCTCTTGCCAGTAGGCGAGAGGACTACTTGGGCAACCCCAGTGTATTACAAGTTCAATATTACAAGACTTGTTATGGAATCGGACTGTCAACCTTTCCGGCGGAAGGGGAAAAAATGTGGAAGCCGAGGTCAATGAGTTCCTTAATAAGTAATTTAAAGGTACTATTATTATTATTATTATAAATTTCCATTATTATTATTGTTATTATTATTTTTATTATTATTACTATCATCATCATTATCATCATCATTATTATTATTATCATTATTATTGATATTATTATTATTATGCTGACATTGTAACTACGATGATAATAGGTTCTTTAACTAAATTTCATTTTTCTATTATTTCACAGAAAGTCTGCGCTCTGTAGGACCCCATCTTACAGAGCGCACCGTAGAGCGCCACGGTACGCTCACGGGTGGAGTGGGCAAGGTACTGGATGAAGTGTATGGCGAATTAACCGAGATTCCAGCTGAAACTTCATCCAGAAAAGAATATAAACGAAAGAGTGATTTGTTTGCGATGACAGCCTTGTTGAAACCGGAGCATCTGACCAGACCTTCCAATGGACGATTCTACAAATCTTTTCCGAATACAAGGAACAACATGATCATTGACGCTTCTAACTTTAAAGTAAAGCTGTCGAATCTTTCTAAACGGCTCGACTCCTACAGGCGGTTGGCAACGAAAAGCTAAGACCGAAAATATACTGTTCATTGCCAGTGTCCTCGGCTGCACATTTTGATCCTGCAGATATATATTCTGTTGTTCGCTTAATGCAATGATGACGTCCCTTAACCACCCCTCCACCACATGACAGCTTAGTGTAATGTTCATACAATATGTTTGTTTTTCTTTATGATGTGTGTACAGTATGCAGCGCACACATTGCTATTTTATGGTGGCTTAACGTTGCAACTTTGTTGTTGTTTATTCATACAATCTGATAAATGTTAATGTTCTTTGTATAGTGAATTTTGCTATGAAAAACTATAAAGTGTTTAATTTTTCATGTAAGATCTATATACGTCTCTGTCCATTTCAGTCTGAATTGAGTATTATTTGTCAAGATTTACGGTACCACGCTGAGCGGTCTTATTTTTGCAATTATTTCTCCGTCACACACACAGTATTGTTTCTGTGTGTTCATTTTTATGTGGCCGTAATAAACAGATTAATCTGAATTTGAGTAGTATATTGATATTCATGATTCATATTTAGCTGTTCATGTACTTTAGAAACAACTGAAACTTACCGGTGGACCTACTTTATGAGATACGTTCCGTTTGATATTCTCGCCAATATTCCCGTCATTTTTATTGCATGTTATCAAGTTTTTATCATATAATACATTTTAAAAATAATGTTTCGTTAATTTTCAATAAACATTTGTTATTTGTATTATTCATTCTTTTTTTAAATAATAGCACCAGTCGGTCACGTTATTTCTAAGTCCCGCTAATAGTACGTCTTGTAAAATTACGCATACATCCTTCATAACCTGAGAAGCATCTGCGTTCTAATTGGATAGTTCAATACACCTGAGCTACTTTTATAATGGCTGTCGAGAAAACACCGTTGATGTAAACATATCTTAAAATCGAATTTAAGATCATTTTCAAGCTATATTTTTTATGAAATGACGTGAATTCTACACAGTATATGTAGCATCTACGACCAGGTGATTTTATTTTGATATCTGAGCGATATTTTTGAAAATTTGACATTTTGATTGTCCACCACATAAATGGTCATTCGGCGATGAGACGTTCTTGCGAATTTAGCCCCTTTTAAAAAGTAGCACTAAATTCGCGTTAAACGTCTCATTTAGTACATTAACTTATTAGTAGCATATAATTTATTTTAATGTCGCGCTGTTCTTATTACATTGTTTATTTCCTTGCCATGAAAAATAATCTCATACTAGACACTTGAAATAAAAAAAAATTAAAAACGAGCTAAAGCATTTTGTATAATTCCCCACAGTGGCAGATCCTTGGTGTATTAAATGGGGTCGGGGTGTCAATATTTCCAGAATCTAAAATCCGACCAAAGGCAAAGTCTATTTCCCGGGATCCGAAATCATTTGGCGTGTCATATTCCCGCCTGTCGGGAATCGCTTTCAGTCTTAAATCCCGTATATGCCGTATATGCCCGCCGCTCCCCCATCGGGGAATATATTGACTAATGTGCACTAGGCCAAAAATAGTTACTTTGGTTTCCCCTTCCCGACCGGCCCACTGAAATTGCCGCATCTGAGCATTTTGTTCAAATGCTCAAGTAAAGTCCCTTCTCTTTAATACATTATGATTTGTTCTCATTTATTAAATATAAAAAAATATAACAAATATGACAAGTAGTACATCCATGATTAGTATTGTTATGTATTTTACAATGTAGTTAATGTTTAATCTGTCTGTAATACATCTACATGTACATATTGTTATAGCATTGAACAAATTGCTATGGTAGTTAAATTTACACAAATGTAGCTCATTTTCAATGTAAAAATAAAATAGGAAAAAAAAATTCCTACCAACCTACCCATTCCTATTGTGCATGGGTCGGGAAGGGGAACCAAACCTATTTTTATTTTTGGCCTTGTAGCACATGATTACTTCGACAAAAGGAAAACACTGTCAAGTACAATAGTTTATTATTCGCCTGCTTAAAGAAAAACTCATAATTATGACAAATTCTCACAGACTCGTACTTAAAATTATTGATGAAAAAACAATACTTTGCTCAATAAAAGAATATTGGGTAGGGGTGATTTTTATGGGTAAATATGGCGAATGGAAACAAGCATTATTTTATTTTGGGCCGAACGATTTCCGGAAATCTTAAGAAATACTGGGAAAAACATAGAAGATTTGAATATTTTGCAATTACTCCAGATAAGAAATGTTCAGCCGGTTCGAGCGATTGTCCAAAACCAAGAAGAACCAAGCGGTCTGACGTACCATGTTTCACGCTAGAGGCTGCTGTTGTGTTGGACCACACTGTTTGGGAATTGTAAGTGTGCCTTTGTATTGGACCACACTGTTTGGGAATTGTAAGTGTGCCTTTGTATTGGACCACACGGTTTGGGAATTGTAAGTGTGCCTTTGTTTTGGACCACACGGTTTGGGAATTATAAGTGTGCCTTTATATTGGACCACCCGGTTTGGGATTTGTAAGTGTGCATTTTTATGCCCCAACAAAGTGGGAGGCATTAAGCATTGCACTTGTCCGTCCGTACGTACGTACGTCACGTAAGTCCCGAAATTGTGTGGACTCAACTCCTCATTAACGGCTGGGCGGATTTCGCTTAAGCTTTCACAGCTGAACAACTTTAATGTGTATGTGATGGTAAAGGAAGGAATTTTGGCTACGACCAATTTTGGCAGAATTGTGGCCCTTTGACATCTTTTCCACTATATATACTTCATGAACTTTTGTGGACTCGGCTACTCTTTAATGGCTGAGCGGATTTCGCACAAACTTACACAGCTGAACAACCTTAATGTGTAAGTGATCGTCAATTATGGAATTTTGGCTGTGACCAATTTTGGCAGAATTATGGCTCTTTGACATTTTTTTCAACTATGTATACTTCATGAACTTTTGTGGACTCAACTCCTCTTTGACGGCTGGGTGGATTTCGCTCAGACTTTCACAGCTGAACAACCTTAATTTGTAGGTGATCGTAAAGGAATTAATTTTGGCTGCGACCAATTTTTGCAGAATTATGGCCCTTTGACATTTTTACGACTATAGTCTACATATACTTCATGAAATTTTGTAGACTCAACGGCTGGGCGGCTTACGCTCAAACTTTTACTTAAACTTAATGTGTAGGTGATCGTTAAGGCAGGAATTTTGTCTGGGACCAACTTTGCCAGAATGATGGCCCTTTGTTGTTTTTTTCCCACTGTATTATTCATACGGCAATAAATTTGCGAAGGCAAAAGTTAGTGTTTGCGACACAGACAAAGGGCGCTTTGTCTGTGTCCAAACATGCGTGGTGGGGGCATCCGTGTCTGTGACACATCTAATTTAATAGACAGTACGGTTTTAATTATTAGAGTGCATTTGTATAGAACCGTAGGAAATTCCTGGAATAGTAAGTGTGTACTTGCATTGGACCACAAGGTTTGGGAATGGTAAGTGCGCATTTGTATTGGGCAACACTGTACAATTTTGGAATTGTATGTGCGCATGTGTATTGGACCACACGGTTTTGGAATTGTAGGTGTGGAATTGTAAGTGTGCATTTGTATTGGACCACATGATTTGAAAACTGCAATTGTGCATTTTTATGCCTTTGTATTGGACCACGCGGTTTGTGAATTGTGAGTATAATAAAGTAGTATAAATTTGTCTTGGAGAATTGAGAATTTAAGTGAGCATTTGTATTGGACCGCACGATTAGTAAGCTTGTAAGGGTGCATTTGTATTGGACCGCACGATTAGTAAGCTTGTAAAGGTGCATTTGTATTTGACCATACTATTATGGTTTGCAGAGCAACAGAAAAGGATTCGGTCAAAATTTGGTATTACCCCATCATATTAAAAAAATTTGAGGACTGAAACAAATATTTGAGTTCTTCAAATTATGTTTCGCCATTAGAATAAAAAAATAATTGAGTATTAAACAAGTTGATCTCCAAATTTAGTACAACAACCACAAGTTAACATATGCAAGCATTGTGAGTTTTTCTTTAATTTAGCCTTCCCTCTTTTCACAACGCTAAATCTGAATATTGTTCTCAACACATAAGAAATAAGCTCTGAAAATATTTTAAACATTGTTTGGTAAATAATGCAGTTTTCAATGCGTCGTCTGATTAGTAGACCAAATTTGGACACAATACAAAACATTGCCACAAAACAATACACTGGTAAATATAAGTAGTATTGTCAGTTTTGCCTATGTGTTTTTATGGCCTAAATGACGTCGGAAACATTATGCGATTACCCTGGTGTGTCCCCATTTTGATGTAACCTCAATTCGGCGATGATTTGATATTATTTAGAAGATCTAATACCAATGTGAACAAAAATATTACTGAATATTTAAGTGGTTTCTGGACTATTTTTACTCTTTTGAAACTCTCACGTAATTTCGCATATTACAATAGACATATTATCTTCGAATTTAGCGTACATCAAATTCGGGTTGCACTAGGATAATTATGGGTCAAAGGCAGAAAAAACCTCGCTAATAATGGTATGAAATGGCAATAGGCAAAGAATATTTTGATTGACGTCGGTCATGAAGTTAACGCTTGCATCAGATTGTTTCAGTTTGCTTTTAGAATAAATTAGTTGTCACATTTACGTATTAAAAAACAGGTAGACATTCTCGGGTAGCGTGATCACACTGTTATTTTCTATAGTTAACTGATAATGACGAGAAGTTAATTGCAATCGGTGAGAAATTAATTACGTATGACGAGAACGTTGTAAAAAATAAACATATCACATCAATATCCAGATATATTATGCGTATCTCGTCTGCACGTATCAACTGTGAACACACTCATGATGATGGCTGTTGACACTCCCGGGATACCTGACATCAATCAATTCAACTTTGGACGTGCTTTTGACATTTGGGCAGCAACAAAGGCAAGGTGGTTAGGACAGAATAGAATCTAAGTGTCTGTGTGAGTTGTGTTGCGTGTGTGTTTTAATGCACTTAGGTAAAACAGTAAACTATGGTTATCTATCAGGTTGTTGCTTTATAATTTATGTTCATGTGCTAATAAACTGTCTCACAACCAACTCGTTCCATTCCTGTTATAAAAGGTTAGTTATGATTCATTGATCGTTGGTATGGTAAGTATTATGTGCTGTTTAATTAACCTATATACCAGGCTACATGTTAAAATGTTATCTTTGATATGGTATGACATACATGTAAACAAATATTAGTAATGTACATGTATGAAGGTTTTAAATGATGCTTTTAATTTCAGGTGAAAACAATGACAGCCCTTTCACGTGTCTTTTTTTAAAATATAATATGTGACATATAAAGCTTTTAGATCAGTATAAATTAATGTTAATAATTATGTTGTTGTTCAATCTTTGTGAGTCGCACACAAGCGCCCACACAGACATTCACATAAAAACACATTCATAAGTATCTATAATATGTAAATATATATACATATAGAAGCTTATAATACGCCACTACATATTATGCCGAAATTTGGCTACTACTTTTTTTTCCTTAGCGCCGACCTAGTATTTTCATAGGCTCGACAATGGAAATCGAAGATGAGTGCAAGGCAAAACAAGTCGGTAACCTTTGTTTTCCAATTTGTACAATTTCAAATCGTTTTGCCTGCTTCTGTGCGACATTTTTGCCGGAATAATCACAAACATGACCAAAGTACTCTCAATTGGACAGTTGTGCTTTACATGGAAAAGAACATCCAATCAACTGCTTCGTATTGTACGGGTGTCTGTCATTTCGATTCATAACAATTTCGTAACCATTCATTTTCGGATATTTCGTATACGTCGATCTGTCATTTCGTACTCTTGTCAGTCAATGACTTTTCGCACCGAGTTTACCGTTTTTTCCCGTGAACTGTTTGGTATTTTAATTGAGTTTTGTTACTCATCAATTATATAAATAATTGCGTAAAAGGGGTTTCAGAATTACGCAAATACGCGCCTGATCTGTTGTTCTGTTTGACAATTGTAAGTGTGCATTAGTATTGGACCACATGGTTTGACAATTGTTAGTTTGCATTTGTATTGGACCACATGGTTTGGGAATTGTTAGTGTGGATTTGTATTGGACCACATGGTTTGGGAATTGTAAGTGTGCATTTGTATTGATTGGACAGCACGATTTGGGAACGGTAAGTGTGCGTTTGTATTGGATAACACGTTTTTTTAATTATAAGTGTGCATTTGTATTAGACAAATCGGCTTGAGAATTGTAAGTGTGTATTTGAATCGGATCACGCGATTCGGGAATGGTGTGCATTTGTATTAGACAACTCGGTTTGGGAATTGTCATCGTGCATTTGTATTGCACTACACAATTTGGGAATTATAAGTTTGCATTTGTATTGGACAACATTGTTTGCGAAGTGTGCATCTGTGTTCTTTGTTACGGTTCTCCTTTAGCAGCAAGACTTTTTATTATAAATACGAAATGTATTATGTAAAATACCTAATGATATTTTGTAATTGCGAAAAAAACTTGCTTAAAACGAAGGAATGGTTTGTATGCTTAAAAAGTTTTTATTATGGAATTACTGTTTACGAAATACATATAATATTTGACGAAATAATATTGTGTTTACAACATATAAAATCATTTTTACAAACGTTTGTTTCATTTGTACGAAACAATATTCCATCGTCAAGAAATACGTTCTGTAGTTTTGAAATTAAAAAAATATTTTGCTCGAAATAAATGTGTGTAACTTTTATGTTAGGTGCACCATACTTTTTTTTAAAATACATAAAGTCATATTTTAAACAAATATACGGATAGTGCTTGGTTTACGTAATTACATCCATATCTACAGCAATATTATTTATTAAATTCTAAACGTATTCATTTCTGTATGAAATGTAACTACATGCAAAAGATGCACATTCATTCACAATTATAATTATTATGTTGTCTGGTTCATGAAAACATGTTGTTGTTTAATTTTTGGATCTAACATCTGTACGAAGGAAGGAAGAAAATTATTATTAGTTTTTCACTTATATTCAGTGTTTGGTTTAATTTTCTTTTAACATGTTAATGAAGAAAGCAAGAAAGAAAATATGTTCAATTTTATTTTCAGTTTCGGTTCCATGTTTCCCGCACTAGATGACGCGCAAAGGGAACAAAATATCACCGACCACTTCCGAAGAGTTTACGCGGAGGTAACTGACACACGGTGTTTCTGCTGGAAACAGACGTTACACAAATGTCAATCATGCGCAAGTTTAACCCAAACAAGGTTCTCGGATATCATTGGATTTACTGCAAACATAGAAAAAAAAGGCACCGTGTTATCATAATGCCACGTGTGAATTTACAAATACTATAATAACGCCATATACTCGAACACACATGTATATCTATATGAGGCGCGTCGTGGGAAAACCGGACTTAATGCATGTGCGTAAAGTGTCGTCCCGGATTAGCCTGTGCAGTCCGCACAGGCTAATCCAGGACGGCACTTTCCGCCTGCATCGGATTTATGTTTAGTAGAGACTTCCTTGAAACAGCAAATACCATAAAAGCGGAAAGTGCCGTCCTGGATTAGCCTGTGCGGACTGAACAGGCTAATCCGGGACGACACTTTACGCACATGCATCCGGTTTTCCAACAACGCGCCTCATATATTTACTAATGTTCGGGTTATATAATTATGTATCATTAATATAGTTTGTGATAGCTCTGTGAAACTATTAGAGAGCTACTATCCAGTAGCATACTTTAAGTTTTATGCTTTATAATAATTTAATATACATGTGCATTGCCAGGCCAACACGAGGCTGTCCTACTGGAAGGATTACGCGAAAGAACTAGAAAGACGTAGAGTCATGTGTCAAGTGACTTGTTTCCGTGTCTATCCAGGCATAATTGACATACAGAAGGTTAGTATCTGTGTTCCGTGTTTATCCAAACATAATAAACATACAGTAGGTAAGTACATCTGCTCAGAGTCTATCCAGACATAATTGACATACAGTAGGTTAGTACATCTGTTCAGAGTCTATCCAGGTATAATTGAAATGCTGAATGTAAGTACATCTGTTCAGAGTCTACCAGGTAAAATTGAAATACGGAATGTAAGTACATCTGTTCACAGTCTGTTCAGATATAATTGACATACAGATGGTTAGTACATCTATTCACAGTCTATCCAGGTATAATTGACATACAGATGGTTAGTACATCTATTCACAGTCTATCCAGGTACAATTGACATACAGATGGTAAGTACATCTCCTCACAGTCTGTCCAGGTACAATTGATATGCAGAATGTTAGTACATCTATTCACAGTGTATCCAGGTATATCTGACATACAGAAATACAGTCTATCCAGGCATACTTGACATACAGTAGGTTAGTTCATCTGTTTTAAGTCTGTCCATGTATAAATGTAGGTTAGTACATCTATTCACAGTCGATCCAGTTATAATTATCATACAGAAGTACATCTGTATACAGTCTATCGAGGCATTATTGACATACAGTAGTTAAGTACATCTATTCACAGTCTATCCAGATATAATTGACATACAGTACAGTCTGTTCTAAGTATATCCAGGCATAATTGACATGCAGTAGGTTAGTTCATCTGTTCTAAGTCTGTCCAGGTATATTTGTAGGTTTGTACATCAATTCACAGTCTATCCAGGTATAATTAACATACAGAAGTACTTCTGTATACAGTCTATCCAGGCATAATTGACATACAGTAGGTAAGTCCATCAATAGGTTTGGACATCGTTTCATAGTCTATCCAGGTATAATGGACATACAGTAGGTTAGTACATCTGTTCACAGTCTGTCCAGACATAATTGACATACAGTAGGTTTGGACATCGTTTCATAGTCTAAGCAGGTATAATGGACATACAGTAGGTTAGTACATCTGTTCACAGTCTGTCCAGACATAATTGACATACAGTAGGTTTGGACATCGTTTCATAGTCTAAGCAGGTATAATGGACATACAGTAGGTTAGTACATCTGTTCACAGTCTGTCCAGACATAATTGACATACAGTAAGTAAGTACATCTGTTCACAGTCTGTCCAGACATAATTGACATACAGTAAGTAAGTACATCTGTTCACAGTCTGTCCAGACATAATTTACATACAGTAGGTTAGTACATGTGTTCACAGTCTGTCCAGACATAATTGACGTACATTAGGTTAGTATATCTGTTCAGGGTCTATCCAGATATAATTGACATACAATAGTCTATCCAGACATAATTGACACACAGAATGTTAGTTCGTCTGTTCATGGTCTTTCCAGGTATAATTAAAATACAGAAGTTTAGTACATGTGTTCAGAGTCTATCCAGGCATAATTGAAATACAAAAGGTTAGTACATGTGTTAAGAGTCTAACCATACATAATTGAAATACAGCAGGTAAGTACATGTGTTCAGAGTCTAACCATACATATTTGAAATACAGCAGGTAAGTACATGTGTTCAGAGTCTAACCATACATAATTGAAATACAGCAGGTAAGTACATGTGTTCAGAGTCTAACCATACATAATTGAAATACAGCAGGTAAGTACATGTGTTCAGAGTCTAACCATACATAATTGAAATACAGCAGGTAAGTACATGTGTTCAGAGTCTAACCATACATAATTGAAATACAGCAGGAAAGTACATGTGTTCAGAGTCTAACCATACATAATTGAAATACAGCAGGTAAGTACATGTGTTCAGAGTCTAACCATACATAATTGAAATACAGCAGGTAAGTACATGTGTTCAGAGTCTAACCATACATAATTGAAATACAGCAGGTAAGTACATGTGTTCAGAGTCTAACCATACATAATTGAAATACAGCAGGTAAGTACATGTGTTCAGAGTCTAAGCATACATAATTGAAATACAGCAGGTAAGTACATGTGTTCAGAGTCTAAGCATACATAATTGAAATACAGCAGGTAAGTACATGTGTTCAGAGTCTAACCATACATAATTGAAATACAGCAGGTAAGTACATGTGTTCAGAGTCTAACCATACATAATTGAAATACAGCAGGTAAGTACATGTGTTCAGAGTCTAACCATACATAATTGAAATACAGCAGGTAAGTACATGTGTTCAGAGTCTAACCATACATAATTGAAATACAGCAGGTAAGTACATGTGTTCAGAGTCTAACCATACATAATTGAAATACAGCAGGTAAGTACATGTGTTCAGAGTCTAACCATACATAATTGAAATACAGCAGGTAAGTACATGTGTTCAGAGTCTAACCATACATAATTGAAATACAGCAGGTAAGTACATGTGTTCAGAGTCTAACCATACATAATTGAAATACAGCAGGTAAGTACATGTGTTCAGAGTCTAACCATACATAATTGAAATACAGCAGGTAAGTACATGTGTTCAGAGTCTAACCATACATAATTGAAATACAGCAGGTAAGTACATGTGTTCAGAGTCTAACCATACATAATTGAAATACAGCAGGTAAGTACATGTGTTCAGAGTCTAACCATACATAATTGAAATACAGCAGGTAAGTACATGTGTTCAGAGTCTAAGCATACATAATTGAAATACAGCAGGTAAGTACATGTGTTCAGAGTCTAACCATACATAATTGAAATACAGCAGGTAAGTACATGTGTTCAGAGTCTAACCATACATAATTGAAATACAGCAGGTAAGTACATGTGTTCAGAGTCTAACCATACATAATTGAAATACAGCAGGTAAGTACATGTGTTCAGAGTCTAACCATACATAATTGAAATACAGCAGGTAAGTACATGTGTTCAGAGTCTAACCATACATAATTGAAATACAGCAGGTAAGTACATGTGTTCAGAGTCTAAGCATACATAATTGAAATACAGCAGGTAAGTACATGTGTTCAGAGTCTAACCATACATAATTGAAATACAGCAGGTAAGTACATGTGTTCAGAGTCTAACCATACATAATTGAAATACAGCAGGTAAGTACATGTGTTCAGAGTCTAACCATACATAATTGAAATACAGCAGGTAAGTACATGTGTTCAGAGTCTAACCATACATAATTGAAATACAGCAGGTAAGTACATGTGTTCAGAGTCTAACCATACATAATTGAAATACAGCAGGTAAGTACATGTGTTCAGAGTCTAACCATACATAATTGAAATACAGCAGGTAAGTACATGTGTTCAGAGTCTAACCATACATAATTGAAATACAGCAGGTAAGTACATGTGTTCAGAGTCTAACCATACATAATTGAAATACAGCAGGTAAGTACATGTGTTCAGAGTCTAACCATACATAATTGAAATACAGCAGGTAAGTACATGTGTTCAGAGTCTAACCATACATAATTGAAATACAGCAGGTAAGTACATGTGTTCAGAGTCTAACCATACATAATTGAAATACAGCAGGTAAGTACATGTGTTCCGATCAAAAATATCTTAAATATGTGTTAGATCTGTTGGTGCAATAATTCACTGATAAACTTAGTTTTTAAAACTGAACCCTTAAACTGTATTTATGTGTTTTGTAGAAAGCCAGTCTTTGTGAAGGAACAGTTGGTAATGCTTCGCAACTGGTCAAACATAATGCACAGCATAGAAGCGTTAATCAGATGTATTTTTATTATGCCACCAGTACACAATTGCATTGAAGATGTTGACCCAATATTTTTAAGCGTTATCATACCACTGACCGATAACACAAATTAACCCCGCCTACTTTCTGTAATATCATGTCCCTGACTGATAAGACGTTTTAGCTCCACCCACATTAACGAATATCATGCTACTGTGTCACGTGCAAGGATTGTTTAGTCCCGCCCACTTCTCGGAACTACATTTTGTAGGCGTGGAATGTCACTTACGTGGGTAAAATGTAAACAAAGAATAGATCTATGCAATGCCAACATTTTAATTCACATAAATAAAATTTACTGGAACAAAACATTTAAACATTATTCAATTAACAAGAATAAATTTGTTATGTCAAATAAGCATTTTGCAAAAACATGCAATGCACAACATACAAAACCTGTCAATAAAATCTTAGAAAGCTGATATTTTTAAAAGCTGAAAAAATTACAATCAGATATCACAAAAATTGAAATTCATGAAAGAATTAGAATAAATTTTGTGGCTGTTTTTTTTTTTAATAATCTATACTGAAAATTTGGCTAAAGATATGAATCCAAATCACTCAGACCATTAATTGTATCAACAAGTGAAAAGGAACTGCAAAGTCCCTAATTATTAATCACTATCCATGGATACACCATTACATAAAATTCTGTGAAACCATTGCTGTAAGTTGCAGTGTACTGTAAGTTTAAGTCTTACCAAGGAAGAAGCTACTAAAATTATTTATTTTGTGTCACTTTAATACCAATGCAATGTTTTAGAAAAATGCTATTAATAACAGTTATTTTAAATAGACAATTAAAATGTTTTAAACATAAGAAAGCAAACAAATACTAGAATCTAGCCAGGTAACAACAATTATTTTTATTTGAAATGAAGGGTAAAAAAATATAAATAAAAATAAAAATTAAAAAAACAAAACAAACATGCTGTTTCAAAAATTATGGTCAATTTAATAAAATGAACTCTTACTTGTTATTAGAAATTCAAATAAATACTTGCCATTATAATGTGATTCGCAACAAATCAATTTATTTCTAAATGAAATGTCAAATGTAAATAAAAACATGGCTTTTAAAGTTATAAACAATAGGTTTAGTTAAATAAAATGCAGAAAAGTCAATGTGTTATAACTTAAAACATAAAATAGGGAAATACATGAGGAAGAGAAAATTGGGAAATTATGCAAAACCATTTGAAGAATATGAAACTGAAAAAAAACGATCTAATTATGATGGTCAACTAGGAATTCTTTAATTTAAAGTCATAACAACTAGTTAAATGCAGTTTGGAACTTATAGACAAGATAATCTGCCTATTGATAGAGAAACACATATCCACTAGCTATACATAGTGTCTAGAAAATGTCAAATCAAACATTGTTACTCTCAGTCTGTTGCAACAACTTTCACTGGCTGTGAACCAGAAAATATGAAAGAAATTCTGACACCTTTTGAAAATGCGGTAACTCACAATAACAAAAGCAAAACAGCATATGTTAATAAATGACTAAATTAATTCAATACATATTTAAATATAGGCACCTATGGCTCTACAATAAGGCAAAAAAGAAGGCAAAAGATTATAATAAATAATTTGACTTTTATTTGTGCACTCGAAGATGGTATTACCAGGGCACTTACCAATTGCTGACTCTGCCAGGAAGCACGTGATACAGAAGCTCTGTGATACCTGTTGCTGTCCCACCAATATTATGCAGCTTTAATACGAGCCCACATCGCAAACACGACAGGCTGCATCTCTAATTCCTGCAGACTGCAGTTGCGGCAAGCCTCGCTTTTTTCCCTACGCCATATCGGACTCGTCTGATATCACATGATATCAAAAGTCACCAACCAAATATTCTCTATTTATCGTTATTGAGCAGCATTTTAAGATGTACAATATCTTTGAATAAAATAAGCTTTAAAATGTAGTGCATTTGTAACATGACATATACCGTTTAAATGACCGAATATAGCTTTTAGTATATAGTGTTTTGGAAGCGGAAAAATATTCATATCACCAAATCGGTAACACAACGTCTTAGGCAATCTGACTTGAGTGCACGATCTAGTTTAGGATGTGGTTTAAATCAGCTTGTTTCTTATGTGTACTTTACCGGTTACAGAATAACATCAGTGACTGGTCTTCCACAACGCAACTTGAAGATGGACTGCAATACGTTGTAAATACGGATGGCTGTGCAAGCGTGTCGCCTACAGGAGCTGATGTGACACACTGTTGGACGAGGTATTCAACCGTGTTCATACGGATCCTTGCTCCTTGAAAAGTGCTTAGAAGAAACTGAGAGTGCTTTAAAATGCTTATTTACACCTTTAGAGTGTTTAAAAATGCTTAAAAGTGCCTACAATAATCTGAGAAATGAGACAAATCAGCAAAACATATTGGGACACCAGAGCAGAATTATTTTTATATGCCTGCAAATCATTTTTCAAGGACTGTGTCCCGCTTAGTATTTAAAGTTGTTTAAAATATTATTTTGAATGACTACTTAGGCGTAAAAAGGTCTTTTAGCAAGATGCAATTTTATCAGTTTAACTATTAGCCATAATCCAACCTTTGGAAAATGTATATTATGTAAAATAAAAACGTTCTTGAATTTGGATCTTCTGTCCATGGAAAGTGCTTAAAAAGTGCTTGTTTTTTTTTATAGAGAATATCTGTATGAAGTCATTTTAATAGACATTTCCACAAATACCCATCATCTGAAATCAATCTAGCGTGTTATCCAATCATTAAACTTGGATATCATGTGTTTACCGGTTAACCTATTTACCAAAAGAGACCACGTGGTAATGCTTGTGAAGTGTTTGAGAAGTTGGATGAATGGAAATTAATCCTTTAAAGTTGTGAAGCTGGATGAATGGAAATTAATCCTTTAAAGTTTGTGAAGCTGGATAAATGGAAATTAATCCTTTAAAGTTTGTGAAGCTGGATGAATGGAAATTAATCCTTTAAAGTTGTGAAGCTGGATGAATGGAAATTAATCCTTTAAAGTTGTGAATCTGGATGAATGGAATAAATCCTTTAAAAGTCGTCGGGTGTGTGTGTGTGGGGGGGGGGGGGTCGAATGTATAATGAAAATCTGAAAGGTCTTCATGCGTTACAAAACATTGACCTATATTAGCATCTATGATAGTTTAAGTGTGTTCTTTAGTTAAATAAGAATTTCTAGTATATTTATAAAGATGTTGTCTTTTAGGAAATGTATTTGTAAACTATTAAGAACTAAACAGTGTATTAGCCATTTATGAATGCACTGTTATCAAGTGCAGTGTGATTAGCTGTACTTGGCCCTACTGCATTTTGTATTTGACAGGTTAGATGTCGCGTTAAACGGGTCTGGTTCCAGTCAACAGTACCACAGTTACTACAGAAGTAAGCAGCAAACCATTTGTTTAAAAAAGAGTCTCCACTTTTGTATCCAACTATGCAAACTATAAAAACTCGCATAGATATTCTAATTTAGTTGTATACAAGAGAGCAGTCCAGTGACAGTCACGAAATCAAATCTGCATTAGGTTTCGTGGCATCGTAATAAGGTGTTTATATACTAACTCTTTTTTAATTGTTTACAAGATAGCAGACTATTAGCGGTCATACAATTGTATGTATATATGTTTACTTGGCGCCATGATTAGGCCATACAAATTTGAATCGATGTTTAGCGTCCTCGGGCTGTTGGTTTTTGGATGCATGAACGAAAAAAAAAATTGACAATGTGAAAAATCGTGTAAGAAGGCGTATACAAAATAAGTAAAAATGACTTGTATGTGTTTTTACTAATACTTCTAAAACATAGCGTGCACCTAGTGAATTTAGGCTGTTCAAATATTGTGTTACAGTAGATTCCAAATATCAAAATGATATATAACAGTTTTGCAAGTAAACATTTGGTTTAGCTTGTACCAGTGACATCAAAAAATTGTTAAAGAATAATGCTTTTTATCGACCCATTGTTTGTTTTTTCCTGCCTGGTTGGTCGGTTTTTTAAAAATCATGGGGACGCTGAACATAGAATCAAATTTGTGTGGCCTTAGTTTGTTGCGTGAGTGGCATAGATCTTATGTGCGCATAGATATTAACACTATTTTCATGATGGATACAGCAAATTGTTTCAGTGAAAACATCCATGACTCATTAAATAAATAACATTAGCATAAAACATGTATGTGATGAATCATGTGTTATACATTTTTTTCGACACCCACGTTTATTTGTCAAGATATGTCAGATTGTCTGACGAATTTCGCGATATCTGGTTTAATCAAGTACATGTACGTGATACACGCACGTTCTCATGTTAAAGGGGCGTATTGACGGTAGATCGACCATAGCATTTGCAAAAATAAACTTAATTTACAAAGCATTTATATTGAAGCATTGTGAAATTCAATTGTTTTGTTTCTGTAAGCATATAGCAATTTTGTAGTGGTAGTAGTATTAAACGGTAAACTTTGCGAAGCGCTGGGAAATTTTCTTTGAAGATCGCGAATTTATAGGCGTGAGTTCGAATCCTACTAGGACCATGTCTCCCAAAATATTGTTTGTCTTTGTATATACTTTTATTCTTTACGATTCCATCAATATATTGCTAATAATTGAAAAATATATCCGAGAAAGTGGTAAATTGTTCCTTTTTAATATATGTCTCCGAGATTCCGTCGATACGCCTCTTTAAGCCAATCACGGTATTTCTCACTATAGCCATAGGAGATCGTGGAATGTGCTCACCATCATCAGTGCATGTCCTCGAGGCTTTAGGTCATGGCGAAGACTTTCTCGTGGCACACGCTGTGATGCACGCGTGAGTTCATGTTTTAGAGACTTGTTCACAGATTGTTGTCTTTTTAACAATGTCAAGTAAGTACAAAAATAGAAAGTAAAAACATTGTGCCTTCTCCGGAGTTCCAACCTACGACCTTCACTTCAATTTTAAATCTGTCATGGTAACCACACGACCAGACTATCGTATTTGTGCTGACGTTTATTGTGTAACGCTATGTAAATGAAATAAGTGTTAAAAAATGAACAAAACGAGTACAACTATTTGTCTTATTCAATCGTTTCGCGTTACAAACGCTTTACACTTTACAAATTTCTCAATTTCAATTGATGTTAATTCATTCATGACGATACGCTATTTTCAATTAATTTCTTTGTCAATACTGTTATTTGGCTTGTTTATATAATTATAATGACCTTTAAGTTTTGGAATCGGTGACAAACATATTGGAAAATGTCAATTTACCCATCTCTGCACAGGTCCCTTAAAGCTGCAATATCTTTCATATAATAAAATTACAACACAACATACCTGATGTATATTGTATAATATATAATGATTGATAGATTTAAAACGTAAAATGACGGAGTATACCGATTCTCGTAAAATATAAGATATAACTCAAGGTATAAGATCAAAATAAGATATAAAATAGTCATTAGATATACATGTATGCAAAGCGCAAACAAACTTAAAAAGGATTATTGCCGTTCTGTACAATTTATGCCAGTTTAACACACTTAAATACATTTATCTGCGCCATTGTATTACTTTGACTATATATTCACAATCCTAATAGTTTTTACTCTAATGGCAAAGTATTGTACACTCGTGTTACTTATTTTAGAAAGGTAATATTCATTTAAAGAAGATTGTAAAAACGACATGTTTGAGTTTCTTGTTCTGAAAGTAATTGACTTGGGATTTATCACAACGCCGAATTAGGTCAAAACCCTATACACATATAAACCTAAGGAGTAGATTTTACTGGTGCTGCGTAATTAAAGTATACACACTTTATTATTTTGTTTTGACAGTGTATGGTAATCAAAACGCTGACAGCGTAGAAAGACTGTTGGCGACAAAATAAACTAAAAGCATGTGAATTATGAGTGCATTTTTGCTAAAATTGAAACATTTATGTCAATGAAATTCATTTCCCACCATTACACTGTTTAATGTAGCTTCTTATTCAACAGTATACGACATCATAATAAAAA
Source organism: Congeria kusceri (assembly GCA_027627225.1). Taxonomy (NCBI): domain Eukaryota; kingdom Metazoa; phylum Mollusca; class Bivalvia; order Myida; family Dreissenidae; genus Congeria; species Congeria kusceri. The sequence goes on from CM051034.1 coordinate 63,102,801, forward strand.
CTAATTTGTAAGTAACAAAAAAATATTTTTTTCGAGCCAATTATCTAATGCAAACAGAATTATATACGTGCCAGTAAACAAGTCAGTCTGCGACGGGCCAGAATAACCGATTAAGCATTTAGTTAGGAGCACCGATTGTTAGTGCTTTGTAGCCTACTGCGTCAAAAGTAGATCATACGATGCAAGCTCTTGATTTTCCATACTACAGTTTAAAATTAATAAATTGCAGTAATTTGCAGTAATTTACTGTCAAAATATTCAGAATGAGAATCGATAACAAGAAAACGCACTTTCGCAACGAGTCAAAAATAACCGATGTAGCGCATTAATTTGGTGGTCTTATTGCAGGGCATTCAGATGAATATTTGGTTTACATACATGTTAATAGCAAAAGTAAGGGTGTCATTAGTTTAAAGTTACATTTTATTAAATTCACATTTTTAGAAACTGTAATTGTAATAAATCACGTGATATACACATTATAACACATATTACATACAGTGTCAAAAATAACTAAATAATAATATATAAGAAAACAAGTGTGAAATTTTGCTGTTTTGAAGAAGGAACCTTTTTGGTTCAAGTTTACTGACTTGTAGCCTGCGCAGAAAAGAAGTCGTTTTCCGCGATACCTGATTTTTGAAATTCCACTCCCAAAAACAGTCTAAAAATTGGCTATGACCGATTAAAACACGAAATTATGAGTTGTAATCTGTGAAAAATATATTCTTATGTATGGAATTGTTATGGGGTCTAAACTTTGAAGTAAAAATTATATGAAGAGTTGTTATTGAGACCTGTGTCCGTATTCTGAACCTTTCTAAGACAAATTTTTCACTAAGTTTTCCTAATTTTTCTAAGATTTAGTCCATATTATCTGAAAATGTTAGAAATTCTTAGTTTTTTTTTTCTTCAATTACTGTAAAACATCTTAGATAAATATAATAATACCGGGTTTTGTCTTATAAAAGCTTGCATCAGTCCTTAAAATAGTTTTTTCTTAGACAATAATAGTGTGTTTGTTATTTGTAGTTGGTCAGTATTCAGAAATGTTATGAGAGTTTTCTTAATTGTAATAAGATAATCATTTCTTAGATTTTATCTTAAATAATTTCACTAAGAATTCCCAGAGAACACTTGTCTGCAAAAAAAATAAATAAAATACGTGTTTATGAAAAAAGTTATCTACCATAAAATAAGTAAGCAAATAAAACACAAACGTTGAATCTTATTTATGGATATTAAAATCATGAATTAAATATAACTATAAATCCATTTAATGGGACTTATGCACAGATAAGCAGATTGACAAAAAGATTAGATTTTATGATTGAGTTTACTACGTTACAATTAGTTGTCGACTTTAGAGACCACACATAAACAAATTGATGAAAGTTTACTCAGTAATACATACATATTATTTGTAATTACAAGCAAGTGTAACATGTTTGTAGGTATTCATTTAAAAATGACAAAACAATATTTAATTATTGTCTAAAATAATATAAACTTTTAAGACTGCTGCAAAGCTATATTACATTTAAAGACATACACAGTTATTCTTAGATTATTTCTAAGATATTTGATGATACTTTTAGAAAAACTAAGAACATTCTTACATTTCAAAAGAATAATAAAACAATCTTAGAAACATCATAAAATTTAATTATTTGATGTCTTTTTTGTGTCAAAAGTCATAACTTTCATATCAATTTATTAGACACAATGTCTTTGTTTTAATTTTCAATCCACTTTCAACTCACAAATTCCATGGTATATAGAATGGTTTCTTGTGTTATTTTCTTAAACAAACTTCCTTAGATAAAAACTAAGAACGTAAATATCTTAGCTAAAAACGGGATATAGTAAATTCTTTAGCTGGAATTCTTAGAAAGTTCCAGAACACCACCCCTGCACTTTTCTAAAAGTAACTAAATGCAACTGTTATAAATACAATGTATAAGTATAAACAAAATGAATGTTGGGTCAGAACATTTGTATCTGATATAAAAATGTTGACGACATATACAGCAGTTTCAACCATCGATATATTTGTGTTAAATTTGTACTAAATATATTTTTTATCCTGATGTTAGACAGGGAACCACTGGCTACGAAAAGTGCTATTTCTGGGACCGCGGGAATGACGTTTTTCCATGGATAACCGCAGTCCCATCAAATCCCAAGATGGCTGAATACCTGGAGTGCATGGTTAACTTCGTATGTCATCATATGATGGGGTAAGTATGGATTTCATTCATGTTCTTAATCGTTTAATTATGTTATGTTCTTCAACAATGGACAGCCGACTTGTGTATGTCCTACATTTCTTTTTTGTAAGATGTTTAAGGTTAGAAACCAGTAAATAGTCAGGAAACCCCCGTGGCCTCGAAAGTAGGCCGTATATCAAATAGTTTTTATGCTGTCCGAATAATTTCGGGAGAGCATATAGTCGCCGCCTTGTCGGACATTTCGTCCGTCCGTCCATCCATCCGTCATTCCGCGCTAACGGGAGAGTAGTAAAGTGGCTACTTTTATGTACAGTGCTGTTGAACACTGTTTATTGGGGTGTGAGTTATTCCTTTGTGTGGCTTAAAATACTTTTGTGTAGCTGTTTTAAGCCACATAACTATCTTTATTGCGAAAGGAAGGCACTTAAATATCATCTCGTAAGGACGTCCGTTCCTTTTCGTTCTTGTCCGGACTATTTGTAAGGAATAATTGCTGGAATTCAATGAAATTTTATGGGAAGCTTCATTACCAAAAGGAGTTGTGCACTGTACCACAACGTTCCACTTCCATGAGTTTTCTTGAAGTTATGGGAATTTGAAGATTAACCCTAAATAGTATAATGTAGTGCACAATTCTTGTCTGGGTAATTTCTCAGCCAGCAATGGCCCGAATTCATTACAACTTCACGGGAAGATTTATTACCAAGACTAGGTAAGCAAAGTGTCACGATCTTTTGCTTTATTGATTTTTCACAGAGCTGTGTGCCCTCCATTATAATATGTGTCGTGTCGTGAGGAAACCGGTCTTAATGCATGTGCGTAAAGTGTCGTCCCGAATCAGCCTGTGCAGTCCGCACAGGCTAATCCGGAACGGCACTTTCCGCCTGCAGTGTATTTATGTTTAGAAGAAACTTCCATGAAACAGAAAATACCATAAAAGCGGAAAGTGCCTGCACAGGCTAATCCGGGACGGCACTTTCCGCTTTTATGGTATTTTCTGTTTCAAGGAAGTCTCTTCTAACTGCACAGGCTAATCCGGGACGACACTTAACGCACATGCATTAAGTCCGGTTTTCCCACGACGCGCCTCATATATACTATTTAGCGTATCATTTATATCAGTTTTGTTCTTGGGAAATGCAATTTTGTTTCATCTGCATTTTCGTTTGGTGTTTTTATGCCCCTCCCCCCCCCCCCACCATGATGGGGGCATATAGTGTTGGCCCTGTCCGTGTGTATTTGCGAATTCTTTTCCGGACATAATTCCGTCCTGCATGGAATGATTTTCATATTACTTGGCTGAAGTGTCAATCATAATGAGACGGTGTGTCGCCCGCAAGAATCGGATCCCTAGGTCCAAGGTCAGTGTCACATTTAAAGGTCAAATGTAAGATATAAAAATTTCAGCCATAGGTCCTGTCCGGACCATAATTTTGTCCATCATGGAAGGATTTTCAAATAACTTGGCAGAAGTGTTTAGTATGATGAGGCGGTGTGTCGCGCACAAGAACCCTGTTCCAATGTCAATGTCACATTTAAAGGTCAGATGTCAAAAATAAGAATTTCAGCTATAGATCCTGTAAGGAGCATAAATATGTCCAGCATAGAATGATTTTCAAATAACTTGAGAGTGTGTATCGTGCGCAAGAACAAGGTCCGTAGATCCAAGGTCAAGGTCACACTTGAATGTCAAATGTCAAATATAAGAATTTTAGCCATAGGTCCTGTCATATGCATAATTTTCTCCATCATGGAAGGATTTGCAAATAACTTGGCAGAAGTATAGTACGATGAGACGTTGTGTTCCGCGCAAGAATCAGGCCCCTGGGTCCAAGGTCAAGGTCACTTTTAAAGGTCAAATATAACAATTAAACCCTCTGACCCTGTCCGAAGCATTATTATGTCCAGCATTGAAGGATTTGCAAATTTCTTGGCAGAAATGTAAAACAGTATAGAATTGTATGTGAGGCTAAATAACCGGGTCCCTAGGTTCAAGGTAAAGGTCACATTCCAAGGTCGAATGACAGTATAAGAATTAAATCCTCTGACACTGTCCAAGCGTAATTTTGTCCAGCATTGAATGATTTTAAATCATTTGGCAGAAGAGTAAATTTTATGCGAGGATGTATCACGCTCAATAACCAGGTCCTAGGTCCAATGTCAAGATCACTTTCAAAGGTTAAATATATGAATGAACGCTTTTTGAGTATATCAAGTGCAATAAATTTGTCTGGCATAGAATGATTTTCAAATAACTTGGCAAAAGTGATGAGAATAATAAGAATGTGTGTCGCATGCAATAACTATGTCCAAAGTCAATGTAACACTCAAATGTCAAATCTAAGAGTGAAAACTATTGAGTATGTCCAGAGCATAATTTTGACCGGCATTGAAGGATTTTCAAATTAATTTGCAAAAGTGATAAGTACTTGAGATGCCGGGACACATTCAAGAATCAGGTCCATACATCTGAGGTCAAGGTTTCTTTTCAAGGTCAAAGTTCAAATCATTTTCTAGAGCATAATATTTCAAGTATGCAGGGATTTTCAAACAAGTTTGTAGAAATGATCACCATCGTGAGTTGGAGTGTTACATGCAAGAAAATAAATTTTGAAGTATATGAAGTCTTTTTATTGATATTGTCCAAAACATAACTCATTATTATACAAATATACTAACCATTTTGTTGATAAAAGATAATAATTAAAGATAGCAAGATAAAGTGAATCATAAAGGAAACACAACATGATTGCCAAAAAAGTTTTAATTACTTCTCTTTTTTTTCAGGACTCCACATTTTAAATTATTGGATTATTTGGTACCCTAACCTACTTCTCAGAATGAGAGAAGACATTTGATAGAAAGTGCAATATAAAAAGGACCATTTTTCCAAATAATTGGTATGCATATCGACAAAACAGAGCCATGCAGAAAAAGCTGCATAGGTTGGGGCATCCGTGTCGTTTACACACATTTCTAGATAAAATATGGTTTTACAACATATTTGGTCCAGTAGTTCTAGTGATTTTCAGTTAAGACAAAGGTTATTTCCAAAACACTACTTGTCTACTGAAGATTTTGATTCATCGTGACACCGAATTACTCACAAGGCGAATGTTATTTATGTATACACAACATGTACTTGTTTCGAAATCACCAAAGAGATCAGACTCGCATCATCTGTAATAAAGGAATGTGGCGAACGTCTCCAGAAGATTTTGCTATTTTACAAAGGGGCACTATGGGAATAGATTTTACTGGTTTCTAACATTTATTGAGTATACCGTAGGTACTTCTCAATGCTACTCCACTAGCGTGTAAAAGCGATCTAATCGTCGTTCCTCTGGTATAATGTATAACATATGATATTACTGGTATAATACAACTTAATACGATGTTTTATCGAATGAATTGCATTAAGAAATCGCATGTTAAGTAGCTATTCTTTAACATACAGAGCAACTTCTAAATCTATTACTAATGAAAAAAATCTATGAGCAATTGCTGCGGTGGAGTTGAAAATGTTTTTGGCAAGACCCAAATGTATATTGTATTGCGCTTACTTGAGTTATTCTTTGTTTTTTTACAGAGAGCCTGCGACATCGTGTGCCTTCCAAAATTCGTTCACCCAACCCGAGTGGGACTCGTTTGCTTCTTTAAGCCAACAGCCAGTTCCGTACAGCTTTGATCAGTTGTGCCAGTTCAGTATGGGACTGAATGCGACATACATTGGGAAAACGGTATTCATTATTAAAACTCTCGAAACCGTCAACACAATTCCATTTATATTATATATTTTTTACCCGGTATATCTTTTTTCTCACGATGTGTATTATTTCTTTTTGTTTTTCATAAGTTGTACTAAACCAGTCTAGCTAATGAGACACAACTTGTGTTCAGTGTGAGTTCATTTGTCAAATGCTGTTTATCGACTTATTTGGCATCGGTTTTTTCTAGGCTTACCCGGCGCATATGTGCATAGTGGGCATACCATGCTCAGATGGCTCCAGACACAACAATCGCTATATTTCTGTCATGAGTAACACTCCGTGTGCGGAAGGAAAGGTAATCTATATGTAGTTGTTAGAAGGCAATCAGAAAGCGAAGTGATGCCCCTAGGTAGGTCATTTTCCGATTGTATTAGAATATGAGTTAGTAGTATACAACATACTGTGGCAGTTTGTCCTATCCAATAAGAGTCTTTAGGATGCATTTTTTCAAATGTTGAATTTTATCATGGTAAACTGAGCAATGTAATGGAAAAATCTTGGAAAAATCATGGAATTTTGGGTTCAACAGTTTGTTTGAACCCAGGATCCGGATTGCTACTAAAATCTTATTGTCCCACTCCAAAATGCCATTGAGCAAATATGTGCATAACGTTTTGCGTAAAGTTGCAAAGTTGCAAAGTACCAACATGCAAAAACATAAATGTGAATACCATTTCACCATGGGCTTATAATAACGTTGTTGTTGTTTACCCCGTGTCCGCGAAATTGTCCAAGCAAACAACAAGTTATATAGAATGTTAAATAACGTACGTTTATCAATTGATTTTATGGACAAAACCACTGTGATTAACAATGATTAAATATTACTTCTTTGTGAATGATATTTCATGTTGCAACTTTTAATGTAAGCAATCGCAATTTATAAGCTCTTTATCATACCAGCATATTAAAACTAGTTTTACTAGTTCGTGCATTGGGTATTTAAATATAATTCAATAACTTATTTGCACGTTTTCAATAATTCGATACGCGTTGCCTTTTACTTCCAAACAATAAAGATTTTTTTTTACTGCTGCTGTGTGTGAGCATTAAGGGAAAACAAACAAACGATTAGTATTCTTTCATCAGATGTCATGCTTTTATACGTTTACTGATTGTATGGGTGTCTGAAACATTTTATAAAAGGCCACGTTACCATCAATGCCAATCATATACAAAAAAGACCTTCCCAGTTACCCAGTTGTTTCCGTCTAACTTTTAAACTTCTACCCAGCTGGTGTTTGAGGATTATTTTCCATTCATCGATAATCACAAAGCCGGGCCCTGCTAGCTCAGTTGGTAGAGCGCTAGACTGTCAATCCGGGGATCGTGAGTTCGGACCCCAGCCTCTGGCCGGCCACATAACTTGTGAACTTGTGTGGGGATTGGTCATGAAATTATTTCTACGGCCACCCCCCCCCCTACGTCTGATTCAAGTACGGCAATCGCCAGTTACTTGCATAAGTATGTGCACTTAGTACTGGAAACCCGCTTAGATCGGCTAAGCTTGCCCAGGAAAAGTGTGAGTAGTTTAACTGACCGCCGTGATATGACTAAAATACTGTTAAAAACGTCGAAAAACCCCAACAAAACAAACAAACGATAATCACAAATACTTCACAAGCTTTCCCAGGTGCTCTATTGTGTAAAATAAAACACGTGATATTCGAGTACAGTTAATGGATCAAATACAATATTAATTTGCGTATGATTTATATTTGTGGAAAAGTCTATAATCTTCAATAGACGCTTCACAAATGTTAATCATATTCAAATTAATATGTAATATCATCCAATCATCGCACTTGGATATATTATAACGTGTTTAGGGGTTAAACAATTTCATACAAACGAGCACGTGCATAATTTGTGTGATATTCAGATGAGCAAACGGTAATGTTTGTAAGTTTCGGTGAATGGAAATTAATCCTTTAACAATAGCTGGGGAGGAGTTTAAACAATTCATGACAAAACCCGGATCGGTCTATTGTATGCAGTCATTACAATTTGATATCAACAAATATTTATTCACTTAAGCATATTACAGCTCATCGTGTTGACCAAATTCATAATAAGACAGACATGCGTGGAAATAATAAATAATAAATAATAATAAATAATAAAATATTAGTAATCACAGAGCCGGTAAATAACAGCATATTTATCTAATACACAATTCATGAACAATGGATCTAATAATCTGCTTGTATGGGTAAAAGGTGTGTGTGTGTGTGTGTGTGTGTGCGTGCGTGCGTGCATGCGTGCGTGCATGCGTGCGTGTGTGTGCGTGCGTGTGTGTGTGTGTGTGAGTATATGTATGCATGCATTTTTGACACGTCGTATATTTATACTTGAACTTCGCTTGTTGTTGTTGTTGTTGTTACAATTTGATATCACACGCGTATCAATTAACATATTTTATACAAAACAACACACGTGATAAAGCTTTCGGTGTGTTTGTTTTGCTCGATGAATGGAAATTAATCGGACAGCAATAGCTAGGGAGGATTTTTAAGTGTTCTTAGTAAAATCTAAAGTCTATTGTGTCTGGAAACTCATTTATAGATACATGTTTTTCGCTTTGTTGAAACGGCAGTATTTACATTATGATAACATAACTTTGTTACAGGTTTGCAAAAAGTGGACGTGCCAATGGAAGGGTAACTTATTAGAATACAATTTATCAATCTCATATATACAGAGTTGTCGTTCGTTGCTTTCACCATACACCTCTGCAACGGGCAAGAATCTTGTCCAAACGGAAAAAAAAACGGTACTTAACGCACATTAAAGTTGATATTTATTCGACCTTAATCATAGGAATACAGAATAAAAGGTGTTTGTATGATTATGATTGGGTAAAAATAAATAATTTTGATTCCTATTAACGGATCTTTTTTCATGCGTATTTACGCAGATGGAATCAGTCCGCAGTTGTAAACAAATTGGACAGTGTGGATGGTTTTCTGTATGGAAGCGCCATGGTGCCAGGTGTAAAAAAAAACAATATTATTCAACTTGTCTCGAAATTACGACATTTTATCTCGTAATTACGACTCTTCTCCTAATTACGGCTTTTTTCGTACCTAAAACATAGTACATGTATCTCGTAATTAATACTTTTTATGTCGTAATTACGACTTTCTGCATCTCGTAATTACTATTTTGTATGTCCTAATTACTACTTTTTATTTCGTAATTACAACTTTTATTTCGTAGTTACGACTTAATATTTCTTAATAAAGACTTAGTATATCGTAATTACGACATAATACTGATTCGTAATGACGAGAAAAAATACATCTGTTTAGCGTTGTTTGCATTAATACAGTGTTCAAGTAGGCAAGGAAATACAGTTTAATTTATAGCATGCTATGGTGTTATACATGTGTTTGGCGTTGTTTGCATCAATACAGAACAGAACAGAACAGAACAGAACAGAAAGTTTATTTATGACTAAAGCATATACAGCTCATCGTCAAATACATACACGCCATTAGGCAAACATAATTGCGCATGCGTCATAATAACAAAAAAGAACATGTGAAAGTACAAACATGCAATTACAATTTATGACTTTTTTACAAATATATGACTGCGTGAGAATGCCAGGATTTTATGAGAGGGCTCGCTCTGTTTTAACAAAGTTTAGTGAATGTTTTTAAAATCTGAAAATTGATTGGAAATATTTTATGCTTTAAGATATTTATACACACAGTCAATTTGGGAACAAAAAGTATACTCTCATAAATCTATATATTATCGGATCTAAGTTTAAAGGCTTTAATACAGAAATTTGCAAGACGTATCAATACAGATTTTCTGGTCTCATTCAGTAATTGTAAAAATTTAAACATACTTGGTCTTCTTTTGTAAACGTCAGGTATAAGTGTATTTCTCAAATTGACATATAAAGGACATATTAGAACAAAATGGTACTCGTCTTCAATTTCATTCAGAGTACACAATTTACATATTCTCTCATGTCTTGGAATGTGTTGGTGCCTACCAGTTTCTATGAAAAGAACATGCGAGGACAATCTCAATTTTGCTATTATGTTTCTAAATTTTGAATTTTCCATTTTATCTAAATACATGGATCTTTCGAAAATGGGTTTCAATTCCTTATAAAGAAATAATGATGAACTTTCATGTGCATAACTTCGCCATTTTGAAATGAACACATCTTGTAATCTATTGCGAAAAATTGTAATAAAATTGTTAACATTAACAGATTCAGGATATAACCAAACATCATTAAAACCTGATTCTTGCAAAAGTTTCCGAACGTTTGATGCCCATGACTTGGAGTGAGGGTTATCACATGCCTCTTTACACTGTCTACGAATAATATTGCTTAAAATACAGTTGGACGATTTTTCATTAAACAATTTTACGAAATATTTAACTATTCGTAAATATCGACATATATACATCGGGTATCTACCTACTTCGGCATACAAAGCATTTGAGTTTGTAGACGCTTTCACATTTAAAAGCCATTTACAAAATTTGCGTTGCACTCGCTCAATATTTTCCGCCTTACTAAATCCCCACGCCTCGCTTCCATAATTAAGAATCGAGGCAACATAGGCATCAAACAGATTAAACATGATTTTAACAGGCACATTCAAAGATTTCGTAACAGTAAATAAGCAGTTCATCGCCCTTAGCGCTTTGGCTGATAAAGTATTTGTGGCTTGTATATAAGCGCCGCTGCTTGACATTACTACTCCTAGATAATTAAAAATTTTCACGATTTCAATTGGATTATTGTTATACACCCAACTATATCCATTTTGTAATCTGCCTTTATGAAAGATAAAAAAATTTGTCTTGTCGATATTTACGGTTATATTCCACTTGTTGCAATACTCTTGCAAATTGTTCAGTGAAGATTGTAATCCCTCTGCGGATTCGGAGATTAATACTGCGTCGTCGGCGAATAATAGAAGGTAAATTGATAACTGATCAATAGTAATGCCCGCATTTATATCAGCTTGTAAGTGCAACTCAATGTCGTTTAAGAATAATGAAAACATAATCGGCGAACATATCTCTCCTTGTAATAAACCGATCTCGGAATCAAAAAAATCGGAGGTACTATTCATATGTTTAACACCCAATTTAATCTGATTATATAAAGATCGAAATACGGACAATAATTTGCCATCGATACCAGACTGAATGAGCTTATACCAGAGATACATACGATCCGTCAAGTCATACGCCTTTAAATAATCGACAAAACAGCAAAATAGTTTTTGTTTATTATTTATATGACTTTCAATCAATGATTGGAGGACAAATATTGCGTCGACTGTATTATAGCCCGGTTTGAAACCGAACTGCGCGTCAGTTAAAATTTCATTTGCAGTAGCCCAATTTTGTAAGCGTTCGTTTAGGATACTAGTAAATAGCTTGGCAAAACAACTCACAAGGGTTATGCCTCGATAGTTGTTTGGTAATGACGGATCGCCTTTTTTATAAAGAGGAATAATCAGGCCCGTTGACCAGCTGCGTGGGAATTTCCCGGACCTGAGAATATGATTAAATAACAATTCCAATGCGTGGCCTATTACATGGACACTCTCTTTAAAATATTCGTATATAACATTGTCCGAAGAACACGCCTTATTATTACCCAATCGTTTCGTAGCCATAACAATTTCGTCAAATGATATGTATCTATCCAGCTCCGGGTAAGAACTGCCCGAGTTGTGGTTACTGTCAAAATTGCGAACAAAATTTATACTATTTTCATTGTTTATAATACCTTCATTTTTAGCAAGGTTTTTAAAGTGTTCAACGAACTCATTTAATTCAATTGTTTCTCCGTTCGGATTCGGAGATCTTTTTTTGAACATTTTCCAAAATTCTTTAGGTGATTTAGATTTCATGTTGTCCATCTTGCGTCCCAACGTTCGATTAAAATCTGTCTTGCATTTACGACAATAATATTTGTATGATTTCTTTTTTTCTAATACTGACTGGCGATTATTTTCGTTGTTACTTTTATTATAATTGTTTAAAGCATCCCTATATTCTTTACGTTTTCGTTCGCACTCCGCGTTATACCATTTTTGTTTGTTTTTATCGTGAGAATCGAATTTATTTGCATCGGAGTTAATCGTGTGTGCGAAAAAAGGATTACCTTTAGACGTAAGATAATGGGTGAAAATTGTAGCTAGCTCCTCTGTATCATAGTTATTTTCTATCCCGCGTATTAGACTTAACTCGAGATTTGCAATATCGATCGATAATTCAGAAATAAAAGCTTCACGGTGAATGGAATTCCATTTAACAAATGTTTTTGGTCCTCGCGTATATTTTTTTGCTAGCTGTACCCGTTTTTAAATTATATTCAAGGGGTGCATGATTAGAAAATTCATTAAAATCTTGTATTGCAAAGTGCACGATATTTTCAAAATTTGCCGACCGTGTTATTAGATAGTCAACTAAACTTTGACCATTGTGAGTAAAACACGTTGTTCTACCAATATTCTTATCGTTATGTAATCGACCGTTAACGACTCGAAGATTTGTGGCCATACATAAATCTAGCATTGCGTCCCCGAAACGGTTTGAATTCATATCACAAGTTGCCCTAGGCATAGGATGGTCAATGTCTAGAAAATCGAGATCACTTAAACAACGATCATACGCAATATAATCTTGCTTTCGGCCAATTCTTGAATTTGTGTCTCCCGTTACATACACCGAACCTAGATCACTGAATGTATTAATATCCGATTCAATAATCTTAAAAATATCCCCATCAAATAGAGTGTGAACCGGAGAATTTTCGGGTGCTATATATGTTACTCCAATATACATGTCAGTGTCCGTATTAAAATATTGTTTATCAAGTTTAATCCATACTAAACAATCTATTTCATTTTTAACAACTGATACTCCGTTTCGTATACTATCTCTAATATACACTATAATTCCACCACTTGCACGTTTCGCACGCCTATTTTGATAACGTCTATATGAATGTATCGGATCACTAAATCCAGACAGTTTAATATTGGATTTTGAATTTGTCCATGTTTCCGTTAGACATATTATGTCATAATGAGAGAGTAATTTCACGAATTCCGGTGATGAACACTTGTCCACTGTTAGCCCCTCAACGTTCCAGGTTACACATTTCACAACATTCACACAGTGTTCAAGTAGACAAGGAAATACAGTTTAATTTATAGCATGCTATGGTGTTATACAATTGTTTGGCGTTGTTTGCATTAATACAGTGTTCAAGTACACAAGGACATACAGTTTAATTTATAGCATGCTAGGGTGTTATACATGTGTTTGGCGTTGTTTGCATTAATACAGTGTTCAAGTAGACAAGGAAATACAGTTTAATTTTTATAGCATGCTATGGTGTTATACATGTGTTTGGCGTTGTTTGCATTAATACAGTGTTCAAGTAGACAAGGAAATACAGTTTAATTTTTATAGCATGCTATGGTGTTATACATGTGTTTGGCGTTGTTTGCATTAATACAGTGTTCAAGTAGACAAGGAAATACAGTTTAATTTGTATAGCATGCTAAGGTGTTATACATGTGTTTGGCGTTGTTTGCATTAATACAGTGTTCAAGTAGACAAGGAAATACAGTTTAATTTGTATAGCATACTAGGGTGTTATACATGTGTTTGGCGTTGTTTGCATTAATACAGTGTTCAAGTAGACAAGGAAATACATCATGCATTAAACAGTTTGTTAGAACATACTTTGATATTGTATCAGTATAATGAGTGCTAACTCGAGTAAGCACATTTATCTGAATACATGTTGGCCTAAAGTAGTTGGTACTTTCAACTTTTGGATGTTTTACATTGGTTCACAATATTTTGTCGCATATATCAAGATGTTTGTTGTTAAGAACCAAAATGCAACAGGTACATTTTACATAATAATAAGTAAACAAAACAGTTGGTACCTTGTTGTTATACTTTTGTTTTATTTCAGATCTTGGAGATCTTGGTGGCCATTGTTATGCTGATACGAACTGTTACAAAAACAACACGTTCTGCAATTGCGGTTTTTGTGAATGTCGTCGTGGATACCGCCTCTCGAACGGCAGCTGCATTCCTCGTAAGTATTTTTGATATACATATAAAAAGCACTATATATAATTGCACAAATCAAACCAGTGAAACTATTTGCCCCCCCCCCCAAGAGCAACATCTCGGAAACAACTGCGCTTTGATGATACTTGACAAACGTTTTCCTTGAGTATTCGGATTTTATCTTGCCCATAAACAGTTTTGGTTAGACAGCTGTGATGTTTGATTGCCCATTGGAAATACTTATAAATGATAAATAAATATTGTTTCTAATCTTTGAAATAATGTAACTTAATAAGAAGAAGCTATAATATTGTAAACATTAAATTTGTTAATAATTTGACTTTAAAGTCAAACATGTAGAAGGAATTAGTCAGTACTAATATTTCAAGAAAAAACTATGTAAACCTAATGTGCCCTTATTAAACCTTGTCACCGCGCACAAAATGCCGTTTTTCAAGTCAAGCGCCATTCCCCTCTGCTCTTCTAGAGTTCTAGAGTAAACGCTAGTGTTCCTCTGCCACAGAATCTGAAAATTTTGCACTTAACACTGAACAAAATGACAACAACGGTTAAACGAAATAAAAATATATAAATAGCATTTCGTGCTCAAGTATGGCTGGATTTTCAAATAATTTCACAAACATTTTCAGTATATAACAGACTTAGACTCGCATGTTTTATATGGTTCCCTGCCGAAGTTGCTGAATTGGTTTTTTATTTGTTGCACAACATTGCCGCTGATTCTAAAAATATAAATAGTTTTCACGATACGTGTTTATCCTGAAACCAGAGAGTCAAATTTGAGAAAACCTTTACAGAAATGTTCCGTGGGTGGTCCTCTTGCTCAAACGGTTCTGGTTCGTTGCACACAATGGCCGCCAGAGCTATAAATAAAAAAATCTTTAAACGACATCTCCTAACCCTAAACCCCTTCGGTAGATATTAAAATAAATTCACAGTTGTGTTCCTTCTTTGGGTGGTCCTCTTCCAAACGTTCACAAAGCTAATCAGAGTCCATTTCCTTCAGACACCACTCACTTTATTCAGTGGAGCGTTACAGGTCCTGCTGGACTTCTTGTTTTTAATACCACTATACTTCCTCACTGAGCCCACCTCATTCAATTTTGTAAATGCTATAACCGGCAAATGTATCATAATAACCATGAGAGTAATTAAACTTTGTTGTATACGTCTTGGCCGTTTTTCGCAATATTATGATGATGGTACATGTAATCGATGCGAACGATTTCAAAAGTTCACATACTGCGATTCCAAAATTAACATACTGTGTCTAGTCGGTTAGGTCTTAAATTAACGGAATATTTTGAAACATTATACGGGTACGTGATATTTTATACAGGAAAGTACCAATGTGTTTCCCCTGAGTATAATGATAGTTATACCGAGTGCGATACTACTGAAAACGTGACAAATTTATCTTTAGTTTAAAGCTTTGCCGTATGACAGAATAAGATCGAAGAATCGGGATTCAAAGAAAAAAGCGGCGATATTGCAATGTTTGCAATGATCATATAACAAGACAAGGGGGCAAGACATTCATACTTTTCTCTAGTAAACGTTTACATATATGTCTTCTATTTCCAGATAATACATAACAATCATTAAAACAATCAAAAGATCACACTATACCAACATAGGGATGCGCGCGCATCGATTACTACCATTGAGATGCGCGCGCATCGATTACTACAATTGATTGGTCAAATGTTGAATAATATTGAATATTTTCATAACCCAGTGAAAAAGATCACGTGCCCTCATGGTTGGCTTCAGTACGGATCATTATGCATTTACACGAACATCCAATGGTTAAACTTCAATAATGCGTTGGTGAGTACAAATATATCATACACTGCTATGGGGCAATGCGTATGCATACTAACACGATTTAAGTGGGACGAAATTTCATGTAAGATCGACAACCTGAAACGTTGTTTAAACCTGTCGACAAATATTTTTATGTATTTGCCCATGTTTCTGGTATGTTAATTTTACGTTTTCATTTACATTTATTTTCTCGGCATTGCTTTTATTTTGTAATATTATATATATCGAAACGGAAGTCAAAATTACATGTCTGGCTCCTGAAATCAACGTACTCATGATTTTGCACGCATTCGGAAGGGTAATAGATGGATTTCCGTTTTGATAGAAAATGGATTGGAAATCATCGGTTAAGCTCAACTGGCCATTTCTCAAGTATCAAGTTATTAAGGACTAATGCACGATAACGAAAGAGATTGAACGACGATATTAGATATTTACCAGAATAAGACCTGCTCCAGCGCGGAAATGATGATAAATTGCTATTGCAAATGTTTTCCAACATGTTCTACTAGTTAGATATATATTATTCATAAGCACTACCGGCAAAAGGCAAGAGAGCTGATATCATAGCGTGGTGTCCCTGGGCTAGATAATGGCCCAGCCCTGGGGCCCAACGCTTTTTTTTTACTTTAATATGAAAAACCTATAAAAAAATTATTGTCTGAAAATGCAAGGCGTTGTCGCTTTTCATTTGGAATGTCACATCGCCTTTATGGTCCTTTACTAAAATTGTTAAAATGATGCCCCTGTGTAATATATATGGTCCTGTCCCGGGGCTTTAATGGCCACTAGATCATCTAAAAATGGTCTTTTATCAATTATTGTAAACTGCCAGCCCTCTGCAAAATTAACATAAACTGACATAATGTCTTTTTAGCTCATGTGAGCACAAAGTACTCATGAAGCTTTTGTGATCGTCTTTTGTAGATCGTACGTCGTCCGTCGTGCGTTAACATTTGCGTTCAACAACATCGCTTTCTAAACCGCTTGTCCAGATTTTCACGAAATTTCGCAACGATCCTTCTCGGACGACCCTCTTAAAAAATTGTTCAAATCGTTCCGGTTCGCTGCATATGTAGGTCGACAGAGCTAAAAATAGATTTAAACGGTTAAATCCTTTCCTATGAAACGTCAAGGCTCAGAGATTTTAATATATAATCTATGACATCATCTGGTGTTCCTCTACAAAATTTGCTCCAATTATTTCCTTGGGGTCAAAACTGGCCACAGGGGTCGAATAGTTTATATAGCTTTAAATAGCACAATGACTTTAAAAATCTCCTCTGAAAACGCAAGGCCCAGAGGTTTTGTATTTATATGTAACATCGTATAGTGGTCCTCTACAAAATATGGCCCTGGGGTAAAATAGGCCACGCCCTGGGGTTTATATTATTTCAGTAGACTTGTACGGCAAGTGGGCTTTAAAAATATTCTCCGCAAGGTAAAGAGGCTTCATATTTGTTCAAATTATGCCCCTGGGATAAAAAGAAGCCACACCCCGGGGTCACATGGTTTCTGTAGATTTATATGGCAAGCAAACTTTAAAAAATCTCCGAAACCGCAAGGCCCAGAGGTTTTGTATGTGGTAACATATACAAAACAATGTAACAGAGTATAGTGGTCCTCTACAAAGACTGTTCAGATTATGCCCCTGGGGTAAAAATTGGCCGAGCCTGGGGGTCATATGATTTATATAGACTTAATGGGACTTGTTCACAGATTTATCGTATTTTTAAAAAAATGTCATTTAATGTATTATCTGCAAAATGTTAAGCAGTTGGACTAGCCAAAAACTAATATATAAAGAAAAAATATATTAATTTTTAAAAATTGCCTGCCCCAGGACTCGAACCACGTCTGCCGGGATCAAAAGTCTCACGTGTTAACTACTCGGCTACTCGGCTACAATTACAAATTTTAAACGCTATGTACGTGATATACGTATTCCTTATATACCGATGAAAAGCGTTACAACGTTCCAAACGCTTTATAATGTTATCCATTTCAATTGGTGATTTTTCATAAACAAAGCTTTATTTCAAATATATTTTTGTCAGTAGTGTTGTTTTGCTTGTTTATATATAATGTTTTTGTCATTTCGGGATCTATGACAAAAAAAATGAAAATCGTCAATTTGCCAATCTGTGAACAGGTCCCTTTAAATAGCTAAAAATATATTACAATTCTTCTCCTCTGTCGGCGCAAGGTACAGGGGTTTCGTTTTTTATATGTAACATCGTACAAAGAGTGTTCAAAATGTGCCCCTTGGGTAAAATTGGTCGCTCCCCAGAGGTAATATGGGTTCTATTGACTTCTGTGGGAAGTGAGCTTTAAAAATCGTCTCCTCTGAAACCGCAAGGCCCAAAGGATTAATATTTGGTATGAAACATTGTAAAGCCTTCTTCTATAAAATTGTTTTAAATATACCTCTGCGGTGAAAAGAAGCCACTCCCCGCGGTTATATGTTTTCTATAGACTTTTCGTGCAAGTAGACTTTATAAATGTTCTCCTCTAAAACTGCAAGACTACGAGAATTCGTATTGGTATGTAACATTGTATAGTGCTCTTCTTCAAAGACAGTTCAAATTATGCCCTGAGGTAAAAAGTGGCCACGCCGTGGAGTTCTTGCGGTTTCTAAAGACATTTGGCAAGTGGGCTTTAAAAAAATCTTTTCCTCTGAAACCGTAAGCCCAGAGGTTTCATATTTGGCATGAAACAGTGATTAGTGGTCCTCTACAAAGAGTGTTCAAAATATGCGCCTGGGATAAAATGAAGCAAAGCCCCGGACTTCACACTGTTGTATAGACTTATTTTGCGAGTGGACTTTAAAATCTTTTCCTATGAAGCTGCAAGGCCCAGAGGTCAAACTTTTGACATATAACATGGTATTGTGGTCCTCTTTAAAGATTGTTCAAATAATGTTCCTGTGGTAACATGGTTTATATAGAATTAAATAGCGAAATGACTTTAAAAATCTTCTCCTCCCCTAAAGCCGCAAGGCCCAGGTCTTCATACTCACGTGAGCGCTTTAAGGCCATGTGGCCCTGTTGTCCAAATACTGTTTCCAAATTCATGACCTCATTAGCCAAAAATCACAGCCATCCCATAGTACCAGTAGAGCGTCTGGCCCTTTCGGGCTTTTTTCTATACATTTGTTAAATAACCAAACGCCTATGATTATGGATTTGTCTACAGGCGGCGTGCAATGCATGGAATGGCACACTTCTAGAGATAGATGACGAATTGAAAAAGGATTTCATTCTCAACTATCTTGCATCTGATGGCCCTCAGGGTACGTCGGTATAGCATAATGTATCGCCATTATGTATTATTGCATTGTTGAACTTTATACCTTGTGCACATTGACACAACGACATTAATTCATTAAACGGTGAAAATACCATGCTTGATTATATACAGGTCTATATAATGCAGAAAATCCCAATACTTTTATTTAAAAAACACTGAAAGCATTAACTAACTGCGTTTTGCTAATTCATGTGTCGCATAACACTTCAATTGTATTTGATACACAGATAGCACGTTGGAGTTATTTCATAAAAATGCTTTGGATTTCGATGCTGGTTAGTTTATTTTGTGCAATACGCTTTCAATATTATACATGCATTTTTAAAAATGCATATTATTGTTTTATAAAGTTCATTTACAGAACGATATACACATTGTGTTTTACAGCCCGCTTTTGGATAGGCGGGAGGTACACGTCTGTGCATGGAACTATGCAATGGACGTGGGTTAGTAACAACAGAACAATGGACTACGTGAACTGGTTTGTTGGGGATCCAAGGGATATTGCAACCAAACACTGCGCACACATCTGGCCACTCGGCGCAGTATTTAGAAATGCAGCGTGTAGTGACGGAAACTATTCCTTATGCCAACGCTTATCTCCGTAATTTCTTTGCACGTGTCATGTTTGTTTCTAATGAATGAAATTCGTATCGATGTCGTTCTAGTCGTTTGATAAATAGGGTAAAATAGTGTATTTCGAGTCTGTTATTATATTGTTGTCGTTTTATTTTGGGACTAGTCATTTTGGGACTAGTAGCATGTAATCCTGATTTTAGGAATGTCATATCGCGTGTGTTGGTATGTAATTCTGGTTGTTGGAATGTCATCGCGTGTGTTGGTATGTAATTCTGGTTGTTGGAATGTCGTATCGCGTGTGTTGGTATGTAATTCTGGTTGTTGGAATGTCGTATCGCGTGTGTTGGTATGTAATTATGGTTATTGGAATTTCATATCGCACGTTGGTATGTAATTCTGGTTCGGGTCTATTAGCATGTAATTCTGGTTGTTGGAATGTCATATCGCGTGTGTTGGTATGTAATTTTGGTTCGGGTCTATTAACATGTAATTCTGGTTGTTGGAATGTCGTATCGCGTCTCTTCGTATACAGTTCTACTGGTAGGAATTACATTTCGGGATTCTTAGAATGTAGTTGTTGTTGTAGGAATGTCATATTGGGTTTATAAGATGAAATGAATGCACTCAAACGTACACCGAAATACATAGTTCTATGATATATTTTCAGTCGCTCCCACTCATGAATCAGATATTTAGCTTTGTTTAAACCTATTTATAATAATAACCTACGGCTTATTGAGACACTCTTGAGTCCGCGTGTTCAGTAGAACCAGTACTTGGTGTCTTTGAGGAAGATCACATGAATGCTCCCCGAGTAGGGATTGAACTCGCGACCTCCTGAATGTAAGGCGGATACCATATCCATTACACCATTACAACCTACAATCAGATTTGATAATTAAATGTATACCAGCATAGACTTTACATGTTAAGCAATTAAGTCATTTGAACAAGTAGTATAATTGATTAAATAATTACACATGACAAACGTTCTCAGTTTAAAGGAAATACTGAGAAGTACATGTATTATCAAATATTTTGGAAATATATTTGAGTAAATATGATAGCTTAAGTATCCCTGTCTACTTTCCAAAGTTCATATTTATTTTAAGCGCCATTACCTCACATGTTTTGAAATAACAAAGTTCATTATTTGTATTTGATGATGTGTAAAATGTATTTCAACAACAAAAAAGAAAAAAAAAAAACGAAAGGCATAACCCAACAAAATATTATTGATTGGAATCCTAAAAAAAGCCATTATAATTCAATAAATGTTTATTGTTTACAGCCCTAATAATATATATAAGTCATCAGCAAGCGATTTTTATCAAAGAAAATCTAAACCTTACCATATTCCAGGGTCCAAGAAGAAATAAAATCAGCAATCAAATATACAGTTTTGTTTTAAATATACAGCAAGTTTAAATAATGTAAGGATTTGGAAATGATTTTGTTACCTAATTCGCTATTTACAATATTTGGCACTGCTTTTCTGAAATAATACATTGCATTTGTTTAACGTTTATGAAATAAAAAAGGCAATCACTATGTGCATGGAAATAATTTCGAACAAGTTTATTACAATTAGTTTTGATTATAAATAATTATATTATAATAGTATTCAAGTAAATTCTAAAATGGTACTATTTGGTGATTAATACGGATCCCCAAATAAACCTTACCTTACAAATAATTTACCAGAATTTTGTTTATGCATGCACGTCAATGAAAAAATCATTATGAAATGTAAGGAACTGTTTAGCAGAATTAATAAAATATCTAACTGTTAAGCTTGACATTCAAGTGAAGGAATATTCGGACTGAACTGTGCCCCCAGCAGCAGCTGATGAAGGGAGCAAACTAGACTATGGTGGTCCCCAGATTTGCCTGGACAGCATGGTGTATGCTTCACTGTGAATAACATGGATAGTAGCATTTTCCACTGACTGCCATCAGCTGCGTAATCAGCGAACACCATTAATGCAAATGAATCAACCTTTCACTCTACCCCAGAGGTGAAAGACAAGTCATATGAGCTCGTGGGCGTAGATATATCCTGCATGGAACTTCTGTACATACTGCAAGATTTCAGTGAGAGAGTCGACCGCGAGGTATGTCCTGGCTGTCATTACTCTTTTCATGCGAGGAAAAGTAAATGAGATGGATTAAAGTTAAGTGGCAAATCACTGCTACCGTGGCTTACGCGTGACAAAACACATCAAAAGTCTCAACCGAACTGTTAAACAATTGCTGCACAAGATGTCCAATAAATACAGAGCAGATAGCAAACAAACTAGAGAAGTCACCGAGAAGAGGCCACTGAGGCCTCAAAGCTGCAACTGGAAATACGAGAAAACAACACTGAATGGCATGAGGCCCAGTTGGCATAAATGGTGCAAAGGGAAAACACTTCTAGCTCATAATGCCCAATTCACACAAAGCAAACCCACAGGCATTGTGCCAACTGATACTGGCTAAACCTTTGCAGCAGTGTCCATACAGCTCCTTACACATTAGATAAAATAAAATGATGAAAATGGTGTTCATTGATGCTATATGGCAAGTACTACGTTTAGTTGTATGCCAACTATTGTTACCCATGCCGCCCGAGATGTTATACTACACTTGCCCAGCATGGATGAGCTATGCAGACCACAGTAGCATACAACTGTTACAGAAGAGCTCAGCAAAGCATGTGCCTGCTTAGCTTTTAGAATAACTTCAGGTAGTAATGGAATACCATCAGAAGTATTTAAAGCGATTGGATCAGTGTCTCTACAGGATGTGATGTTAACATAGATGCCTTAAACATAATAAGACTAACCGAAGTGACTATAACTAGCCAGTGTCTACGTCCTTAGTATGATTGTGAAGGCATATTCCCGCATGGATCTATTATGCATGAAGATTAGGGATAAAGTATTTACCAAGGGTTTCTGAACATGACCAATGTTTACAAAAATGATGTTCGTCCTGCATCTGGAAAAAATATTAAGACCAGAAGATGCACCTATGGTGTTGCCTTTATAGACTTGACAAAGGATCTCGCGGCCAGTCTTAGTGGAATTTTCAGGACACCTTAATATATTTGATAGCTGTCATAAGCTTATTCAACAATAATATGTATTGCCCTGTTTGTGTCGATGGGTCATTTTTGGAGGACTTAATATTAACAATATTCGCTGACGACCATCAAGTGTTTAACCATTTCATTTGCAAACGCTGTTCACAGAACTGTTCCAGTATTAAACATATTAAAATGTTTGATTATAAGTTATTACACTTTATATATTTCTACTAAAGAGGCACGTCTTTGTTATAACAATGTGTTTATGCTTACAATGGCCCCTTCGGAAATAGCTTTCAGGAATTCATCGGCGAGCCTAGGTTACTCATGTCAAGTAAAAGACGTTCACTTCACCTCACATAGAATCGATTTAAACAAATATTACTTAAAGTGTTTCTAAATAGATGTTTCTGTAGCATATTCAATTGTATTTGAGTAGCCCTTTATTTGTTGTTGAGATATTTATAAACTACATGTCAGCTATATCATTGTTATATGTCTTAAAGTTGAATATGTCATGTGCTGTAAAATGTGTTTTCACTTTAACATTATATCTTTCTATCTATCTTAAAATGCATTATGCACCTTATCTAATGCCTTTATGGTCTAATTAATTGGAGATACAAATTAAAACCATTGGAGAGCAGTGACTTTCGAGAATTACAATTACACTAACAAATATATTTTATTTAGTTGTTTAATTTATGTAGTTTTTACTCGTATTCATTTTATTTAAATTCTGAAAGTTACAACTATATTATTTAAATTCTTTTCACAACACTTTAAAGCACGCTACCGTTAAAGTTTAAGCAATACTGATCTTGCTATTGAAAAGTTACAGTCTTTTTTGTACCCACTAACAATACTATATAGTTATTCTGTTTACAAAAGTAGTGTTTGGTGCATCTTAACATTCAGACAACAGTTTTCATAATGGATACATGGTCTAAACAGATGATGAAGCTGAAAATCAATTATGTTTAGTAACTTACATGTATTACTATTATCATTACACATATTTTCATAATGTTGTTGAGAACTGTAGTTGTTACTTGTCATAGTAATAAGTCAATTTTGAAACTTTCATAATCTGATCTTTCAATGACTTAAACATTTACAAGTAAACTCCAGATGGAATTTTATCAGATATTAGAATAAGTGTGTGGGCAGTTGTATGGCCTGAAACAGAAACAGTGTAAAGTTACATTAGATACTAGATATGTAACGTTTAACCCGACTCCTTGTTTAAATGAGGTATGTGTTAAACAATGATAACTCGAGTTGTGGAAATGATGCCCCAAATGCATGTAAATTAGTTATTTTGTTGATCTTAGTACGAACCGGGAACCAGGGTAATTGAAGAGGTGAATGGAATGTAGCCGGTAGGCAAGAGATTGGCTGAGGTAGTTCGGGTCGTCATATTGGAATGTCAAATTGGGTCTATTGATATGTATTTCGGGTTTTCCTATCGGAATGTCATGTTGGATCTATTGATATGTATTTCGGGTTTTCCTATCGGAATGTCAAATTGGGTCTATTGATATGTATTTCGGGTTTTCCTATCGGAATGTCATGTTGGATCTATTGATATGTATTTCGGGTTTTCCTATCGGAATGTCAAATTGGGTCTATTGATATGTATTTCGGGTTTTCCTATCGGAATGTCATGTTGGATCTATTGATATGTAATTCTAGTTGTAGGAACTACATATCGGGTCTGTATGTAATTCTGGTTGAATGATTGTCATATCGCGTCTTTTGGTATCTAGTTCTGCTTGTAGGAATGTCGGGTCGGGTCTATAAGATGACATTCAGTTTAAATTAATTACGTATCGGGTCTCAAAGTGTGTAGTTCTGTTTATCGGAATGTCATATCAGACCATTGGTATGTAGTTGTGGTTGTAGGAATGTCATATCGGGTCATAAATATGTAATTCTCGTATGAAATACATATTCATTAGGTTGAAAAGCTATAGTTGTTAGCTATTGTAAAATGTTTCAACGAGCTTGATTACGTTGAGAGATTCTGTCTCGCTGTGTTTAGAATGCAAAACTGGTCTTGTATCTCTGTAGTTCAAATGATTTATGGGTTTAGAATGCAAAACTGGTCTTGTATCTCTGTAGTTCAAATGATTTATGGGTTTAGAATGCAAAACTGGTCTTGTATCTCTGTAGTTCAAATGATTTATGGGTTTAGAATGCAAAACTGGTCTTGTATCTCTGTAGTTCAAATGATTTATGGGTTTAGAATGCAAAACTGGTCTTGTATCTCTGTAGTTCAAATGATTTATGGGTTTAGAATGCAAAACTGGTCTTGTATCTCTGTAGTTCAAATGATTTATGGGTTTAGAATGCAAAACTGGTCTTGTATCTCTGTAGTTCAAATGATTTATGGGTTTAGAATGCAAAACTGGTCTTGTATCTCTGTAGTTCAAATGATTTATGGGTTTAGAATGCAAAACTGGTCTTGTATCTCTGTAGTTCAAATGATTTATGGGTTTAGAATGCAAAACTGGTCTTGTATCTCTGTAGTTCAAATGATTTATGGGTTTAGAATGCAAAACTGGTCTTGTATCTCTGTAGTTCAAATGATTTATGGGTTTAGAATGCAAAACTGGTCTTGTATCTCTGTAGTTCACATGATTTATGGGCCAATATTAATCGATTATTCGATATATTTAAATTTCACAGTTAAGGCTAAGTCTACCAACGTATTGTTGTTTTTTCGAAAGTGCAAATTGAAAATACTGTAACAATATGTATTGACACTCGAGTAATTTACGCAATATTAAAATATTATATTTAAATAAATATAAATATGCATTTTGTTAAATACTAATGCATTAGGTTCTCCGAAATCGTTAATTACCTGCAGTATTTTTCTATACGTTTATAAACTGTTTAACAGATGAATGGTTTTATTTATTTCAGTACCTTTGACAAGCTAGAGCCGAACGAGGGATACCTCATCGATGAATAAGTCTTGATTGTGTCAAGCAAATGAAGAAAAGTTTTTCAAGTGGCAACGTGTTTTGGCCTGAAACTGACATTCAACGTTTACAAGTTACAAACTTTTGTATCAAAAACTGACATTCAACGTTTACAAGTTACAAACTTCTGTATCAAAAACTGACATTCAACGTTTACAAGTTACAAACTTCTGTATCAAAAACTGACATTCAACGTTTACAAGTTACAAACTTCTGTATCAAAAACTGACATTCAACGTTTACAAGTTACAAACTTTTGTATCAAAAACTGACATTCAACGTTTACAAGTTACAAACTTCTGTATCAAAAACTGACATTCAACGTTTACAAGTTACAAACTTTTGTATCAAAAACTGACATTCAACGTTTACAAGTTACAAACTTTTGTATCAAAAACTGACATTCAACGTTTACAAGTTACAAACTTTTGTATCAAAAACTGACATTCAAGTTTTCAACTTACATTGTGTGTTTTGATCACGAGTTTTAAAGTTTACAATGAGTTTTGTGTTACGAAACTGACGTTCAAGTTTTACAGTTACAATGAGAGTTTTGTCATGCAACCAATAAGTCAAGTCTTCAAGTTACAATGTGTTTTGTATCACGAAACTGATATTCGGTTGCATGTTTTCAAGTTACACTATGTTTTGTTGGTATCGTTTATTGAAACTGTTTCCACTTCTAAAATATCAGTTTTAAATGTCTTTAAATTTATATATTAGTGTCTTTTTATTTTCGGAACTAGATTTTGCCTCATTATCGTATGTATAGATTAAAAAAAAACACAAACATTGCTGGTGACGACGTAATGTACAAGACTGTGACCGGTATGTATCGCATTTATGTAATGAACCGTCAAAATATACAAGTCTGTGACCGGTATTTAAAACCGTCACAATATACAAGTCTGTGACCGGTATTTATCGCATTTATGTAATGAACCGTCAAAATATACAAGTCTGTGACCGGTATTTATCAAATTTATGTAATGAACCGTCAAAATATACAAGTCTGTGACCGGTATTTATCAAATTTATGTAATGAACCGTCAAAATATACAAGTCTGTGACCGGTATTTATCAAATTTATGTAATGAACCGTCACAGTATGTGACTGATATTTATCGAATTTATGTCATTAACCGTCACAATGTACAAGTCTGTGATCGGTATTTATCGAATTTACCGTCACAATATACAAGTCTGTGACCGGTATTTATCGAATTGATGTCATTAACCGTCACAATGTACAAGTCTGTGATCGGTATTTATCGAATTTATGTTATGAACCGTCACAATATACAAGTCTGTGACCAGTATTTATCGAATTTATGTTACGAACCGTCACATTATACAAGTCTGTGATCGGTATTTATCGAATTTGAGCGCTGAACCGTCACACTGTGCAAGTCTGTGACCGGTATTTGTCGAATTTATGTGATGAACCGTCACCATGTACAAGTCTGTGACCGGTATTTGTCAAATATATATATGACGAACCGTTACAATATCCAAGTCTGTGACCGGCATTTGTCGAATTTATGTGATGAACCGTCACCATGTACAAGTCTGTGACCGGTATTTGTCAAATATATATATGACGAACCGTTACAATATCCAAGTCTGTGACCGGTATTTGTCGAATTTATGTGATGAACTGTCACCATGTACGAGTCTGTGACCGGCATTTACCACGGATGGCATCGAATACCACAACTGCGGGACTCAATGAAAGTTAAACAAAAAAACAGTTGTCGAAAAATTATACCTTTTTATCCGTTTGCAAACACTCCAGTTTAAGCATTAGTTTATTAGCAAATTTTAGCAACGCTTATCATTAATAGTGACTGCTCAATGTGTGATCGCAATTTTTTTATTTATTATTTGTTGCTCTTTTCAGAATTCTAAACGTTAGTTGTAATCAACAATAGTTGCGGTTTCCTACTGTCGGATGTAATTTTGTATTACTGGCGACTAGACGCGTGGATACTGACACCGACCCGTAGTGGCGGATCCGTGGTCTAGTGGTAACGCACTGGCTTCACAACTCAGGGGTCGCAGGTTCGAGCCCCCGCTACACCCTAACCTACGAACTCGTCTCTCCTATAAGACGTTATAAACCGAGTTGCAGTGTACTAGGTGCTTCACACCGGGCACCTCTGGACCGGGGCGTCTCCTGTATCTTGCACTATCCACCGTAACCCAACTAACTAGTCTTCTGGCGGCGATGGCCATATGGGAAAGAATCCCGGTGCACTCGATAAAAATGTACTGCACACACACCGACCCGTATATTCAATATCTTTAAGTCTGGCACATAACACGGGGCCCTTCTAGTGAAAACATGGTACATGTATTAGGTATCTATTGGTGCAATACTGCCTTAATGTTGACGGAAAAATTCTTAATACGATCAGAAAATTAATATACAAATCTGTGACTGGTATTTATCGAATTCATGTGATGAACCGTCACAATATACAAGTATCGAATTAAAGCGCTGAACAGACACAATATGCAAGTCTGTGACAGGTATTTATCGAATTTAAGCGCTGAACCGTCACAATATACAAGTCTGTGACTGGTATTTATCGAATTGAAGTGCTGAACCCGCACAATATACAAGTCTGTGACCGGTATTTACCGAATTTAAGCGTTGAACCGTCACAATATACAAGTCTGTGACCGGTATTTACCAAATGTATATGATAAACCGTCGTTATGTACAAGTCTGTGACCGATATTGTCGAATTTATATGATGAACCGTTACAATATACAAGTCTCTGATCGGAATTTATCGAATTGATGTGATAAACCGCCACAATATACAAGTCTGTGACCGATATCTGTCGAATTTAAGCGCTGAACCGTCACAATATACAAGTCTTTGACCGGTATTTGTCGAATTTATGTTATGAACCGTCAATATGTACAAGCCTGTGACCGGTATTAATGTGACGAACCGTCTCAATATACAAGTCTGTGACCGGTATTTGTCGAATTGATGTGATGAACCGTCACAATATACAAGTGTGTGACCGGTATTTATCGAATTTGAGCGCTGAACCGTCACAATATACAAGTCTGTGACCGGTATTTATCGAATAGATGTGATCAACCGTCACAGTATACAAGTCTTGGACCGGCATTTGTCGAATTTATGTGATGAACCGTTACAGTATACAACTCTGTGGCCGGTATATGTCGAATTTATGTGACGAACCGTCACGATATACAAGTATGTGAACGGTATTTATCGAATTCATGTCATGAACCGTCAAAAAAAAAGAGTCTGTTACCTGTATTTGTCGAATTGATGTTATGAACCGTCACAATATACAAGTCTATGACCGGTATTTATCGAATTGATGTGACGAACCGTCACAATATAAAAGTCTTTGACCGGTATTTGTCGAATTTATGGTATGAACCGTCACAATATACACGTCTGTGACTGGTATTGTCGAACTGATGTGACGAACCGTCACAATATACAAGTATGTGACAGGTATTTGTCGAATTTAAGCGCTGAACCGTCACAATATATAAAAGTCTGTGACCGGTATTTGTCGAATTTATGTCGTGAACAGTCACAATATACAAGTCCGTTACCGGTATTTATCGAATTGATGTGATGAACCGTCATAATATACAAGTCTGTGACCGGTATTTGTAGAATTTATGTTATGAACCGTCACAATATACAAGTGTGACCGGTATTTGTCGAATTTATGTTATGAACCGTCACAATATACAAGTGTGACCGGTATTTATCGAATTGATGTGATGAACCGTCATAATATACAAGTCTTTGACCGGTATTTGTCGAATTGATGTCATGAACAGTTACAATATACAAGTCCGTTACCGGTATTTATCGAATTGATGTGATGAACCGTCATAATATACAAGTCTTTGACCGGTATTTGTAGAATTTATGTCATGAACAGTTACAATATACAAGTCCGTTACCGGTATTTATCGAATTGATGTGATGAACCGTCATAATATACAAGTCTTTGACCGGTATTTGTAGAATTTATGTTATGAACCGTCACAATATACAAGTGTGACCGGTATTTGTCGAATTGATGTGACGAACCGTCAAAATATACAAGTCTGTGACCGGTATTTGTCGAATTGATGTGATGAACCGTAACAATATACAAGTCTGCGACCGGTATTTGTCGAATTTATGTGATGAACCGTCACAATATACAAGTGTGTGGCCGGTATATGTCGAATTTATGTGACGAACCGTCACGATATACAAGTATGTGACCGATATTTATCGAATTCATGTCATGAACAGTCAAAATAAACAAGTCTGTTACCGGTATTTGTCGAATTGATGTTATGAACCGTCACAATATACAAGTCTGTAACCGGTATTTATCGAATTGATGTGACGAACCGTCACAATATAAAAGTCTTTGACCGGTATTTGTCGAATTTATGGTATGAACCGTCACAATATACACATCTGTGACTGGTATTTGTCGAACTGATGTGACGAACCGTCACAATATACAAGTATGTGACAGGTATTTGTCGAATTTAAGCGCTGAACCGTCACAATATATAAAAGTCTGTGACCGGTATTTGTCGAATTTATGTCATGAACAGTTACAATATACAAGTCCGTTACCGGTATTTATCGAATTGATGTGATGAACCGTCATAATATACAAGTCTTTGACCGGAATTTGTAGAATTTATGTTATGAACCGTCACAATATACAAGTGTGACCGGTATTTGTCGAATTGATGTGACGAACCGTCAAAATATACAAGTCTTTGACCGGTATTTGTCGAATTTATGTGCTGAACCGTCACAATATACAAGTCTGTGGCCGTTATTTATCGAATTGTTTGCTGAACCGTCACAATATACAAGTCTGCGACCGGAATTTATCGAATTTTTTGTGATGAACCGTCCCAATATACAAGTCTGTGACCGGAATTTATCGAATTTTTGTGATGAACCGTCACAATATACAAGTCTGTGACCGGAATTTATCGACTTTTTGTGCTGAACAGTCACAATATAAAAGTCTCGGACCATTATTTATCGAATGTAAGTGATGAACCGTCCCAATATTCAAGTCTGTGACCGGTATTTGTCGAATTTATATGATTAACCGTTACAATATACAAGTCTGTGACCGGTATTTGTCGAATTTATGTGATCGTCAGAAATGTTTTAAAATCTTCCGACGATTTTCGGCTGCTGTCGATTTTATCTGATGAAAGATACTACCTTGTCTAAGGTTCAGTATGAGTAAGATCAGTAACACATTTTACGCTTTCATACCCTACACAATTCAATCTGGCTGTCCTGTTAGCGCAGTGTTTTTTGCAAGAGTATATCAGTATGCAAGAGATAAAGCGACACACTTCTCTTTTTATCCAATTTTATGCTAAATGTTGAAAAATATTAACACAGTGTATAAGCGTACTGTGAGCTTAACCGGAAGTTGGTGATCTGTACGCCGATGATCAGTTAGTTGCAAACAGCAGAAAACGCAGTAAGTGACACAGTTTTTGATAGTATCTTTTTACTTTAGGGCTGAATGTAATACGATTTAAACGTTTATGTTAATTGTTGTCCTATTTGTCACACATATGCTCTGTGATTTGTGTGGAAATTGTGTTTTCGTTGAGAAATCGCTAGTTAATCACTACAAATATGTTGACAGTTGAAACGATCGAAAACATTTGAATAAATTTCCATGTAATTCTTTGGATTTCGCGTAAATGTGTAAACCTGTGTATTGCCTAACACCTATAAACACTGATTAAACTATATGCATTACTTGATAACGGACTATCTTTGTAATATCCAAGATATTAACCGTTTTATTCAGTTACTGTTTGTTTATTGACTGTATGCCAAGTTGCGACTGTACGCAATCATTAGTTGCGCAATTAAAATAAAATTCTGTACGCTTAGTGGCGATTAGTGATCGACACAAATTTAATAAATATTCGATCTTCCTTGATAATTATTATATAATTGTACGTATATATTATTTAGTTTACATGAGCATGTATTATTTATGCGTAATAAATAATAATTTCATTCGACAGTGTCAATTCATATTCATATATCGATATTTATTATACATTTATTTTGCTTTATAGAAATCGCTCGTGTTTGTCAGTACGTCCGAATTTGTGTACGTCCCTAAGAATGTTTAAATCTCAAGTTAAACTAGTATTATATTTCATTCGCGCTCATATAAAATTGCAGGCATAGAGCAACTACGCTTTCCATGATAATCAACATGGAGATCTTACAGCAAAGTCAACAATTTAATGTTCTTTATTTATTCCAGGCAAGCGAGTGGAAAATATGGATGATAACTTTGGATCGTGTGAAATGAAGACATTGCTTATTTCAGTATGGCTTAAATGGAACTACTTTTCTTGTTATTTTGTTTCATTTAAACATATGTGAATGAACACCCGTTTTACATAAAGTAATAACAACAAACATTCAGTTTTTATAAAAACATACTCGGACAAAAATATTAAAAGTGGTCTCTTAACACAGGCGGTCACTTAATGCAGTGTGACTTGCACAGGCGTCGTTGGTTGTACATGTATGTATGTGATATGTACCTTAGTAATCATGCTATATCATATACGCATATACATTGTGTATGTTCATACATGATAAAGGAAGAATAAATGAATTTCGAAAATATTTGTTTTATTGACTTCTTAATTTAATTTATTTTTTATTACATTGTTTGTACATGTCTTATTTTTCACAAGTGCATTAAATGACATAATTGCATGCATTCATCTTCATGTACATTTACATTATAGATTTGTATATATGTATGCATATAACATATAAACATACGTGTATTTTCATACATTTATTTTAATATAATATTATATGATATTTACACATATTTACACACACACACAAGCTACATACACTTATATTCATTCACTAAAAGGGTCTCAATCTTTGTCTGCTTCACTTACTCTCCATTTATTGAACTCATCACTATAGTGTCCATTAATGAATCTAGAAGCCTATCGTGTCCCCTTTTCACCGCCCATTGTTTAATTTTTCTGTTCATGTCGCAGACCTCGCTTATGGTGAGTGATGGTTCTGGTGTCTTCGTCTTCGGCGTTACTTCTGTTGGGTTGGATTCATGTTTTGGATGGCATCCACTTCCTTCGTCGTCGAAGTACATGTAATACAACAGGATCAAATTAAAATGCATTTCTACAATAAATATAACTTACACACTTTCGTTTTCTTTTTCAGTAAAACGACTACAATTAACGTATCATTATGGTTTAAAATTATTACATTCTTACATATAAAATTATCGTCTTGAAAGTGCGGACAGGAAATTAACATAAATAGATTTTTACACATTAAATGTTCAGATCGTTTTTATGTGCAACTAATCGTACAGTCTAAGTGTGACATTTTGCAACTAATCGTACAGTCTAAGTGTGACATTTTGCCACAAGTCGTACAGTCGAGTCACGTTGGCTGTGGTTGGACAAAATGTTTGATTTCTCCGCGCAAAACCTATTCTCTTCAATTAAATGAATACTGATTGACTTGCAAGTGATGTATTTATCAGTTTTTACACACACAAAAAAACACCAACAACCATCATCACAATGAAATATACGGCTACAAACTTATTGTTTTTATTTACAAAATCAAAACACTAAGTGATAATGTCTGCTACTTCTACTACTACTACTTCTACTGCTACTACTACTACAACTACTTCCTACTACTACTACTTCTTACTACTACTACTTCCTACTACTACTACTTCCTACTGCTGCTGCTGCTGCTGCTACTGCTACTGCTACTACTACTACTACTACTTCTACTTCTACTACTACAGAAAAAAAAAAAAAAATAATAATAATAATAATAATAATAATTACACCTGATGTCATCAATTATAAAACATAATTCTTTTTCTGATAAGCATTCGACACGGTTATACAGTAAACACGTTCCCTTTTAAGTTATTATTTCTGGGCTATGTGTGAGGTTTGGCATGCCTTTAAACTGGTTCAAATCCCCAATGCTTTGCATTGACCGTTCCACGGCGGTGACCCCAGTTTTGATCATTTTTATGTTGTGTGTTGTGTTGTATGTCATGTCCTGTATTGTATAGACAATTGGTCGCTCGCCTCAAATAAAGGACCAACGGATGGTAATAAGGGTTTCTCTCCTGATGGAGTTTCTGGATTCCTATATTTCAGAAGTTCATTCTTTTCTCAGCTTAGTTTTCACACCCTTTTATGAAATGGCATCTATGACATATTGGGGATAACACAAGCAAATTATTCACCTTCGCCTATCCGTGGAGACCAGGTATGGAGCCCCTTTGTAGATCAGTTGGCGCACCCTTGTTAAAACATCGACACTTTGGCACTAAGGACTCAATAATATTTTAAAAACAATTAGGACAATACCCATGTATTTTGGTGGTTATCAGCTGATTATATCACCGACCCATATATAGTGCCTGCATGATCCCATTTTCATTTGATATATTAAACTTTAATTAATATAGAAACTTTACAAAAAGTTAAATCATTAAAAGTTAAAAAATTTAATAGTCACACTATCAGAACTTCTTAATTTCAGTTATTCTAGCTTGTTTCTGTCTTAATTTAAGTATAATAAGAATAATATTTCATTCTCCCTATCAAATCAATGTAAATTTTACGTAAGGAGTATCGACTTTTGCGCCGCGCTGAGAACCGAGATGGTTGTACATGGCGCCAAAACATTCGGAATATCTGAGACGGTATATACAACTACTGTTTCTGCATGCCAGAACAAGACAGACAAACGAGATAAATTATCTGAGTATTGTTAAAGACGATTTCTTTTTTTTTCTGCGCATCTTTTTCGCGCATTAGTGGAGTTGATTTAAATCTTCAAAATGAGAAGTGTCTCGACAAACAACACAAATAATATCTATTAAATATTGTATACACTGTAATTATCAAATAGATCATATATATTCATAATAATAATAGTAGTAATGTATTGTGACTCGATTATTTGTGAAAGATAAAGTCCACTGCCCAGTGTTGAGATTTGCAGCTATTGGATAGCATTTTGTATTTTATATGTTTAATGCAAGAACTTAGGTTGTGTTAAAGGTTTATTGTGTAAAGTAAGTGTATTAGCTATTCTTGAACGAAAATACCCTGGTAGTGAAAATGTAAATTAATGACGTTCATGGTATTGTCGCAGAATTAGACACTTACATAATAGAGCCATTGAAAGATAAAGGCAACAACAGTCGGAATTTTGTAATGGATATTGTGTCCGCTTGGCGATCGCGAGGTCGTGAATTCGAGCCCTGCTCTAGCAGCGTTCAACTGATCTTTCTCGAAGACACCAAGTGCTGGTGCTACTCAGGAAACGGGTGTCTCAGTACTCGATAAATGACTCGGGCTTTCGATACCATGGAGAAAAAAAAGATGTTTAAACTAAACTCCAGACAAAGGCTTAGTTGGCGCGCTTATTTGGTGGAAAACTAATGAAATTGGACTAGCACAACTACATATCTTGCTGTAAATGGAACATGTCATGTCGGTGCCTTTAGTGCGCGCGCGCTTGCAAGGTTTGTCCCCAGTGTTCTGGGAAGTATTAAAGACATATGGTGTCCTAGTTTCCAGTAAAAGGAATGTAGTTTCCATGCATGATTTTTGAATGCAGAAACCCCTTTATTGTGGTCAGTAAAGTATTTCAATTCCGAGGGTCGTCTAATAAGCTTATGCTTGTGTGTTGTATTAAGATTGTATAAAGACATTGGTGCAACAAATTGAATAAAACATATGTAATTATAAACAAAGCATCTCGTTTTTACTATGCAAATTTATTTATTACTGGTCAGAAACTGACCAAGTGATTTTGAGTTTGTAAATTGTTGAATGTGTTATATATTTGAAACTTTAACTACTGTACAACATGTTTCATAGACGGCCCTCAAAATGACTTGTCCAGTATTTTAAGAAAATTGACATCACTGTACAAATGATTCATGGAAAGCGTGGTAGACGTGTGCAAATCACCACTGTGCTTTTATGAATAGCCTGATATTTGAAACGGAATACTAACCTATATCTTATCTTCCACAGCTGATGAGAGTGTTTTTACCATAACATTATTATGTTCGTTTTGATTGTGCCTGTGCAAACACATTCAAACTAACTGTTTCTACATTTGCCAGAACAAACGAGCGAAGTTATCCGAGTATTTATATTTTAGACCAGGGGCCGTATTCCCAAAACATTTTAATGAATATATTTACGTTTAATCTTGAAATCAACATTTCATTTAACTTTTTAGTTCGTTTGTACAATGCATAATGCTTAGTGTTAATTAATTATCACCTATAGTATTATCATGGAGTAACCAGTTCTCGACACAATATCATTCAATGTTTTCTATAAATGCAATAGTACACAAAACTTAGTGAAAAAAAATTATTTTTATTAAGAAAAATCAATATTCTGTCGATGTCAAGCAAATTAATTTAAATCTTACCTGTTAAATGCCACTGCTGTAGTTAATAATAGAGTACATCATCTGCATGGAATTCCAAGATGGCTGTCCTATTCTCGAGCTATTTATATATGGCTTGAAAACACAACCCTACTGTTCACATCCTCTTTATTTTCCGGACACAAACAGTTCAACAAAAAGCGAGGTGCTATAAATTTTATTAAAACTGATTTTTTTTGCTTTTTTGGGGGGGGTTATTTTCATTGTTTTTTTAATCTGTTTTCAACACATCATTTGGCTACAAGCAACAGTAGCATTTGAACATTGTATCTTTTCTCACAACCCTTACATTGGAACAATATTTTAAGTGAATCCAATGATCACATACGTCACATTGAGCCCATGAAGTGATATGCAAAGTGCCATCTAATAAATGTCTTGGTACATAAAAACTACCACAGTTCGGGGTCGCGTCTTTTCGGGTTTTCAAGGTTCATTGAATAACACTGAAGTAAATGCTATAAGGATTTATTTTCTGGTTTACCTTTTTATATGGTGATGTCAAATCTACGAAAATCTGAATAAATATCAAATTTTCTTTAACTTCTTGAAATATGTCCAACCTGAACTAAATTTTTCGTGCACGTGGATCACGGGTTAAGGTGTGATAACTACGTTGTTAGTCGATTATGCATGCAATTAAACTGTTTGGGTAGTTTCCCTTTGCTCATTAAACGTTTAATTTATTTGTATATCGTAATAATGAACATGTGTTTAAATAATTAATGATAATTTACAATAACTGGAATAAAATATAAAGTGTTTAATTGTATACCCTACGACACACATCCACAACATACGTCTTGATCATTAACAGCATCAACATCTGGTGTGATTTTAGTGTCACTTATGTCACTTTGCCAATCAATGGGGTGCTCTTGAATAGGGATAAACTGAGCTTTTGAGGTTTTACTATTTTTTGTTAATTTTGTACCCATTTTTGTGTTGCTTTCATTGAGATATTGGTTGAGTTCTGTTACTCTGTTACCTTCTAAGGCTTTTCCACCAACAACAGCATTAACTGTTCTTTGTTTGTTACTTTTTCACAAACAACTGCCTTTCTCTTTGAAAAAAACTCATCATAACTGTTCTTGTTGCAGGAAGAATCCTCACTTTCATGTGATACAGTGTCGACTACATTTGCCAAGTTGTAAAGAGTGGAAGGTTTGAGGCTTGTACCTAACGGGTCAATCACTGACTGTGCATCAAGAAGAGGGAAAATGCCTGCCTTTTTAAATGATGACTGCACATTCGATGGAGACATAGCTGCTGAATATGCTGTACAAGCAAGAGCACATTCATCATATTTGGTTACAACTCTGTGTGTTTCTCTTGCAAACCTTGTGCACTCCTGGCTGTATTTTCGCTGAAATGGGCCAAAACAGCCGATGTCCATAAGTTGTAATAAGTGGGATGTATGGGGTGGCAATACAAATAATACAATATTGTTGTCTTTTGCCCAGTTAATTAGCTCCAAACTAATATGGCTTCTGTGTCTATCATATAAAACCAATAATGTTTCAGTTTGATTTCTACCTTAAACATATTTGACAAAGTGATTTTGTAAGTAATGTTCAAATGTCTCGGAATCAGACCAACCAGTTTTAATCATTACATCATCTGCTCCTGCCGACCTACCTGACATCAACCTATCAAAAAGTCTTTCGCCGGGGAAAAAAAAAAATGGTGGAATACTGGTTCCCAAAGCATTACAAGCACCAATTACAGTTATTGTCTTGGACCTTTCTGCAATAACTTGCTGTACTCTACAATTTTTAACAGAAACTACATTTGGGGGTTTAAACTCAGTGTTAATTCCGTTTTCGTCAATATTATATACATGTTGAGGCTTATTAACTACTTTGTATTTTTCCATTACTCCAGCCAGTTCCTGAAAATAGGTTTTAATTGATTTTTCATTTGTACAGCGTGCTCTCTGTTCTGACAAACTTGAAGGTTGTACAACCTTCATGTCCGGCCAACGTTTCATGAAACCATAAAACCATCTCATTGTGAATGGCTCAAATGTGGCCGTTGTTTCCTATAGACACTGCATACTCATGGGCCAGAGTAACAGTTTCAGACCGTGTATACTCATATCCCACTTCTGCCAAAGACTTTTAATGATTGCAAAGACTGTGTTCTTCTTCAAGACTCAAAACAGGTTCTGGTCCAGATTTCACAGTGTCAATTGAAATTCTAGTATCAACCCGGTCTCGCAATGTGGTGATTGGAACTCCATGGAGATTAGCTCCCATATACACAGATACACCTCTTTCCTTTACCATTTGATAAGCATTTGTCATGCTTGTGTGTGAATACTGTCTCAAATGACCCCTTTTGCTCTCTGGTTTGAACTGAAAACATGCCAACATTAATTAGAAATTAAATAGAAACTAATTCCAGTAAATAAAAGTGACGATTTTCTAATTGGGGTTCTGTAACCTACAGAATGTAATATAGGGTGTAGGTTTTTACAATCAGTGACTTGCAAAACAATGTAAGTCAGGAGTAACAACAGACGAACATTTGTAACAAGTCAAAAATGAATTTAACACAGTTTTTGTGCTTTACAAAATTTGGATCAGTGAAAATACGGAAAAATAAGTACTCGCATGATTAATTGTGACTTTACTTACCTTAATTCGAAGTAAGTTGCTCATTATTGTGCGGCTGTCAAGAACGCAATGTTTACTGTGGAAGTGGTGTTTCCTAATGTCAAAATACGTCATAGACTCACCCGCAACTGGAAACTACGTAATAGCTCGAGAATAGGTTTAGCTCGAGAACTGGTTACTGCACGAGGGATTTCCAAATGTATACATTGTTTATACGGGAAAACCAAGGTCGCGTGAAGCGCCACAGCGGTTTTTCCGCCTATAGATAACGCGAGTACCTATTTATTTGTTGTTGTTGTTGTTTCATTTCCAATACCTAATGACTTTAAAATCTATGCTCCGGAAGTGTCACTCGCGATCGGATCCTTCCGGTTCCGGGATTTTATGCATATGTTCCGTGTTTCAGTAACGATAAACAACGATGAGCGCACCTGCTAACATGGAACCAAATTCTTGCATTTTACTGAACCCAAATAAATTATAACGGAAAGTAAATAGGTGTAAATACAACGCGAAACAAAACGTTGTCTGTACTTAATCACATCGATACATCCATTTTTACCAATATTTAATACGCAAACTTCAAAATTGTATAATAAATGTTGTTGAAAACAATGTAGTAAATAAATATATATTCAAATATTTTTACTTGGTAACTTGACGGTAAGCATTTGTAAAAAAAAACTTGAAAAAGTTGATAAATTATACCTCGGTGATTCTACTTTTTCGTAAGAACTGGTGTTCCTCGACTACAATGTATCGAAATGAAATCAATAAATGTATGTTTCATGTCACATATCCTGATAATGTTAAAATTGTTATGATTCTCAACTTGGAAGCAGTAAAATATTGAAAAAAGATAAATACAAAATATATATATTAAACTACTATTACCACCCTCTAAAAAGTGTTCTGTCCCTGATTGATCTGTATGATGATATTCTTTTAATGTCGGCATTAATATATAAACACAATCCAATTACAAAGGCATGTGGAAAATGTGTCTTTCTAATTCATGTCATTTCCGTAAAGTTCTAACAGTCTAAATGCAATGTATAAGGAGATTAACTCCCCTGAATGTGACGTAATAAGTCGTCATCAAAAAGCTAAATATGCGGAAACCATAAAAAGCGCAGCATTGATGTGACATGTTTATATGCGAGTAGAAAAATCTTGGTAAGTACCTGTTTTTGTATGCGTATGTTTAGTATGTGTCATTTCCATAACAGCGTTGTATGTATAACGAAGCTAATAATCAAAATGGAATTTCTTTTATAAAACGAACACATGTGTTGACTATTCACAGACTGGAGGCTCCGAAAGGGGATTTTATTAAAACAAAGTCATTTCCATAACAGTCATTTCCGTAACAAGTTGCAACACAAGCGATCGTTACGGAAATGACAATATTGTTACAGAAGTGAAATTATTGTTTGTCTGTTGGTTTTATGCAAGTTTAGTACACTGACAGTTATAGTATAAATAATAATGATGACGATGATGAAATTAACAGCAGAGCAGTTCTAATAATAATTTAAACAATGATGATGATGATGATGATGATGATGATGATGATGATCATAATAATAATAATAATAATAATAATAGATATAATAGCTCTAGATTCAAATGATAATAGATCTAATAATAATAATAATAATTTTTTTTTTTTTATACTGCATCAATAATAATAATAATATAAATAATTTTATCTTTTAAGATTCTTGTGAAAGAACAGAGCAAAATGAAGACAGGTGTCTTGTTTCATCAGCTAGACCTACATCCTGAAAATTGCCAATCTCGTATTTTCTGCCAAACCAACTTTTCTATTTTATCTAACCATGCACTAAAATAACCCCTAAATATGTTATATTAATTTTATCAATTTGGTTGGTTATATAATTTCAAACAGGCAGTGAATATATTCTAAATTCATTACCGGACCAGGAACAAGATAGAGTGCACCCATGCATTCAGAACCAGCTAGAAACAACAATGGCCAGCTATCAATGCCGACCATAAATTCCAGTCTTTATAAAGTTAATCATTATATAGTTACAGTTTAATGAGTATAATAAAGTAAACATATACACACACTAAACATGTATGCACATCAATTGTAAATTACTGCAATTGTATTCATTCTTAAAATTCAAAATCTTATAATTAAATCTGACAAATGTGTGCTTTTACGTTTGACTAATTTTAATGTACAGTACATGTAATTTAGAAGTCAGCAGTCAGCCGGATATAGACGAAAGTTTGATTGGACGCAGACCCGCAGCTATCCAGGGTTGAAAACCAGACACTGTGCACCCAAACATGTGACGGGACGACACTGTCAATTAATCAGCACACTTGGAAATTAATGGACATTCAGCTTGAATTATAAATTTCTGTCTTGCCAAATCTAAACTAAGTGTCATAGTACATGTACTACTAAATAAAGTTGAATAGCAATGGTTTTTGTTTGTTGTTTTCTTCTGGGTGTAACTGACTAAGATAAATGATTCTCGTAAGTGTCCTTCCCGTAACAATTTTATTTCCGTAACATGTCTGAAAATGCTTTGATAAATAAATGCTCAAAGTACCGTTACGTTAATTTTTTTTTTAACTGTACATTTTAACAAACAATAAGACATTATCCGTTAACAACACTAGAATTATAGCTTAACGAATGACGTGTTTACATCATATCTCGGAGAACTGGACGTTTTCTGTACAAGTAGGAAAACTTAATTATGTTTAAAGAAGTCAAAATCCCACAAAGAAACACATATTTAAATTACATGTATATGTATAAAATATGTATTTTTGCCCCGATATGTGAAGTTTTTTTTACACATAATCAAAACAGTACATGTAAAAATGACATATTTATTAGTTGTTACGGAAATGACGTCAGAGAGATAAGCATCAGTATTATCATATAAGTACTGAACATGTATACTGGTGAATCTCACTGCTACGTTCAAATTCTATCTTCAAAAAGGTCAACTTTTTTGAATAAAAAAGAAACAAGCATCAAATTAGTGTGCCCGTATTGCACTTTTCATTCTTAAAAAAAAAAAAAATGTAGAATCACCCACCTATAGTATAGTTAAATCTACTGCAATTATGAATATAAGAATTACAAGTGACAAAAAGAGCGAAACAGTTATAAACTTATTTGACGAGTAAAACAACAAGTGGCAGACAATTGACATAATATTATTTTATTCTGCTTACGTTAATGCAAATATGGAAATGCAACCGAAAATTCAATTCAGAGATAAAATATAGCTCTAGGCCTAGATCCCAAAATAAAATGTTTGATCTATGTTGAAACATATTTATTTATCATCTAACTTTTTACTACATGTATAAATATCCAACGAAATTATTTCACTGTCAATTCTGTAAATGCTTTCACAGTTTTCTGCCACAGGGTACTGCAATTCGTTTTTAAAATAAATTAATCTATTCTGTTGCAGCCACTCTCATCCACTCACAAAAATGGACAAAGTCGCGCACATGACGCAATCTGAATACGTCACAACAGAGAATACGTCATAAAAGTGTGTCGATTTAAATCTCAATCATTATGGTAGAAGTTTCATTGCCTCTTGAAACAACTTAGTCTGGTAACTTAAAGTAGTAGTTTGAATTCACTTCGTAAAGTATTTATAATACAATTTCAATAACCGGCTGTTATCTAAATCATTGATCAAACTACTTAAGTATCAGACACTGATCCAATTAAATAATCGTATAAATGAAAAGTTAACACAATAAAATGTCCCCAGAGACTAAAAAATAACAGTCTATTGCATTATCAGTACAAAGAATATGTAACAGAAAATTTATTATATTTTTGTATCGTGATTTATTTTTTTTCTAAAGGAGTAGTATACCCCACTGGCCAATTGACTGTTCAAACTCTAATCAATTGTTTAACTTGTTAGAATATGTGCAATAGAACCATTTTATCATTATGACGAATTCCACCATAATAACATGGAAAAACAGTTTGTATTATGTTTCATACAATTTTGTCTTATACCTATATCATATTAAAATTTAAATAGGCATCAGGAGAAAATACGACTTTATAAGGAAGAAATAAAACCGTTTTAATATTATATCATATGTTGTATTTTACACATTGTTCGTTATCTATACGCGGAAAAAACGCAGGGTTCGTGGAATACAACATTACACAATCAACTTAACAATCATACAATCATACCGGAACACCACAGTCATGTAATATTCCCTATATATGTATGGAGTGCATGGTCTTTGAAAAAAAAACAACATTTTTTCACAAAATCTGTGTAATAAAAAAATGCATTGATCAGCTTGCGTGGTTCGAAAGTATCAAATTTCAAATGATAACCTTACAGCTAGGTGCTGCAGCAAACAGAAAACTTTACATGTAAATGTTTCGTCTTTATTATGCGAGTATAGTCTATTTCTGTTTGGATTTCCCGACATAGGCAGTGCCTAAATTCATATTAAAATATTAATGTCTAAAAAGCAAACAACAATATTCTAAGAATGATCAATTAAATGGAAGTTTCATCGAAGCATTAAATAAATTCTGAAAATTTCATAACACTTTTTTTTCCGAATGATCATTTGCACAAATCAAAAGTATCAGTGGACACTGCTGTACATAAAAAAAACGTTGGCAATTCAATGATCACAGCCAGATCAAATGATGCGAAAATCTTGTGTTGATTCCGCATAAACTAAACAACGAACCAATTACACGGTGCATAACCAAAACGGATAATACAGGAAATAACTATGCCTCACCGGCTAATACTCGAAACTGCACCGGATCATACACGAATATAAACAATGCAAAATGCTTGACGATCTATGTATTCGCAACAAAACCACATTAATATGCCAAATACTGTTGTTCACTGAACATTATGGTAATTCAGCTAATGATATACATCAAAATTTGATATGCAAATAATAGCTTTTATCAGAACGAAGGCAAACAAATAAACCACACCTATCTCATAGGCATGAAAGAGTATAACAAACTTGTTTATTTTGTCACTGGAGAGAAAAAACG
Source organism: Congeria kusceri (assembly GCA_027627225.1). Lineage (NCBI taxonomy): Eukaryota > Metazoa > Mollusca > Bivalvia > Myida > Dreissenidae > Congeria > Congeria kusceri. Next base: position 63,146,955 of record CM051034.1, read on the forward strand.
TATACTACCACTGCTTTACAATGGTGTAAGAATCATTCGTATTTATAATAAAATCATTGGAAATAACAGGCAACTTTGGATACGTGAGCATTTGCGGTTAAAAAGGGTCACATATCCATTTCACAGGCACCGGATAACAGGCGAAACCGTGCAATACTGGCACGGATAAAGTTAGATAAACATGGCACTGGATAATACACGAAAACATTTGATACATACGTAGGATGATGCCTGTTTTCAGCACATTTTTTTAATAAATAAAATATGCATATCGTGTGTGCAAACGTTTACCACTTGTAGTTGGTGTTCATGTGCATATAAATAATAAATTGAGTTAAATTTGCGTTGAAATAAATTACTATCACATAAACATTAGCCGTGTTTTGCTTAATTCTTCCCACAAAGGAACTAATGTCAACTAACAGAATCGTATTGAAACTTTCAAGATTAGTTCCTCCCCTCTAACATGGTGGTTATATTGCATAGTTGCTAATGGTCCTGACACACTATTGTTCATGATACCAGCGTATGCCAGCGTATGAAAAATATCACGTATAAGCTGGTGTACGCTGTCATACGCTATGGATACGTATGTCATGCATAGGTTGTATACGTTGCCAGCACGTTCGCATACGGTAACATACGCTGGTATACCTCGAGGCAGAATTTTGTTTGACCATGCTTAAAAATTCTGTGAGTACTCGAAGGTATGGTTTATACGCTAAGAAAACGCTAGGCAAACGCTGAATACGCGAGAGTTACGCTAGAGGTAAGTTATTCATAGGTCGAGTACGTTGGTGACACGCTGGTCATACGCTGACATATTTTATGAAATTTCATACGCAACTCATACGTTTCTCACATACGCAATAATGTGACATGGCAATTAGTGTGAACAAACTACATGTTAGGTTACAGGTTTCTGGTTAAGATAGGGGTCGTAGCTGGGGGTGGTTTGCTAACAGACCGCTCACTTTCCAACGCTTTTTTAACGTGAATGTTTACGATTAAGATATTGTATGACCTGTAACTTTTATGGAGTTGACATGTGGTCATGGGGGTTGTGGAAGGCTATCCCCCATAAGCCAATGCCAAGCTCTCAAGAATTTTAAGGTGGGATGCGCACACTGGCTCCGCCCCCTAAACCGCACTTGAACGATGTGATATTAGTGGTGCACGTATACTGTGTTTTCATAGATCTAGATTTCAAATTGTCCAGGGACGACTCCAGAATATTGGGCTAAGTGGCGTGCGCACATGGGGTAACAAGGTGGAGTCATTTTGGTTTGAACAAAGCACCCCATCTAATTCTGAAGCCAAAAAATGTTTTTTACCAAAAATTATTTAAAAACAGCGTTGCAGGTCAGAGCATGAGTTCCTTTACGGATAACATTCAACAGTCAAATCGTACATGTATAGTTTAAATATTTTAAAGTATTTCATCGGATTGTTATCATTCTTATTGATAAAATATAGTCGTTCTACAAGAACAAGATTTCTACATCAAGTTTTGAAAGAAACAATAAATTATTTAGTTTTAATGCCAAGTTTTAATGACCCGTTTTAGGATCGGGTCAAGCTTTTTTTTATTCGGTGCACAAGTTGAGACCGATCGAGAGCCCAATTCATTCTACAAACATTATGAATGCATGTGACGTTGAACGCGCAACAGGTTATCTTTTTGGTGGTAAATATTGGTTTAATGTGCACCATATACGTTGTGATGCATTGTATTTTATCTGAAATCAAGACATTTTTGTTATTTTTACCATATGGCAGCACCAAAAGATTCATTAAAACTTAATGCAGTACTTTCGATTTGTATCCGGTGCCTATTTCATTAGTTATCCGGTGCCAGCCTTCGACACATATAACACTCGTTTTCCTACAAACTAAACCGTCAGTTATAATGACAATGCCTTCCGAAGAATTATAGTGCCTTTTTGAACAGATATCTAGCTTAGTATACATTATCTTGGTAATATGGTAAAACATCTGCATTTTCCTACTTTTTCAAACAGGTTTTGTGCATACTCCGTTGGATAGTGTAGGTTCCTACTGCGAACTGACGTGTTTGTGGCTGAGAACGAACATTAAATTTAGTGAATGAATGTCTTAGTTGTTCCGTGCAATAAAGTTTTTGTGTAAAATGTAAACGATAAGTATGGAATTCCTGTATTATTAACGAACACAACGATCATTGTTAAAAATGGAGTAACGTACTTTATCAGTAGCAAAATTGCGAGAGCTAACCATAAAACCAAGGTCGTTGAAAAAGATATTATACAGAAAATTATTCCTGGACAAATGAGAAAAAAATAACAATAAGGCATACTGATTTAATAGTATTGTGCAGCATAAATGTAAGTGGATGGAATATGTCACGACTCGCCCCATTAACCTATCGCCCCATAACGACGGGAAGCACTTAACTGCAAGCTATACAGGTCGCTATATTGCGACCCAAACTGGATGAATTGAATGTTTTTCGCAAAAAGTTTTGTATATATTATGTCTGTAGAAGATACAAATATATTGAAATAATCGTATTGGCTATATAAGAGGGGACACAGCTTAAATCAGGTTTTATTGGACACAAAACACGTTGTTACAGCATAAAAATTATAAATGCATTTAATTTAAACACTTTATTACCTCTACAGTTAACACAAAAATGGACATTTACAAAAGCATTGAGTCAGGCCCCGCGACTACGAACGTTACTTAAGTCCAGTGTTAGACTTAAAATTATTTGTTTTGCTCAAATTCCGACTTTAGATGAGTCTGGAAATAATTTGATGACTACGAAAAATTTTAATCTTAAACTAAGTCTTAAATTTGAGTTTTAGATTACTTTGTTTGAGACAGCGTTCATGCTGTCTCAAAAAAATAATAACAAGCTTAAAAATGGCAGACAATGTGATAGAACGCATCGAGCGTATGGAAATGTTGGCAGAACGGAGGCGGGAGAGAGTACCAAGAATCTTTAGAGATCGAAATAACCCTCTAGAGACTCTTGGCAGGGATGAAATAAGAGAACGTTATCGTTTCTGGCCAGAATCAAATAACAATATTGTGGGAATGGTCGTCCCTTTGCTCCAAACAGATACGCGGAGGAGCAACCCGCTACCACCTGTGCTGTCTGTACTAATAACTTTACAGTTTTTCGCAAGCAATGCTCACTATCTGCTGATCGGGCAAATTCATGGCATATCAAGACAAGCTGTTGGAGCAGCCGTAACCCAAGTAACAGCTGCCATCATTCGCATGATGGGGCGTTTCATAGCATTTCCATCTGGTATTGATGCGACGTCGACAAACAAGAATTTCTATGCAATCGCAGGTTTGTTTATTTTGCGAATATTTTTTGTGGCGAATCGGTATTGTGGCGAATCGTTATAATACCAAAGGGCGACAACTTGCCTAACAACTGATGCTTTGTATTTGACTTCCGCTATACCTACCTGACATCAACCTATCAAAAAGTCTTTCGCCGGGGAAAACAAAAAAAATGGTGGAATACTGGTTCCCAAAGCATTACAAGCACCAATTACAGTTATTGTCTTGGACCTTTCTGCAATAACTTGCTGTACTCTACAATTTTTAACAGAAACTACATTTGGGGATTTAAACTCAGTGTTAATTCCGTTTTCGTCAATATTATATACATGTTGAGGCTTATTAACTACTTTGTATTTTTCCATTACTCCAGCCAGTTCCTGAAAATAGGTTTTAATTGATTTTTCATTTGTACAGCGTGCTCTCTGTTCTGACAAACTTGAAGGTTGTACAACCTTCATGTCCGGCCAACGTTTCATGAAACCATAAAACCATCTCATTGTGAATGGCTCAAATGTGGCCGTTGTTTCCTATAGACACTGCATACTCATGGGCCAGAGTAACAGTTTCAGACCGTGTATACTCATATCCCACTTCTGCCAAAGACTTTTAATGATTGCAAAGACTGTGTTCTTCTTCAAGACTCAAAACAGGTTCTGGTCCAGATTTCACAGTGTCAATTGAAATTCTAGTATCAACCCGGTCTCGCAATGTGGTGATTGGAACTCCATGGAGATTAGCTCCCATATACACAGATACACCTCTTTCCTTTACCATTTGATAAGCATTTGTCATGCTTGTGTGTGAATACTGTCTCAAATGACCCCTTTTGCTCTCTGGTTTGAACTGAAAACATGCCAACATTAATTAGAAATTAAATAGAAACTAATTCCAGTAAATAAAAGTGACGATTTTCTAATTGGGGTTCTGTAACCTACAGAATGTAATATAGGGTGTAGGTTTTTACAATCAGTGACTTGCAAAACAATGTAAGTCAGGAGTAACAACAGACGAACATTTGTAACAAGTCAAAAATGAATTTAACACAGTTTTTGTGCTTTACAAAATTTGGATCAGTGAAAATACGGAAAAATAAGTACTCGCATGATTAATTGTGACTTTACTTACCTTAATTCGAAGTAAGTTGCTCATTATTGTGCGGCTGTCAAGAACGCAATGTTTACTGTGGAAGTGGTGTTTCCTAATGTCAAAATACGTCATAGACTCACCCGCAACTGGAAACTACGTAATAGCTCGAGAATAGGTTTAGCTCGAGAACTGGTTACTGCACGAGGGATTTCCAAATGTATACATTGTTTATACGGGAAAACCAAGGTCGCGTGAAGCGCCACAGCGGTTTTTCCGCCTATAGATAACGCGAGTACCTATTTATTTGTTGTTGTTGTTGTTTCATTTCCAATACCTAATGACTTTAAAATCTATGCTCCGGAAGTGTCACTCGCGATCGGATCCTTCCGGTTCCGGGATTTTATGCATATGTTCCGTGTTTCAGTAACGATAAACAACGATGAGCGCACCTGCTAACATGGAACCAAATTCTTGCATTTTACTGAACCCAAATAAATTATAACGGAAAGTAAATAGGTGTAAATACAACGCGAAACAAAACGTTGTCTGTACTTAATCACATCGATACATCCATTTTTACCAATATTTAATACGCAAACTTCAAAATTGTATAATAAATGTTGTTGAAAACAATGTAGTAAATAAATATATATTCAAATATTTTTACTTGGTAACTTGACGGTAAGCATTTGTAAAAAAAAACTTGAAAAAGTTGATAAATTATACCTCGGTGATTCTACTTTTTCGTAAGAACTGGTGTTCCTCGACTACAATGTATCGAAATGAAATCAATAAATGTATGTTTCATGTCACATATCCTGATAATGTTAAAATTGTTATGATTCTCAACTTGGAAGCAGTAAAATATTGAAAAAAGATAAATACAAAATATATATATTAAACTACTATTACCACCCTCTAAAAAGTGTTCTGTCCCTGATTGATCTGTATGATGATATTCTTTTAATGTCGGCATTAATATATAAACACAATCCAATTACAAAGGCATGTGGAAAATGTGTCTTTCTAATTCATGTCATTTCCGTAAAGTTCTAACAGTCTAAATGCAATGTATAAGGAGATTAACTCCCCTGAATGTGACGTAATAAGTCGTCATCAAAAAGCTAAATATGCGGAAACCATAAAAAGCGCAGCATTGATGTGACATGTTTATATGCGAGTAGAAAAATCTTGGTAAGTACCTGTTTTTGTATGCGTATGTTTAGTATGTGTCATTTCCATAACAGCGTTGTATGTATAACGAAGCTAATAATCAAAATGGAATTTCTTTTATAAAACGAACACATGTGTTGACTATTCACAGACTGGAGGCTCCGAAAGGGGATTTTATTAAAACAAAGTCATTTCCATAACAGTCATTTCCGTAACAAGTTGCAACACAAGCGATCGTTACGGAAATGACAATATTGTTACAGAAGTGAAATTATTGTTTGTCTGTTGGTTTTATGCAAGTTTAGTACACTGACAGTTATAGTATAAATAATAATGATGACGATGATGAAATTAACAGCAGAGCAGTTCTAATAATAATTTAAACAATGATGATGATGATGATGATGATGATGATGATGATGATCATAATAATAATAATAATAATAATAATAGATATAATAGCTCTAGATTCAAATGATAATAGATCTAATAATAATAATAATAATTTTTTTTTTTTTATACTGCATCAATAATAATAATAATATAAATAATTTTATCTTTTAAGATTCTTGTGAAAGAACAGAGCAAAATGAAGACAGGTGTCTTGTTTCATCAGCTAGACCTACATCCTGAAAATTGCCAATCTCGTATTTTCTGCCAAACCAACTTTTCTATTTTATCTAACCATGCACTAAAATAACCCCTAAATATGTTATATTAATTTTATCAATTTGGTTGGTTATATAATTTCAAACAGGCAGTGAATATATTCTAAATTCATTACCGGACCAGGAACAAGATAGAGTGCACCCATGCATTCAGAACCAGCTAGAAACAACAATGGCCAGCTATCAATGCCGACCATAAATTCCAGTCTTTATAAAGTTAATCATTATATAGTTACATGTTTAATGAGTATAATAAAGTAAACATATACACACACTAAACATGTATGCACATCAATTGTAAATTACTGCAATTGTATTCATTCTTAAAATTCAAAATCTTATAATTAAATCTGACAAATGTGTGCTTTTACGTTTGACTAATTTTAATGTACAGTACATGTAATTTAGAAGTCAGCAGTCAGCCGGATATAGACGAAAGTTTGATTGGACGCAGACCCGCAGCTATCCAGGGTTGAAAACCAGACACTGTGCACCCAAACATGTGACGGGACGACACTGTCAATTAATCAGCACACTTGGAAATTAATGGACATTCAGCTTGAATTATAAATTTCTGTCTTGCCAAATCTAAACTAAGTGTCATAGTACATGTACTACTAAATAAAGTTGAATAGCAATGGTTTTTGTTTGTTGTTTTCTTCTGGGTGTAACTGACTAAGATAAATGATTCTCGTAAGTGTCCTTCCCGTAACAATTTTATTTCCGTAACATGTCTGAAAATGCTTTGATAAATAAATGCTCAAAGTACCGTTACGTTAATTTTTTTTTTAACTGTACATTTTAACAAACAATAAGACATTATCCGTTAACAACACTAGAATTATAGCTTAACGAATGACGTGTTTACATCATATCTCGGAGAACTGGACGTTTTCTGTACAAGTAGGAAAACTTAATTATGTTTAAAGAAGTCAAAATCCCACAAAGAAACACATATTTAAATTACATGTATATGTATAAAATATGTATTTTTGCCCCGATATGTGAAGTTTTTTTTACACATAATCAAAACAGTACATGTAAAAATGACATATTTATTAGTTGTTACGGAAATGACGTCAGAGAGATAAGCATCAGTATTATCATATAAGTACTGAACATGTATACTGGTGAATCTCACTGCTACGTTCAAATTCTATCTTCAAAAAGGTCAACTTTTTTGAATAAAAAAGAAACAAGCATCAAATTAGTGTGCCCGTATTGCACTTTTCATTCTTCAAAAAAAAAAAAATGTAGAATCACCCACCTATAGTATAGTTAAATCTACTGCAATTATGAATATAAGAATTACAAGTGACAAAAAGAGCGAAACAGTTATAAACTTATTTGACGAGTAAAACAACAAGTGGCAGACAATTGACATAATATTATTTTATTCTGCTTACGTTAATGCAAATATGGAAATGCAACCGAAAATTCAATTCAGAGATAAAATATAGCTCTAGGCCTAGATCCCAAAATAAAATGTTTGATCTATGTTGAAACATATTTATTTATCATCTAACTTTTTACTACATGTATAAATATCCAACGAAATTATTTCACTGTCAATTCTGTAAATGCTTTCACAGTTTTCTGCCACAGGGTACTGCAATTCGTTTTTAAAATAAATTAATCTATTCTGTTGCAGCCACTCTCATCCACTCACAAAAATGGACAAAGTCGCGCACATGACGCAATCTGAATACGTCACAACAGAGAATACGTCATAAAAGTGTGTCGATTTAAATCTCAATCATTATGGTAGAAGTTTCATTGCCTCTTGAAACAACTTAGTCTGGTAACTTAAAGTAGTAGTTTGAATTCACTTCGTAAAGTATTTATAATACAATTTCAATAACCGGCTGTTATCTAAATCATTGATCAAACTACTTAAGTATCAGACACTGATCCAATTAAATAATCGTATAAATGAAAAGTTAACACAATAAAATGTCCCCAGAGACTAAAAAATAACAGTCTATTGCATTATCAGTACAAAGAATATGTAACAGAAAATTTATTATATTTTTGTATCGTGATTTATTTTTTTTCTAAAGGAGTAGTATACCCCACTGGCCAATTGACTGTTCAAACTCTAATCAATTGTTTAACTTGTTAGAATATGTGCAATAGAACCATTTTATCATTATGACGAATTCCACCATAATAACATGGAAAAACAGTTTGTATTATGTTTCATACAATTTTGTCTTATACCTATATCATATTAAAATTTAAATAGGCATCAGGAGAAAATACGACTTTATAAGGAAGAAATAAAACCGTTTTAATATTATATCATATGTAGTATTTTACACATTGTTCGTTATCTATACGCGGAAAAAACGCAGGGTTCGTGGAATACAACATTACACAATCAACTTAACAATCATACAATCATACCGGAACACCACAGTCATGTAATATTCCCTATATATGTATGGAGTGCATGGTCTTTGAAAAAAAAACAACATTTTTTCACAAAATCTGTGTAATAAAAAAATGCATTGATCAGCTTGCGTGGTTCGAAAGTATCAAATTTCAAATGATAACCTTACAGCTAGGTGCTGCAGCAAACAGAAAACTTTACATGTAAATGTTTCGTCTTTATTATGCGAGTATAGTCTATTTCTGTTTGGATTTCCCGACATAGGCAGTGCCTAAATTCATATTAAAATATTAATGTCTAAAAAGCAAACAACAATATTCTAAGAATGATCAATTAAATGGAAGTTTCATCGAAGCATTAAATAAATTCTGAAAATTTCATAACACTTTTTTTTCCGAATGATCATTTGCACAAATCAAAAGTATCAGTGGACACTGCTGTACATAAAAAAAACGTTGGCAATTCAATGATCACAGCCAGATCAAATGATGCGAAAATCTTGTGTTGATTCCGCATAAACTAAACAACGAACCAATTACACGGTGCATAACCAAAACGGATAATACAGGAAATAACTATGCCTCACCGGCTAATACTCGAAACTGCACCGGATCATACACGAATATAAACAATGCAAAATGCTTGACGATCTATGTATTCGCAACAAAACCACATTAATATGCCAAATACTGTTGTTCACTGAACATTATGGTAATTCAGCTAATGATATACATCAAAATTTGATATGCAAATAATAGCTTTTATCAGAACGAAGGCAAACAAATAAACCACACCTATCTCATAGGCATGAAAGAGTATAACAAACTTGTTTATTTTGTCACTGGAGAGAAAAAACGTATACTACCACTGCTTTACAATGGTGTAAGAATCATTCGTATTTATAATAAAATCATTGGAAATAACAGGCAACTTTGGATACGTGAGCATTTGCGGTTAAAAAGGGTCACATATCCATTTCACAGGCACCGGATAACAGGCGAAACCGTGCAATACTGGCACGGATAAAGTTAGATAAACATGGCACTGGATAATACACGAAAACATTTGATACATACGTAGGATGATGCCTGTTTTCAGCACATTTTTTTAATAAATAAAATATGCATATCGTGTGTGCAAACGTTTACCACTTGTAGTTGGTGTTCATGTGCATATAAATAATAAATTGAGTTAAATTTGCGTTGAAATAAATTACTATCACATAAACATTAGCCGTGTTTTGCTTAATTCTTCCCACAAAGGAACTAATGTCAACTAACAGAATCGTATTGAAACTTTCAAGATTAGTTCCTCCCCTCTAACATGGTGGTTATATTGCATAGTTGCTAATGGTCCTGACACACTATTGTTCATGATACCAGCGTATGCCAGCGTATGAAAAATATCACGTATAAGCTGGTGTACGCTGTCATACGCTATGGGTACGTATGTCATGCATAGGTTGTATACGTTGCCAGCACGTTCGCATACGGTAACATACGCTGGTATACCTCGAGGCAGAATTTTGTTTGACCATGCTTAAAAATTCTGTGAGTACTCGAACGTATGGTTTATACGCTAAGAAAACGCTAGGCAAACGCTGAATACGCGAGAGTTACGCTAGAGGTAAGTTATTCATAGGTCGAGTACGTTGGTGACACGCTGGTCATACGCTGACATATTTTATGAAGTTTCATACGCAACTCATACGTTTCTCACATACGCAATAATGTGACATGGCAATTAGTGTGAACAAACTACATGTTAGGTTACAGGTTTCTGGTTAAGATAGGGGTCGTAGCTGGGGGTGGTTTGCTAACAGACCGCTCACTTTCCAACGCTTTTTTAACGTGAATGTTTACGATTAAGATATTGTATGACCTGTAACTTTTATGGAGTTGACATGTGGTCATGGGGGTTGTGGAAGGCTATCCCCCATAAGCCAATGCCAAGCTCTCAAGAATTTTAAGGTGGGATGCGCACACTGGCTCCGCCCCCTAAACCGCACTTGAACGATGTGATATTAGTGGTGCACGTATACTGTGTTTTCATAGATCTAGATTTCAAATTGTCCAGGGACGACTCCAGAATATTGGGCTAAGTGGCGTGCGCACATGGGGTAACAAGGTGGAGTCATTTTGGTTTGACCAAAGCACCCCATCTAATTCTGAAGCCAAAAAATGTTTTTTACCAAAAATTATTTAAAAACAGCGTTGCAGGTCAGAGCATGAGTTCCTTTACGGATAACATTCAACAGTCAAATCGTACATGTATAGTTTAAATATTTTAAAGTATTTCATCGGATTGTTATCATTCTTATTGATAAAATATAGTCGTTCTACAAGAACAAGATTTCTACATCAAGTTTTGAAAGAAACAATAAATTATTTAGTTTTAATGCCAAGTTTTAATGACCCGTTTTAGGATCGGGTCAAGCTTTTTTTTATTCGGTGCACAAGTTGAGACCGATCGAGAGCCCAATTCATTCTACAAACATTATGAATGCATGTGACGTTGAACGCGCAACAGGTTATCTTTTTGGTGGTAAATATTGGTTTAATGTGCACCATATACGTTGTGATGCATTGTATTTTATCTGAAATCAAGACATTTTTGTTATTTTTACCATATGGCAGCACCAAAAGATTCATTAAAACTTAATGCAGTACTTTCGATTTGTATCCGGTGCCTATTTCATTAGTTATCCGGTGCCAGCCTTCGACACATATAACACTCGTTTTCCTACAAACTAAACCGTCAGTTATAATGACAATGCCTTCCGAAGAATTATAGTGCCTTTTTGAACAGATATCTAGCTTAGTATACATTATCTTGGTAATATGGTAAAACATCTGCATTTTCCTACTTTTTCAAACAGGTTTTGTGCATACTCCGTTGGATAGTGTAGGTTCCTACTGCGAACTGACGTGTTTGTGGCTGAGAACGAACATTAAATTTAGTGAATGAATGTCTTAGTTGTTCCGTGCAATAAAGTTTTTGTGTAAAATGTAAACGATAAGTATGGAATTCCTGTATTATTAACGAACACAACGATCATTGTTAAAAATGGAGTAACGTACTTTATCAGTAGCAAAATTGCGAGAGCTAACCATAAAACCAAGGTCGTTGAAAAAGATATTATACAGAAAATTATTCCTGGACAAATGAGAAAAAAATAACAATAAGGCATACTGATTTAATAGTATTGTGCAGCATAATATGTCACGACTCGCCCCATTAACCTATCGCCCCATAACGACGGGAAGCACTTAACTGCAAGCTATACAGGTCGCTATATTGCGACCCAAACTGGATGAATTGAATGTTTTTCGCAAAAAGTTTTGTATATATTATGTCTGTAGAAGATACAAATATATTGAAATAATCGTATTGGCTATATAAGAGGGGACACAGCTTAAATCAGGTTTTATTGGACACAAAACACGTTGTTACAGCATAAAAATTATAAATGCATTTAATTTAAACACTTTATTACCTCTACAGTTAACACAAAAATGGACATTTACAAAAGCATTGAGTCAGGCCCCGCGACTACGAACGTTACTTAAGTCCAGTGTTAGACTTAAAATTATTTGTTTTGCTCAAATTCCGACTTTAGATGAGTCTGGAAATAATTTGATGACTACGAAAAATTTTAATCTTAAACTAAGTCTTAAATTTGAGTTTTAGATTACTTTGTTTGAGACAGCGTTCATGCTGTCTCAAAAAAATAATAACAAGCTTAAACATGGCAGACAATGTGATAGAACGCATCGAGCGTATGGAAATGTTGGCAGAACGGAGGCGGGAGAGAGTACCAAGAATCTTTAGAGATCGAAATAACCCTCTAGAGACTCTTGGCAGGGATGAAATAAGAGAACGTTATCGTTTCTGGCCAGAATCAAATAACAATATTGTGGGAATGGTCGTCCCTTTGCTCCAAACAGATACGCGGAGGAGCAACCCGCTACCACCTGTGCTGTCTGTACTAATAACTTTACAGTTTTTCGCAAGCAATGCTCACTATCTGCTGATCGGGCAAATTCATGGCATATCAAGACAAGCTGTTGGAGCAGCCGTAACCCAAGTAACAGCTGCCATCATTCGCATGATGGGGCGTTTCATAGCATTTCCATCTGGTATTGATGCGACGTCGACAAACAAGAATTTCTATGCAATCGCAGGTTTGTTTATTTTGCGAATATTTTTTGTGGCGAATCGGTATTGTGGCGAATCGTTATAATACCAAAGGGCGACAACTTGCCTAACAACTGATGCTTGGTATTTGACTTCCGCTATATACTACTGAACGGCTATGATAAACATGATTAACAAACGACTGCTCACGTCTTATTTCGACATGAGATTGATTGCTTACATTATCTAGAATATGTTTACGGTTCGATCTCTACTTCAGTTCGCGATGAATTATTATTTGGAAAAATTAATGAAGTGTATGTATATTGGGATGGTACACAATCCGCATCACTACAATTATGATGACGAAATAAGTCAATCTAACGTATAATGGGTATGTATATTGGGATGGTACACAATCCGCATCACTACAATTATGATGACGAAATAAGTCAATCTAACGTATAATGGGTATGTATATTGGGATGGTACACAATCCGCATCACTACAATTATGATGACGAAATAAGTCAATCTAACGTATAATGGGTATGTATATTGGGATGGTACACAATCCGCATCACTACAATTATGATGACGAAATAAGTCAATCTAACGTATAATGGGTATGTATATTGGGATGGTACACAATCCGCATCACTACAATTATGATGACGAAATAAGTCAATCTAACGTATAATGGGTATGTATATTGGGATGGTACACAATCCGCATCACTACAATTATGATGACGAAATAAGTCAATCTAACGTATAATGGGTATGTATATTGGGATAGTACACAATCCGCATCACTACAATTATGATGACGAAATAAGTCAATCTAACGTATAATGGGTATGTATATTGGGATGGTACACAATCCGCATCATTACAATTATGATGACGAAATAAGTCAATCTAACGTATAATGGGTATGTATATTGGGATAGTACACAATCCGCATCATTACAATTATGATGACGAAATAAGTCAATCTAACGTATAATGGGTATGTATATTGGGATGGTACACAATCCGCATCACTACAATTATGATGACGAAATAAGTCAATCTAACGTATAATGGGTATGTATACCTGTTGCTTAGGAAGTCTTTCATTAGTTGCCTTATTTTCTGAATAGTGTTATGTATTATTTTCTTGATTGTATATTGTATGATATGTTGATTATTTTTAATTGTGTTATTTAGATCTATAAATAAAATGCTTTTTAACTTGTGTTATTCACAAGTACTATACTAGATTACTAGCATATCATTTTTATTGAAGGTTTCTAAATTTATACTGTACCAACATTAATCATTTGGCACTTTATCAACTGAATAAAGGAAAAATAAGATAACAATTTTGATTTAAATTCCATTTTAAGGTGAGCATTAAAGCCAAACTATGAATTGTAAACAAAATGATTTATGATTTTCACATACATATATATATATATATATACAGCATATAAGTGTCCTTTCATTTCTGACATTCCTTACTTAATAAACTAGAGGAGCGATACAGGCACTTAGCCGATTCTTCATATAACTTGCTCAGAACATTTTAGTTACTTTGGCCCTCATGTGAGCGACCTTGGGCTTTTGTGCGTCTTGTTTTCTTACTATCATACTTGCAGGTCAGTTGGATGGAATCCTCTTGGGCGATTCTGGATATGCATGTCAGCGCTTTCTTATGACCCCATATCTAAATCCAACCACAGCTGCACAGGAAAGGTTGTTACATATATTTTTGCAATTATACATTAAATGTATTGAATGTATACACTAAATCAAAAGTCAGCATTAATAAGTTAATGGAAAACTTGGTTATGTTAGTTCTGTTATATAAACTGTCTGCAGATTATATATATATATATTTTATTGAAAACTTTAAAACTAAATTACTTGTATTACTTTACAAATTTCCTTAAATTATTATGACTTGTCTGCATTTGTCGTCATTGAGAACATTACATAAACAAAAACTCTCAAACACACTATTAAATACGTACTATTCACTGTGAATCAGGTGAGAGAACCTATGTCTCTTGTTAACTCGCATGAGCACAAAGTTTTTGCAGTAAGTATTGTGACCTTCTTGTTTAAATTATTTGAGGTATGCTTTGTTCTTATTATTTGTCACTATTGTACACATCACCAATCAAATGTTCTAAATAGTCATTTACCTTTTAACTTGCTAACAAATAACTTACTCCGTACCAAATTGCATATTCAACAGAGCACTTTATAAGACAAGAGTTATGTTTGAACAAACTTTTGGAATGGTCAAAAGAAGATTTCCCGTCCTGGCATATGGAATAAGAACTGAGCCAAGGAAAGCATGCAAAATAATAGTGGCATGTGTAATCCTTCACAATTTTGGTTTTGTGAACGGGGACGTATTTGGAAGAGCAGTCACTGAGCCTGATGATGTGCCAGAAGCTGTTCAGGCAGAGAATGATGTCACTGGCCAGCACTTTCGCGACTTGTTGTGTGCTAATTTTTTCAGATAGTTTCGTGATAACTTTCACAAGTAAGAGAAATGAATGCCTTGAATTTATGGTGACATTTTTAGGCACAATAGGATACAACCCAATTTAACAACAACAAAAAAAAATTGCATTCACTTTAGTGTATTGTTCTTTTTTTGTTTATAGAAGCTGTCATTGCACTTACTATACTTTTAATGAGCATATGTTTCAATTCAGTATCAATGTCAATTTATAACCCTTCCTAGCGTAAGAACTGTGTAATTAACTTCATTGGCCAAAGTGACATTTGTCTGAAAAATGAATACATTGCATTGTATATAGACTGAAATTGTTGCTGTTATTGAATTACCGTCCATATTGTAAATATTGTATATTTTGATATTATTGAAATGGATTTTGTTTTTTTAAATATATTGATGATGCAAGAGAAATGAATAGCATTTAAATTATTTGCATATATATTTATTGAAGAACTATGAATCATATATCACATTTTATATTATTACATGTCATAAACGTATTGATTCAACTTGGTGCTATATAGGTAAGAACAATTAAACTAAAAAGATTGCATACTGTTGTATTATTCATGTCAGGATAATTTTTAAATATTTTTTAACACTCACTTACTTGACAAAATATTTAACTCGTACTTTAACTATGAATACCAAATTTATTAATTATAAATTACAATACATAGACATACTGCAACATAAATGGTTTTGACGTTGGATATTGTGTAAATTAAATTGTTTTATTTTTTTAATAATTGTAATCTGTGATATATATTTATATTTTATCTCCAAATGGAATAACTAATCCATTTTCAGGTTGCAGTTGAATCTCAACAAGTTTCAATTTTCTATCAAAGAGCTGTTTCTCGTGTGCAATTCTATTTTGAAGAAGAATGATCTCTAAATCAGCTCGCGTCAGCTCCTTATCATGCAGTTCATCGTAGCTGTTCCTTTTCCGCTTAAATTTTCCTGAAACATTGTAAAAGTATAATTACAGGTAATGGGTCTCAACTGTATACTTTTGATACTGGTGGAACAATTGCCTAAAATTATTACAATGTATCATGTACATAATTATTGTGTGGATCTTATGATATATTAATATACTCGTATTTTTATTTAACACATAGATGAAAATGTACATGTACAATATACCATAAGTGCTCCGTTTTGTGTATATTGTTATTGTAGAACTCGCATTTATAAGTTATATGTATGGATTCAAAATATTTCAGATATATTACATATTAATGTAACACCAATTTTGGGGTTGTCTTATTATTATTATCATTATTATAATTTAATGCTATGTTCACATGTTATTAACAAATGTTGCTGTTATGTAATCAGTGAAAAAGTTCTGTTATGTTATTTTCTAACATTAGTTAATTTATCAGACTAAAAAAGTCTAATAACAATTATTTTCAATTTATGTCATTGATGGTTGATTAAATAGTATGGTAAAAATACTAAGTACTATTATCATAAAACTGTACTTGCCTTGTGCAGACGATTTTCTTGGGAACTCATCATCTGTCAAAAAATAATAATGACTAGTTCATTGTACTAGAAATTATGGAATGTAGATCTATGATATAGACATATTAAGTAAAACTATTCCATGTTTTCACACGTATTTGACATTTGTATATGCGATTACAAATTTAGTTGGATACAGTGGTATATTTTTACCATCTCTGTAATGCATTAATATCTTATAAATATATTCTTAATAATGTCTTCAAAAATATTTCTCATTATATGATGGTTTAAAAGATTCTGTTACCTTTTTCTTCTTCGAATGATTGACCCTGTATGTCACCACAAATGGCACTTGCGTTAGATGAGACTGAAGTTATAAATTTAATTAGTATTATTAGTGCTTCTAACAGTTAGTAGATCTACCAATCAGTTAAACGATACTATTAAAATGACATACAGTTTTTATGTCCTTATTAATGATGCATTTTTTATTAATGCTTTATCAGTAGCAGAGGAATTTTTTTAAATACGTGTCGTGTATGCAGTATGTTTGACTGTACATGCATGTGTGCATGTGAATGTATGTGATTCGTACCTGTTTCATGAATACTGATGCTTGGCACTTCTGCATCATCCAGCATGACAGTCCTTATCACTGTAAATAAATATAGTAAATATAAATATAGTTATTTGTGCATAATTTTTAATAAATACATCACTCAATTAAATATACCAATCCCAGTTAAATTTAGTTTCATTTTTTTAACATCACATTCGGGTCTATCAACGACATGTACCGTCACATGTAGGCCGTTCTTGAACACTTACTGGGACTTCATGACCCGACACCAAATTTTTTTATTTATTTTTTTTCCATGGAAAACAAAAGTGCAAACGTCAACATTTGAATGAATTATTAGCTTATAGTTGTTCAATATCTTAAGTACCTTCACATTGTGGATCCGTCTCTAGTCCTCCGTCTACACCATCCAGTTGAGGACTATCGGCCAGAAACTCCAGAAGGAGTTTTTCAGTTTGAGTGATTTTGGGTGCTGGGCCCCTCCAGTCTTTTTGCTGTTGGAATTTTTTTCTTTAGCTGAAATAAATAAAATAAAAATGATAATAACAAAAATAGTAGTTATAAAGATGATAAAAAATGATTAGAAATAATACTAAATTACTAAAATATGACATCACCTAGATATATTTTGTTTACTTAAATAGTATTAGTTGCACTGTAAGTAACTGATGGTGTATATGATATACACCCTTAGTGACTACATACCATACGAGAGCGAAGTTACTGACAGTGCAACGAATACATATCACCGACTACCTTTCATTGGTTTCTTTTAATTTGATCTAAGTACGCCCATGTTAGTCATTAAGTCATAAATAATTATTGATGAAAGCAGATTTTATTAAACCTTATTTATTTTTTAAATGACGTTCATGGTTCAAATTTGTAAAGATAGTGAAAATGTTGCAATATTCAAATGTCATTTCATTTAAAAGTGTCCCTTTAACAAACTGCAACTGGCTGTAAGCAATGTGTCTACAAAGAAATTCAATAACAGTAGACCTACGTCATTTAAGTTACGTCATCTTTAGCAAACAAACCAGGGTGTCAACCAGTGAAGTAAACACATTGTGTATTGAAGACATTTTAACTAGACTAATGGTGGAAAATCAGAGTGTCAACCAGTGAAGTAAACACATTGTGTATTGAAGACATTTTAACTAGACTAATGGTGGAAAATCAATGAAATGAACACATGAACTGTGGAAATTATATGATGACGTGAAATGGATTTATTAAAATATGACAAGAACAAAACAGTATTTTGTTTTAGTCAACAACACTTTCTAGGTTGATAAACACCTTAAAACAGCAAAAACACCAAGGTAAGATGACTTTAATGTTACTATTACAGTTGATAACATACAAAAGATAAATAAACCTCTTTGTTTCACGGTTTGTGTAATGTTGCTTTGATGTTGTTTGTATGTATCTAGACCCTTAGAGGGATGGCTAATACACAAGACCCAACAGGGATTGATTTTCTGACACGTTTATTCACTACCGCTATCAGAGAGCAACTAACTACAAAACAAGCATACCGAATACTGCCAGCTTCTATTCGCTGAGCGGGGCAGTAGGCGGGGCTTATCAGGCATCGCTGACCATTACATCCCTCCTTTCTTTTAAGATTGAACGTTTCACAACAATTAACAAATATAGTGATGCATAATATAAATGACATAATAATAATAGAAGATGCCTGGATTAAAACAATTAATAAGGTTGCGTTCTCGTAACCCAATTTTCCAAATTCAGATATTTAAAATATTTATTAACACCTGGTTAAAATCTATTCATATGAGATATTAGTTACGATCATGAATTTCCTTAAATGATAAGTCAACAATTTTCAAATGAAGATGTTAAACATACAAAATTATAGTACAGTGATAACTGATAAACAAACAGTTCAAACACGCTTGGGTATTCTTGATTTAAGATATCATTCCTCCCCTAAATTCATGGGAAAATGTTTATTTCATTGATGCTTATCTGCGCGCTGTCGCTAATCATTGTCCGCAACTACTCTTGATGAATGTCCGTGGACTGGGCTGACCTCTTGACCGGAGCGCGCGCGCGGTTGGTCTTGTGGGAATCGGCAAGTTCCAGGTAACGCAATTCATTAATTCCAGACGAAATAACACTGTTTAACTTAGGCATTATTATGGCCTAATTCAATCTAGTTTTAACGCACTTTTCACGTAATTAAATTATTTTAATTATGACAATAATAATAATACATTCATGCAATACACATTCCCTGATAGTTTTCGCTGTCACTCATCGTACCGACACGGTGGTCGGCGATTCTGCCGCAGGGACCGTCGTGGTCGGGTCGGCGTTGTATTGTGATAATGTTCTGTTGCGGCCTGAACGTCTGTTTGCACTGGCTTGAAATGTGATGCATCCCGGCGAAACTGTTTTCCTTTGCGTTCCACCGTGATCGTAGAGCCGTTCGTTTTAATGACTTTGCCGGGGGTGGAATTAAATGGCGTATCCAGTTTATGGCGGGGTTTTTGTTTTACTAAGACTGTATCGCCAACGTTGATTTCTGACGGTTTTGATTTTCGTTTTACGTCTGCATTTCGTTTCTGGTTCCTTTTTGCAACTGAGTCCCGCTTTTGGACATGTTCGTCGTTTTCAGGTTGTCTGTATGTAGGAATTTTAGTTTTAAGTTTCCTTCCAAACATGATTTCTGCTGGTGAGCGGCCTGTGCATGGATGTGGCGTGCTGCGGTAGTTCATTAAGAAATCGCACAGTCCTTGTCGCGTCTGTATTCCTTCCGTACTGGCCGTTTTCAAGGCTTTAACTAGAGGTTTCATGAATGCTTCAGCCCGACCGTTGGCTTGTAGGTGCAACGGTGTTACTCTGCGATGTTGAACTCCGTACTTGTTCGCAAATTCCCTGAAATGTTGGCTGTTAAACGGTGCTCCGTTGTCCGATTTTACTATGCTTGGAATTCCCATCATAGAGAATATTGTCTCCAGTCGAGATATCACTGTGTGCGCTGATACGTTTCTGATAAATTCGACGACTGGGAATCGGCTGTAATCACATATAACTACCATTGCGTAATCGCCGTTCGGAAAGGGACCGCAAAAGTCAATTGACACTTCATCCCATGGTCCCTTGGGTAGCGGACTTGATTTTACTGGTTCAGTGTTGTTGTGCGGAGACGCTGACATGCACGGAATACAGTTTTTACATACGTCGTCGACGAGTTTGTCCATATATGGGAACCAGCATGTTTCTCTTAGCAAACTTTTGCATCGAACTCGACCCTGGTGACCTTCATGAGCTAGATTTACAACTTTGCGTTGCATGACTTCCGGTATACACAGTCTTGGACCACGGAGTACTACAACGTGGTCTTTTATCTTCACGGTGGTTAGTTCATCTGCCAAAGACTGATACCGTTGATAAATGGGGTTGTTTTTCATCGATTGTTTATGCCACGAGCTATTTGATATGGCTTCAATGACAGACCGTAGTATTTCATCTCTGCTGGTAGTCACGGCTATTTCTGCTAATGTCATTGAGTTTGGTACAGCCGAAATTGCCAGGAAGTTTACGTAATCCTCTGTAAAGCTGCTTGTGTTATTTGCTTTCATTGGGTGTCTTGAGCAGTAATCGGAGATCATTTGATGCCCTGGGCGATATTTCACTGTGAAGTTGTATGTTATCAATTTTAATCGCCACCTTTCAAGTCGGGCAGATTGTATTTCTTTCGTGTTGTTGAAAATTGATTCCAGAGGTTTGTGATCTGTGATTAATGTGAATTTCGACCCGAACAGATACAGATGAAAGTGTTGGCATCCGAAGACATATGCCAAAGCCTCGCGTTCTGTTTGTGAATATCGCTGTTCTACAGGGGTTAATGCGCGGCTACCATACGCTACGACTCTGTTTTCCTGGATCAATATCGCTGATAACCCTACTGGACTAGCATCCACCCATACTTCCGAGCATCTTGTGGGGTCATAATAGGTCATGACCTGGTCACTGGTTAACACTGTCCGAAGTGTTTGAAATGAATTGTCTTGATCGGTGCCCCAATCGAATGCTTGATTTTGACGTGTTAAGCGCCGTAAAGGTTCCGATATGCTGGAGTAGTCATTTATGAATCTTGAGACGTAATTTGTCATCCCCAGAAACGACCTTATTTCCGCTGCGTTTTTCGGCTTTTCGACGTTTTTAATTGTCTCGATTTTTGCTGGGTCCGGTGATATGCCGTCTTTGCAGAAAATGTAGCCATAGAATTTCTATGATGATTGTCCGAATTTGCACTTGTCTTTGTTTAACGTAAGATTATTTTCTTGGAGTCTTTTCTGCAGAGACTCGAGTCTTTCATCGTGGATTTGTTTTGTCGGACCATGACAGATAATGTCGTCGGCAATGTTTAATGTACCGCTTAATCCCGAGACTGCTTGTCGAATTTCGTTCTGGAATATTTCTGGAGAGGCGTTCACACCAAAATTCAGTCTTTTAAAGCGACGTAGACCGACGTGTGTAGCAAATGTCGTCATGTTTCGTGATTCGGGCGCTAATTCAAGTTGATGAAAACCGTTGTTCAGATCAACTTTCGAGAATACTGTAGAGCCGTTTAGTTCCACGATGACGTCATCGATCGTTGGTGTCACGTGCTTTTCGCGTTTGATCGCCAGATTTGCTTTTCGCATATCTATGCACATGCGAATTTCGTTTGGTGCGTTGGGTTTTGGCGCGACAACGATGCTAGACACCCATGGCGTCGGGCCGTCTACGCATTCAATGACGTCTAAATCTTCAAGACGTTTGAGTTCCTTTTCTACTTTTTCTCTGACGTTGAACGGGATCCGTCTAGCTGGCTGTGCAGTCGGGGTGATAGTTTCGTCAACATGGAATTTGACTTGGGTGTCTTTTAATTTTCTAAGACCCGTGAATACGTCTTTGTATATTTGCATTAAGTGTTCGTAATTTGAATCACTGGATAGCGTCTTTATTACCGGCACAATTCCGAGGTTGGTAGCAAGTTCATAACCAATTAAATTGTCCTTGTTCTGTCGCACTTCATGGAACGTTGTTGTTGTGAATTTGTCATTACTTTCTACAAGAATGCTATATTCACCTTTTATGGCAATGGGTTGATTCTGTCCAAATGCAAATGCCTGTGTTGTTGAGGTTTTCAGTTTAGGTTTTGGGTTCATGGCTTGTACAGTTCGAGAGCTGATGATGTTTAGCGTACTTCCGGTGTCAACAAGGAATGTTGCTTTCGTTCCATTTACTTTAAGTGTCACCTTCGGTAACTTAGAACTAGAGATTTTGTTCACTGTTTTGAGTCCAAACGATACCTCAGGGCCTGAGTCAGCTTCGGAACCACTTCCGGTTTCGTTTTCGTGAATTTCGTGTACTGTGGAATTAGAGGTTTTAAGTTTCCTGCACACAGCTTTGAAATGGTTTAATTTATGGCAATATGTACATTCTTTTCCTTTTGCCGGGCACTGTGATTCGTGAGGATATTGACCTCCGCAGTTTCTGCAAGCAGTGTTGGATTTGTACTGATGGCCCTGGCGTCCTGATTGTGGCTTTGCCCTGGGCACATGCCTGCTTTGCGTACTATGACTCCGCGGCGTGGATCTCAGTTTGTTGACGTCGTGATTTGGCGATTCTTGGTTTCCAATTGCTTTTGGTTGTCTCTCCACGATTTCCTTGCTTCGAGCCATTGTAAGCACATCACTCAACGGTTTATCGTCCTCAAGACATTTCAATCTTAATTTCGGTGATGTGCATCCTTGTACAATTTGGCTTTTAATTTCTCCATCTTTATCCAAAAATTCACAATTCTCGGCTTTTTGTCTTAGTCTTGTGACAAACTGATCGATGGTTTCATTTAGTAACTGCCTAATGTTTCTAAATTCGTATCTTTCAAATTCTTTGTTTCTCTTTGGATTGAAATATTGCGATAATCGTTGTTTGGTGTCATCGTAATTGGATTCATCGTTTGCAAGATCTAACGTTTGGTAGATATCGAAGACGTCGTCGCCCGCTTAATGCAGAAAAAGGGCTTTTCTTCGTTTCCTGTTGTCGATGTTTAATCCGACAAACAGATTTTCAAGTTTGGACACGTATTTCGTCCATCGCACCCCGAGAGAACTTTCCTCCCCATACACATCAAACTTTGGGAACGGAGTTAATCCAGTCATTTGTAATGTTACATAAGTTTATCCAAATTTACAAGTTTATCCAATTTATCCTCGTCGCCAATGTAATGTTGCTTTGATGTTGTTTGTATGTATCTAGACCCTTAGAGGGATGGCTAATACACAAGACCCAACAGGGATTGATTTTCTGACACGTTTATTCACTACCGCTATCAGAGAGCAACTAACTACAAAACAAGCATACCGAATACTGCCAGCTTCTATTCGCTGAGCGGGGCAGTAGGCGGGGCTTATCAGGCATCGCTGACCATTACAGTTTGGAACATTTTCTTCAGCTCGTCTATGCTCCTTCGGGTGGTGCTAGAGCTGTCAACAGAGATTTACATGCATGTCAAAAGCCTTATCATTTCAAACAAATCAAAATGACAGTACGTAGGAATATTAAACTCGAAGCAACATTGTTTGTTAATCAGGAAATTAACAAAGACAAGCAATCAATTTTAAAATCGTCTAATTTAATTATATGAACACTTTCCCAAATGTTTTTTTTTCATGTTTTAATTAAATAACGCACATACATTGCAGACGGTCAATACCATTAATTTTATACAACACCACATAATTTATATATCGATAATACGTACGCATTCACGATATCTTGAACTTCTTCCCATGTTTTTCCTTTTGTTCTTGAAGTTATGATGGAGGATTTGAATTTACCAAACAACTGGTTGTAATTTTCGACAATTGTTGACACAGCCAACATTCTTTCCGATTCCGACCAATTCGTGGACCTTTTCCTCGTATCAGCCATTGTTTCAGCCCAAACGACACGGTCACGAAACAGACGATATTTGTACAGGCGCTTGACACGCATTTTATCGATGAATTACAAGCGTCTACTTATTTATCATAGAGTATTCAAGAACCGTAATCCAATATAGACCGCTTATATTAACGACAAATGTAAATATTTGAGACTGATGTTAAATCTCAAGTGAGTATGAGTTTAAGAAAGTTCGTAGTCTTCATTTAAGATATCATCTCAGTTGAGACTGACTTTAAGGTTAAGACTGAAAATTAAGTTTAAGTTTGATGTTGGAAATGTTCGTAGTCGTGGGGCCAGGACAAACTAAAGTCAGCCCGTTTATCCTGCTGTCGTAAATATCACACTGGCCCGCATGTAAATATTTCCGTATAAGGTTACAGTATACTAAATATTTCAGGTGTGCAATGCTATACTCTCTAAATAAATCAACACCATTTATTTGAAGACACAATTTTCTGTATAGTCACTTGCCATGACTTTATTTTTGAATAATTCTTTGTACGTGTGGTAGGAAAAACATTGTTGTGTACTAAAAATTCACTGTTTCGCTTGAAGGTTGGAGACTACATGACGAGACTTTGACAGTTGGCAGTATACCTTCAACTGGAGAGTAGCCGGTAAAAAGATGGCAGTAAAACAGTGAACTTTGATTCGCGTCGAGTTCTTTCTTACATATCACATGACCTATCTTTTTTATTGTCTAAATCAATTCGGCTCGGAATGCTCTTTAAGAAAAGGTATGGTTATGAGGGTCTCTACGCGCAAAATGTTGAGTTTATTTTTTGTTGAATTTATTGCTTTTACATTGAATTTGTTAAGGAAATCTTTTAGTATATTGTGACCTAAACTGACTTTGGGTTAAAATAAAATATCGTCTGCAAGTGCAAAATATGGATGAGAAAGCAGATTTTTGGTCATTTCTGAGCAAAAGAGTAGAAAATAAGTGCATTAAATGCATCAATTCAGATTGTTTGATCTGGAATGTTTGTATTTCAAATAGTTCCTTACCCTATTATGGCCGAATGAGGGCTAAATTGCCTTCGGACATAAAATCAGAGACATACTTGGTTCACCGTGTAGCGTTAATGTGCTACATGAAGTCAGAATTGAACGCCAGGGACTCTGTGAGCCACTTATGCAACAATAGCTTGTGTGTTAAGCCTCAACATTTAAACATAGAGCCCCATTCCACCAACATGGAACGGCGGACATGTTTACAGTTCGGACAGTGCAGCGGGCATGGAACTGAGCCAGCCTGCATATTTGGTAAAAACATGAATACAACAAGCTTTATCACTTCCTTTTATTCATAGAAATACACTTAAAATACATAAATGCATGTTTTTTTTCATTTTATATCTATTTCTATTGGGTATTTTTGCCTTTTTCAGGTAGAGGAACGCCTGATGCTGACGCGAGGGCCACTTGTTAGAGGTCTCTTATGCCAAAACAGGTAATAATAACAATTTATTATCAGGTACACAATCAACTAAGCATATTTATGATGCTTAAGGTGTGGAA
This sequence comes from Congeria kusceri, assembly GCA_027627225.1. Taxonomy (NCBI): domain Eukaryota; kingdom Metazoa; phylum Mollusca; class Bivalvia; order Myida; family Dreissenidae; genus Congeria; species Congeria kusceri. Next base: position 63,172,818 of record CM051034.1, read on the forward strand.
GACTGTCATAATCAGGTTTGGGGTCACTCATGCCCTTGCCGTAGTGTAATTCCTCATGCAGTTTGTATCGATAATTCCGCGTCCTGGCACGTAAAGCTCGTGCTTTGTTGGTAGCGGATGTTTGCTTTCGGTTAAGGTCGTTGCGGTCCTCATATGCTATCTGCTTAATAATCTTTGACCCCTGGGTAAGGTTAGCATTTAGTTCAGTGGTTTTTGCAATTACAAAGTCAGCATAGCCATTGTTTAATTTGTGAACCTGCCCGTGAATTCGACCTACACAGTTGCGTGAGAAAGTCACAGTTTTAGGATTGACAGCTTGGTACGACCTGTTTACTGCTTCACTTTTTTGGGTTGTGGTTAAAAGTTTGGTAGCGTCAAGAGCAGCTGGACCTAAAACCATTTCAATGCATTTTTTAAGGACTTGTTGGTCACTGTCAACCATTTTAACCTTGACATTGTCTGGCATGAAATTCTTAGCTTGCCTATTTGTACCAGCACAGACATAACTGTACTTTGCACAATGAGTACCGCAGTAACCACTGAAGCATAGAACAATGGTTGCGATTACATCAACCATGACCTTCTTTAGAACCTTGATGTCACCCTGGTGTTTATTGTGGGCAGCTTTAAGCTCAGCCATACACCTAGCTTTGACCGAGAGAGCGAACCGACTCCTGATATTAGACTTGGAATGACCCTTGAGCATGCCCTTTGAGAAAGGCGCTTTGTTGAGCTCGCGCTTCAGCGAGTTGCCTAGGTGCCTCAGATCCTTAAGATGACCCACATTGTGACCGTGAGAGTTACGAACACCTTGGAATGCCCTACTGTCCCCATCACAAGTGAAATTTGCTATTTTGATGTCCTTAGAGATCTGGTCACCTAACAACCTATTCCATTTGCCTTCATCACCTATTGGTTCCCTCTCTGAAACATTTGCAGAACAATGCCCCCTATGATTGGGGCACTGAACAGGTTTACCCTTATTCCTAAGCATTGATGCAGTCCTGCATAGTTTATTTGCTACTTGTACCCCTACAATTTGCTTGTTTCTGGTATTGTTTTCACACATAGTGCTTATGGCAATAGTTCCGGCTTGAAAGGGTGTCGCGTCAGAGTTAAAAATTGGATTGTTGTAGCAAGTGTCCCCTTCAACATTTACCTTAGAGGGATCTTTTTGACCAATTTTGGCATTTTCAGCAAACTAAGTTTTCTCTAATCTGGTACATGCTTCTCTCATTTAGGGATTTAAGGGCAGTATTGACCTTATTTGCTTGTTTTTGCATAGCAAGTGGAGAGGGAGCAATGATATTGGTTGTGTTGAGAATTCTGCGGGAACCTGTGTTCCCAATAGAAGTACTTGCAACACCTATTTGGAAGCCTACATTGATCTGAGCTGCCTTTCTGCCCCTGGTACTTGATGGAACCTCATTGTAAAGCTTATAATGCTTGCCTACATATCTGCATCTTGTACATTTTAACCTTTCCTCCCAGCCTAAGCCCCACTTTATGGAAGCACTGCCGTCAATTACCAAGTCGCCCCTACATTTATCACTTCTTAACCTATGCTTTCTATTTTCAGAGGACATCATAGACTGGAGTAGGACGGGGACATAGACCTTGTTCGTAAGTAAGTCGGGATGGACTTTTGATGGAGCAGGAACCCGTAACAGGTCTACATAGCGAATCTTGTTCGCTCTCGGACGCAAGGGCTTAGCTGGGGTTTGAGAGCCGTCTACATCCCGAAAAGTAAGAACCTTGTCATTGTAAGCTACCCGTGCTTCAAAGGATGACCTTTCTAACCTTACATAGGTTGTGTTGGAATTTGACCTTCTTTCATAATTATGTTTTTTCCCCTTCACCGGACTAGTCCCACCTCATTTAAAACCAACATTGAGCAACTTTTTCTTTTGCTTGGTTATGAACCCCATTTTGACCAGATTGCCACCTTAAAAAAAGTCAAAGTACTTATTTTGTGCCCAAAATATGCAATTTTGTATTCCCTTAAACCTCTAAATGTGAGCAGGCAATGCAAATTGACCACCTGCTGCAGTTTAAAGGCACTCATGACATTATATACTAGAATATATCATTGGTGGCCTGTAATTAAAGAGGCTGCGACAAACAAGGTGCTTTAAAGATTTTACACTTTATTGGTTTGAAACAAGCAATTACTGGAAGCTGATTGATTTCTACACTTCAAAGTATCTTTGATCTCCCATTTTGACTAATTTGTTAATTGTCTTGGATGAAATTGGAATTTTTTTTCTATTAAATTTACATTTTTGGGGTGATTTTTTTTTTTAAATACACAAAAAATACATTATCAAAATGGCTTAGAGTAAAAATATCTAACAAAGTCATTCTCTCCTCACCCCACATAAGCCCCCCATACATGTTTGTTTGGTTTGTTTGGGTATTTTGTCACAAATATTGCAAATATCAGCTTTAATTGTTAGAGGGACATTTAAGCTTCAAGACGCTTGAAATCACCGGCTTCCGACCAAAATCACCTGTGTTTGAAAATATGAAATAAAATGGCCAAATGGACAGATATACAAGCCAAACTTAATATATTGGTGCAATATGCATGGGAAGATAATTATATGCAAGAAAAACTAATTTTAATGAGAACAAATTTCTCTTATAGGTTACAGTATACTAAATATTTCAGGTGTGCAATGCTATACTCTCTAAATAAATCAACACCATTTATTTGAAGACACAATTTTCTGTATAGTCACTTGCCATGACTTTATTTTTGAATAATTCTTTGTACGTGTGGTAGGAAAAACATTGTTGTGTACTAAAAATTCACTGTTTCGCTTGAAGGTTGGAGACTACATGACGAGACTTTGACAGTTGGCAGTATACCTTCAACTGGAGAGTAGCCGGTAAAAAGATGGCAGTAAAACAGTGAACTTTGATTCGCGTCGAGTTCTTTCTTACATATCACATGACCTATCTTTTTTATTGTCTAAATCAATTCGGCTCGGAATGCTCTTTAAGAAAAGGTATGGTTATGAGGGTCTCTACGCGCAAAATGTTGAGTTTATTTTTTGTTGAATTTATTGCTTTTACATTGAATTTGTTAAGGAAATCTTTTAGTATATTGTGACCATAACGACTCGCCTTCTGCAAATATTACTGCCGTTTATTTTCTGAAACACCGCTTGCACCAAACAAGATTAAATATTCTCTGTTTATTGTTAATATATTTCCATTATGGAGTCGCCACTCAATTTGGTACTTAATTTGTTTTAATTGTTTTGAAATGTTTTATATAGCATTGAAGCTGTGCTCTTTAGTATTTATTGTGTCTGTTTACCTTCGTGTAATACAATTCGGATATTTGTTTCGGATTTTACTTACCACTTAACTATGTCAATGTATGTTGTGTGTACATTTAAATACCGCACCAGTATTTCAGCATAGGTATACATAAATGAATATTTTATGTTGATCAAAATTCAACATGATTTTTAGACTTGGCACAAGCCAACAGGATTTAGTAGGTGTATTCAGAAATCGGTCTTGAGAGAACTCCTTCTTTACTTTGCAGGCTACGAGTCAGTAAATCGATAAATTATTGCGCTTCGCTCGCTGAGCAGTGAGGCTTCCTGTTATCGATGCAACTTTCTATGAATAGATGACAAGAAATAGATCCGACGGAAAACACTAATCAGCAATAGTAATAATCCATTTAGTCCACATCTGCAAGTTAATTCATGTTATGTCTGTTCAAATAAGTGTGATAGATGTTATAAGAATGATAGATGTTTGTGCTGGTGGCTGGTTAACTGTGTATTACATCATATTGCGTAGGTTTAACAGCAGTACTTTGAGTCAGTACTTATTGCGGAGCGATCGTAACCAATCAATTGACGATTGCTATTGTTTTTTACGTATGCATAAGAATTATGGAAAAGCATTGTACTTCTAAAGAGAGTTTTGAATGTATTTTACTAGTTTAACTTATTTTTATTTAATCGGTGTTTACCAAACATAGCGCTTGTGATAAAAAGCTGTGAATATTGATTGGAACTTATACGGTTCATCAACTATTTGTATCCGTTGTAGATTGACTTGTATGCATATGACTCTGTTTGCTTTTTAAATAGTTTGCAAAAAATATTTGCCTCCCATGAATTACAACAAAATAATGATGAGCATGTCGTTGATAAATAGCATTGAATTAAATAAGCGCTATATTAGTTTCAATTTGCACAAAAAACAGTGGCCTAGGTCCAATACCAGCTTATACCAATTTATTTTAAGTAGAGTGTATAGTTATGAGTGTCCAGTGTTAAAATTTCTAAGTTTGACAGCTTTACATCATCAATTAGCCAGGCATTAAAAACTGAAGGCCGTTGGCAACAGCCATAGCAACATCGTGGGTTTGACTTCAGATGTCTTTGCGGCTGCCTACTAACAGTACAAAGATAAGTTTTGATCGACACTACTGAGCTTGAACAATGCAAGTGATGTCTATAGAGCATTTAATGATTTATGAATTTGCCGAAAAATCGGACTACTAACAATTTGCAATACAGATTTATGGCTTTACATAAATAAACATTTTATTTTGGTTGAAAAAAAATCATGTAGTGTTATATCCAGACCTAATCAGCGAGGCGCCGCTCCACGCCCCTTTATTGATCCGCCACCCTGCCCTTTTTCAAAGGCAATTCGCGCCCCGTGCCCCTTATCTATCGACTGTATTGATTGTTAACGAGGGTCCTTTGTGATGGCATGTTATTATAAACTAATCTGTGACCAACTGCAGTAAGGGCAGTCAGATTACGAGTTTTAGTCCAGATACAATAAAAACATGCTGATTTTGTTTTAAAAATGGGCGTAAATTGTCTGCCTTTAACAGCCCCGTTTTCATATGCAATTTCTAACATGTTTTTGTTTCGTGAATTTTTATGATAAAGGTGATAACTAAGAGCAGAATGCATATAAATGTAGACTCAATGTTGTCTTTATACATAAACTATGAAAAAATACATGTGTATACAAGATTTCTTCCAATAATAACCAAAAATCCCTGAAAAAACTATTTGCAGAACTAGCTCTAATTTCGGACAAAACATATCTGGATAAATCATTTCAACCCGAATTTCAATGTTTGTTTTCTTAATGTTCAGTCTTGACTTTTGCTTTTCATCATTAATCAAAATACAGTGTAGTAGTAGCAAGGTCATCATCAACAGCATAATTCATATAAACCATAATGATGAAAATAAATAAAATTCATACGATAAAAACGATGAAAAATAAACATTATTCCAGAGTAATTGGATTTTACCATTAATAAACATGATTTTAACTTGCCCGTAAACCGTTAAAATAATTTTTCTGATCTTTGCAAATAATGTTACTTAATAATAATAGGAACTTATAATATTGGAAAATTAAAATGTGTTAATAAATTGACACTTAATAATCATCAAATATATAAAAGGAATCAGTCAGTAATACTTCAAGAAAAAACTATTTTAATCGAATGTGCCCTTATTAACAGTGGGTCACCGCGCACGAAATGCCCCTTTTCCAAATCAGGCGCCATGCCCTTCTGCCCTTCTAGATTAAACACTAACATGTATTAGCGGTATGATTGAATGAAAGTGAGTTTCGATGGAAAACATTTTAAAACTTAATGTTTACATTGGATTAATCTGTTTTATGCATGAGGTAATAATGTGTGTGTTTTATAAATATTTTAATTACATTTTTTGTGCAATAAATTGAGTGTAATATTACAAAACACAAACGCAAAATAACACCCATGGACAAAGGCAATTTGTTTCCCGATTTTTTTTGGAAAACCTCACAAGATGCCTGCAAACTGACAAATTTCATTGGTTAACCAGCCATCGATATTCCGGGCTTAATAGTGGGCGGAGCAGTCTTCTTGTATAGCTGTTAACACATAGCTTGTTAAATATAAGGTAGTGTTAGTTCAAATTACTGTTTAAATAACCTCATTACGATGGTTTCTTGTGAAATGCCAACATGAAAATATATCGCAATATATGTAATAGGCATTATTAGCGCCATTGATTGAAATAATAACAATGAAATTAGTTAATTGTAATACCATTACAGTTTCTTATAGTGTCCCAAGATTTTCTGAAGTTTAGGATAAAATGGCCAATAACAGATTTGATATATTTAGGATACCTGTCTTACAGAGCACAGATGCAATCTGAATCACTGCAAATATTATCTTCTTGAAGTCATGAATAAACAAATATACAAAAATTGATACTATAAAGCCAGGGCTATCCTTTGACCCAAGCTCCCAGGTTTTGACGCGTAGAAATTTCAAAACAATAGCTAGTTTGAGTGATTGAATGAGTTGCTAGGTAATTACTTCAAACGTCACCTTTGACCCAGGTCAATTTCTGGAGTCTGTCCATCATCGGTCAAGTTACCGTGAAGGCTCTGCCCAGTAGGCAGAGTTTTATCGCTCAGAAGAATTTATATTAACCAATTAAAACGCAGAGTTGTATACGCTTCCAATGACGTGAATTTTGTTTGATATTTGGTCATTTAAAAAAAATAAAGCTTATATTCTGCGGGGAATTTTAAGTTGAATATAGAGGGAAAAATATGAGGCGCGTCGTTGGAAAACCGGACTTAATGCATAGGCGTAAAGTGTCGTCCCGGATTAGCCTGTGCAGTCTGCACAGGCTAATGCGGGACGGCACTTTCTGCTTTGGTGGTATTTTCTGTTTCATGGAAGTCTCTTCTAAACATAAATACACTGCAGGCGGAAAGTGCCGTCCCGGATTAGCCTGTGCGGACTGCACAGGCTAATCCGGGACGACACTTTACGCACATGCATTAAGACGGGTTTTCTCACGACGCGCCACATATAAACTTTTTAAGCAGGGGAATGGGGCCTATATACCATTGTTGATAATATCCACATTTACTATGATAAAGTTTAATTCCTTAATATAAAGGCATTGTTTTAAATTACTTTCCTTTACATTTTTGGGTAAAATATATTTCCAAAATTTGAAATCCAATAATTAACATCAAAAATTCAGACTGTTACATAACATTTCTTATATCTGAAATATCCAACATCCAATTTTAGTGTTCAAGTGTCATAAACACATTTTTAATAGAAAAGCGCACGAAAGTTATGCTGACACAAACGACGCATGGAAAGCGTGTATTGATCATGTGCTTTACTAAATATAGACAAGTCTAATATTCATTTGCTATTTAAACAGTCTACACAGGCAGCAGAGGTTGAGGGACCGAAAGGGAACAGACTTGTTTTGGATGTTTGCCTACAGTTTATTGATTTTGTTTTTTTTTCCTTTAATTAGGCACACCAGCAGGGTCGTAAAGCTGACTCATTGATCAAAGCTGGGAAATTTGATGAAGCCATCGCGTGCCACAACAGAGCTGCTGGTGAATATATGTTAACATGATTAAAGGCCATATTCAAAAAACATCTTGATCTCAAATCAGTTGTAAAGTTTAACAGTATGTATCTGCAGTATACTATTGGATTAATCATTATTGAGTAGGGATGGCAATGAGTAGCCAATCAGTAATCGGTTAACCAGTTTTGGTAATCAAGCAGTTAACCTGTTAACCGGATAGCATTTATAAGACTTAAAAACATACACAATTATAAACAAATAAATCTGATGTGACTGTCTTTTTACTAGTCCTGGACACCTGATCTCTTATATATTGGATTACTGACGTCTATTGTTGTTTTAAAAAAAAAAAACAGAAGAAAAACATTGTTATGTGTTTTGTTTCGAATCTAATATACTATGTGTAACATATGCAAAATATACAACGTTACACAGCAAGATTATGGTTTCTAATTAAATTTTTATAAGAAAAAGTTGGGTAATTAGATTGGAGCATGTCGTTGGTCGGGCGGGGGGGCGTTGTCCAACTGGGGTTTCCGCTCAATAACTCGAGAATGAATTGAGATATTTTAATGAAACTGCATACAATGATACCTTATATCAAGACCTTGCTTGGGATTGCATATGGGTTGGGTATGGTCATGGTCATGGTCAAGGTCACTGCTACTATAAATAAAAAATAAAGGTTTCCGCTCAAGAACGAATTGAGCTATTGTAATGAACTAATACATGGATACCTTATATCAAGACCTTTGTTGGGATTGCATATGGGGTGGTTGGGGTCAAGGTTACTAAAAATAGAAAAACAGTTTCTGCTCAATAACTCAATAACAAAATGAGATATTGTAATGAAACTTCATATATAGATACCTGATATCAAGACCTTGGGATTGCATAATTATGGGGTAGGTGGGGTCATGGTCAAAGTCACCATTACTTAAAATAGAAATATGGTTTCTGCCCTATAACTCAAGAACTAATTGAGATATTGTAATGAAACTTCATATACAGATACCATATAACAAGTCCTCTCTCGTGATTGCATATGGGATGTTTGGTGTTAATGTAAAGGTCACTATTACTAAAAATAAAACAGGGGCGTAGCTTCCCTTAGGCACGTGCCTATACATTTTTTTCCAGAGATGAAACGATTCAATATGCCAAAAATGCAATAAAAACAAGTGGGGGGATGGGGGTGAGGGGATCTTTCTTGGCTGTGTTGATACTTCATTGTTTAACGAGTCAATTACGTCAATATGAAATAAATTTCATGAAACACACGCTTATTTTTCAATTATTTTGTAGAATCAGGGTTAAGCTGAAGTTAGTTGTTTGTAGCCACATACGAGTATAAACACTCCTGGTCCAAATTATTGCTTACAGCATCATTTCGTAGAATCCGCCTATTGTGCCTATACATTTTTCTAACCAAAGCTACGCCCACGTAAAAATATGGTTTCCGCTCAATAACTTGAGAATTACTTAAGATATTGCAATGAAACTTCACATATAGATACCTTAAATCAAGACTTAGCTTTGGAATTGCTTATGCGGTGAGTGGTGTCACAGTCAGGATCACTGTTACTGAATATAGAAATACAGTTTCTGCTCAATAACTCAAGAACAAATCGAGATATTGTAATGAAACTTCCTACATAAGTACCTTATAGCGAGACCCCATTTGGGATCGCATATGTGGTGGGGTGGGGGGGGGGAGTCAAGATCACTGTTACTAAAAATAGAAAAACTGTTTCTGCTCATTTCAGCTGTTGCATTAAATTTTCATCTATATTGTTTGGCTTCAACCTCGCTATGTACATAGTCCTATAAATACAATTATTTCATCCATATGAAACCAGGTCAAGATTCAGATCAGATCAGGTTGAAACTTAACCTGGTTCCGTGGTGTGGCCAAGTTTCTTGTTTTATTATAGTACTAACTTTCAGGCATTGCATACGAAAAGTTTTTTTTTTTTGAATTTCCACATTTCTCGTATGATTAGTAGTTTAATTGGTTTAAGTGAGACACAATACAGTGGAAACTGACAAACAAACCAAACAGTAGGTGCTAATTGTAATGAAAGAGCCTCCAAGAGATGTTTGCTCTCTACAGGCTTTCATAAACCCTGCTGATCAATTAACAGATGCTATCACTAATTAGTCCATACCGATTACTCAGACATCATGTGTCTGTGGGAAGGTAATTGATCCTAATTAAGCTATAAGATAAGCTGATTTGCCAATAGACCAAAATACAGTATGTAAACCCCGGACATTTTTAGCTCGACTTTTCGAAGGAAAGGCAAGCTATTCCTCTTGCCCCGGCGTTGGCATCCGGTCTAAGTTAAAGTTTTACTGTAAGATAGTTTCTCAGGAATTTCTTGAGGGATTTTATTTAAACTTGGAAACATTTATTCCCCATATTAAAATGAACCTATAGTCCAAGTTTGGTAATTCTAGTTTGAAATTTGTCAAAATTATGGGCCTTTTTACTCTTAGAAATTTTACATATAAGCTATTTGGATAAGTTTTTCAGTAAGCTAGTTTCTTAGGAATGGCTTGAGGGATTTCATTCAAACTTGAAACATTTATTCCCCATATTAAAATGTAGGCCAAGTTTGGTAATTACGGTTGAAATTTGTCAAAATTATGGGCCTTTTTACACATAGAAATTTTACATATAAGCTATTTCAGGATAGGTTTAAGTTTTTCGGTAAGCTACTGGTAAGCAAGTATTTGTCGACGAAATATGCATTGATTTTCAGGCAGTTTTAATGAATGAATGAATTTAACAATGAAAATGTGCATGTAAACTCGTGGGTTCATGACCCATTTGCGTATGTAAACAAAATATATGTCTTTTGTGCGCATGCGCAACAAAAGAGGCCCTGAATGGGGTACATAAAACAAGCTATTTTTCACGTTGACAGTAGTATTTTCCAGACGTTTTTTTAAAACAGTGGAAGTTAACAAAGAAATTATTTATTACTTTATTTAATGTATATTACAATAAAAATTAATTATCAGATGATAATTTCTATCGTAATGATACTATGGGTAGCGCGTTGAAACAAATAATAAAGCATAACGTTTTAAAAAGTTTGTTAGACAATACGTATCTATGTCGCTACTACGCATGTTGTTCAACATCGTAGCAGGTTAAGTAAGGTTCTACCAGACTTCGTCTGCTATAATTAGCAGATAGCCTAAACTATCACAAACACTGACTGTGCCCGAAATTGGGATTTTATCGCGCATGCGCACGTCATTTTCCTTCCCCAGACGACATTTGCATGCGTTAAAGGCTATCAAAATTTATTTTGTTTTAGAAAAAAAAAACCAGTAAATCAGACAAGCACAAGAAAAGTCGAGCGCGCTGTCCTCTGACAGCTCTTGTTTACTTTTATTTTGTTTGACAGAGATAAACCTTTTGAACACGAATAACCAAATACACTGCAGATCCGTTATATCGCGATTCGCTGGGTCCATGGATCGCAATCGCGATATAGCCAGATTGCGATATAACTTGTCAGGTCATTCACGTACATATAGATATACATGTCAGGTCATTCATGTACATATAGATATACATGTATACACTAGCCTATTTTTATGATCTCAAAACATAAAAGTAATTAATTCACCTTTTCATTGTTGTTAACATCCACAGCGTGTTATATCCATGTGTAAAATATTCCATTTGCATATAAAAATATAATATTATTCATTGTAATTAATTTCAAATTGTGTATAATACATTTCAAATATGAAAAGCCTATCCAAATTTTACTGTTCACATGACGTAAACACGAATTCTATTTACTATTAAACTTCATGTGTATTTCGTGTTAATCCTTTGTTCTGCTAGAAAAGCGCGCGACAATTATGTAGAATTTTATAACTGGTTAACCGCCTTTATAAGCGAATAACCGGTTAACGGTTGCCATCTCTACTTTTGAATATTAAAATCAATGGCAAGAAGATGTGGTTTCTTTTTTGCAAACAGTGTACAAGATAATGATCATGCTGTTCTTTTTATCTTTTTGATTTTATTTCTCATAAACTCTGAAGTATAGTTTATATATAAATAACAAATTGAAAAACATATACATACATTGTTTCAATTGGGAAATGTTTGATTTCGATATATTTTCAAAAGGAGAATGTTTGATATTTGATGTGTCCAGTATGGATATTTGATGTTTTCAGTTGGGGAATGTTTGATATTTGATGTGTTCAGTATGGATATTTGATGTTTTCAATAGGGGAATGTTTGATATTTGATGTGTTCAGTATGGATATTTGATGTTTTCAATAGGGGAATGTTTGATATTTGATGTGTTCAGTATGGATATTTGATGTTTTTAATAGGGGAATGTTTGATATTCATTTTTCTATAGGGGAATATTTGCTGTTTAATATTTTCAATTGGGGAATGTTTGATATTTGATGTGTTCAATATGGATATTTGATGTTTTCAATAGGGGAATGTTTCATATTCATTTTTTTCTATAGGGGAATATTTCTTATTTAATGATTTCAGTTGGGGAATGTTTGATATTTAATGTGTTCAATAGGAGAATGATGCCTGGTGGTTGATGTTTTGAATATTGGAATGTTTGATATTTGATGTTTTGAATAGGGGAATGTTTGAAGTTTTATATTTGATGTTTTGAATAGGGTAGTGTTTAAAAGATTAATTATATTTGATGTGTTCAATAGGGATATTTTGATCTTTTCAATCAGGAGATGCTGGATCTTTGATGTTTTTATAGGGGAATGTTTGATATCTGATGTTTTCAGTAGGTAGGGGAATGTTTGATATCTAATGTTTTCAATAGGGGTATGTTTAATATCTGATGTTTTCAATAGGAGATTATTTGATATATGATGATTTCATTAGGTGAAGATATCTGATGTTTTGATTGGGCAGTGATTGATATGTGATGGGAAAATTGACATGTTTTTGCCCCACAGAGTTTTTACTGGAGGCCATGCAGGCGACTCGATACACGCAGGCGCTTGACTGTCTAAGGCTGCAGCATGCTCACCACCTCAAGCAGACGGACAAACTGTATGACAGACACCGCAGGGCTCAATTGCTGCAGATCAAGGCAAACAGGCGACAGTACTGTGATAAAAGTACACAGACATCATTACAGGTGATGTGCTTTAACTTTCCATTCATTCACATGTCAGTGACCAAAACATTAATTTTGTTCAGGAAACTCTCTTGAAGAAAGGTTAGGTTTATTTGTATATTTGTTTAATGCCCCGTCATTCAAGAATAGTGAAGGGGCATTAAATGTTACCCCTGAACGTGATTCCGTCTGTCTGTCCAAAAATTCCATGTCCGGTCAATAACTCTGTTATTTCTGTATGGATTGTGAGATGATGTGTCGAGTGCACGATCCAGGTCCATACCTCCAAGGTCACACTTGGAGGTCAAAGGTAAAAAATGGGGTCATTGTTTTCGTGTCTAGCCAATAGCTCTGTCATTTCTGGATGGATTTTGTAGAAATGTTCACCATCATAAGATAATGTGTCACGCGCAAGACCCAGGTCCCTTCTTACAAGGTCAAGGCCACACTTAGAGTTCAAAGGTCAAAAATTGGGTCTGTTTTTCGTGTCGTGAGGCGATATGTTGCAAGCAAGAACTAGGTCTGTACCTCCAAGCAGAGCTCCAGCCAGAATTTCAAAAGGGCAGGTGCTTAATCCTCTAAAGGGCACTTTTCCGCGTGCTCTTATTTTTGGCTAGGGGATATACTAATATATGTGGTGCGTCGTGAGAAAACCGGTCTTAATGCATGTGCGAAAAGTGTCGTCCCGGATTAGCCTGTTCAGTCCGCACAGGCTTATCCAGGACAGCACTTTCCGCCTACAGTGAATTTATGTTTAGAAGAGACTTCCTTGAAACAGAAAATACCACAAAAGCGGTAAGTGCCATCCCAGGTTAGCCTGTGCAGACTGCACAGGCTAATCCGGGACGACACTTTACGCACATGCATTAAGTCCGGTTTTCCAACGACGAGCCTCATATATGCTTTAAAAATGCCCGAACATAAGTTACATAATTTCTTCTGTTATAATAATGTTTTTGTTCATACTTTATATTTGCTTTAAAAAATTTAACTACATTCTATGTACTAAGCAGTTACATTATTGTACTATTATATTATTATAAAACTTAACAAGTTTCATTCTATATATAAAGCATAATAAATTGTTTAATAGAATATTCTTCTAAATAAAACATACAATCATATGTTCAAGCAATATTATTTTCAGTTTTTTTTGTATAAGAAAATTAAAATGTTTTTATTTAAAATATTTGTAATAATAACCCCAATCATATGTTCAAGCAATATTATTTTCAGTTTTTTTTGTGTAAGAAAATTAAAATGTTTTTATTTAAAATATTTGTAATAATAACCCCCAAATATTATCAATAGCATTTAAATCTAACAGTTTTAACTATAGCTAGTATAAATATAATCAAATTCATTAGGTTGTCTTTGCTGTATATAAACATACGTCCGAAATGAAATGTCCGAAAACACGTACATTTAATTAAATAAACTGTTCTGTACGTTGGTATTTCAATATACAACTTTAAAATGTGACTGGAAACTTATTAAATACTTGGAAATAAAATGGAAAACAGTCATTTCATTACAAAATACAGCGTTTGACTGTTCATGTTTGTAATCAAATGATATTTCGATAGCGATATACAGTGGAAGAGATAGCTACAATCAAGAAAATGAAGTTACAATTGATCAAATTACGAGAAAAACGTTTATTCTGTATTTGGAATTTTGATATGTATTCCTATAGGTATCGTGTCAGGATGGCCCAAATTCATGATGGTCCTAGTCGTTGACGGCCCATGTCGTTGACGGCCCAGACCATGACGGCCCAAATTATCTATGATCAGTGTTTGTTCTGTGTTTCGTTACTAATTGTCGTTAATATTTCAATAAAGCACAACATAATATATTATATCTATTTTTTTCATAATTCAGGCCATACATATAAAGAAATCAACAGTCATAAAGCATAATTAACCAGTATATTCACGCATAAACAAAGCATGACATTTATGAAAAGAAAGACAACAACATCAATATCGCACATGAACTACAATCACAGATCTCGTGAAACTAGGCTCGAACGCCGTATTATTCCGAGCAAGCTCGAAGAAAGCCAGCCGTTGTCATGTCCTTCTCCATATCCCTGGTCCAACTAGGCTCGGACGCCGTATTATTCAGAGCAAGCTCGAAGAAAGCCAGCCGTTGTCACTTCCTTCTCCATATCCCTGGTCCAACTAGGCTCGGACGCCGTATTATTAGAGCAAGCTCGAAGAAAGCCAGCCGTTGTCACTTCCTTCTCCATATCCCTGGTCCAACTAGGCTCGGACGCCGTATTATTCAGAGCAAGCTCGAAGAAAGCCAGCCGTTGTCACTTCCTTCTCCATATCCCTGGTCCAACTAGGCTCGGACGCCGTATTATTCAGAGCAAGCTCGAAGAAAGCCAGCCGTTGTCACTTCCTTCTCCATATCCCTGGTCCAACTAGGCTCGGACACTGTATTATTCCGAGCAAGCTCGAAGAAAGCCAGCCGTTGTCACTTCCTTCTCCATATCCCTGGTCCAACTAGGCTCGGACACCGTATTATTCCGAGCAAGCTCGAAGAAAGCCAGCCGTTGTCACTTCCTTCTCCATATCCCAGGTCCAACTAGGCTCGGACACCGTATTATTCTGAGCAAGCTCGAAGAAAGCCAGCCGTTGTCACTTCCTTCTCCACATCCCTGGTCCAACTAGGCTCGGACACTGTATTATTCCGAGCAAGCTCGAAGAAATGTAAAAAATATAAAATGTGTCGTCAGCAAACATTAAAAAGTTTTAGTGTTCGTGTGCCGTAAATTGGAAAGTACAAAACTATGATGCGATTTGTTGTGTTTCTTATTGAAATGCTTGTGGTTGTTTATGTATGGATAATTTATTTGGGAATTAAAAATATTATAATACGGTAAGTGTTTAAGTTATTTTTATTATCGTACGGGCAATATATGGGTTTGATGCTCTTAATTCGTAAATGATGTCTTAACAACTCACGGTCGATTTTAGTAATACTTTCTAATTACACCAAACATACGTGACATGTATTTCCGTGATAAAAACGTGTTTTCCTATAAATTCGCGCCAAATTATGCCCGGTTACGGAAAGCTCATAAGAAACGTACGTGTATTCGCTAGGTACAGAAACTACATATACATTGATTTATGTTGTGTACGGATACGACCAGTGACGAAATGTTGAATCAATAGCCATTTTAATTGGTTGCCGAAAGCGTCATTATCAGATGGGCAAAATCAGCGAGTGCTTCTCTGATCAAAGACGAGATAAGTGACGTAATATACATGGGTTTTGTCGGTCGGTGTTACTCAAGAGATTAAGTGGACGCAACATATATCCGTTTGGGTCCATTGCGTAGTACATGTATATAGACATGGCGTCTCAATAAACTAGTACATGGTTGAATATACGGCATGATTAAATAGGGCAGTACCGGAAAAGGCGGCAGGGCGGGGGTAGGGGGTGGCAGGGCGCTGCGCCCTGCCATTTAGGCCTAGCTGGAGCACTGCCTCCAAGGTTAAGGTCACACTTATAGGTCAGAGGTCAAAAATGGGGTCTGTTTTTCATGTCTGGTCAATAACTCTTTCATTTTTGGATGGATTTTGAAATCACTCCACAGAAATGTTCACCAGCAGGAGACAAAATGTTCACCATCAGGAGACAATGTGTTGCGCGCAAGAGCTAGGTCTGTACCTCCAAGTCAAGGTCACACTTACAGGTCAAAGGGCAAAAATGGGGTCTTTTGCGTGTCCGGTCAATAACTCTGTCATTTCTTTATGGATTTTGAAATTACATGTAGAAATGTTCACAGTCATGAGACAATGTGTCGCGCACAAAAACCTGATCCTTAGGTCAAGGACACACTCTACGAATAGTTTCCATTGTTCTGCCCGCAAATTTATTTCAGCTTTACTAAATACACTCACTTGTAGTGAACATTATTTTAAATGCTAATACATTTCTGTTACCAGTCCCAATCAGCGTGGGCATTTGTATGCTATGCACACATTTCTCGTTTATAAAACAACAATAAAATCATTTTAGGAAAAGTCCTATTAAAATTCTAACATTATTATTATTGTTATCAAAATAAAAAATCAACACAATGCCATAATTATATGATTCTTTTCTATGCCACTGCCTGTAAAGAAAACACATTTGTTTAGTCAGTACAGTTTGTTTTTCTTGCTATCATTTAACATTGATATGTTCTTTTTTAGGGACCAGTGGTTCAGTCGCCCCCAGAACATTCCACTCCCAGTAGCAGTGCACCAGGACAAGAGATGACCATCCCCGCGTGGGAACAATCCCAGACACTTGAGGACAGTATATACCACACGCTAACAGAAAACGATTCCTTGATAGGCATGCTACTGCGGCGAAAACAGAAAATCAGCTCTGATTCGACGCAGCCAATGCACTCCGGAGTGCCGGTTGAGCGTGTGATATTCTCCAGAGGAATGAACGACAGAAGAAAGGAGGAGGATGACCTGAGATTCCATAATGAAGATCTGAGAAAACATGTCAAAACTTTGATGAAAGAAGTCGACGAGTTGCAACGAGAAAATAAGAAACTGAAAGAGAAGTTTGCCACAAGGGAGACAATTTTTTCTGATGTTGGTCAATGTGAGTTGGAGGCTATACCTGATTTGCCTCCCTTGGAAATGCCAACATTCGATTTTAATTTGACAGAAGACATGGACAAGAGCGATGAATGCGACTCATTTGATATCAGTTCAGAAAAATCAACAAAATAAGGATGGTTGATGTTTTATGCTTGCCATTTTGTTAGGGACATTTTACTGTGCACTATTTCCAAACATGCTTATTTTATTTCAAAAGCACAAGATGTCCTCATTTCTTCATTGTGTTTTAGGCGTGTCGTGGTTAAACCGGACCTAATGCATTTTCTGTTTCACTTAATTCTCTTCTAAACATGAATCCACTGTATGTGGAAAGTGCCGTCCCAGATCCGGGACGACACTTTACGCACTTGCATTAAGCCCGGTTTTCCCACGACACGCCTTGTTTGTGGTTTTTGACATGTGTTAATTGATGTGGTTTTGTAATTTGGGATTATTTTAAGATGCCACTAAACATTCTAAAGTCGAAAGTACAACAGTGCCATGTTGCATACAATTTTAGGTAATGAATTTAAAGTTTGAAAACTGGTGCAGGCAGGTGGGTATATTTAGAGAGGTTGGCATGCCGTTCAGTTTTGTGATTGCAACGGCAGACTACTCCATATAAAGCAGTGTTGTTTATGCCCAATTTAGGGCCGAAATTTGGCCCCATTCCCGTGCTTAAAAGGTATATATTTTTCCCCGATATTTACCTTAAAATTCCCATCAGAATGTAAGCTTTATTTTGAAAAACAAAAGAACAAAATCGGACAAAAATTGACTAAGATAGAGGAATTTTTGTAAAATACCCCTGCAATTTTTCATCCAACTAAGTTTAAGCAAAATCTAAGTTATCATTGGTAGCAAAACAATTGATTAATTTATGTTTTTAAACAAAGTAGAATATAAACATGTAAATTTAGTAATAATGCTTTTTTGAAAAAATCCCCTTTTGCCGTAAAATTCCTCATCGGAAGCCACCTTTCCCCCAAAGGTGAAAAAAAAACACTGCAAAGATTATAGAACTTACAATGTTTTTGGTTGGGGTTTAAGTATTGGTGAGTGGTCATATGTTAATATCTTGTATTCATTGGTTGTCATATGTCATCACATACAGTCTCCATTTTACTTCTTACAACATTTCATCTGTAAACGTCTTACTCTTATATTCTGCTTTTTATTTGACATACCAAATTATTGTAGTGTTATTATTTATTATTATTTTTATTATTATATACCACATTTATTTAGCACTCTTTTCGTAACAAGATATACGCTAAAAAGTGCTTAACAACATGCATTACACAATTATAACATCATACAATTATTTAAAAGTTTATTAACAAAATGGGTATAAAATAAAATATAAAATTAGACATACTAAAAGTAGAGTGTATGCATATTGATTTAAACCTTTTAAAAGTTAAATAAACAAGTTCTAAGATGAATATTATAAAACCTTACAACTAAAAACATCGTAATGGAGTTTCTATATAGTATCTCTTAAAATTGGTTCCAACACATATACACGTGCACAGAGTATATGCACAATAAGTAAAACCTTTTGTATTTAAGTAATTACGTTGTAAGGGGAACATAAAAAACAACAACTAAAAACACTGTATTGGAGTTTACTTGAAAGTGTTTCTAAAACAAAATGTTCAAACACACTTAGAATTTCACAGAACTTGCAGTCCATGCTATTATCCTTCATTATACTTTACAAATAAATTCGTCTTGATTGACTTTTTGAATGTTGTAAGAGTTTCAGAATTTCGCACACTTTCGGGGAGAGCATTCCATAACTTTGGTGCGACACTCATAACATCTAAACAACTTCTAGGCTGAACAAGTCTAAGCGATTTCTCAGATTTCAATGTCCTTGATGGAAGGTAGACTTTAAGGATATCCTTGATGTAGACAGGAACTCGATTGTTCAGAGCCTTGTATGTGTTCGTAAGGATCTTGAATTCTATCCTGTATCGCGCGGGTTTCCAGTGTAGCTCTTTAAGCACTGGTGTGATATGTTCATAGCGCAGAGTTCGAGTTATAATTCGCGCTGCCGTATTCTGTACGTTTTGCAATTTTGCTAACATGGTATTTGGAACACCATATAAAAGCGAATTACAGTAATCCATGCGCGACGTGACAAGACAGTTTACCAGAGACTTTGTGGCATCTGTTGTCAAATACTGTCTCATATGGCCGATTTGACGTATTTGTGAGAAGCAGGATCTGGATACTGCGTTCACATGTTTTTCCATATCCAATTTTGAGTCCAGAAAGGGCACACACATTTCTCACACAATTTGATGGTTTGATTTCGGCGTTTCCTATCTTAACTGATATGTTTTCAATGTGTGTTTGGTTCAGTTGGGATGAGAAAAGAATAACTTCCGTTTTGTCTGCGTTTATTTTCAACATGTTCTTATTCATCCAGCAGACAATGTCAGCGAGGCAGTTCTCTCGTAATGCTTCCACCTGAGATTCAGGGTCTTTTGGTTTGAAAGACAGATATAATTGTCCATCGTCCGCGTAAAAATGGTTTGGTGTGCATGGTAAAAAAAATTCACTAACATGTATTGTTTTTTCGTTGTAAAACTTCGTTTACATGTTGTTTGCTGCCAATTTGTCGCCCAATTATATTCATCATTTAATTGGTATTTGTTTAACATACAAGTACAGGGTTAATAATGTGCAATCCTGTTTTGTTTCTTGCATTTGAGCAAATGTAAAAAAAAAATTATATCTAATTGCATAGATATATTGTGTATATGAATATGTATTGGTTGTTTAATATTTATTGTTCAGAATCATCATGTATATGACAAAGTTGTATTGACAAAATTTTAAGCCTTTCACAATCATAAAGACATAAGAAGTGTGTCATGGGAAACCCGGGCTTAATGTATGTGCGTAAAGTGTCGTCCCGGGTCAGCCTGTGCAGTCTGCACAGACTCATCCAGGACGACACTTCCCGCTGCTATGGTATTTTCTGTTTTGATGTAGTCTCTTCTAAACATAAATCCACTGTAGGCAGAAAGTGTCGTCCCGGATTAGCCTGTGCGGACGGCGCAGTCTAGTCCGGGACGATACTTTACGTGCATGCATTAAGCCTAGGTTTCCCACGACATGCCTCATGCCATGGAATAAGGTTTTGAATATTCGGAAAGTTTGAGAGAGTTGTTAATTGTGAGTGTTTGTAGTTTATTTTAGCTAATGAATAGACAAATTAAATAACATTGCAATATTGTATAATCTTACTAATTTTCATACATATTTAAGAAATTGACGGGTTCACGTTGGTTATTGGGGTAATAACCAACGGTTTGGAGTTCTAATGCATAGGAATTAAACCTCTAGGGCGATAGTCTGAGTGGTTTGATAACAAGCATTGGAACGACAAACCATTGCTTATTACAGCAATAACCAACATTAAGTTGTCAATCATTTTGATTCTAAGAAGATCTTATATATAATGCTTCTGTATTTTTAAAGGTTAAGAATGAGAACTATATTTATCTATACTCCGCTCATTTGCCGCGAAATACATTCACGCATGCGTTTCAGTGACGTCAATAAATCATAACAATGCAATATGGTCAGCTTCATTGCGCGAAGGACGTCACTTTCATTGATAAAACTCGAAGAATCAATGTGACGTTATACTTGCATACAGTGAACACGTGGTTTAATTGCGCTACATAATGCAGTCATGAGTTGTGTGTCACAATTTTGTTAACACGCGTTAAAGCACGTGCATTTTATGAAACAATTTTTTCGAATTTCCAGAACTATTTTAAAAACATTAGGCTCCGCCCATGGTTTGCTACAAAATTACCCATGGTTGATTTCCTTCTTTATCTACGGTAAACTAACCGCGTGCTGTGTTAAAATGATTAATAATCCATGTTGTATGTTCTAACTCTGTTGAGTGTTGATATAATGAAATAAAGTATGTGTTTATAATGCAATTGGTTGTAGTCTGCTGAAAAGGCGTATTTCCTCACTAATAAACGCCGGATAACAAATGTTTCACAATCATGGACAATTGTGTTCGGGTGCAAACTGGCTTGTGCCGTTTTGTTTTTATGTACATGAACTTTTTCACAGAGATCTACAATTCCACACAATTCGACACAACAAAATGTTGTTTAAATATATTATTAGATGCTTTTGCCCGTAAACTAGGTAGCACCTATATTCATATTAGTATTCATTTTTAATTCTCGGAGTATTCACTGTGACTACTTGTTCGGTTTGGGTTGATAATAAATAAGTGCATTGTAACCTTATAACGCGGAAGTGGAAAGTTCATCTACAACAACGACTTCCCATTTCAACTCGCTTCAAAATCATAGTGAGACAAGTATTTCATTGCTTTAATACGCGTTTAGCAGGTATATGCACTATTCATTTCTTTTTATATCTTCGTATATTTTTGTTTAATTAACAATTAGCAATTAAAAATTAGCAGCCATTAACAGGTAAAAAATAAACATCTTTTGGATGTGCAATATTCGGATCTGTTCACAGTTTATGTTGTGGAAACAAATATTATAAAAGTATATATTGGTACAATGGCCGACTGATCAACTTTTTCTAGATCACTTGCCTGTCTTTACTTTCGAAGATCGTAAATCCGGACAGCACCTAAATCCGAATCCGGGACCATTAGCCCCGAATCACGTTTCGCCCTGGGACCATTCGTGTCGAAATAGGTTTCGCCCTGAGACGTTTCGCCCCGAATATTTCAGCGATTGGGTATCACAATTTGCAATAACGTGAATCAATAAGTTGAACTGAATTAAACTAAACGTGGAATAATGACATGCCAATTACACTTATTTTAATGACCAGTATCCAGTAAAAACTCTTTGATATATCCTCCAGTGACCTAATTCCGGTGACATAAGGGATTAATGAGCAAAATCTCTTTTGCAGTGTTAGTAATGCAATCACAAATGAATTACCTTTAAAGAATTATTTTATTTCAGTATATTGCATCTAAAAATTGTTTAATTGCACAAATTAATCCAATGCAATAAGAATAAAATTCACAGTCACTGTAATATTGTTTGGCATAAACAATGCTGACCTCATTCCGGTGTTGTAACTTTACACACAACAAAGGGACTGTACTCTGTACAAACCAACATATTGCCGGGAAAGAAGCTGTCAATCAAAGTTTTGTGTTTACCCTAGTTCAGTCATCTGCTTGGAAATAACAGTGTTTAATGATTACTGGTGTTAAGCAATGGCAATGGAATTACATGTTAGTAAAATGTAGTAGGTTTTATCAGGTTAGACATTTAAATTGATTTACACGTTTTCTCAAATATTTCGTATCTTTTATTATTTTTTTAATTGAAAATCATTTTAGTGTACAATATTGGATTAGCGCATGCGTGTGATGTCATCCAAATATCAAATCACCGGAATGAGGTCTTCCACGGAATGAGGTCACTTTACGATACTCAGTACTGATTAAAAAATGAAGATGAAAAGCAGACATTTATTCTTTTATCTTTATCAGCACATTTAACAAATTGAACAAAACTAAATATGATAATACATCCATATATATTAAGGTATTCGAACCATCATTAGCTCCTTAATTTCCGTGTAATTTTGACTAAAGCCATAGCCGTCCGTACATTACCGTTCGCATTCGGAATACATACAAAACTTCTTTAAAAATTATATATTTCTTTAGCTACACCATAGTATTTGTTTCAGATATTAATATCATCGTTTTTAAAAGCAAATTAGATATAAAATAAATATTAAAATGTAACGAGTATAATTAAAACGAAGTAGAATCGGAGTTTGTTCCCATTGGAAATCATGATCATTTGAACGCTTATTGAATTTTATGTGCATATGACAGCGTTTATTTACCTTGATATAAATCATTCTGACGGACGAAAACGTAGTAAAAGAGGTAGATTTGCAAGAGAAAAAGACACAGTAACAATGTAAATTGTGTCGGCTATGATCAGCTGCCATGATCTGTGACAGTGTGGTTGGAAATTACAGAGAAGCATATTAGTTTGACTGTTTATGTCTAAGTGAAATATTGTAACATTGACTAATGTGATGTCAATAATGTTCTCTATTGGAAAACTGACAAAGAAACCAAATCAAACGTCAAGCCTAATACCAAGCTGTGTACTGTTAGTATCAGTTCATTATCTAATTGTAAAGTCATTTGTTTGTATGTTACTTAGATAATGACAACTGTGAATGGTAATGTAAATATATTAAATAAAAATGTTTGATTTTGATGAATACATGGAACATAAAGTTTGGAAATATATAAGATGAAGTAATAGCTTCCAAGCTTATTTAACAAAGTTCTGTGTTTTGACATAATGATATAATTGTTACAATTTCCATATTGAAAATGCCATCAATTTGTTGTTCTGTTAAGTGTTATAACATGACCTTAAAAGTCGGTTACTAAAACATGTCTAAAAATTCAACATTTGGCATTAATTTTGCTCAACTGACATCGGTGCCATATCAGTCAATTATTAAAGCAATGATTGTTGTGTAAATTAATATTAGAATATTAGAATCTCTGTAAAACTGTGTACTAAAAACTTATTTCCAGTGTTGCTGCTGTTCAGAAAAGCAAACACACATCCAGTATGATGGGCGACATGTTAGATGGCGACCAGGCTGTTAGTGTTTAACCAGAGGCATTGCTAGTAGCATCAACAGCTGGGCGCAACCAGCTGATGTTAAAAAATGAAAAGGCCAGAAACATTGAACTCTGGGTTTTCTTGGCTATAATGACGTGATAAAAATACTACGGCAGAGGACATCGCTGGCTCCGGTTTATGTACTATCGAAACATTCAACTGTGAAGGCAGTTTATTTAGTATTTAACATGTAAATATAATGGATTGGAAGCCCTATATTACAGTTGCAAAAAGGATGTTGGAAACTTTTATAACACAAATTTGCGGATTTTTTGGAAAAACCCAGTAAAGTTCATGATGGACATGGCCTGGAACGTTAAATTTTTTTAGATGAAAATGTGTTAATGCAGCACAAGTTGGTTCTGTCTATTATGTTTATATTTATTTCATTTATAAAATGTAGTAATTGTTAATTTAGTTAATACAACTCTTTTGTTCATATTCTAGATTATGTGTTTTAGACTTTTTGAATAAATGTTGTTGATAATAGAATATACAATGAGGAAACAAAGTTTAATTTTAATGTTTTATGTTCAAAACCTACGGAACTAATTTTATATATTGCTTGTATTGTGTATCTAAGAATTTTTTTTAAGTTTTATGGGAGTATCTATCATAGAATCTCAATAATTATTAAAAAATATTTTTAAAAGGTATTTCGGAAACAAATCCGGCTTAATTTTTTATGGGGGTAGTGTTAAAAACTGTTTTAATTTTTCAAATTTGCCTGGTAAAGTTTATTTGTTTTGCCTTCATTGAGTGGCTTATAGTCCACGAATAAAATATATTATGGCTTAGATTCAGAACATGCATAAAATAAGCAAGTTTATTAAAAAAAATTATGGCTTTCAGAAAATAGAACAGGAAAATTCTCATCGATCATAAATATAATTAGCAATATGAGTACATATAACTTCCATATAAATTCATTCAAGAATAATTATTGATAATTTTCATAATATGTGTTCAATATACCATTCATAACTGTGTATTTATATGAAGTTTATGAAATATTAAGAAAGTATTTCTCTTGTAAAGATGCCTACAGCTTTTCAGTTTTTGATGTGTTTAGCAAAAGAGGGGGTATGGTAATTAAATAACTATATCTGACAAACCAAATGGTAAAATCTCCTAAAATGTTGCAGAAGAGTCCAGATATGAAAGCCCTTCCAGAAAATAATATGATTTGTGGTGTTCTAGACATTGAGTATGATGGGTTGAATATCTTAATGTAACATTTGTTAAATATAAATAAAACCGAACAAAAAATCCGGCATCCTTATTAATTAATGTTCATTAGAATATTTCAAGTATAGGAATATATGAGAACACCTGCCTATTATGTTAAGTTAATTTTTTTCAAAATACGGTATAGAAAAAAAACGAGTGCTGTCTCAAAATATATATCTCCAAGTTATCTGCTCGGTTAGTTTAAACAGATCACGTTGCAAGAACACAAAGAGGGGCAACATTCACAGTTTGACAAGTGACGCATAACACACTACCACCCCTCAAATGGGTGTTGGGGTACATATGATGCACATAATGGCCCCATTGTTGTTTATTCCCTATAATTAGGGCGAAACGTCCCAGCGCGAAAACAATAATAGTTCTTCCTGAATACTTTGAACAAATGTGTACATCAATGTACAGCTCAATATAGCTGGGAGTTGTAATGTTGCAACTACTAAAAATAATTAAAGTGTAGTGAATATGGCCACTTCCAACAGCCTTGCTGTTGAGCTAACTTTTCAGTGATGCAGTTAAAGTGTACTAACTGTGTTGTGAAGTTAAGCAACGTCAGCCATGGTTTCTGTCTATATGGGTGACTGCTAGTTACATCAATGCATTTGTATAATCAAGACCGATAATTCTATGGTATCAGTTGATGCACGCGCCTGTCTCAGCAAAGTATTTCAAGTTTTAACAGAATCGATTATTATTAATTCATTTACTTACTTCTCTTTTTTCTTTCCTTCAAAAAGTTAACATTTGCATGTCGGGTATTGAAATCAAAACAGTATAAACAAATAAAGCTTTACAGAATTTTGTTTAGTAAACAGCAAAACAAGGTAAACCAAAAAAAAAGAATAATAAAAAATCTTAAGAGCAAGCTGTAGTTTAATGTTTTTTTTTTAATTATTTGTTTTTAATTAAACATTTTAAAGAAAAGTGTCAGGATTTAGGTACTCTCCCTCCATATTTTGATATGTGTTACAGGCTTTATTTAAACATTATTCAGTTACTATAGCAGTTTTCTCTAAGATTTTTAGCAAAGCTTAAGATTAAACCCAACTTAGTATGTTTAATTTATTATTTTCGTATGATGCTAATATCCAGAGAAACCGTCCAAAAACCAGAAAAGGTTTCCGGAGTTAGGTACTTCACCAGTATAGTGCTCAGGTAAAGCCCACCCTGGTAATATAATCCTGTGGCAGTGTTTGCTCTACATGTTCAGTTGGTTGCATAAATCTAATATGACAAAACTATCTAGCAACTGATTGTTAATTATTTTGATTCAAATGGTAAACCCAGGTAACATTTGTTTTTCATTTGACAGTCTGTCTGATGTATACAAACATCTTTCCTTTCGGGGTTGTATTTCAATCCAATATTTCTTCCTTCAGGTAGCTTGGATGGCATTTTTTGATCATTTGAAGCAGATAAGATCTCCGAAGGAAAGGTTGAGGGACGCTGTGACTGAAAATGATGTTGAAGAACTGCGGAAACTCCTGGTAGAGGGTATCGATCCCAACACGCTGTTGAATAAATATGGCGACAACACTGCAATTCATCTTGCGGCAGTGCTGGGCCATTTCCTCTGCATCAAGGAACTTATCACTGCCGGTGTTGATTGTGACATCCCGAATAGTAACGATGTTACACCATTGTTCAATGCTGCCCGTAGGGAGCATGTTCTTGCTATGACTATGCTTCTCAGACACAGCCGTTCTTGCCATGGCTTGTCAACACTGTGGTACGATGGACGCTGGACAGAGTTCCTGCACTCTTCAGCAAGTGATTCTGTGTTAACCACATTGATAATAGCATCTCCAGATATTAACCACATGCGAGAAAATTTAACAAGCAATATACTTGCTCGGTGTTTTCAGCGAAAGTTCTACAGATCTGTGTATGCGTTTTTTTTTACTGGGTACAAGTGTGATGATACTTTGAAGTACATAGACAAAGTAAAAAAAGCTATCAATGATCAGACTAACTCAGAAGGCTTGTCTGATGCTACGTCTGCTACTGATTCGTGTCTACACAAAACAGACGCGTTACTGAATATGATGTGCGCTCACACTCTTCAACATTTGTGTCGGTTAAAAGTGAGAAACTCGTTGCATAACAACTGCAATGTGTTTTATGGTTCAGAAAATCTTGTTTTGCCAACATCACTGAAGAAGTATTTGTTATACGAAGGAGAACTGTAGACGTATTATATCCTTCTTTCCTATAGATTCAGCCATTCCTATAGATTCGGCCACCCCCAGATAATGGAAATTAACTATCATTTCTTATAAAACTGATGATAGTTATCTGTATTGCTGCATTGAGACAATCCTATCACATACATATTGTGTTTGGTTTTAAAAATTGGGAATTTCATATTTTGTCAGAGAAAATTAAGATTTTAAAAAGAAATTCCCCAAAATTGCTTCACACTTTGTGCATTAGCGAAGAATTTTGTAAACATTCATTTTCAAACAGTATGCTAGAGTGTGTTAGTTTAATAAAGAATGCTTCTAATGAATTATATCAAAATTGTAACAAAATTTTAGTGTTTTCTTATGAAAATGAAGACTGAAACAAATGATAGGAAACATCTGACAAATTCATGGTTGATAGGGAGGGTGCCTTCCTAGAACTGGTTAGTAACTAACTGAATGGCTGATCTCTACAGTATCTGGCCTTTATTTAGCAGGAGAGACCTTAAATGTATAGATAACAGTCTCCCTGGTGTTGAAATTGTGCTCAGTGTATAAAAGCAGTTAAGCTCTTAAGTGGCCGAATATACAGGAACAGAGGCTACTTTTTATTCTTTGTATTGTATGATTTTAGGTAATTTTCATTCTAAACTAGAGCTCCGCGAGTCGGATGTGTGGCCTGACGCCGGATAGCTTACCTGAATCCAAATGAAGAAGCACTTAAGGTCAATGCTCAATATTTTTTTTACAGATTTATTGAAATCTTCAAAAGCACTGCACTCGGGCTAATTGCAAAGAAAAGACTAATTAAAAAAAAAAATGCGACACAAAAATAAGTATGAAAATTTACAAGGGGCAATAACTCTGAAAATATGAGGTGCAGAGTAACGGTTCTTGTGCACTGGACTTCTCCTCAATTAGATCTATCTACCTTATGCTCCAGACAAACATTAAGTATGACAATAAACAAAGGGCAATAACTCCAAAAGTATGTGATGCAGAGTAACGGTTCTTGTGCACTGCACTTCTCTATGAGATCTATCTACCTACAAAGTTTCAAGTTGATAGCTTTCATAGTCTTGGAATAATGCTCCGGACAAAAATTAAGTATGAAAATAAACAAAGGGCAATAACTCCAAAAGTATGAGGTGCAGAGTAACGGTTCTTGTGCACTGCACTTCCCCTCAATGAGATCTATCAACCTATGAAGTTTCAAGTTGGTAGCTTTCATAGTCTTAGAGTTATGCTCCGGGTTAAATTAAGTATGAAAATAAACAAAGGGCAATAACTCCAAAAGTATGTGATGCAGAGTAACGGTTCTTGTGCACTGCACTTCTCCTCAATGAGATCTATCTACCTATGAAGTTTAAGCTTTCATATACTAAGAGTTATGCCCCGGACAAAAATTAAGTACGATAATAAACAAAGGGCAATAACTCCAAAATTATGAGGCGCAGAGTAACGGTTCTTGTGCACTGCACTTCCCCTCAATGAGATCTATCTACCTATGATGTTCATGTTGATAGCTTTAATAGTCTAAGAGTTGTGCTCCGGACAAGCGAAAGGGGACACCGCCGACGCCGACAAAAATAACACCTTTATGTCGCCTAGACAGGCGACACAAACATTATGCTCTCCTGTTAAAAAGTGTTAGTTTTAATTGTTTCCAATGTATTTATACTTTATTACCATATTAATTCAGCACCCTTATGTTACATCAATTTTGAATTTACATTCCGCCGAGATCCTGTTTCATTTCTGTGTGGTTAATATCCCCACATATTGCTTTTAAGCAGATATTGAGGCTCGTAACTTGTAGCTGTGCAGTCTTCACAATATTGGTTTGGAAGGACTTGCCCATTCGAGCGTAAGTCATACATCTTCCCGAAATTGATAGCCACCTGAACTTATCTGAAAATCGGAAATAAAACCTAGAGCTTACGTTAACAGTTCAGATGATGATGTTCACGTAGTCGATCATATGGAAACAAAATCAGGGCACAATGATTTATTGAAAGAAAACATTCTTGACATTTGTTTGTGTTAATGAATCTTTTAATTAAAACATTTTGCATCCTTTATGTATTTGCCCCTTTTGGGTAGACAGGTCAAAATTTCAAATTGCCTGAAAATTGTGCATGCTTTATGTATTTGCCCCCTTTAGGTAGACCGGTCAAAACGTGCCTGAATAGATT
Source organism: Congeria kusceri (assembly GCA_027627225.1). Taxonomy (NCBI): domain Eukaryota; kingdom Metazoa; phylum Mollusca; class Bivalvia; order Myida; family Dreissenidae; genus Congeria; species Congeria kusceri. The sequence continues at coordinate 63,202,317 of CM051034.1, forward strand.
TTTACTTCCAGGCTGCAGGCAAATTGGTTATTTCGAAGACTGTGATGCTTTGACACAGAAAAATGTTTTGATTGACAAAATGACCTGCCATAAGAGGCTTGAAATGCATCAACCAGTACAGTGCGCTGGACAAATATTTGGACCTTTGATTTTTTTTACCGTTAGGCTACAGACAAGGGCTTGTATACACACCAACCCATTGTTAGGACTTAAAAATAAAGAATTGACTTAGACTCTAGAAATATCATCGAGTGTCAATATTCTGATGACATGAGCAACTGATCAGTTCAAAGATATTCAGCGAACTTAAAAAATCAAAATATCTACTAATATTGAACCAATAATCATTTATCTATCAACTACAACATATTATTTGCACTTTTGTCACATAAACATGACCAACAAATAGAAAAAGCATTTGCCAGTACCATAAATCCGCCATCTTGAATTTGTTCCAAATTCCGATGACACAATATCACATGAAATATACTTGTTTTGCTTTGTTTTTTAACATTACTTCACCTTTATGTTATCCATTCATCAATTGTCAACATTGTAGACAAAATTAACTAGAGGTTGTGAAAAATAACAGAAAATGTGTCAGTTTTATATATTTCATGAAAAATTACTCTAAATAAATATTTTTTTATTTGCTTTCTGTCTTGCATGTTTTGAAGTCAATTCCAAAGAAATAAATAAATAATCCTACTCTAAAGTGCACTGATAATTTAAAACAATGGATCATCGGAATATGGACCCACTAGGAATTAGGGCCTTTTACGATAAATACCTGTTTGTTTTTAAATATGCATGGTATTAATGTTGCTCGTGTTATTAACAAATCATTCTAAATAACGATACAATTAGAGATGGCGAATGCCAAACAATTCGGTATTCAAATAAACAGCGTTCCTAGAATAGAACAGTTTCAAGAATATTCTTTATTTTAAAGGTCTAATAAGGTTGGTGAATACAGGTCCATGACTAGTATTCTAACCCAGTCTAAGACTTGAGACTTAAAAATACATGGATATTTAAAGGGACTTTTTCACAGGTTTTCACATTTTTTGAAGTATGCACTTAAATGTCTTAACTTGACAGATTTAAGCTTCGGAACTAAAAAGCTCGACTATAGTTTAAGAACAAGAAAGGTATTTTTTTAGAAAAATAAAAAAAAAGGTAATACCGGGGTTTGAAACCAGGACCTACGGATGAAAAGGCCATCGCCTTAACCACTCAGCCATTCCGACTTCTATATTTTGCCCCGCATTATTTAGTTTATATGTTCCATGTGTTGCATGTCAACAATTTCAACGAAAACAACCAAATTATTCCATCGTTTAGCATTACAAACGCTTGTAACTTAATCAATTTCAGCTGATGATTACTCATAAACGAAATGGTTTTTATAGTATATTTCTAGGTCTGTAGTGTTATTTTGTAGGGCGGGTAGACCTAGGGGAATTTGGCAAATGTTTTTTGGGGGGTCTAATTCCCCACTCTAGAGCCAAGCATATTAGTCTAAATCCCCTTAGTGGGAGATGCTATATATCTATCAAATGGCCCGGGGCATATATTACCGGGATCTAAATTCTGACCAGTCTATTTCCCCAGGACCCAGAATCATGCAGCATGTCAAATTCCTGCCTGTCGGGAATCGCTTGCAGTCTAAAGTCCCCTATATACCCGCCCCTCCCCAGGGGAAAACATTTGATAGGTGCACAAGAATGGGTGGGTGAATACAGGCCCAGACCCCCCACCACTACGAATAGTCTTAAGAGCAATCTAAGTCTTAACTTTAAACATTCAACCAATGCAAATTGTTTATTTGGGTTTTAAGGCAACTCAACACATGATGGTCATATCGTGCCGTTTACGTATGTTTATTTCTATATAGATTAGGAAATGTGAACTATATTTTGTTAGATGTGTTTATCTCTTTAAAGTACTGGATTAATGTACAAGATGGCACTGTTTGGAAAAGTTCTTTTAGTGAACTATATTTTGTTATATGTGTTTATCTCTTTAAAGTACTGGATTAATGTATAAGACTGTTTGGAAGTTCTTTTAATGAATTTACTTGCAAATACCTATCGCGAATGTCAACGAGGTTTGTGCAATTAATAAGCAACAGTTTGACAGTAAAATGTTTGTCGCAAGGTATACACTGAGGTGCTTCTTCTTTGTTTACCAATGGAATTCAAAGCTTAAATGTAACACGAGTTCTCATCAAAGCTTAAATGTAACAAGAGTTCTCATCAAAGCTTAAATGTAACAAGAGTTCTCATCAAAGCTTAAATGTAACAAGAGTTCTCATCAAAGCTTAAATGTAACAAGAGTTCTCATTGGTCGATACCTTTAAGACTAAGCTTAGTGTAGAATTTTCGTAGTCATGGAGCCCACGTCCTTGCGCTCAACACACCATCATATTATGATCATCACACCTAACAAGTTATTTTTATGTCCTTCCATGTTGGACAAAATTGTGTTTTTGCCAAGTTTGGACACAACATTTTATTTTACATTTGTGTTACCATGAAAATGGACCACAGGCCTGGTTTTTGCATGGAAACGTGGTGGTGACAGGTGTGTGCCAAGTCATCTCCCTGTGTGGTTATAGAATTATGGCACTAGACACAACTATTTATTCTGGTATTGACTTTTTACCTCTAAACGTGTCTAGACATTTTACTACAATGAATTGATACAGAGGTGTTGAAGTCAAAAGATGGCTTACACAATCGTGCCAATAATTCACTGGTTTCCAAGAGAAACTAAATAAAATAACAAAACAACTACTGAACTTTTGTAATTTTATTCAAAGATTCAATGACAATAAAATTTCTCATGAAAACACAACCACAACAGAACCAGAGATAAGAACAACATACAGAATGGTGCCTACAAACTTAACCACCATTTTATTCCTAGCATGGTCTAACACCAGAACGTGTTTACATATCAATTGAAGCTGTTCTGGTTCAGTTTTCTTACTTCTCAATGCTTAATGCACAGAGAAATTAATTAATTTAATAAAATAAGCACTTGCATGTAAAAACATCCCAAACATTCAGCAACTTTTAAAAGAAACTTTAACTTAGTACCATCATGCCTAATGGTATGAACACAAAATTACTTTACTAATAGTTGTATTGTCTCAGGTGTACGTATTACATATATATAGTTCATACTTGTATTTATTAACACGTTGCTCTATTTGCATTTTACATGTATGGTGTATCTTTTGTGAATCCTATATATTGTAATAAGTACGCCAAATTATGTGTCATGACGTCATTATAACGTCTTTGTCATAACATGTTACCTGAAGAAGGCTTTTCAGCCGAAACGTTGTGATGAAATAAATTAGCTATGTTTTTGAAGTTTGACTTCTTCATAAAATATATATTTTATTCATTGTAATATGAAGTACACTGCTCTACCAAGAAACCCAAGAAAAACATCCATTAACAATAATATGGTAAGAATGAAACATGAAAATACATGTAGCTGACAAGGAATTCAATTCTGGTTTCAGCGTATAGCAATATATATTTCAATCTAAATAAATAATAGTCAATTTGTACAAACTGAAGTGCACAGTTTCAATTAAGATTAAGTGACCCCATTTTAATCTAAATGAACAATGGCCAATTAGATGATTTGGTACAAATGGTCAGTGCACAGTTGCAATCTAAATTATTTCCATAACTTTTATTCAAACAAATCATTTCTATTCAAAGACACAACATAACAACAAGAATACAGCGTTAACAACCAACAACAATTCAATACCATTTTAATTTCTCATTTCTGGGGAAACATACTCATACTTAAACCTTGTCAATGAAAGTTCCAAGCATGGTTAAACTAATTGGGCAAAACCAGCCTTAATGCATGTGCGTAGTGTCATCCCGGATTAGCTTGTGCAGTCCACACAGGCTAATCCAGGACAAGACTTTCCATTTTTATGGTATTTTCTGTTCGGAGAACCTCTCCTAAACATAAATCCACTGTAGGCAGAAAGTGTCGTTCCGGATCAGCCTGAGCGGACTGCACAGGCTGATCTGGGACAACATTTTACGCACATGCATTAAGCCCAATTTTCCCACGACACACCTTTTATGAAAATCAATAATCAGTGGGTAACTATCAACATCTTTTCCATGTACATCATACTCAAGGCAGTGGCTAAATCAGTTGATAAGCATTCTACAAAAAGCAAACCAGTCAGTGTCATGAAATTTCTGAAGTACAAACACATTTAAACAGTAGCACTCTTAATTGCTGATTCAGCTAATAAAGATGTACCATGAGCTATCACCTCAAAGAATAGTGGTCACTATTTATAATTAAGAAATTAATTGCAATAAAACTTTGAACAAAACTGCTGTTGAATAATTTTTATCACTGTTCAAAAGCATTCCTTTCAAATTTCATGCCATTTTATGGTGATAAATTCCTCTTTCTACATGGTTTGATCATGATCACAAGCATTTCTTTCAAATTTCATGCCATTTTATGGTGATAAATTCCTCTGACGACATGGTTTGATCATGTCAAGCACTTTTCTCTGCCATTGGTATAACAAATCACAGAAAACAAACATAAAATGTGCAATTTTTTTTTAAATAAATCTATTTTCATGTCAGATATTACAATGTCACACGTAGATTTTATAGTTAGGTGTTACCATGAATGTAGATTTAATTGTAAAAAAACAGTAACAAATACATTGCAGAATTCACGAACAGATAAATGACTATTTATTACTATTCCATTTCTGCAATGTATAATTATGTATAATATCAACATAACCAATGCATCTGTCTCTATATCAACATAACCAATGCATCTGTCTCTTAATCCAAGTCAGTAATGAAAAATAAGCAAAAATTCCAGAAACCATAGTTTTAAAGTTATATACACAATGCCTATTGAAATACTCCACAAGAACTGCTGAATGTCTAGGTACCTCCCTGCACAAATAGTCATGGTCACACGATTCTAAAAATTGTCACATGACAGATCACATGACAATTGCACATTGGTCATGTGATGAAGTCGGCCATTTTGCACATCATAGAAATTGGCCATTTAAATATCACTCAGAGTAGACAATCACAGAACAGCTGGTTTGATTCTCCCACCGTCTCCCTCCGACACGAAGCGTTTTCTTCCACTGCAAATAAACAATGAAATAATTGAAATATGTACAACAATCATATTACAGTAGAAGCAGTTGTTAAATTTTACATAATGGTACATCATATTGCTGTCACAAGTGTTTAATATTGTGTAACATTAAAGCTGTGAGATTTTCCCCATGTAATCTTCATACCTCATTGATTAGAGAAATGTGATTCAGTCCATTTCACTTTTTTTTTTAACTTGCTATCAACTTCTTGTTTGCAGAGTACCCAGCTAGCAATAGGTACATCTGCACAGTGACATAAATTGTTTACACAAACGAGCATACATCAGGCAGATTTTGAGGGGGGAGCAGCGTATGCCCCCATAAAATTGTCCAAAATTGTTTACGCAAACGAGCATACATCTGGCAGATTTTGAGGGGGGAGCAGCGTATGCCCCCATAAAATTGTCCAAAATTCAATTTTAATATCAAAGACATTATTTTTTATTGAAAAAATGTGTTTGTAAAGCTTGCAAATAGAAACCAATCCTTTCACAAAAGCTGGGGAGGAGTTGAAAATGTTCAGGGTTCGACATTTAGTTTACAGGGTTCGACCTTAACGCGTGTACGTCACCTGTGAATTTATGCTCGGTTGTCTTCGAAGGTGACCAGTTGTTTTTGGACTAGTTCGTTAATTATTTGTGATTAAGAATACTGGGAACCGTCCTATATGATATTGTGTGCTGTTATTATACCACAAGCTCATAAATCGCGCCTTTTCCGATTCCTCAACTTTCCAATCATTATGTTATAACAACGAGTTATACGTTTGAAATTCAACTTAACTCCATTTTTACTTAAGAAATTACATCTGACGGGTATTGTAGACGCTTTTTAGAGAAGCAAATTTCCAATTATAATAATTAACTATAGTCATTTAACAACCTTTTATTATTTTAATACAAGTTTAATCAATGATGAGTTAAAAATATCTTCTTTCAAATTATTACGTGCAACACTAGCAGTGTCAATTAAATTTGATCAAATGTTTCGTTTACTAAAAACCGAAATTACTAAGTGGGGCTAAATACTTTGTACATGGATATCGTTAATATTACTCCTGGTGTAATACTAGTTGAACAATTTATTCCCTTTTCAACACAGCAACAATTTATTATTGTTTCTGTTTATACAAAAGCCAGTTTAAAATGGTATCTCTATTAAAAACAATCGAAGTAAACAAAATTCAAATTTATGTTTCGGCATTGTCAGAATGATTGCAATACGTTAAGGAATCAAATAACTATAAATAATTATCATTTTAATTGCTTTAAGTGCATTTCGATTGCTTAGCACATGAAAACGCATGGATGTCCAATTTATGTCAAGTTCAAGAAGTAGATATCTCATCTTTATTTAAGCAACAATGTTCATATCACATTATGTTACACTATATAATAAATAATATATTTTCATGTGTCTCAAAGTATCTTTTTTTTTTTTTTAAACTATATGTATTATATGCACTATGCAGTTCGATGTATTATTATTATTGGGACCAGTTCATACAGTATCGGACCAGTAGGCTTTGAATGTAGCCGGTCCTGTGGACCACCACTTCCCAAAGGTAAAGGTCAAACCTTGAGTTTATTTGTTACTAGACCATCGGACCAGTAACTGCTAGACCTTACTAGACCTGACCTTATGTCTACTAGACCACGTATTTGAAGTACTATAAACTAAAGCGAGTTATAATTGGGGTTCAACAAATGCTTATAATACTTTAAACAGTCGTATGTAATACATTTTACAATGGGTAAACACTATCGTATAGCAGTATTCATTAGTGTTAAATAAAACGGTGCCGGGTCAGGACGGCCATATTCCATGATGAAACAGTTTTAACAAATTTTGAACTATTTATTGCAAAGTATGATCACATGTTCAACTTTAGTATTCTTATTGAATATGTAAACACTGGTATTACAATATATCATCAAATGTGGCGCGTTGTGAAAAAAACGTTGTTAATGCATGTGCGTAAAGTGTCGTCCCGGATTAGCCTGTGCACTCCGCACAGGCTAATCCAGGACGGCACTTTCCACCTACAGTGAATTTATGTTTAGAAGAGACTTCCTTGAAACAGAAAATATAATAAAAGCGTAAAGTGCCTTCACAGGTTAATCCGGGATGACACGTTACACACACACACATTAAGTCCGGTTTTCCCACGACGCCCCTCAAATATAATCATTGCATACGGCTACTCGTTTGCATGCATCGATGAGCATTTAGGACCTTGTCCGTCCTGACACATATTACGACATTTGGAAGGCCCGCTTATAATTTGCATAATGTAGCAGCGCACCAATAAACAAGAGCTGTCGGAGGAAAGTGCGCTCCGCTTTTCTTGTGCTTGTCAGTTACTGGCATTTTTTTTCTAAAACACGAAATATGGATACCCCACGAAAACCAAATTTTTTTAATGAAATACATTTGAGTCAGCACATCAGTAAAAATTTTAGTAATAGTGATCTTGACCTTGACCCCACCCACCCCATATGCAATCCAAAGCGAGGTCTCGATATAAGGTATCTATTTATTAAATTTAATTAAAAATCTCAATGTCTTTTCAAGCTATTGAGCATAAACTGTCTGCTTTTAGTAACGATGACCTTGACCCCACTCACCCCATATGCAATCCCAAGCGAGGTATGAATATAAGATATATATGTATAACACACTATTAGAATGAACTATTTTATTACAGCAATGTTTTTTATGCAGTTTATCAATTGTAATTTAAGAATTGTGTAGAGTAATTAGTGCAACAGATACAGTACAGCTCGTAGCCATTTGTCAAATCCCGAGTTGCCACCGCGGACAAATGCGGACAATCGCGGCAATGAATTTTTAGAGCGCGGTCAAATCGCGGTGATTCATCATGGTCCCAGAAAACGCCGTGGACACTGACTCCATAAGAAATCGAAGCGGACCGCGGTGGACGTTTGCGGCGGGCCGCTGTGCATGTTCGCGGTGGGCCGCGGCGATTTATTGTCTACATCCGAGTACAGCTACATGCATATGTAAATAAAAACGCAAAACTTATAAAATCAATTAAAAAGCACATGCAAGCATACTTTACACACTACAAACATCTGTGAAAATTATATGAATTTATATTAACGACGTTGCTGTGTAAGCATCTTACCTTTGTCAGTTTAACAAATATATTCCATCTTATTTAATCCACCAATAATGGCACCGTGCACTATAAATTTGCGATATCAGAATACTGAACATTAACATAAATTACCACATACAATTTAGTAACGTTTCATGAACTAAATGAGTCATGCAGTGAACGGGAACGTCGACAGTTCACAGGTCTTTGATGCCGTATATAAGCGTTTATTAGGGGCTTCAATTTCATAATCAGGGAGTTTAAATGGTGACCCTGTCGTGTCAACTTAAAATGTACATGAATGTCTCTCACAAAACCACATACGTCGAAAAACATGTTAATTTTAAACAAACTGTTTCAAATACTACTTCTATACAGGGTATTTACATCTGTATTAACATCAGCACCTGTCTAAAAATAATATTTAAACGCGTTGTCGTTTTGTTGTTGATTCTTGCAAGATACGACGTGTATTTGGTAAAATTCCTATTAACTTAAAATATACATAGTCATTTTGTTAATATTAACTTTTTAAATTGCACGATTAAGTTAGAGATAGCATGTAGTATACAATATTTTTTATTCCAATAAATGTTTATTGTTGCTGCTTTATAATTAATTATTTACACATTATATATATTTATAGATATGTGTGAACACTATCGGCATGGCTCGGTAATCTTAGCAATTGTTCTATTCGCAATTAATGTGACGTGTGTAATCATTTTAAGTGCAAACCACAATGGATACCAGTTATTTGTCTAAAGAGGGGGTCATAAAAATACCACAGCCACAAACCGCCAGGATCTCGTCATAGTGCCCTTAGAACAATACCACTAATCCGATGCAGTTACGTAATGCATTGAACGATAATGATCTACATGCACATGCCGAGACAGTCACCATGAAGTTTACAACTTTCGAATAATGATGGTTGATAGTTATTATAGTACACATTAATTTTTAGTGTTTTTAAAGAATTTTAAACTTAAATACAACACCAAAACGTGAATGATGAAAGACATCATCTTAAGCAATTGTAATTTAGTTTATTTAAATGAAAAAAATATTATTATAATTCATTTTGTTACATTATAGTTCAAGGTTAGTAGTATAAAGAAGCTTCATCAAGCCCATAGAATATTAAGCATATTTAAATATTCAAATGCTATGACTAAATACAACGATTGATCCTAAAATACACATTTAAGGATAATAACTAGGACCTTAGGCATAGGAGGTTTTATGAAGAAGAAACAAAAACACTTGCCTCTTCCTCAGTCCGTATATATCCCTTACTCCTCACTTGACGCTTCGAATCACAAATAAACTGAACAAGGAAATACGAGTCCTATTATGTTCTTTTCCTTGAAGCCATTTTACTGACACAAACAACAACAATCACACAACAGATTTAAGCTAACACTGTTCGAGCCAATTGCCAGTACAGAGTAACACAATAAAGAACTATTAAAGTCAATTAAATTTTGAATGATTTAAATTTTAAATCGTTCAATTTTGAATCACCGCAAAGTAGCTTTAGCAAATGAGTGTTTAAAAATTAAGGTATTATGGGCATTATATAGACATACAAGGGGGCGAGTATTTCATGAGTGACACGAGTGACAAATACTTCGCAAATTGTCACTTCTAATTTTGGGGACTAGAGACCATACGTTAACTGGACACCATGCCCCATAGTCCTGTGGAACCTATCATGTTTGCAATATACTCGCGAACAATATACACGTGTAAAGGTGTTAAAAGCAGCCTATTGATGTGTCAAAAGGGTTTCAAGGTAAACAAAACATGCACTATCGGAGGATGTAAAAACAAGGTCACCCGAGAACAGTGTCCAAATATGGCAAATACATTTATGAAAAGTAGATTCCTACGATTTTTAAGACAATAACTATTATTATAGAAGTATTCATATAATAAAAATAAAGTTGCGTTATCGTTTTTGTGAGTGTACCTCTAAAAATCACACCCTTCGTTGCATATTCAGTGACCTACTGTAGTGTTTTTATATACGCTATCGTCTAATACTTTTTTATAAAATTTCCCTTTAATCCAATTTTAATGATCAATAATTAACAGCTATTTGTTTATGTTTTTTTAATTATAACTCTAAATATATGTTGTTTAAAAACAAGAAAAAAAAGTGCGGTAAATACTTTTGAAACTGGAGCGAATCTTTATGTGGTGAATCGTTACTGAATTTTTTAACAATTTTGAAACAAGATACAAATATATTTTCTGGAATTTGACTAAATGAAGTTTATAATTATATAAATAATCTATTAAATGTAACTTTATGGACAATTTTTACTTGAATATACATGTATGTAAAATATAATTTCTTAATATCTGGTTTAAGATTAAGTAGATAACGTTGCGGTGTTACGCCGCGAAACGTCACCGCGGATCACGGCGGAAGACATCGCGGATCACGGCGGAAGACCACCTGCTGTGTTTTTTATTGGGTATGTTTACGGCCGCGGTGGCCCAACACAACGACCACCGCGGACCACGGACCGCCGCGGGACGCGGCGTTTTTGCACAAAATCGCGACCGCGGTGGCTGCGCCGAAATTGTATAATGGCTACGAGCTGTATTGTACCTGCATATATAACTTTATCAGCAAAACTGACTCTAACACACAACTGTATACTTGTATGCATTTACAAAATTTTCACACAAAAATTGAACTGTGTCCATGCGTGCATGAACACAGTTAATAACTACAATAAAAATGATCAAAGACACAATCAGTTTTAATGAAAAAGTCATGGAAAAGTGGTAATTATACCAAAAGTATTCACAGAATATAACAAACATACATAAACAACATGAAATGCTCAATTTTATGTGAAACAATAACTAAAATCATGTCCATTCTATGTTTGATGTCTTATTCTAACTTCACATAATACAGTGTTGTATGAAGTTCCATTAAAATATCTCAATGTGTTCACAAGCTATTTGGCAGAAACCATTAAAATATCTCAATGCGTTCTTAAGTTATTGAGTGGAAACAGTTTTTCTATTTTTAGTAACAGTTACCTTAACCCCACTGACCCCATATGCAATCCCAAGCAAGGTCTTGATATAAGGTATGTATATATAAAATTTCATTAAAATATCTCAATGCAAGTTCTCAAGTTATTGAGCGGAAACCGTTTTTCTATTTTAGTAACAGTGACCTTGACCCTATACGCAATCCCAAGTGAGGTCTTGATATAAGGTATGTATGTATTAAGTTTCATTAAAATATCTCAATGCATTCTCAAGTTATTGAGTGGAAACTGTTCTTCTATTTTTACTTACAGTGACCTTGACCCCACCCACCCCATAATTGCATATGGGGTGGGTGGGGTCAAGGTCACTGTATAAGGTATCTATGTATTAAGTGTTATTAAAATATCCCAATACATTCTAAAGTTATTGAGCAGAAACCGTTTTTCTAGTTTTTAGTAACAGTGACCTTGACAACTCCCACCCCATATGCAATCCCAAGCGAGGTCTCAATCTAAGGTATCTATGTATTAAGTTTCATTAAAATATCTCAATGCGTTCAAGTTACTGAGCAGAAACTGTTTTACTATTTTTAAGAAGTGACCTTGACCTTCACCTTGACCCCACCCACCTCATATGCAATCTCAAGCGAGGTCTCGCTATAAGGTATCTATATTTGAAGTTTCATTACAATAGCTTAATCCATTCTCGAGTTAGAGAGCGGAAACGAAAAGTAGAGAAACAAACTTACCGAAAAACTGTAACCTGTCCATATAGCTTATATGTAAAATTTCTAAGTGTAAAAAGGCTCATAATTTTGACAAATTTCAAACTAGAATTATCAAAATTGGCCTATGAGTTCATTTTAATATAGGGAATAAGTGTTCTAAGTTTGAATGAAATCCCTCAAGCCATTCCTGAGAAACCAGCTTACCGAAAATTTTTACCCTGTCCATATAGCTTATATGTAAAATTTCAAATTGTAAAAAGGCCCATAATTCTCACAAATTTCAAACTAGAGTTACCAAACTTGGCCTTTAAGTTTATTTTAATGTGGAGAATAAATGTTTTAAGTTTGAATGAAATCCCACAAGCCATTCCTGAGAAACTAGCTTACCGAACAACTTTAACCTAGCTCGGACGTTGACGCCAACGCCGACACCGATGCCGGTACGAGTAGCTTGCCTTTTCTTCAAAAACTCGAGCTAAAAGTGAGTATCTGGTCTCGCGATATTCCTGGTCTAATAAGAGTAACAGAAACACTGCTATTATATTATCAACAACGATGTACTTTCAATTTTAGCATGAAATCAAGATAACTTTCGGTGAAAATGTACAAATTACGTTCACTGCCTGATTAATTCACAATACGACCAATTGGACCAGCTACCGTCGGGTTTACTAGACCAGACTGAGAATTTAATAGACAATGTCGTTTGAACGTGCCTTAGTATCGAACCCTGATGTTATTAGAAAAAAACTGCACAAAGGTCAGGTTGTGAGGTCCTACTCACCCAGTTGGCAGCTCTTTGTACGCCGCCTCTGTCATCACGTTGCTAGCGTGACACATCTCCCCGAACCTCTCCAGCAGTGTATACGCATTCGGGACGTCCAGGTTGATATCGGGCATGTTCTCGAATACGCGCTTAAATCCCTGCATGAAAAGCAGACCACAAGATTTGAAATGTATGTTACATGAATAAGCCAATATATAATATTGAGGAATTGTGCCATCTCAAACTGTTATACAATTTCCCGCTTTTATCAAACTTGCAGGTGCATTTTCCCCAAAGTGTATCAAATCAATCAATGCGTCAAATATGGCTTTATACTGTACATGATTTATAATGCAACAGGTTAATTTAAGGCAATGTAATTAAGCTTACCCAAGTTATTGACGGGTGAATGAACTGAATTAGGCACAGAGCAGAGATGCACATACTTTAAAGCTGGCAGAATCTGGAGGCATTTGGCTGGGGGTTATTATGCCATGTTCTCACCCGAGTTATTTGGTCAGGTGTGATGATGCAATCTGGAGGCATTTGGTGAGGGGTTATGGCATGTTCTCACCAGAGTTATTTGGTCAGGTGTGAGGATGCAATCTGGAGGCATTTGGTGAGGGGTTATGGCATGTTCTCACCAGAGTTATTTGGTCAGGTGTGAGGATGCAATCTGGAGGCATTTTGTCAGGGGTTATGATGCCATGTTCTTACCTGAGTCATTTGGTCAGGTGTGATGATGCAATCTGGAGGCATTTGGTCTGGGGTTATGATGCCATGTTCTTACCGGAGTCATTTGGTCAGACCATGTGATGCCGTGTTCTTACCCAAGTCATTTGGTCAGGCCAAGTGATGGCATGTTCTTACCTGAGTCATTTGGTCAGGCGTGATGATACAATGTTCGTACAGCGACTTCAGTAGCATCACCATCCTCTCTGCCGACCTCTCGCTGCCCTCCTCCAGGATCATTACTGTGGCCTGCGTAAACAGTGAGAAATAATCCTTACCAATAGCTGGGGTGAAGTTTAGAATATCAGATGCAACTAAAAATGTGTCAACAAACATGGATGCCCTCACCTATGCAGATTTTCTACATGGCGCCACTTTGTGTATAATTGTATTTGTGTATAATTGTATTTGTGTATAATTGTATTTGCATACACATTATTTTGCAAATAGGGGAATTGTCATTTTATATTTTGAATTTTTTGCTAACGTCTTCTCTCATTCTGTGAAGAAAGTTGAGATACCAAAAATATCCAATCAATTTTAAACAGAGGTCCGACACAACAATACGAGTTATGTATCTTGTTTGCTTCACTTACTCTTCATGTCTAAAATCGTTCTGTAAAGGATTAACAAAATAGTTTGTATAATTTTTTAAGTTATGCTGTGCTAAAATCAATTTAGGGAAGTTATTCACAAACTTCATCAGTAAGGTTCTTGCATGCAACACTTCATCTCGGGATGGTGATCATTTCTGCTTACATTTGAATGTGCCTGCAAGCAGGACAATATTAGGCTCTGGACAATTATTTCACCTCTGACCTTGAATAGTGACCTTAATAATCTAACACTACTTATCACTGTTGTTTCGAGTTATTTGAAAATCCTTCATGTTGGACAAAATTATGCTCCGAAAAAACGTGGTGGCTTTAAATCTTTTAACCTGTCCTTGCGCGCAAACACAGTCTTGTAATGCTTAGTTATTCAAAAATCCTTCTATGCTGAACAAAATTATGTTACGGATGAGAATCTGAACATTTGTACGAACACACGGACAGGGCCAATACTATATATGCCCCCCCCCCACCCCCCACTATCAGTGATGGTGGGGGCTTAAAAACTGGCCATGTCAATGTCCAGTACCTCGTAGACTAGTTCGTGGTGGAAATGCGGGACCTCGAGCTCCTGGAGACAGCGTGTGGCTTCCTTCACGTCACTCGACGACAAGTACTCCTTCAGCAGCAGCACCATCTGCAAATACACAGAGATACAGGGGTGTGATTGCTGAAACACTTCAGGAAAGGGCTGCAAACACACAGAGATACAGGGGTGTGATTGCTGAAACACTTCAGGAAAGGGCTGCAAACACACAGAGATACAGGGGTGTGATTGCTGAAACACTTCAGGAAAGGGCTGCAAACACACAGATATACAGGGGTGTGATTGCTGAAACACTTCAGGAAAGGGCTGCAAATACACAGAGATACAGGGGTGTGATTGCTGAAACACTTCAGGAAAGGGCTGCAAACACACAGACATACAGGGGTGTGATTGCTGAAACACTTCAGGAAAGGGCTGCAAATACACAGAGATACAGGGGTGTGATTGCTGAAACACTTCAGGAAAGGGCTGCAAACACACAGAGATACAGGGGTGTGATTGCTGAAACACTTCAGGAAAGGGCTGCAAATACACAGAGATACAGGGGTGTGATTGCTGAAACACTTCAGGAAAGGGCTGCAAACACACAGAGATACAGGGGTGTGATTGCTGAAACACTTCAGGAAAGGGCTGCAAATACACAGAGATACAGGGGTGTGATTGCTGAAACACTTCAGGAAAAAGGGCTGCAAACACACAGAGATACAGGGGTGTGATTGCTGAAACACTTCAGGAAAGGGCTGCAAATACACAGAGATACAGGGGTGTGATTGCTGAAACACTTCAGGAAAGGGCTGCAAACACACAGAGATACAGGGGTGTGATTGCTCAAACACTTCAGGAAAGGGCTGCAAACACACAGAGATACAGGGGTGTGATTGCTGAAACACTTCAGGAAAAAGGGCTGCAAATACACAGAGATACAGGGGTGTGATTGCCGAAACACTTCAGGTGAGGGGGATGGTTGCAAATACATAGAGATACAGTATTGTTATTCTGAATTTCTGAAACACTTCAGGGCAGGGCAGGCATTTATCCTACACGCTCAACAGGTTCATATAAACTCATTTCTAGATAGATACACTATATAAAAGCACTCCCTGTATATAAAATGTGCCATTCAAAGGTAGGAAATCAGCTGAAAGGAACATGAATCACAAGAGAGATCTTTTATATCTTTTGTCCCCACCAAATTTTCGTAAGCGGGTCCGCGGGCGCACACAATTTACAAGTTAATCATTCGGCGTATTTAGTAAAAAATTTATCATTGATCGTGACGTCAATTTATAACCAATTTTTTCACTAGAACACTATTCATTAACGCTTTATTGGCAGCGCTTGAACAGTTCAGATACAGTAGTATCAATCGATAATTGCACACGCGATCCACATGCTAAGCGTGAAACACGCTTTTCAGCGATAAACTGCTGGATGACAGCCGCATTTCGGCAGAAACATCAAAGACTTTTGACGTCGAATTACCCACACCATTGCTACGAGTATTGCTAACGGCTTACAGTTTTGGAAGCCCAGCTAATTGATGATGTAACACTGTTACACTTTGTAGTTTTAACAGGTTTCATTATTAACGCCTTGTGTTTATAACGGATTTTATTGTTTGTTCAAATTAAAATCAATAAATCAAGGTTATACGGTATTTAAGAATGCAGTGTAACATTGATCAACAGAATGTTATGAATTAATTAAGAACACAGTATTATGTATTAATCATTTTTTGAACAGAAAAAACAAAAAAACAAACATGAATGAAAACAGCTAGTACGTATTTTTCAAAACAAAAAGCTGCTTTGGGAATATTCATGAGGTGAACAACTTTTTGTCTGTGTCCCTACATTTTTGTAATTTGTCCCCACTTTTTAAAGCCAAGAGGGCCCTTGTCCCCAAAAGTCCAAATTCACGGCAGAACACTGTGCCCTGTTATATCTTTGTCTGGATGTACTGCCCTGTTATATCTTTGACAGGCTGAGCTACCCTGTTATATCTTTGGCAGGATGTACTGCCCTTTTATATCTTTGGCAGGATGTGCTGCCTTGGTGTATCTTTGGCAGGATGCACTGGCCTGTTATATCTTTGGGAGGATGAGCTGCCCTGTTATATCTTTGGCAGGCTGAGCTACCCTTTTATATCTTTGGCAGGATGTACTGCCCTGTTATATCTTTGGCAGGCTGAGCTACCCTGTTCTATATTTGGCACGATGTACTGCCCTGTTATATCTTTGGCAGGATGAGCTGCCCTGTTATATCTTTGGCAGGATGTACTGCCCTGTTATATGTTGTCAGGATGTACTACCCTGTTATATCTTTGGCAGGATGTGCTGCCCTGTTATATCTTTGTCAGGATGTACTGCCCTGTTATATCTTGGGCAGGATGTACTGCCCTGTTATATCTGGCAGGATTAGCTGCCCTGTTATATCGTCGTCAGGATGTGCTGCCCTGTTATATCTTTGGCAGGACGTACTGCCCTGTTATATCTTTGGCAGGATGTACTGCCCTGTTATATCTTTGGCAGGATGAGCTACCCTGTTATATCTTTGGCAGGATGTACTGCCCTTTTATTTCTTTGGCAGGATGTGCTGCCTTGGTGTATCTTTGGCAGGATGTACTGCCCTGTTATATCTTTGGCAGGATGTACTGCCCTATTATATCATTGGCAGAATGTACTGCCCTGTTATAGCTTTTGCAGGATGAGCTACCCTGTTATATCTTTTGGCAGGATGAGCTACCCTGTTATATCTTGGGCAGGATGTACTGCCCTGTTATATCTTTGGCAGGATGTAGTGCCCTGTTATATCTTTGGCAGGATGAGCTACCCTGTTATATCTTTGGCAGGATGTACTGCCCTGTTATATCTTTGGCAGGATGTACTGCCCTGTTATATCTTTAGCAGGATGTGCTGCCTTGTTATATCTTTGGCAGGATGTACTGTCCTGTTATATCTTTGGCAGGATGTACTGCCATGTTATATCTTTGGCAGAATGTACTGCCCTGTTATATCTTTGGCAGGATGAGCTACCCTGTTATATCTTTGGCAGGATGTACTGCCCTGTTATATCTTTGGCAGGATGTACTGCCCTGTTATATCTTTGGCAGGATGTGCTGCCTTGTTATATCTTTGGCAGGATGTACTGCCCTGTTATATCTTTGGCAGTACGTACTGCCCTGTTATATCTTTGGCAGGATGTACTGCCCTGTTATAGCTTTGGCATATCTTTGGCGGGATGAGCTACCCTGTTATATCTTTGGCGGGATATGCTTCCGTTATATCTTTGGCAGGATGTACTGCCCTCTTATATCTTTGGCAGGATGTGCTGCCCTGTTATATCTTTGGCGGGATATGCTGCCCTGCCTTTTTTATTTTCTGCCCTGCTGCCTCTTATCGGAACCACAATGCTCCTACTTCAGGTAACACTCTCAATACAAAAAGGTTGGAAGGGTCGGGATTGATTTTTGTTTCAAGACACATTTTGGCAAAAGAACATTGAAACTTAATTCAAATCTGATGAATAAGGATTTCATGGAAAACAATCATTGCTAAAAACTTTAGGGTCAGTGGGTTTTCGCTAGGAAGGGTTGGGTTGCCCGGAACACAGAAATTTTGTGTTGGCCTTAGGACCTTCATGTATGTACACCTGAGAATACAATGACAACGTAAATATTGTACATATAAACAAATGTTGTTCCAAATTTTGAATCACGCAACTGCCTCGCCCCTTTTTCCTAGCACCCATGCGGTTTTGATAATACACTACAAATGTCACAAAATCTGAAGATATCTCACTTGTTTCACCAAGTACTTGACAGGTCGAATACCGCCCCCTATTCCCCAGATGTTGTCGAGCCTAACAATGCCGTGTTTCTGACTCAACAACAGTTCAGCCTTCTGCAGGGCCTCGTGTGTGGCCAAGTTGTCCACGGCGCCTTTGTAGCTCTGTATGTACTTCGGTGGAAGGCAGTCATCCGCTACCGCTCTAGCCATGAACATCCCCAGCAACTGCAAGAAGAGTGCTGTGCATGAACAGTGATTGAACATCATAAACACATAATAAATCACAGTGCTAGTGTTTGGAATAATTCAACTGATGTTAGCTCTTTAAATTAAACCGTCTACGAGGCACTGAAACGTTTTTTTGCTTTAAACATACAAATGAGAAGACCGTTCACTAACAGAAGGGACAATTAAGTAGTCAGAGAGTAATATCAAACATTCATTAATATTACAAAGAAAACATTTATCATCATCACAATAACCTTCATCATCATTATCATCATCATCATAATAATTATAATCATCATTATCATAATAACTATAATCACCACCACCAACCCTGGCCCATCATCAAAACCACCATTATCACTACTACAACCACCATCACCACTACTACAACCACCACCACCACTACTACAACCACCATCACCACTACTACAACCACCATCATCACTACTACAACCACCATCACCACTACTACAACCACCATCACCACTACTACAACCACCATCACCACTACTACAACCACCATCACCACTACTACAACCACCATCACCACTACTACAACCACCATCACCACTACTACAACCACCATCACCACTACTACAACCACCATCACCACTACTACAACCACCAAAACCACTACTACAACCACCATCATCACTACTACAACCACCATCATCACTACTACAACCACCATCACCACTACTACAACCACCATCACCACTACTACAACAACCATCACCACTACTACAACCACCATCACCACTACTACAACCACCATCACCACTACTACAACCACCATCACCACTACTACAACCACCATCACCACTACTACAACCACCATCACCACTACTACAACCACCATCATCACTACTACAACCACCATCATCACTACTACAACCACCATCACCACTACTACAACCACCATCACCACTACTACAACCACCATTAGCACTACTACAACCACCACCATCACTACTACAACCACCATCACCACTACTACAACCACCATCACCACTACTACAACCACCATCACCACTACTACAACCACCAAAACCACTACTACAACCACCATCACCACTACTACAACCACCATCACCACTACTACAACCACCATCACCATCACAAACACCATCAGAACCCAGCACAACCACCACCACCCCTATCCCCATTTACACCACTTTCGCTACCACCATCATCATCACAAACACCATTAGAACACAGCACAAACACCACCACCCCTATCACCATTTATACCACTTCCGCTATCACGATCATCATCACAAACACCACCACCCCTATCACCATTTATACCACTTCCGCTATCACCATCATCATCACAACCAACACCACCCCTATCACCATTAATACTACTTCCATTATCACCATCATCATCACAACCACCACCACCTCTATCACCATTAATACCACTTACGTTATCACCATCATCATCACAACCACCACCACCTCTATCACCATTAATACCACTTCCGTAATCACCATCATCATTACAACCAACACCACCCCTATCACCATTAATACCACTTCCGTAATAACCATTATTATCACAAACACCACCACAACACCAGCAACATCACCCCCAACACCACTAACACCACTTTCAGCATATCTACTATCACCATCATCATCACAAACACCATCACAACCACCACCCGGTTCCCCCATCACCACTAACACTTATCACTACTTCCACTACCACAATCATCATCACAACCACCACCATCACCACCACAACACAGACACATACCTTCGGGGCTTCTGGTGAGTCTATCACAAGTTCGGCTAGGCCGTTGAGCAAATTATCAAAGCCCATCTGGATGTCCTTAGCTTTCAAGACATTTCCATAGAGATCAGAAATGAGAACAGAGGTCAGCTCCCGGTGACTTGCTTTCCGGTCCATAGCCAGGCTGATTGCAAGCTCCAACACGCGACTCCGCATTTTGGAGATGTTGATTTCCTCTAAGCTTGTCTGTAAGGAACAAGAGCTGTCAGTGGGTACACATTTTGGAAAGAGGAAGGGGGGTCTGTGGTTCTCAGATCCCAATGTATGCACAGCGTTCATACAAACCGTCAAAAATAAAAATTGCATGATTTTTTTCCATTATTTGTTCATGAAATCTCTCAGTTTTCCATAATACAATCGCAACATACTAACAGTCAAAATAGTACAATGATATCCACATTTTATTTGATACAAAATAAAATCATTTTTCTAGGCTGATTCGTGCTATGTAGAATAGACTGGATTTGCTTGAAGCACTGCAATACGTCTCTCCATATTTATGCTTTGATTTCTTTTTTTTTTTTAAATATATTTCAATGGAATTGATCATTTTTATGCACTTGCATACACATTCAAGGATACTTTTCATAATAATTTTTTTTAATTGCATTATTTTTCCACGATAAAATCCAAATTATCAAGATTCCATGACTTTTCCAGACCAAAACTTTCCACGATTTTTCCTGATCTGTACAAACCCTGAAAATTGCAAATGTGGCGCGTCGTGAGAAAACCGGTCTTAATACATGTTCGTAAAGTGTCATCCCCTATTAGCCTGTGCAGTCCGCTTGTATGGTATTTTCTGTTTCAAAGAAGTATCTTCTAAACATAAATCCACTGTAGGCGGAAAGTGCCATCCTGGATTAGCCTGTGCGGACTGCACAGGCTAATCCGGGACAACACTTTACGCACATGCATTAAGTCCAGTTTTCTTACGACGTGGCTCAAATGTACCATATTTAAGGAGCTGATTTTACCCCGGCAGATTCCTGACCTACCTCTACCTCCTTAGACAGGCTGTGGTTGAAGTACTCCAGTATGATTGGTTGGACGATTTTATCAAACTCCTCTGCCGTCACCAACGGTTCAATCTTCTCCACAACATAGTCACCCTGTAAGAAATACATGTAGACAATGACTAAAAATAACCTTTCTGACATTTT
The DNA here is from genome assembly GCA_027627225.1 of Congeria kusceri. Classification (NCBI taxonomy): domain Eukaryota; kingdom Metazoa; phylum Mollusca; class Bivalvia; order Myida; family Dreissenidae; genus Congeria; species Congeria kusceri. Next base: position 63,224,015 of record CM051034.1, read on the forward strand.
TTTTAAAACTCTCCAATGGTTACCGTAAATTCTTGCGTATGGGACGCCCCGCGTATGACGCACCTAAAAATTGAGATCCTTATTTGTGGAAAAAAAAAAAAATCAGCTATTTGAAGGCTTCTAAACATCAAAATCGTAAATTCTGCGTCCATTGTTGACACTGAAAATATATTTGTCGTGAAAATTGCAATGCGGATACATTACACTTGATGTGTTTTGCTGTATTGAGAGGAGTTGAGAAGTCTCAAGTGTCAACACCTTTAATTACACCTTTACTAATTGTCTGTTTGACAAACACAGTCAGTTTTGCAAATATCATCAATGGCACCATCCTTTTTGTTTGCAGAACAGTATAAAAGGTGTGAAGTAGTTTTTCAGGTGGTGTTTACACTACGGTTCATTTAACCCTGGTTCTTATTTTTTTATGTATTATGTTTTATTGCATATATATTTCGGAAAAATAAGAATTAAGAATATAAAACACACAAAATAAGAATTAATATTATATAATACGATATTTTTAAAAGATCCCTATATAAAACAGTGCGAAACGTATCTGGTACGAATACTTGTTATACAAGTGTTTAGTGACGTTGATTGAGCGTCTTTTCAAAATGGCGTCCAAAACACCACAGTTGATATTTATGAAAGAAAAACTATGTGATTTTGCTTATATCCGCGTATAAGATGCACTGGAAAAATGCTCAGCATTTTGGCTGAAAAAAGTGTGGCTTATACGCGAGAATTTACGGTAGTTTAAACCTATTTATTGTAGCTCGATTGAATCGAAAGCCTTATTGAGACACTCCCGATATTAAAGGAAGCTGTTGATGTTCATTTATGACTGCTACCTTTGCTGGACTCCATAATATTTTTGTTACTCGTCGGAATTGTACGAAAGAACTGCGGGTTTAAAGAAAAATAGATCTGGTCCTGTTGTAAGTTACCGACGCTGTTTGTAATATAACATCCCGCCATTAACAGTACAGCATTTCATTCCCAACGGATAATCTTATAAAATTCTACAATTTGGCTACTAGTTTTACTTATATTTCTTAAATCCAATTTAGTGATATTGTACCACAGACCTGAGTATCGGAGTCATAGTTGGGGTCGTTAGCGTCCCTACAGCTGCCGTCTGCAAACAGTTCATCCCCTGGGGCGCCCCACGTTCCCTTGCCCCCAGCTCCGCCTGGTAGACCAAAATGTTCAATTAGATATTGCTAACAGGGATTTCAATAGACTTTGAAAACAGATTTCAAAGGACTTCTACAGGAATTTTAGTACTGTTGAGTTTTAAAACCTCGACTCTGAAGTCAAAGGACTTCTGGATTGAAATTTTGATGGGTCAAGGTAAAAATGTTAGGGACCAAAATACTTAATAGTGCTTTATCTAGACGTAGTCAGCGCAGCGCCGCGCCGCGCCACACCCCTTTATTGATCCGCCACCCTGCCCTTTCAAAGGCAATTAGCGCCTCGTGCCCTCTGATCTATCGACTGTATTGCCCTTAATGAGGGCCCTTAGTGATGGCATAATATGGTATATTAATCTGTGACCAACTGATAAGATCAGCAGTAGGGGCATTCAGCTTACAAGTCAGTGTAAAGATAGGCCTGCAATAAAAACATGCTTATTTTGTTATAAAATGTGCGTAAATCGTCTGCTTTTAACAGCCTCGTTTTCAATTTCTAACATGTTTTTGTTTCGTCAATATTTATGATCAACCTGATAACAATGGGCAGAAAGCATATAAATGTAGACTCAATGTGGTCTTTTATCATTAATTATGACAAAAATACATGTGTATACAATATTTCTTCAAATCATAAACAAAAATCCTTTTAAAAAAAACGAATTGTGGAAACTAGCTATTATTTCGGACAAACGTATTCGGATACTGTATTCAATCCGAATTGCAGTGTTCGTTTTCTAAATTTTCTATCCTGACTTACGCTTTTCATCATTAATCTAAATTTTAGCAGCAATTTCATCATCAACAACATATAAACCATAAAAGTAAAAATACAAATATTTCCTACAATAAAAAAAAGATGAAAAATAATACCAGGGTATAAGACTTTACCATTAATAAGCGTGATTTTGACTTGCCCATAAATAGTTTTAGTTTGACAGTTGTCAATAAGTTTTCATGTATGATTGCCCAATTTGCACATATTCTGATGAATAATACATAAATTGTCTTTGCAATTATATAACTTGACAATAATACGAAGCAATAATAATGTAAAATGAAAATGTGTTAATTATTTGACCTGAATAAACAACATCAACTGGTAAACTGAATCAGTCAGTAATTAAAAATGTATTATTGGTTTGAAATATTACTTCAGGAAAAAAACTATTATAACCTAATGTGCCCTTTTAAGCAATGTCACCATGCACAAAATGCCCTTTTTCCAAGTTTTTTCCTTTTGCCCCTCTGCCCTTCTAGATTAAACACTACTTAAGTCACAGAATTTTCCTTCTCCATATTTATAAGATGCTCTCTGTCTAAAAATGGTAATTTGTGTTGATAAAAGTTTAAGAAACTGAAAATTTGGCATACAATGAAACCACAAGTATTTTTCAAAAGATATATTATTTTATCGTGATTATAAAGTAGGCAAATGAAAAATCATAATGATGCAAGGCAGATGACTGGCACAAGAAAAAAACGAGTCAACGGCAATTTGCATGCATAAACATGCAGGATTCAGCCTAAATTATATTGAAATCCCTGCCTTAGTTTAGGGAATACTGGACCTACACAGTATTTAGCCTATTTTCCGGTATATTCGGCCAATTAAGAGCTAAACTGCTTTTATACCCTAAATGAACACAATTTTAACACCACTGAGACTTTTATCTATAAATTTAAGGTCTCTCCTACTAAATAAATGCCAGATAATGTAGAGATCAGCCATTCCCTTAGTTACTGACCAATTCTAGGAAGGCAGCCTAGCAACCATGAATTTGTTGGAAGTTTCCTATCATTTGGTTCAGTCTTCATTTTTATAAGAAAACACAAAAAATTTGTTACAATTTTGATATAATTCATTCGAAGCATTCTTTATTAGACTAACACACACTAGCATACTGTTTGAAAATGAATGTTAACAAAACTCTTAGCTTATGCATAAAGTGTGTAGCAATTTCGGGGAATTTCTTTTTAAAATCTTAATTTTCTCCGACAAAATCTAAAATTCGCAATTTTTAAAACCAAAAACAATATATATGTGATAGATTTGTCTCAATACAGATAACTAACACAAGTTTTGTAAGAAATAATAGTAAATTTTCAATATCTGGGGGTGGCCGAATCTATAGGAATGGCTGAATCTATAGGAAATAAGGATACTTTAGTTCTTTCAGAATCACACTGTCCTATGTCACAGCAGTGTAATGGATATGGTGTCTGTCTTGCTATCATGAGATGGTAAGTTCAATCCACACTTGGGGAGCGTATGAGTGATTATTCTAACCTTTTGGTTAAAAAACAGGGGGTAAGTAGTTAAAGTTTGCAATATAAAGTTATTGAAAACACTGCAATATCAAGATCCTTCATGGCTAAGTGAGGGCCTAAGTAATACAATTAAATTTTATTAATACTCAGTGTTGACATCAAACAATCAAGATATTGACCTTTGTGCTAGGTTAATACTGTTATTTTATATAGATTATTTTTTAAAAGCATTACCAAAGTTGTTTAATGCATAGATAAAGATCTGGCAATATCCAACATATGGACTGAAAGTTTGAAACAGTAAAATCTTTCGTTTTATTATTACAATTTCAAGCAATTCCAATAATGGAATAATCATTATTAATTTTCAACATTAATGACAATTTCAATGTAAATTCAGGCTATTTCCTATGCAAAAATATACACTTCTTCAATTTGGTTTGTTCTCTATAACTGGCGCAGTGCCTAAATCCGCCACACCATCTGAATAAGCGCTTTTTACCGGCGATTTATATTTTGTTGATCTCGATCAATCAGGTACTTTCCCTTAACACCGCTGACGAGTTTTCATCTTGGTTTGTGCATAAATTAATATGTATTCAATTATTTTGTACATAACCCCAAAATGCAAACAAACTGCATTAAGTAATCTATTTCATACTGCACATACTGGTGTCCATGATAAAATTAAATTATCGTGTTTTAATATTATGTCCATGTGAGCATTTGCAGCATAAAAATAACCATTATTCATTGGCATACATACAATAAAATGCTAAAAAAACTGCTTATTAAGAGTGTAAATGTCTCAGTTTCAGAGCTACTTTAGAACAAAAATTATATGAAGAAATTGAAACATTGTATTATAACAACAGACAACGAGTTGCTTAATTTAGAAATTTAAATAAGAACAACAGCACTGTAATCAAATGTGGAATAAGCATGTCACGGGTCTTAATCTACGATTTTCACTAAGCATCTTTGGATCACCGTGTTTTATTTAGTCACTAGAAAATTAACCTTAAATAAACAAAAGTGGAAGTTTTGTCAACAGAAGTCAATAGATGTTGCTTTGAAAACAGAATTCATCAAAGAATATTATTTTCGAACAATTTGAACATTTTAAAGAGGGGTGGCGGATTTAGGAACTCACATGCTCATTTTTTACAGTTTAGGCCTTCAATCGCAAAAAAAATTCATTTGCCAAGTATTTGAAATGTAACCAAAACCCGCAAGCAAATGCACATTAAACCAGACTTGATTTATGTGAATTTGTATGTCAATCGGTTCACAACTTTTGAAAATATCGTAAAACTACCCCCCCAAATGTGGCGGATTTAGGCACTGCGCCAGTAGCACTAAAAATCCTTATTTATAATTAACTAGGTCACAGATGTCATACAGACTCATAATAAACTAGCGTATTTACATTAACATAGCAATAATGTGCAACTTTATGACTTCTTAGCAACAATGTGCTGAATTCACACAACTTCACCTGGTGAACAAGTCAAAACAACTAACAGGCCAATCAACTTCAACAGTACTGTTGAGATGACCCCTTGACCTTGCTTGTTTACAACTAATATCAGCTGGTTTACATGTACGCCACTGGAAGATAATACACTCAGTACAAGAACATTCACTGTTACGTGAAATAAATGATGAAATAGTTATAAATAATGATCTTTCAAAAATTCATGGCACTAACAACTGACCAATACAAGAGAAAACAAAAAGCTTACATCTAAAAAGAAAGCTGGTAAATCCACACACAAAAACAGCTCACAACATGATGTGTTTTCAAACATGTACCACAACCAGCTAACGAATACTTACGTCAGCAGGAACAGTTCTCTTTTTTTTGGAATAAAATTAAACTACTCTAGCTTTGCAAAAGATAATATATTACAAAGAAATACAAAACAAACTGGAGCATACCTTTTTTGGGTTCCCCTCTACCGCGACCGTCCCTCGACTTGCGACTATTTTTAAGTGCCGGTACTTTCTCCGCAGCTACGCCATTGCTTGCCGTTGCATCTCCCCCAGAATTTGTTCTATGAATCCTTTTCGCCTTTCGGATAATACGAATAGGTTTGCCCGGTTCTTCCAGGGCGCTAATTGGGTCAACATCCCCCGTCAGCATTTCGGACTCGTCAACTTCGCCATTTTGGATTTTGCTATTTTCAACTTTTGTCGACATTTTTATTAGATTTCGGAGAATTTACTGCACGTGCAAACAACACAAAATAGTCCTAAGCAATGTTTCCTCCACTCCTACAACCTCAAAACGTGTTGTCGCTTGCTTTTATAAAAGTTTTCCAACTTTTTCACCACCACGTCTTCGCCGTCGAACAATGCAGATTGTTTACGTCTTTGCGAAAACAGACCACGTGACCACTTTGCTGATATCGATTGGCTTACCGCAATACTTTTCCCGGGGTTGATTGTTTACACATTGCACGACGATCGGGTGCAATCGTTTTTATCCGTGAGAAGGCTAAATTCAACTATACAATGCCTTCATCACTCGCGTTCAGGGATCGTGTTCACAAAGTACATTTTCTTAAAGGGACTTGTTCACAGATATTCGTATTTTTGAAAAACGTCATTAAATGTCTTAACTGAAAAAATACTTCTCTACATTGTTGGAAGGTAAAACTGATTCCGAATCGCACTACATTGTCCGATTTTTAAAACAGTGCCTCAAATGGCCATAAAACATAAAACCAACTCACCTTCTATCACTGTTTACTTTTTCCTTCTACTTGCTGTCATTAGCGCCACCTCGGAAGTATAATTGGCTCGTTGTCCAATGCATCTCCATAAAGAGGTGGCGCCAGTGATTACAGACCGTGTATATGCAATAGTTTAATAACGCAATGATCGCACATATTTTAGATGATCATTGCATCAACTGCAACACTGTCGCTGATTTCGCTTGCAATCGCCAGTATTAAATCGGCATACTGCGGAAATGTCAAATTAAGGTTAACTTATCTTGCTATTTATTGTGTCATCCTTGGTGCTGGTGTACATGTCATGGCTATTTAATGCTCATGTTGTAATTATTTTAATTACTTCACATGATGTTTTATTTATCCATGTATTATGTACTCCTTTACCGAAATAAATCTATCTATCTATGTATCACTGTTTCAATGAATAAAACTACAGTAAGATCGCATTTGCATAGAACATAGAACAAGTGAAACGTGCGAATGTTGTGCTATAACAATATTACATACTTTATTGACCAGTGTCCCAATTCCAGTTACACAAAAAATCAGTTTAACCGACAGTTCGCTGTATTTCAACTTTGTAACCGCGGGAAATCAACTTTAGATTATGTCCCTTGCTACAATCCATTATAAATCTTTAATAATATATGCACGCGTTATATTTGAACAAAATATGTCGAATCTCATTTGGGTTCGATTTAGCTTCATTACAATAAGAGCTAACATAAATGATAACACGAACATGATCAATATGGTATCTATGTGTAGCACGTACTATTACCAAACAGTTTACTAGAATCGGGATTATTGTTTTTTCCCTATACATGCAGTTATTTTTGTATTGAGCCCTCTGTCGCTGCGAGTGACAGACACAGCGAAGCAAAATGTTCCTTCGTCCAGTCCTAGAAATATAATTGAGGCGTGTCGTATGAAACCCGGGCTTAAGGCACGTGCGTAAAGTGTCGTCCCGGATCACCCTGTGCAATGCGCACACTCTAATCCGGGACGACACTTTCCACCTACAGTAGATTAATGTTTAGAAGATACTTCCATGACACAGAAAATTCCATAAAAGCGGAAAGTGTCGTCCCGGATCACACATGCTGATCCGGGACGACACTTTCCGCGCATGCGTTAAGCTCGGGTTTCCAACGACACACCTCAATTGTATGCAACAAACGGGTTATTTTAAGAAAATACCCACTTGCCTATGACTGCCTACTTGCCTATGGTAGCTTAACATGTTATAAAACATCAAATTCTTATACAGAACTTCGAGGCGAATATCAAATGCCAAGGAACCATACCGTTTATATTAAATAGATATGAATCGTACTATTAGGGTATTGACTTAATGTTTGACAGTTGTATTTTAATAGAGCTTTGTTTCAACCCGTTCAATCAAGTGAACTTTAATCAACGTCACGAGGATAGTACTACATGTACAAGTTAGCGCATTCAACATATACAAGTAGACGCATTCAACACATACAACTAGGCGCATTCAACTCATACATGTACAAGTAGGCGCATTCAACATATACAAGTAGTCGCATTCAACACATACAACTAGGCGCATTCAACACATACATATACAAATAGGAACATTCAACACATACAAATAGGCGCATTCGACACATTAAATTGGCGCATTTAACACATATAAATAGGCCCATTCAACACATACATTTACAAGCAGGCACATTCAACACATACAAATTGGCCAATTTAACACATACAAGTAGACGCATTCTACATATACAAGTCGGCGCATTTAAAACATACACATAGACGCATTTAACACACACATGTATAAGTAGGCGCATTCAACACCTACAAATAGGCGCATTCAAAACATACGAATAGGCGCATTCAACACAAACGAATAGGCACATTCAACACATACAATTAGGCGTATTTAACACATACAAATAGGTGCATTCAACATATATTTGTAAAAGTAGGCGCATTCAACACATAAAAATAGGCACATTCAACACATACAAATAGGCGCATTTAACACATACAAGTAGGCGCATTCAACACATACAAGAAGACGCATTCAACTCATACATGTACAAGTAGGCGTATTCAACTCATACATGTACAAGTAGGAACATTCAACACATACAAATAGGCGCATTCAACACATTCAATTTAGCGCATGTAACGCATACATGTACAAGTAGGCTTATTCAACACATACATGTACAAGCAGACGCATTCAACACATGGAAATAGGAGCATTCAACAGATACAAATATGCGCATTCAACATATACAAATAGGCGCATTAAACACATACAAGTAGGCGCATTCAACACATACAAACGCCATGAGATCTACAGAGCCATTGTTTGTGATGTCCCTAACCCAAATCTTAAATATTTGCTTTAATTCTTTAATTAAATTATTTGCACTCCATTCGTTCTGTGGACGATTCAATGTATTTTTAAAACACTATTTCAAGAAAACTTGGACTACTATCAAATTGTGTTAAGGATCACTTTGCAATTGTTTTATAGTCTTTCATTGTTACTGTGTTATTCTATTTCTTTTAAAACATGTGGATTATTAATTCATTATTGATTCATATACTCTATACATTGTATTATATGTGTTCAACATTCATTTCTCAGTAGAAAAATATGAAATTTGCAAAAGTGACCACATTTTCAGTTGTATATTTGAATTCAGCTTCTGCATTCACTGCATAGTTATTGCAGTACACACCCATTACAGTGTATGAGAAAACACTTATCAATCACTTCACGAACGAAGACTTTTGAAGCATATTTTATGACTGGAGTCTCACATATGTTAAAGTATTGAAACAACATCAGCGATGTTTAATCATGTCCAACGACGCATTTTTATTTACTTAAAGGGGGCATATACGATTTCAATATCAACATTTCATGTTTTCATATTTTGAACAACACAAATGAGATGACGAAAATGATCGAGGAAAGTTAAAACAAAAATGAACAGTTAAATGCACCATATGTCATGTTTTTTTTTTCAATGAACTTCTTCGTAACGACAAATTTATTCCTAGCGCTACGCCAATAGCGACACGTATAATCGTATTTGTTGCAGAAACAAAAAAACGTGTCCATGTGTCGTATGAACACATCTGCACAGAACGTAAATCAACACGCAACAAATATTGGGGATTTCCCAATATTGTACATGTCTAATGTACATGAATGAGTTTTCGACTGGAAGACGAAAAGTATTTTAACGGTGTACAACTCTAATTTCAAGGATTTTCGAATATCAGTTCTTATGAACGTTTATTATAGTTTGTTATTCATCTACGTTTTGTTGTTTTAATTTTACTTGCACATGTTTCTATAACAATTTGATGAGATCGTACATACCCTCTTTAAATAAGAACATGTATAAGAAGTATATTCACTTTTTACAAGAATTTACTTTTTAGCGTTTACTTTATGGAATGGAACACTCGTATTTCACCAACGCATAAAAAAAGCTTGGCAGTTAAACGGTTTTAAGCTGGTATTTCCATCCTAGGGAGATTTCTTCGTTTAGTTGAACTGCATGAATTCCAGTAAAATGTATTTAATTGTTTTCGTTTCGTTCTAAAATGTTCACCGTCGAATACTATATAAATATTGGATAGAGCGTACCATTTTGTCGGGCATACGAGCATTCATCAATTATAGAAAACTCGTATGAATGAATAATACATTATTATAAGTGTTTGTGTTTATAAGTTGTAAGAAACCTAATTGTGTGCACTTGGTTATGCGGCAAATGAAAGTAATACATGGACATTGTGTAAAACACAGCGAAACAGGTTTGTTGTTTTTATTACACTGAAAATGGTTAAGACAGTGTTTGAAGCCGAGAGTTTTAACCCTTAAGAGCGCACGATGACATGGGAAGTGCCCAGTTTAAACACTTCAAAACGCGTGATTCGATTAACCGCACGACAATGATGTCAGCTATCTCACTACGATTGTATTTCGTGTTGTTAAACACGAGTTAACAAGTGTCACGATTTCAAATATCTCGCTAATGCAACAATCACGAAAACTGGTCTGCAACGAAAATATTAGAACATCATGAACACTACTGTCTACTTAGATTTAAGATAAGATTATAAATGAGAGAATTATTTGGAATAACAGTTAAATACATGCACGTTAAAATATGAGTGTTTGATGACTGTCTAGTTTGTACTCCGATATTAATCGTCTCACATTCGTCCGAATGTTTATATGGACGACGTTTAAGAGGAGCCAGTAAAACATTTCAGAAATCAACTCATAGTTTAAGTAAAAAGTCCTTCTGTTACAAAACAGTTTGAGAGAGAAAGTATTTGTTGACACGATTTACTCTTTTACTGGAGCATGTTCAAGATACAGAATCCTGGGTATTTTAGTGCCCGATGTGAAGCACCTATGTTGAACGGTTCGAATCTGGGACCCTGAGGGTGTACAGCCAGTATGCTACTACTAGTACACGCGTCCATTCAGATATATGTTTTTCGGGTTCAGTCTTCGATATATTACGTGCATGTGGATCCAAACTTATGTCAATCTGACGCCAGGATCAGCAACTCCGGATATAGTAGCTTTATCGCATTGCAAACTTCCGCGCAGAGATTTAACTGTGTCCCAGCATAGCTGGTTTAAATCCCTGCCGTCACGAAGTTCCACGTGACCATAGGCAAACACTTGGCGCAAAATAAAATCGTGGACAAGCACATGATAAAAACGTGGACAACGTACAATTCTTGTCTTGCTATGTTTACTTGTTTTATTTATTTGTTTGTTTTGTTTTTAATTTTAACTCTAAATATATATACCTGGGCCGATAATGCAACATGTCTGTGTCATTGTTATAAAAAATAGTGATACAATTAAAATGTTGTACAAAATAAATCTTCAATCTCCTCATAATCATCTTCCCTGGAACCTTCCAAGTGTTAAGACTGTTGGTGGAAGCCAACGGTCTTTTGAGAGGGTGATTTCCATAACAGACATCGCGGAAAACTATTTCTTGTCTTTGCAGGCTACGATTCAGTTAATCGAAACATGAAAGGGTCCTTCTTCAAAACAGCCATAAATAATGAATGTTTTCTTACATTTTAATTATTTAAGATAATGTGTGTCATTTGTATTACAATGTGTATATCATGTGATTCATTACAATTACAGTTTATAAAAACGTAAATTTATTTAAAAAGTCAAATTAACGACACCCCCAATTTCACTATTTACTTGAATGTAACCGAAATATTCACCTGGGTGTCCTGGACTAAGACCACTGAATTAATGCGCTACATCGGTTATTGTTTACTAACAGTGAAAGTGTTAGTTCTTGTTACCGATTCTTATTCTGAATATTTTGAAAACAAATAACTGCGATGTATTAATTTTAAACTGTAGTATTGAAAATCCAAAGCACGCATCGTATGACCCGTTGTGTCTACACCGGTCTGACAGACCTGTGTACTCACGCTCTAAGCATTATGGGTATGCGCTACTTTCTAGCATTGCTCGCAATGGTTGATTTAACATCGCATGGTGGTTAGATACAAGCAAATCAATGTGTTTCCATCCGTTTTACATTCGAAATATTGCCTTTTACTAGAGTACCTTTTTTCCTCTGCTATGCAAAGCATTTAGCAATGTCATACATGCCTTTTGTGATTATTTCTAATATCCTCTGTATGTTTGGAACATTTTTGTGCATTTCTTTTTACGTTTTACAACGGGACCGTATGGGATTTTGATTTACTGGCATCTAACCTTGAATTTTAACACAAAACGATAGTGAAAGTAGCTTTTTATAATAATCACGCTAAACAGCGTTAACCACGAACTACTGTTATTTTATTTAACATAAATATATTCTACTATTAACTAAATATTAGACTGGTTATTAGTATCAATAAAGTCATTTCATGAAACAACTTTCATACGCCGGATTACTTCATGCGTAAGCACATTTCGCCGTTTGGGGCGAAATAATGCGGTTAAGTACAGAGGTTTGGCGTGTGACGTCATCCTCTGTGTATAAAATGCGCATGGCCTACTTTTGACTCAGTAGGCTACGAATCACTAACAATCGATGCTCCTAACTGCCACACTTAATCGGTTATTCTGCAGGGCTCGTTTCAGAGTGCGTTGTAACTAGCATGTATATAATTCCGTTTGCATTAGATAATTAGCTTGAGCAATATTTGTTTGTTAATTACAAATAAATTTTAGTATGATGTCGTATACAATACAATAAGTAGCCATATTATCAAGTTTAAAGGTGGGAAATTGAACTTCATTCAAACAAATGTTTTCTTTTAAGCAAAAATGCACCCATAATTCACATGCTTTTAGTTTATTTTGTCACCAACAGTCTTTCTACGCTGTTAACTCATGTATTTTGTCACCAACAGTCTTTCTACGCTGTTAACTCGTGGTGGCAGTGGTAATAATGAAAAGTACCAATGGGTAAGTAACCACTGCGAGGAGTTTCATCACCATTGCTCATCAACAGTTACCTCCCTTATAACCACAACACCATCATTAAAGACGCACAAAAGGTGAGCATTGTCAAATGTAGACGCCCCGAAACATTTTGTTTGTTGAATACTGTTTGGTTTAATGAGTACTGTTTCATATAAAAAAAACTCTGATCCTCCTAGTAAACTGTTTATAAACATTAGCTTCGTTTATCCGCCGATCATTGCGGTGACGCGGATTAAATCCGGATATTAACCGTTACTTTTTCGCAAGCGGTGCTATAATTATTGTAAATAAACACGAGGAACTTATAAGTTGGTTTAAATTTTGTTGATAATCAGGGGATCAACCATTTATTGTAAATAGGAGGAATCCTGGTTTTCTGTTTACAAACACGTTGTTATCGTCTGCGGTTGAAATCGTTTAATTTACCTGTATCGATTAGTCCATGTTTATAACGGTTCTCACTTGCATTTTTACGGACTTTTTTTGTAGTTTCGTCGTGTTGAAATTGTAATACATACACTGTTATTTAACCTCGTCAAATACCATTTACAACATTTATTTGAAGAAAATATGCGCTAGTTTTTCGCTCAAAATGAATTATTTTATGTCTTTGTAAAATCTCTGTGAAATTCTTGTTGTTAATATTAACTTGCAACACATTTTGTGTGCCTTTAAATATAACCACAATTCAGCTAAATATTTCGTAGCTAGCTTTGTTATGCGGCCTGATATAATCGCGTATTAAATATATATGAGCCGCGTCGTGGAAAAAACCGGACTTAATGCATGTGCGTAAAGTGTCGTCCCGGATCAGCCTGTGCGGACTGCACTTTCCGCTTTTATGGTATTTTATGTTTCAAGAAAGTCTCTTCTAAACATAAATCAACTTTACGCAAATGCATTAAGACCGGTTTTCTCACGACGCGCCACAAATATTTATTGTTTTTCATACTAGGCAATATATTTTGAAAATACGTTTTTTTGTATTATTGTATCTTGCACTTAATTTTCCTTCCAGATTTGTAAGTTTATTTTGTATTTTATTTTATGCAACGTTTCACAAACAAACAGTAGAAATTGGTTAAAGGATATATACACGATGACATCAATTCTCTTTGTAACGTGGAATTACAAGCGGAAACGGAAATCGATCAATAACATTTTTGTTATCATTCATTATGTCGAATGTGGCGTGGCAAATTAATAGTTATGACATGTTGCGTACTGTTTTAAATCTCCTACCAAGTTCAGATTGTACGAAGTTTAATATCGTTCACGATAAGCACAGTTCACCTCTTACATTGTTTCTTCTTATATGCATGAATTACTGGTTATTTGCGAACGTGTTTTCCATGATATTTAGTACTGGTTGGCTACATGTGTTGATATAACGAATGGCAAGTTTGACACAAATTTATAAAGGTAAAAAGACCCTGAATACACATTATTAATTTTAATAATGCAGTTTAATACACATAGAATTGTGCGTAATAAAGCATATACAAGTACACTAAAATAGCAGAAACAAGTAAAACTAAACGCCTTTTGTCCTTTACTAGGGACGTATTCACAGCTTTTCGCATCGGCGGTAAGCCAGGGTTCATTCATTACGTATACTACATTTGTGATTATAGAGTGTAATCAAAACGCTGACAGCGTAGAAAGACTGTTGGCGACAAAAGACACTAAAAGCATGTGAATTATGAGTGCAGTTTTGCTTAAAGGAAACATTTGATTTAATGAAGTTCAATTTCCCACCTTTAAACTTTATAATTTGGCTTCTTATTCAATAGTATACGACATCATAGTGAAAACTAGTTTGTAAGTAACGAAAACATATTGTGTTCGAGCAATTGATCTTATGCAAACGAATTATATACATGCCAGTTAACAAGTCAATCTGCAAGGGCCAGAATAAAAGATGAAGCGTAGTAGTTAGGCGCACCGATTGTTAGTGCTTCGTAACCAAGGATCTATGAATAAACATGTTTATTTATAGATCTTTGTTCGTAGCCTACTGAGTAAAAATAGATCATACGATGCAAGCTCTCGATTATCCATAGTACAGATTAAAATTAATAAATTGCAATTATTTGTTGTCAAAAAATTCAGAACGAGAATTAGTAACAAGAAAAAACACTTTCGCAACGAGTCAAAAATAACCGATGTAGCTTATTAATTTGGTGGTCTTATTCCAGGACACTCAGGTAAATATTTTGGTTACATACAAGAAAATATCAAAAGTAGGGGTGCCATTTGTTTAAAGTTATTTTTTTTATAAATTGACCTTTTTACAAACTGCAATTGTAATAAATTACACGATATACACGTTACAATACATGTTACATACATTATCTTAAATAATTAAAATCTAAGAAAACGGGTGTGAAATTTTGCTGTTTTGAACAATGACCCTTTCTGGAATCGATTTACTGACTAATAGCCTACAGAGAAAAGAAGTAGTTTTCCGCGATACCGGTTTTGGAAATTACCCTCTCAAAAGACTATTGGCTTCCGCCAACAGTCTAAAAACTGTACTTATATTAGATCAAGGAAGCATAAAAAGCAAAACATAATTGCATTGGCTAAAAGCTTGGACGTACGGATCTTAAGTCTGTCAAGCTAACTACTTGACAATAGGGACATTTCTGTTGATAACTATGTCATACGCTAGCAAATTGTTAATTTGCAAAACTATTCAAAAGACATTCAAAATGCTGCATACATTAGTATGATTTTAAGCATAAACGACAATTTATATTTATGTCGACCATGTGTATTTATTACAAATTGTATGGTGGCATAGAACTGCCATACGATAACCACTCAAGGTTCGCGAAAACATTCGTGTTAACTACTTAGCGTTTACTTAACTACAGATTCGTGTTGACACTTATTTATTATGTTATTTATCTGGATATTAAGATAGCGTTTGCGAATATTGTTCTGCAATATATTTTATTTTTATACTAAATGGCCTTTACGTGCCCAGAACTAAAATTATATACATTTTCTTGGGGTTGCGAGGTCTTCCGAATTATCTTACTAACGCGAATATTATCATGATACTTATCTTATAATCTTAACTAGTTAACATTCGTGTTACAATTATCTTACTAACACGAATATCATCATGATAATTATCTGACAACGGGAATCTTAACAAGATAATGTTTGTGTTACCACTTAATTTGTGCGTGAGGTCTTCCGCATTATATTACTAACACTAATATTATCATGATAATTATCTGACAACGCGAATCTTAACTAGATAATATTTGTGTTGCCACTTAATTTGTGCGTGAGGCCTTCCGCATTATCTTACTAACACGAATATTATCGTGATAATTATCTGACAACGCGAATCTTAACTGGATATTCCTGTTACCACTTAATTTGGCGCGAGGTCTTTATTATCTTACTTACACGAATATTATCATGATAATTGTCTGACAACGCGAATCTTAACTATATAATATTCGTGTTACCACTTAATTTGTGCTCGAGGTCTTCCGCAGTATCTTATTAACACGAATATTATAACGATAATTATCTGCCAACGCGAATCTAAACTAGAGAATATTTGTGTTACCACTTAATTTGCGCGCGAGACCTTCCGCGTTATCTTACTGACGCGAATATTATCACGATAATTATCTTACAACGCAAATCTTAAGACGTCAGTATTCGCGATACCACTTAATTTTTATGTATCGCAAATTTATTCGCAAACCAATTCGTGTTGCCAGTTATCTAACACGTATATTATCATGATAATTATCTTACAACGCAAATTTCAACTAGTTAATATTTGTGATACCACATAAGATTTTATTAATTGAAATTCGGATGTCAGTTCTGGGTAGTTTGAGGCCTGTTTTTCATTAAGCAAATAAATATTTTAACATATCTTAAGTCGAAAAAATTAGCAAACGCTATTAAGATATCAAATAAATAACACGAAACAAACTTAAGTGGTAACACGAAAATTTCGCGAACCTTAAGTAGTTATCGTAAGGCTGGCCTATGCCACCATAGAATTGTCATGACAATTATGCTTCTTATTTGCAATGCCTTGTCAATGTATATTATTTTGCGTTTCGTTTTACTATTTGTTATCTGCTGTCTTGTAATTTTGAAGAGAAATGTGGAAAAAAACGTTAGTTAGATGCTAAATCAAGTGCTTCCACCTTGTGATAAATACAATGTTGACCACGAATTTACTGACAATTAAGTCTTATAAAACACAATGCCTTAATCTGGTTACACCTTGGTACATCTTGGTACATTCCGGTATCTTCCACGGGTAAATAATGCTGTCACTGTCGCACACAAAACATATACGAACACGTACAACTAACCGCACACATTCTGTATATAAGAAAGTACTGCGAATTGTTTGGAATGCACGAACATGGACATTCTTTCCTGCATGAGTATACTGGAGTGAAGAAGTGAAGATGTGAAGTTTATAGTGATAACAGGATACATCGAGGTAAATATTTCAGATTTCAACATACAATTAATATTTGCTTGAATTAATACAGACAACGATATAAAGAAAGCGAGATTTCATGTTTGAGGCATAAACAGTGATTCTGTGCAACGATATGTAACTTGCAACATCTTAACAGAGAGTAGCATATGAACAAAAATAAAATTCCAAAATCTCCTTTATTGCATTCGCATGTAAACATTTCAGGCGCGTCGTGGGAAAACCGGGCTTAATGCATGTGCGTAAAGCGTCGTCCCGGATTAGCCTGTGCAGTCCGCACAGGCTAATCCAGGATGGCACTTTCCGCTTTTATGGTATTTACTGTTTCAAGGAAGTCTCTTTTAAACATAAATCCACTGTAGGGGGAAAGTGTCGTTCCGGATTAGCCTGTGCAGTGGTGTCGTCCCGGATTAGCCTGTGCGGACTGCTTTATCCGGGACGACGCTTTATGCACATGCATTAAGCCCGGTTTTCCAACGACGCGCCTCATTTTAAAAGTGTGTTTCTCAACTTTGAATGTTGATTCAGAATTTGATTTATACTAAGAACTTGATGCGATCGGACTGAAAATCTAATACTGTATTGCGTATAAATATGTTCGGTATTCAATGCTAAGATCGAACTTTTAAAAAGTTTAGCCCTCTCTCATTTTCCTAAGTGTTCTGTTGTTGTTGTTTTTTACCTTTGAGCACCCGCTATATCTTGTTTATGCATTGTGGATATAATGGGGGAAATAAAGTATTCTGAAACCAAGGCACTTGTTTATGGTACCCGCAGTTCATTGTGAACGGCAATGCGTTGTACAACAGTTAGGTGCATTGCAGATTAGATCATTTCGACTGGAAAATACCACAAAAGATCCACTCGTGGGTGGATAACATATGAATATCAAAGATGACCCACAAGCTGATGATTTGGTTGACAGTGGCCCATATTTTGACGGAGGGCACAGTGACGGAAGGCAGCTACTGGAGCTGTTGTCGATTATGTGTAGAGGCAGGAAAGACGTGTGTCTTCTTTGGTAGCGAATGCCGATGTCGTAGCTCATCTACCGTTGCAAGAAACCGCGTTGGTGGCGATGTTCTCAAATAGGAGTACATGTAAATTTGACATTGATTGATTACATATTTACATTCATTGTAAGGGTGGTTTGGCTTGACATAGATGTAGCATTGTTTTGAAAGCATTGCTTTGCTAGTACAGCGTGTAGTAATAACTACGAGAAATATGACAAATCTGTATTGTTCGTTGCGCTGAAATGCATCTCATATCGTTATTCTGTTAAACATTCTGTCTCATCGCGTATAAATTGTCCCCCAAGTATTATTGGGTATGGTTAACAGACGCAGCAATGAGTAAACTCTTCAACTTGTATTATATTTGTCTTATTTAGTTCATGTCAGTCGGTTTCAAGTTTACTTTGAATATAACATGCTGAAAATTCAAGAGAGTAAAATTGTTGGAAATCCAACTGTTACACGCATTGGAAATCCAACTATTACACGCATACATTCTGAGACTACAATGCATATACATTATCATATTTCACAACGGCGTAGCCTTCTGATTAACAGACATTCACACGCGAGAGTCGAATTGACCAAGACTGCAGAATTTAATTCTAAATGTTTCATGTCAGGATGTAACTCGTCAATAAAGGTTTTCAACATTTGTCAGATGGGAATGGAAAGACTATACACTGTTGTTAATATGAATGTTACAACTCAAACGAACCCTTGTTGTATCTACGCCTATATTGTGACGAATACATATAGAGCAGCTACGAATGTTTGGCTGTAATTCGTGTTCGCAAATGAAAATAGTTCACTCACATGGGTTACTTTTAGAATTGCGTAGTTAACTATAATTCCCGTTTTTATAAAATAGCATTCCCCTTTTCTGCACCACTTCCACGTACACAGGATGTGTCACTTCATATCGTCTAATATTAGATGTAACAAGCACCTAATTGAACAAACATATAAATAAAAACTAATTATTCAAATGCACTTCCTTATTTAACAGGAATCTAAAGTAGAGATGAGAAATTACGACTACGGTGTAACGCTAGTGACGTAAATTCCTCTAGTTATACAGGGTAGCATACACTGTGTGTTGTACTGTTCAATCGGATGCATATTTGTTATTACAATATAAAATCAAAACGCTGATAGCGGAGAAAGACTGTACGCGAGGAAAGGAAAGAAACCAAAATCAAGCTAAATAGAGTGCATCATTTTCTAACAAAAACGACACTTGTTTCAATGAAATTGAATTTCTGCAATGCCACTTTTACTCATTGTTATGCTCCCTACTTTCAACATTTTGGTAGATATATAGGTTTGTTTGCAAACTACTCAATGCAAACGCAATAATATGCATAACAGTCAACGTGTTGACTAATCCTGAACGGACCGAAATAGCCGATGGAGCGTATATTTTTGGGGTATAGATCGCTTTGTAGCCTGCACAATAAAAAGTAGGTCACGCGATTCAATCTCTCGAAATCGCCCTTCTAAAGACCTTTGGTTTCCGCCAACATCTTAAAACCCCAGATATACTCACGGACTCACCGTAGAAGTGACGCATGGTAAAATACACATATTTTGCCAGAACAACGGCGAAGTTAAGAGGTTCGAAAATCATAATTTTCAAAACTTACGCCGATTTCCATTAACGCCAAAATGGCTTAATTACCACCTTACAGCAATTCTTTGTACGCCAATGTTTTTGCTAACAATGACCCACTCCCGCCGTTTTCCAATGCTGTCCTTGGAAGATTGCACGTTTTTTTAACTTTAAAATTATAAGATGAAATAGAACACCATACTCTGATTCATTTTCTTGAATATTTCCGCGTAGCGCATCTATTCCCTGCATTGGCGACATTTCGTCAGTCTTTATAACTTGAGTTCAGCCGTGAGTAACATTGGCTTTTAAGCAAGCAATACGGTAAATATTATATATTTTATTTATTAATGATAAGCCATCTGTTTATAATTATTTTTTTATATAAATATTTTCAGTAACATGTATTCAATGAAAGAGCATACTCAGTAGTTAACATTCATAAGGGCATCTGTTTATAATTATTTTTTTTTTTATAAATATTTTCAGTAACATGTATTCAATGAAAGAGCATACTCAGTACTTAACATTCATATGGGCATCTGTTTATACATTAAAAAAAAAAATATTTTCAGTAACATGTATTCAATGAAAGAGCATACTCAGTAGTTAACATTCATAAGGGCATCTGTTTATTATTATTATTTTTTAAATTATTTTCAGCAACATGTATTCAATGAAAGAGTATACTCAGTAGTTAACATTCATAAGGGCATCTGTTTATTATTATTATTTTTTTAATTATTTTCAGTAACATGTATTCAATGAAAGAGCATACTCAGTAGTTAACATTCATAAGGGAAACAGTTATTATTTTTAAGCATTTTGCTTTTCGTACACGAATTTCTTCTAGACGTGCGTGTTAAATATTGTACATGAATCAAATCGTGATTTAATTCCTGCGCATCTATACTCCTTACCGCGGGGTATTGGACAACAAGCTATTATAGAATAATATTATTTCCAAAATAAAGCTCGATATTTGGCGGATGGTTTTCAGAAAGTGTGGTCAATACTTTTAAGGATCTTGTGCATTGTGCATGTTTTTAATAAAAAAGGTAAAAAAAAAACAACACATGTAAGCATTGAACAGGAATGAATGAATGTGTATACATTTTAAGTTACTCGTCAGCTGTCATAAATAAGCACGTATTTCAGAGTGAGGATATCAAACGAATTTATTGCCAGGAATGAATATTTTTAGATGGCGTTTTTTTTCCATGATGGAAACCTTTAGTTTGGTTGTATGCATAATACAATTTAAACATGTGCTATAACTTCGCTACTCAGAGCGGTCCAAGAAGCAATTGTTCTGACGCATTATTTACATTGATTAATATGGAGCGCAAATACTATATATAAAATAATATGTAAATATTATAATATGTAAAATAATTATTATTATGTCATGGAAAATGTACAACTAGTCTAGATAGTTTCATTTTTTTACATCACTTTACGGGAGGGGAGGGTGTTGGAATCACACTTTGTAAAACCGCGGAATGCCTATTGAAATCAATCTAATACTTATTGAGATTATGTGGTACATTTTAAAATTTATCGCATACAACCTCGAATTTCCGTTGACAGAACAAGTCTCAAAATGAACCGTGTGGCATTGCTGTGCCTGACGATTGCCGTTCTGATGTCGATGGTCGACAGCTTTGAAGGCGACATGTGGAAGTGTTGCCGGAAGTGCCGTTGGACGGGTCAGGAGTGTGTCCGGTTCGGCAAGTGGAGCTGTCGGTGTCGGGGACGAATGTCGATCCTTGCTGATAGCGGATACGTGGGGGCGGAAACGGGGACGCCGGCGTCAGATTTTAGCAAGTCATATGGAAAGAAAATTTAGGCCCCAGAAGTGAAATCAGGGGACAGTACTCGCATTGTACCAAGGGAGACAACATAGTTTCGTGACAAACTAATGAAAAATGTACCATTGTGAATGCAATCGGAATTTGTTATGTTAATATAGTTTGTTGTTTAACAGTTGTATACTTTATAACCTCAAACGCAATGTCAGCGATGAAAATAAAACATCATTTTGTAGATTTTATCATATTAATTAACAGCGGAATGTGTATTTGACATGAAACCTATTTGATATTCAATACATTGTTATGTCATTAATTTATTATTAAGCGTCGGAATAAACTGTTGAATAAATAAGTATAGTGACTGATATCTAGAGTCTTCGTCGTTGATGACCACAACTAAAACTACAGTATGAGCGTGCAGAATATAAACCCTGTCTATTGACATAATAAACTACAATGCACCTATCAATATTCCCCTAGGAGGGGGCGGGGAGGGGCGGTGGGCATATACGGGGCTGAAAGCGATTCTCGACAGGCGGCAGTTTGACACGCCGAATAATTCCAGGTACAGGGGAAATAGACTTCGTCGGATTTTAGATGCCGGTAATATAGATCTGCCAAGCATCGCCCACAGTGGGGATTTAGGCAAAAATTCTTGGCCTTTGGGTGGGGAATTAGACCCCAAAGAATAAAATTAGTCAAACTCCCCTGGGTCAGCACGATGTTTCTCCCGCCGGATAGATGCACTATGCATACTCATATAAAAGCTGAAATCTGAAATCAAACGCAGCGTTTCATATTCGGCTACATACCCCACACGATATATTGTTATTGGAAATACAGTACATGTATATACCATACTTGTAATTTTAATTGTTAAATGGACTTATTCACAAGTTCAAAAACTCTTTAAATGTTTTGATTCTTAAAGGGACTGAATTCCAGATGGTCCAATGGTAAAAACCAAAGAAAATTGTCACAAAAACACGATTTTCTTACAACATTAACACATTAAAAAATTAGACACGTATATTTTTATTAACCTGAACAAAAATGATTTTATATAGTTTTCGTCCTTTTTATCGTTCTAAAATCTATAGTGTCTGCAGACGCTATAACCCATCGAGTAATTTAAAAATATTGCCGTTAATTCACGTGACAGTTTAGTTTTGTCGAGTCGCTCATGCGCACACTTGAATCAGGTGCGTGGGGAAAGCCGCGGTATTGTTAAATCGGGAATACCGGGTTCAAGGAAAGTGCGAGCTAACTCAACTTCTATTTTTCAATGAAATATACAGTTTGTGACAGTATTTGACCGTGTTCTGTAGCAAATATTGATGGTTTTACGCCTGTTGTTACCTTTCAGGCGTAACTACAAAAAAACGAACATTTTTATGCCCATCTGGAGTTCAGTATCGTTATTTTTTTATTAGAGGTACTTATACGATAATAACACAGATAGATTCTTGGCACAATCAACACAAATAACATTAATAATAACCAATATTATACCTTTCATAAATAAAAGTCAACGGTCAATTATATAGGTTAATTTCAAAATGCCATTTTAGCGGGCCGACTAAATAGTATAGTGCCCGGAGCCAGCGGGCACTATTTCGTGTGGGTGCCTCTAGTTGTATGTAACCTCAGTTCTGGGAGGCGTTTCATCCATAGATACATATCTATATATATGGCTTCATCAATTGTAACGATTTTCCTACGAATTTACGTATGGTGATTACTGTACATGCAGTTCTTTGCGATAATACAATTACATAAATTCTGTTCCATCAACGTAAAGCCCTTATCTCACTGGGCTGCGACAGTGGGCGACAAATTGCGAGTGACATTCGCTAAAATGTCCCAAACCTGTCTCGGGGTTTTGCAATATCTTCGCCGGTGTCGCATGACCATCAATTTGTTGTCGCGTCAATTATCAACATGTTGAAAAATTTATTGGGAAAAAATCTCTGTCCTTTCTGTCCCCAAGTCATCGCAAGTGTCACAAACTATTTTCAAACAATTATCCAAAACATATTTGCGAACCAATACTGGCAATTTGCACCAGACACGATTGAGAAAAAATACGAGGTATAAAACTAAATTGCGAACGATAACATACTAAATTGAGACCAGTATAATATTGATTGCGTAACATCTAATCACACTGCAAGGGTTCATTCGATGGCAAACAAGCTTAATTTTGTTCCAGAGCTTGAAAGAGTCCACATTCCCTGAAAACGCCAGCATCTGGCGCAAATATCTACGTACATAAACTTATATTCAGCATGAACAAGGGCCGGCATGGTGGAGTAGAATTCTTTATAATTATAGTAAAAACTGCCAGCATTAGGCGGTGCCTGTATCCTCACGAGCTTGCCATCGTTGCTGCCACAACAGTGATAAAAGTCCCACTTATCAGCATAGCACAGGGCCACTTCCTTCCATTCCTCCACAGATGTTGGACAATCGAATGCTGTCTCGTGGAAGTGATCGTAGTTCGCCTGACACACCTCCTGTACTGACGATCGTGTTGGCGGCAACACTGAATGCATATGACATACTCATGTACGATTCTCCAGTCGCCAGGTACCGTACGGTAGAGGCTTTCTAAAGAGTGTTGATTTATTTTCAAGCCTGTAGCTGAGTTCGTCCATTCTGACACAATTTCGGAAGGACTTCGTATTATTTTCCTTGAGATGCCCTATCTGTTTTTCAATTAGCCCCTACTTCGCCCTAGTTGACAACCACCCTCTTACCCGAACGCTATTTCTGCGTCTCTGTCGGCCTCTTTTCTGTGTCAATGCTTCTGTCTTTTGGATCGCTGCAGCTGCTAGCAGATATGCAGCATCTGTAAGCATGCAGTCTTGATCATTGTCTGGAAAAGTTGATCGTTCTATGACGCTGACGTCTCAAAACAACAATGATGACTTGATCATGGAAAACGGTATTTACATACTGCACGAATTCTCAAATGTTTCGTATACATGTATAATTATAATAATAATAATAATAATAACAACTTTATTTAATAAAGATATCACACTAAGAAACAAATTTCTTTTTTACAATGTGGTCTTCAATAAACATACATTATATAAACATTAACTTATCCAATATCATGCATACTTAAAACATATTAGCCAGTAAACAACAACAACAACCATACTAATATTACTACTACTACTACTACTACTACTACTACTACTAATACTACTACTACTACTAATAATAATAATAATAATATACTGCATAGTTGTAACATTCTTTCAAAACAACAGACAATCACAAACAAATGCAAATGTAAACTGTAAAAATATAGTGATACAAGCAGTATGAATACATAAAACATTATTGATTTGTTATTAAGTATTGTTTTAAGTTCCGTTTGAAAATATTAATTGTAGATGCTTGTCTAATATTAATCGGAATTAAGTTCCATACATTTCTTTCACAATAAGCGAAAGTTCACTTTCCATAGTTGGTTTTAAATGCAACAGATGATAAATCGTTGTGGGTGGTGGATCTTAGAGTGTATGCATTGTTATTTGACAAGGTAATTACGTCATTGAAATAAGAAGGCATTGAAACGTGTAAATAATTATATACGATAGTTCCAAAAAGGAAAGTACACCTGTTGTTAAATGACAACCAACCCAGTTCATTAAATATAGGAATTGACGGAGTTGAAAACGGTTTATTCATTATTATTTTTGAAGCCCGTTTCTGTATACAAACTTATTTCTTTAAGCTTAATCGTGTTGCTGAACACCATAATGTACAACAATAGTCCATAGATGTTAATATGCATGAGTTGTAAAATAATTTCTTTGTTTCATAATTAAGGAAGCCGTTAATTCTTTTTTAATAAGGCTATTTAAGAATTGAGTTTACGACAGAGGTTATTTATATGCGATTGCCAAGTGAGATACTAGTCAACAGTTATTCCGAGTAAAATTGATATCATTTACTTGTTCAAGAACAATGCTTTTAATATTAAGTGTGAGATTATTTGCAGATTTATTAGCATTTGATAATACCATGCACTTAGTTTTGTTCGGATGTATGGACATATTGTTGAAGGCACACCAAGTAGGTATTATGTCCAAGTCATTTTGCAATGAACGTTGTATATTTTGAATGCTAAAGTCAGATATGTGTATAGTGGAGTCATCAACATAAATATAAATGGTTGAATTTTGAAGAATAAAGGGAATGTCGTTTATGTATATCAGAAATAGAAGCGGGCCAAGAAAAGACCCCTGTGGTACTCCGGCCTTAATATTTATAATGATTACTTATTTGATCCCACCTTAACGCATTGTCTTCTATTAGATATATAAGACTGCATCAAGACAGGGGCACTTTCAGAGAAATGGTACATACAAAGTTTCTCAAGTAAAATATCATGATCTACTAAGTCAAATGCTTTTCGGAGATCAAGGAATACTGAACCCACGATTCGCCCAGAATCAATTTTCTTTAGCCATGAATCTACAAGTCGAATCAATGAAGACTGACAAGAATGATTTTGTCGAAAACCAGACTGGAAACTGTGCAATAATTGGTGTTTCTCAAGAAATGATTTAATTTGATTGCAATATGTCTCTCAAATATCTTTGAAATGGTTGGAAGTATGGATATTGGTCTATAGTTGTTAAGATCACTTTTATCGTTCAGATAAAAGGTTCACTTTTCAGATAAAGGTTCACTTTATGAAAGGGTAAAATGTAAGCATCCTTAAGGTGGTCGGGAAAAATTCCAGTTTGTATGCTCTTATTAATAATGGAAGTAATCGGACCGACAATAGTATCACCACAATGTTTGAGTATTTTAGGGCCAATATTATCAAGTCCTGATGCTTTTTATTCTTCAGAGAGTCGATTATTTTCCGGACATCGAATATAGTTATTGGTGCAATGTCAAATGTATGTGTGTTAAGTTTATCGTTAAGATATGCGTTAAATGTGTGATAATTATTTGGATGAAATTTTGTGTTAGATATTATATCGGAAATGTTAGTGAAATGTATGTTGAATGCTTCTAAGATGTCATAAACATTGTCAACAGTTTCGTTATTCACTTTAATTATTGTAGGAAGAGTTACGGAAGTAATTGGTTGTGTGAGGGAATTGAGAGTTTTCCATAAATGTTGAGTTAAAATATTTTCCTTAACTGATTTGTTATAGAAATGTTGTTTGTTTTTCCTAATAAGAAAAGTTACATGATTTCTTTGTTTCTTGTACTCATCTATTTTGTGATGCTTTTGTAACCAGTCACGAATTTTAATTGCATTTTTTATTTCGTCTGAAAACCAGCCGGGTAAATTTTTTGATTGTATTCTCTTTGTTTTTAAAGGTGTATGGATGTCTAACGTTGTGTTTATTACATTGAGTAAGTAACTGAGACCTGTATTGGGATCTGCGAATGCTTCAATGATGTCTAAGTTTGCCATTGATACATCAATTTGAAAATTCAATTCTGTAAAATGTTTGAATTGCCTATATTCGTTTTATAAATGTTTGTTTTTAGTTAGCTTCTTATGTATATGCCTTGTAAAACATACTGGAAAATAGTCACCAACACTGTAGAATGAAACGGAAACGTCTAGTTGGCTCCTTCCCCATCTGTTTAAGACCATTGGACATTACGAACGAAAACCAACGAGTGTTTAATATTAAACGCATCCTTATCAGAAAGAAAGTTTATATTAAAATCTCCCAAGATATAAAATTCTTTACTCGAACAGTTAATAGCGTTCTTGAAGTTATAATCATATGTTGATATCCACGCTATTGTAGAATCCGGCGGTCTATATACAAAGTTAATTAAAAGAGATTTTGCGTTAGGAAACATAATTCCAATCCAGACCGATTCTAAGGAGCTCACGTTTAAGTCGAGTCTGTGCTGAAAAGGTATGTTGTCTTTAATATATATATAAAAAAACACCACACTTACGATTATCTCTGTCACGGCGAATACAATTATAATTTGGAATTTGCACATCAGAATCTAGTATTTCATTGTTTAAAAACGATTCACAGAGTTCTAAAATGTGAATATCTGAATTTGTAAGTACATATCTAATTTCATCTAACTAAGGCAAAATGTGATGTACATTAAGACTAACAACGTGTAACCCACTCTTCGTAAAGTTAAAATCCAAAGTTGATGCGGTGTTCATATCACAGTCATCATTAGAAATACACTTATCATTATTTGAAATATTGCAATTGTTTGATAAAAGAGATTTCTCGACAATTTTTTCACTAGTTATAAAACAACCAGAACAATACGACTTCTTCATAAGGGAAATGCAACTGCTTTCAACGCATGTGCAAATATAGTTATTACATTCTGTACATATGATATTTAATTGATCAAATTTATTATAAAGAATACCGCTTGTTGGGGTCAGAATATGTGACCGTCTGTTGTAACTGTCCTATTTCGGATATGCCGCACGACTCGTGACCGTGTTCTGTCCTCGGTAGTTTCCGTATCGCCTGGAGTTGTTCGAGTAACTGCCAGCTCCCCATCGATTCCGGTAACAGTCAACGGTGTTGTGATTGCGCAGGCCACATACGTTGCAAATTTGACTTGGGTGCCATTGCGGTCGCTGCTGAAACGAGTCAAACTGTGAATATTTGTTCAAACTTCCGTTTCCGGTCCCTTGTCTTGTTATTGGTAGACCTCGATGTATTGCTGCAACAAGAGCACTAGTGCCTTTTGAATTAAGATGGATGCCATCTCGGTGGTAAAAAATGACGGGCAGTGTTCCCATCGCCAAACACAAAAGCCTGGTGACAGTTGATTATTTGCACATCCAGTTCTTCTCCGGTCTGCTTTAATATGTCGTTCAATGGAATAACGTCATCGTCTATTCGTGGACAAACGGTGCATAAGTGCACCTCACACGATTGCGATTTTCTGCGAATTTCCACGAGAAGAGATCTGGCGTCATTGTAAAGAGTAGATTGGGAAGAACCGGCAGCGGCGTCATTCCCTCCGGCATAAACAACAATTTTGTCGTATTTGGAAACGACTTCACTACTCAGATTTGACTGGATACCACAAAGATTCTTCCCAGGGCAGGGCAACACATCCACGTCAGCTTGTAATCCTGGCTTTTGATTTCCCTTAAGTATGGAGTCGCCTATGATGAGAGTATTTCCTTTTACTGTTTGAGCTGGTCTGTGTTCTTTATTAGGCGAAGAATGTGCCGCAGGAACGATTTCATTGTTGACATTGGAAGTTTCGCGATTAGTAGGATTTGCCACAATCTGGTTGAGCGATTGCTTCGTTCAGGTCACACATTTGACTTCTAACCGACTCGGAATCTGCAGTAACAGCTTGCTTTTTTTAAGTGGCTTCGCTGCAATACAGGCTATGGTGATTTTTCAAGCCACGCGCAGTGTCCTGTATTTCATCGATCTGTGCTGAAGTCTTTACTATGTGCTCCTTCAGTTCACGTTTTAGTTCACGTATATCTTCCGAGACCGATTTGATAAAGTCAGTCAACATATCCTGTATATTTGTGTCCTGACTTTGGGCAGAGCGCCGAGCCTGTTTTTCTTGACGAACTGTCTGTACCGTCTCATTTACGTGGCGACGCAAGCCATCACGGTTGTCAGGTTCAGTTTGATTCGCCGAAATATTGGATTAATTTCTGCTATTAGATGACATAAAAAGTTCCTTTAACCTCTCGATATCATATTAATTACTTTTAGTTTAACTTATTCAAAACAGTTAAATGAAAATGGGGGCTATAGTGATTGTTACGAAAGATGTAGTACTAGAATTTACACTACCACTATGGGTATAAAATTGTGACGCCTCGATGTTTAAGACATAAGGCTTGAAATGCTGTTGTTTATAAACAGTAATGCATGCATATTCTGACAAGATATAAATTACATTGCTTGCCGTCAAAAACAATTCAATATTGGTGCAGAATATTGCAATTCGTTTATGATGGGTAGATAGTTCTACAGTCGTTGAAATAACCCACATGCACGAAGCCCGCGATAAATGTAATCATTTCAGACATGTTCAAGTTCTAACTTGTCTGCCCGACATTGCAAGTAAACATTGTTGGAACTGTTATGCAAAAATGACCTGGTGGTCCCTTTCAATGAAGCTGCAAGTGACGAAGAACAAGATGATAAATAAGCATTATATATTTATCTTTCCATCGATCAGTTAATCAATTATCGTGAGAATAAAAATGAAACAAATTCAGGCAAGTTAAAATATATTTGAAAGTGTTTAGAATCTTCCGAATTGTACGGCCATTGAATTAGATAGAATTTGCCAGAACACAAAGTTCTTGTCGTGAGGCCAACCTTTACAAAATGTTTGTTTTGCATTGCCTACCCAAGGTGGCTGGTAGGTAGGTAGGTAGAATATTTTTTGTTTTGGAAAAAATATGTTAATTGATGAATGATTCATTTAGCGTCAAAATATAACATATAACACAGACATTGCTTTTAATAATGCAATCAAGTGTCTGTTGATATAACGTTGCTTGCTAGCAATCATCTTTAATTGATAAAACATTATTAGAATTGCATTTTGATATGGCAAATTATAAGCAAGAGTTTAGCTGAGAAGAGTGAGCTTTTATTAACCCAAAGAAAAAAAACAATATTCGGAATAAAAAAAACTGGTTTGATTTAACAAAGAAAAACAAAGAAAAACACTTTTGAGTAAGGGACCTTTTCGTCGGGTAGGTAGGCAATGGCAAACAAAGTTAATTTTAATTTTGGCCCGAGCTTTTGTCTGTCCGTCGTCAACTTTTCATTTAAACAACATCCCTAAACCGCTTGGCATATTTTTTAAAAACTTCACAGGAATTATCTTTGGGTGACCCTCTTTCAAAACGTTCAGGTCCGCTGCATATGTAGGTCACCAGAGTTAAAAATAGATTTAAAAAGTGAAAACTTTAACAATCTTCTCCTCTGAAGCCGCAAGGCTCAGGGCTTTCATATTTGATATTCTCTAGAGGTCCTCTACAATGTTTGTTCAAATTATTCCCCTGAGGTCAAAACTGGTCACATGCTTTGTATAGACTAAAATAGCAAAATGACTTTTAAAAATCTTCTAAATCTCTACAATAGCAAGGCCCAGAGTGTAACATCCTTTAGTGGTCCTCTACAAATGCTGTTCAAATTATGCCCCTGGGGTAAAGTGGCCTCGCCCTGGGAGCCAGATGGTTTATATAGACTCATACGGCAAGTCGACTTTACAAATCTCCTCCTCTTAAACCACAAGGCCCAGAGGTTTCGTATTTAATATGTAACATTGTATAGTGGTCCTCTAAATAGATTGTTCAAATTATGCCCCTGTGGTCAAACATGGCCATGCCCCGGGTGTCACATGGTTGATACGCACTTAAATAGCACAATGACTTTAAATATCTTCTCCTTTGAAACTGCAAAGCCCAGAGGTTTCTTATGTAGTACATTACATCCAATAGTGGTCCTTAACAAAGATTGTTCAAATTATGCCCCTGGGGTAAAATTGGCCACGCCCTGGGGGTCATATGGTTTCAATATTAGACTTATATGGCAAGTGGATTTAAACACTCTTTTCCGCTGAAACCGCTAGACCCAAAGGTTTCATATTTGGCATAAAACATTGTGTATTGGGCTTCTAAAAAGATTGTTCAAATTATGCCACTGTGGTCAAACATGGCCACGCACCGAGGGTGACAGGGGTCAAATGGTTGATATACACTTAAATTGCAAAATAACTTTAAATATCTTCTCCTCTGAAACTGCAAGGCCCAGTTTGTTTGTTTGTTTGTTAATTTGGGTTTTACGGCAACTCAACACATTATGGTCATATCGTGCCGTTTACGTATGTTGATTTCAATAATGATTAGGAAATGTGAACTAAATTTTGTTATATGTGTTTATCTCTTTCAAGTACTGGATTAATGTTTAAGATGGCTCTGTTTGGAAAAGTTCTTTTAATTAATTTACTTGGAAATATCTTTCGCGAATATCACCGAGGTCTGTGCAATTAATAAGCATATGTTTCACATTAAAATGTTCGTCGCAAGGTATACAATGAGGTGCTTCTTCTCTTTTTAAAAGGTTCGAATGTGTTAATCTGGTATGCCCTATTCTGCAGCGAGTAAAAACAATTTGATCATGTCCGTCAGAAAGAATAAAACGTGTTGCTAATCAAGACTTGGCTTAATCTCGTGTAATTTGTTAAAGGTTGCCTCGTTCCAAATTGCTTGCCATTCTGATTTTATTAGATTATTAATTGCTGGTTTAAAATCACTATTTGGTAATTGAACATAGAAAATCTGGAGACTAAGAGATTGTTTTGCTAACGTATCAGCTTCCTCATTTCCACGTATCTCAATATGGCTTGGTATCCAACAAAAGGTGACTGTTTTGGTTTGTAAAATATCATGTAATTTTAACAATAGTTTTTTAATCAGAATATTATCTAATTTGCGTTTTCTTTATAGATAATAGCACAGAAAGTGAAACGGAGAATATAACGAACTTATCACTAGCGAGATTTGAAATGTGAGAAAGAGCTAAGTCAATGGCTGTGGCTTCAGCAGAAAATATGGATGCTTTGTCTGGAAGTCTCATTTTACTTGAATTTTTTTTTGAAAAAGTAGCACAACCAACACGGTCTCCGTCCTTCGACCCGTCGGTATATAAATGGATAAAATTATTGTGTTCTTCTAAAAAATTAGCAAATTTTGCTTTGAAAATGTCAGTACTGTCAGAGGATTTGTTTAACCTAGATAAACTTATATTAACTTTTGGAGAGTTGTAAGTCCATGGAGGGATATTCTCCACGATATTTTGTAAAAAAAAGATTGAGGATTAATATTTAACTGTTCCAAGTTATTTTTCAAACGAAGGCTGATTGGTTTAATTTATTTCTGTTTCTTTCCAAATTCTTCGTCAAAATTTGGTTTGAATATAATTTCACAGGCAGGATTTCTTTTATCGGCGGCGATTCTTGCTGCATATTGAAGTGAAAGCTTTTTTCGACGTAGATTTAAAGATGGCTCACCTGCTTCAACGTAAATACTTTCAACTGGCGATGATCGGAAAGCGCCAAGGGTTATACGTAGATCCTGGTTGTGAATAGTATCAAGCATTTGCAAGTAGGATTTACGTGCAGATCCGTAAACAATTGAACCATAATCCAACTTTGAGCGAACAAGGCTCCTATACAATTTTACTAAAGTAATAGTATCAGATCCCCAATTAGTATGAGAGAGAACTTTCAATAAATTTAGTGCTTTAAGACGCTTGGTTTTCAGTTGTTTAATGTGTGGAACAAAAGTTAGTTTTTTTTTTATCAAATATTACCCCTAGGAACTTTGCTTCATTTACTACAGGTCTTTTTGAGCCGGAAATATAAAGCTTAGGTTCTTCGTGAAATTTGCTTAAGCGACAGAAATGAACACATTGAGTTTTTGACTTTGAATTTTCTTTAGCCCACTTTAGAATTTTATCCAAGTTTTGATGTAGTTGGCGTTCAATAGTTCGCAAACTTTTTGAACGATAACAAATACAAAAATCATCAACATACAAAGAACAATCAACACCTGGTTTGAGAACTTTAACAATATTATTTATCTTAAGACCGAAAGTGTAACTAAGAGGATACTTCCCTGAGGCACACCATTCTCTTGCTGGTGGCTCTCAGAAAGAGTGGAACCTACTCTAACTTGAAAGTTTCTATCCGAAAGAAAATTGGAAATAAACATAGGTAATCTTCCAGTTGACCCTGCATCTTTCAAATCTTTCATTATACCAGATTTCCAGATAGTATCGTACGCTTTTTCAAGATCGAAGAAAATACTAACTAAATGTTGTTTGTTAACAAAAGTTTCCCTTATGAAGGTCTCAACTAGGTGATCGTTTGTACTTCGTTGTTTGCGAAAACAAGATTGATAATTAGTTATAATACATTTTGATTTTAAATACCAAATAAGTCGT
Organism: Congeria kusceri; assembly: GCA_027627225.1. NCBI lineage: Eukaryota > Metazoa > Mollusca > Bivalvia > Myida > Dreissenidae > Congeria > Congeria kusceri. The sequence continues at coordinate 63,257,640 of CM051034.1, forward strand.
TTATTTACCATCCGTTCAAAGGTTTTACAAATACAGCTGGTTAGAGAAATTGGTCTATAATTATAAGGATCAGTTTGACCTTTTCCAGGTTTTGGTATAGGAATGATTAATGCCTCTTTCCAAATATCAGGCACTTCACCAGACAACCAAATACTATTAAAAATATCAAGAAGTAGATCAAGTGATTCAGATGGAAGATGTTTCAAAAATTGATAGTATATTTCATCTGGACCTGCAGCACTATCCATGGCCTGTTTAATTGAATCAATTAAATCATCAATAGTAAATAAACTGTTATACGGCTCTTTTGAGTAGTGGTTACAAGAAGAATTATGCGCAAATGCATCAGCCAAAGTGTCTGCTATATCTTTTGGAGTTTTTGCATTGCTAGAGTTACTGCGCTTCAAGTGAATTATTGGGTTCTTTCTATGTTTTCCACTTATTTTTCGGATTGCATCCCAAACTTTTTTAATAGGTGTATTTGAATTTATATTAGATACATATGATTTCCAAGATTTACGTTTTGATTGTTTAATCGTCCGTCTGGCTTGTGCCTGAGAAATTCAATATTTGTTAAGATTTTCAGTTGTAGGGCATATATTAAATTTTTTAAGCGATGCTTTTCGTTTTCGAACAGCTTTTTTACACTCGTCATTGAACCACGGTTTTTTAATTTTACCCATAGTATTAATCTTAGATTTTGGAATACAATCATTTGCTATCTGAGAAAGTACTGATGCAAAGTGATCAGCTTTATTTTGATAATCAGAAAAGAAGGAAGCGTTAAGTCTTCAGAACACAATTGCGTAAATGTTGTCCAATCAGCTTTTGAAAATTTATAGTACGAATTATTATCAACTGGAACAGAGTCGTTTGATTTTAACAACAATGAAAAGTGGTCACTTCCGTACTGATAATCCAGAAGAGACTAGACGAAGTCCAAGTATAATAATGTATGTGTTAATGAAAGATCTGTGCACGAAAATTTGCCTGTGGCTGGGTGTAAATATGTTGATGACTTGTCATATAATAGACTCAGTTATAAGTTATCTATAAGCTTTTCAGTGGCGTTACCCTTATTATTAGTAGATGAACTACCCCACAAAGGATTATACGCATTAAAATCAAGCAAAAGAAACGGTTCTGGAAGTTGTTTTACTAAACATTCTAAATCTTCAACAGAGACGGTCAAGCAAGGCGGGAGATACAATGAACAAACCGTTATAGGTTTATGTAAAGTTAGTTCAACAGCCACAGCTTGTAAATGGGTTTGTAACTGAAGATGCTTTTGGGGTACACAGTTAGCAACTGCTATTCTTGATTCCCCTGACGCTCTTGCAGTGTCTGTTCGAATGTGATTATATAGTGCATAGTTTTTAAGAGTTGAATTATCATTTGTTGATAAAAGTGTTTCCTGAAGGCACACGACCTTAGGATAATACTTGGATATTCATTGAAGAAGATCATTATAATTTGATTTGAGACCATGACAATTCCACTGAAGTATATTGTGACTCATATTTCAACGGAGTAAAAATGAAAAACAAAAGATCACTTAGGAAATTAATACGGCTTCTACCCCGAGTCGAAGCACTGGGAGGAGAATGATCAAAATCTTCATCCTCCATCGAACAGACATCTTCTGCAAGAGAGTCGTATCGATTAGAGGTTTGGACCGGGTTCCTAATGGCCTTTGGGATCCGGTCAGTCAAAACAAATCGCTTTTTTTGGCAACTGCTTTTTTGGCTGCTTCTCTGGAGAAGGAGGCAGTTTCTTTGTTGAAGATGTAGCCTCTTTTGGCGAAGAACTTCGAGATGTATTTGATGTGCGTGTTGGCGAAGTGCTTTGAGAAGTTGATTTTTGTTGAGTTTGGACGGCAAGTGAATGAAGTGAACTGCAACTGCACAGGCTTACTTGTACACCTCAGTCGACAAGCTTTACCCGCGGCCTGGCTGCTGAAGCATATGACTGAGCTTGTGGCTTTGAAGTAGCCTCTTCAATCTTGCGGGCCTCAGGAAAAGGAAGAGATTGCGTGTACTTGACTCGCAACACCTCCTTCTCCCTACGCCAGAAAGCGCAGGACTTGGAGGTGGCAAAATGCTCCTCACCACAGTTGGCACAATGCATTTTGTTGGTACATGTGTCCATCTCTTCATGACTGGTCCCGCACCTTCTGCAGACTGCATTCTTCACACACTTTGATTTTTCGTGATGCCCGTACTTGAAACATTTATAACATTGCATAGGGTTGGGAATGTGCATTTCAACACGGACGTTGAGGTATCCAACCCTAATGGACGGCGGCAATACAGGTGTAGCAAAAGACACAATATATGAGTGCGTAGGTGTGCGTTTTCCATTTCGCGTAACTAAAATACGCTTTACGGAAGAAACATGTTGTGAGCCTAACTCCTTGGCAATGTCATCATCTGATGTGCCATCAAGGTCTGGGCACCTGATGACTCCCTTGCACGAGTTGAGACTTTTATGCATCACACATTGCACATCAAAGTCAAAAAATGGAGAGCAATGTCTCTACCTGTTTGGGCGGAGAACCTCAACTAAGAGGCCGCCGTTTCGCTTTGTTTTGACACTTTTCGTGGAGCCACCAGTCCCATCAGTTGTTTTTCGACTATGAAAGGGCTTAGCTCAGTCATCTTCTTTGCCCCGAGAGATTACCACGAAACGTGGAAATGAATCCACAGGGTCTGCGGAGGCCTATAGCAATTCACCAGATAACTTGCGTTTTTTCTGTTCTGAGGAATCCATAATTGATTAAATAGCAATTCATCCTCCGAGCTCCCCAGCCGCCACGGACTCCAACAAGGGGAGTTGCATACGAGGCGGAAATCCAGCCCCGCACCCGAAGGATACCCGGAATATATACTCGTATAAAGTCAAATGTAAAAAACAAATTGGCTTTAAAAGATTGACCCATGAGCCATCGCCTTCTTGGAAAGTAAGAAAACAATGTGTCAGTGAGTAACAAAAAAGTGTCAAAGGAATTTTATCGAAGGTATGCGGTGCGGTATGGTGTTGAGATTTTAAAATGATCTACGATACAGTTTCATAAGTGAGCAATACAAAATGTGTTACAAAATAATGTTATCAAAGGTAAGCGTTGCTGTATGGTGTTCAGATTATACACTGATAGAAGATAAAATTCAATAAATTATTAATTATTGGTGTCCAACAAGGATGTTAGCTACGCCCATTTCCTTTTTTAATGCAACTATCCAGAGGCAAGGCATGACCAGCCGATTGACCAAGCCACTTGGCCACCCGTCTACCCTGAATCAGAGGCTAAAGCAGTGTGTTGGAAAGACTGGAGATCCCTGGGTCTCCCTCAACTGCCAGGACCCTCCTTTCCAGTATACGGGACGCTGCCCACGGCAAACGGGCAGGATGGGTGTTTGCCATGTGCCCATCAGACATGCAACTTATGTACCTGTCCAAGGGGCACATGTTTCTCTCCGTCACCACGGAGAGGTCCCCAACATCGAGGGGGCAAGGCCCAGAGGTATCATACTTGGTATGTTACATCGTTTAGTGGTCCTCAACAAAGAGTGTTCATGTTCTGCTCCAGGGGTAAAAAGAAGCCACGCCCCGGGGGTCACACGGTTTCTGTAGACTTATATAGCAGGTGGACTATGCCCTATGGGGTCAGACATGGCCACGCCCCAGCGGTCACAAGGTTGATATACAGTTAACTAGCCAAATGACTTTAAAAATCCTCTCCTCTGCAACTGCAAAGCCCAGAGGTTTCGTATTTGGTATATAACATTGTATAGATGTCCTCTACAAAGATTGTTCAAATTATGCCCCTGGGCTAAAAAGTGGCCTCGCCCTGGGGGTCACATGGTTTATATAGAATTAAATAGCAAACTGACTATACAAATCTCATCCTGAAACTGCAAAGCCCAGATTTTCATACTCAGGTGAGCGCATTTGGGTTTTTTGGCCCTCATGTCAGCTATTTTAACCTAAAGGGGGGCATAATTGTTTTACAAACAGCTCTTTTTTGTTTTAGTCTACTGTTTTATTAAAACTTGAAGCGAGCTACTATAGCCTCAGGAAATAGTATGTTTGACATTGATTTTGAAACTGGGTGGATTTGTTACTATATTTCTGCAGAAGAATTGGCTACCTCATACATAGGCACATATTGTAAAGTCCTTGATTACTATTTACTGGAAGCACAGATATATGCAGGTCCTCACTGTTTCTTGAAAGAAGCCACCCACAGCCCTAAGAGGGGGGAATATTTATGTCATTTTCTTTTGATGTGGATTTAGTTGTTTCTAGTCAGTACTCATACTTCCTGTATATTAAGGCACATTAATACATTTTCAAAGCATCAGCTTTAAAAATGGCAGATTAAGGGCCCTGATAGTAGTTTTCATTGCAACGGTGAACCGAATAAAAAGAGCTTTTGTCATCACTGAGTGGCATAGGCGTTGGTTTCTTTAAAATCTCTTCAATATCTTAATTGCAAAAATTAAAGCATCTGGCCTAACGAAACCACTATTATATTGAGAAAAAAATAAGTAAATTCAAACATTTTCCCTCCCCTGACTCGAACCTGCGACCGTCTTGATCAAAGCAGACTGGCGCCTTAACCACTCAGTCATCCATACTTATAAATATAGAAGTAAATTTTAACGCTGTGTCAGTTATACACGAGTTTTCCAAAATACCAAGAAAAAGCGTTACAAAAGCTTTATAATTTTATCTATTTCAAAAGATTATTTTTCTTAAATATTTTTCACAATATTTCCAATCTATTTCTTGCTCAGGAGTGTTATTTTGCCTGTATAAATATAGTATATTTTTATTTTTGAGATCTATGTCAACAAATTTTAACAGGTTCCTGTAAGTTTTTTGGTTAGGTCCACTTTTCTAAAAATTATTTGACCTGTAGCCGGCTGTCAAACTTTGTAATTTTCAGCATGAGGAGATGTATGTGTAGGACAAGTACCACAACAATGTCTTTGATTTTGATTTATGATCATGTCATATCATTGCGAATGATGTTATTTGTAAATAAAAACTAATAAAAAAGTAAATGTACATTCAATAATAGACGAGCAACATCTTTTCTGCAGACGGCCTTCATCTCAATGCCAGCGTAGCAGTTTGGAGACGCGGTCGGCAATGACATGCAGTAAGTGCCAGTTTCCGAAGTGACGAACCTTACCCTATAGACCCCGTTTGTGACTAGCCTGCAGCTTACTCTGCCACGCAGAATTTGATATTGACCCTTCTTTTTTTTATGATGATGTGGATATGCCAGCCTCTACTGGGGCAAGTGAAAAAGAACAAACATCAACACAGATGAAAGGGTTTGTGCCAATTAGCCTAACAGACATTGACAAATACAATGCACAGCAAAAAAAAAAAAAAAATACTGTCAGAAAACATGGTTCAAATCTCAAAAAGCTGAACACATTCTTAAAACAGCAAAATTTACCATCATATATCACAAACATTGAGATGAAAGAATTGGATGACATCTTGTGCATGTTTATTTTGTCTATAAGAAAAGAAAGTGATGAAGAATATGAAACCACTTCACTCAGATCTTTTGTATCATCAATTGAAAAAGAACTGCAAATGAATCATTATCCATACACCGTTGCAAAGGGCGAACGCCAAGGATTCCCACGGTTCAGGAAACGATTGCTGTAAGTCCATGGACGAAATACAAATTATAAGCTTTGATACAAAATTTAAAATGTGTATTCCATTTAATGGAATGTTTTAAGAAAACATCAATAAATAATTTATTTTCTTTCAATGGTGCTTTAACGATTAGCATTGTATTAAATTAAATCGAATAAATAGCCATTGCGATTTAATGCACCACCGAAATGTTCAGTTACAAAAGAAAGTAAACAGTTTTAGAAATAATGAACTATTAAATAGAAATTAACTACAACTTTTGATAAGAAAATAAAAAATCAGTTATAAATGAGGCCAAAAAAAATGTTTGTTTCGGGAAACGGTCTCAAAAAAGTTGGATAGGGTCGGGATATCATGCAGCTAAGTGGACATCAGAATGTCCAGAGCATCATTAACTATAGTAACATTTTGCTTCAAACACAGAAAAATTGTTCGAGTATTTTAACTGGCAGTACAATTTCAAAATAAAGTAGCACAGAATCCGTCATTTCATCATCCCAGGCTCAAACCACTATCCCTGGCGAAAGCGAATTTCGCGTGTTTACGCCACTTCCAACATCCAATACAGCATGTCAGCCCGCAACACAATCGCAGCTAGCTGTGAATCTTATGAATCCTCTCAATTCAGCAGGTGCTTTCCCCACCCACCTTGACATAACACGTGGGGGGTTGTTTTATGGAGCTACAGTGAATATCTCCAACTTAAACGTGTACTGCGGTGACGGAAATGTGGATACATGACTCAGTGGTTATTAATCCAATATCTGTTTAACATTTAAATCCTGTTTCGTTTTGTTATTTTGTTCCTTTGTTGAATTTTCACACACACACGTTCACTTCGAGAATTAACCGTTTACGCTTTAAGTGCAATCATGGGTGTTAATAGCAAAACAAACTGTTGTAAATGTATTTCTGTTGTTAGTATTGTTAAGAAAGGCTACAATGTATCGCTTCAATTTTTGTGTTGATTCATTAAATGAGTGTTAAAGTGTTATTAATGTTGCTTTTATCGAGAACTATTTCTTACGCGTAAGTATGCATCGACGCAAGCGGACGCCATCAGGTCGTCTCATTTGCATACTTAGTTGTACTGTAAATTACTAAATATTTGCGGCTAGCTGTTTTATTGTCGGTGTTTTTAATTGTGAAAACAATATTTGCGTTAAAAGTGGCATAATAAATAATAAAAGCCTCGCCTTTTCCTACGCCATATCAGACTCGTCTTATATCACATGATATCAAAAGTCACCAACCATATATTCTCTATTTCACATGTTGCTCGTGAGAAAAGATGCCATTAAGAGGTTGCCACAGCAAGACATACGCCGACCATCATTCCCTAGAAATACATGCTGTGCAACATTTATAAAATGCAAGTCTTTCATTGATCATTTTCATAGTCAGTAATTGTGGTCATACATACATATGAGGGTTTAACATTACTTTCCTTTCATCTCTGAACTAAGAAGCTTAACTTATACCCATAAAATCAAATACATGTATGTGTATTGGTTTCCTATAAATATACATGTACTGCTATTTGACTCACACAAGTCCAAAAACTGTTGAATTAAGGCTAATTGTAACTATTGATATGTCTATATATTAGGGATGGCATCGATATTCAAATATTCACTTTTTCATTTAATAGAATGTTCGCATAGATTCATATTTACTACATTAAGCTTTGTGACCCAGCCGACACCATGATAGTACAGTTTTAGTACACTTTATCGCTGTATTTTTACTAACAAATTGCAATATAATGTAATGCGTTAATGGCATTAAGCATAAACCACTGAAGTCCCATGTTAAGTGATGTTGTTTTTATAAGGAATATTTGCAATAAATCTACAATGCACATATTTCTTATCATGTGGGAAACGTGTCGATAAGCATATATGTTTATGGGTGAATCTGAGCAACATATATCGGCTATAATGACTGCCAAATGTGTGATCGCACATCAGTAAATATTTTTTATGTCCCCGGCATCTTGATGCGGGAGGCATATAGTGATTGTCCTGTCGATCCTTCCGTCCGTCCTTCCGTCCGTGACAAGGTCAAGCAGATTTTACCGTTTCGTATAGCACCAACACTGCTTAATACAACACTTGGATATTTACACAGTTGTTACTTATGACCTTCCCAATCCACCCATATGACCCAACCCCACTTTGACCTTGACCTAATTTGGACTTAGAATAATTCAAATGGGTTATTTCTTGGTAAACTATATTTTACAGTTTCGTCTTGCACCAGCACCGCTTACAACAGCACTTGGATACTTACACAGTTGTTGCTGAGGACCATTCCCAATCCACCCATATCATCCAACCTCATTCAATCGAATACTCGAATATTTAAATAGTTTTGTCATCCCTAATATGGATGCACCATATTCATTTCAACTACCGTATAAACATTAATAAATGGCTAACTTAAATTAGACAAAAAGAGAATGAACAAAATAGAGTATAAGTAAAGATTAAACTATGTGTACTTCATATTGTATGTGAAATTCATTTTTACTGTAAAGATGAATTTGACATTAAACATGAACTTCTAGTATAAACATAGTGAGATTTTTAAATAATCCAGAAATTGATTCAAATCAAAGGTATTTAATGGTTGATAATGCTTGTTTGTTCATTCAGAACCATGACTCCTTCCCAACAGTTGATGTCTTGCTGGCAGTTTTACCTGACAAGGAGGTGAAGGAGAAAACAACATATTAGGTTTTATGTCCAGATCACTTGGTAATTGTTATACTATTAGGTAAACGATTCTGGCAGTTTCTTTGTGACAATGGCACTCTTGTTTTGATTTTGAGATTTCATAAATACGACAACACCAATATTTTATGATACCTTATCTTTTTATACTATTCTTTAATAAAACTGTAATGTATACATGTTTCATTATCTTTTGAAGACTATTCTTTAATAAAATTGTAATACATACATGTTTTATTAGCAAAGCCACAACTGGAAAATAATTATTATGTTGTGATATACCTTCACTACCAAAAATAATTGCTTTTTAGCTCACCTGAGCACAAAGTGCTCAATGGTGAGCTATTGTGGTCAGTCACCATCTGGCGTCCGCCCTCAACAATTTACTTCAACATCTTCTCTGAAACCGGTAAATGGATTTTAACAAAACCTGGCAGGAATGTTCCTGGGATGGTCCTTTTACCAAATGCCTTCAATTCAAACGAATTCCTTCTAATTTTGATATGTTAAAAAAGCATGGCTGCCAGAGGGTGGGGCAGTTTGCCCTTGTATGGTTATATTTTACTTCAAACGCCTCCGAGCATACTATTACATTTCTACAAGCCACTATGATTCATGAAACTCAGATGAGCGACCCAGGGCCATTGGCCCTCTTGTTTGAAGAAGCTATGTGTACTTATAACTACTTTTTAATAAATCCATTTGTATTATAATTCTTTCTCTTTTACAGCGGTAAAAACTAGAACCACCGTTGTTTGGGAACACATTTAATGTTCCTGAAGGTGTCTGGACATACATGATGTTCGACAAACAAATTATGACTGTCAGACAAAAATCAGAGCTTTTTAAAATTAGAGGCGGCTAGACATTATGCAATTAAAATTGTACTAGTGTAACCTTTCTTTGCACTGTCTAGTTGATGAAATAGAAGTTTTGCCGGTATATTTTCGTTATTTTGAAAGTGGTACTGACCAAGGTTTTATGCAACAGGCTAAATTTAAGTTTATTATATTCATACTTGGAAACTCCACCAACTGATGTTTCTATGACTGCATGGAAATATTTCCATAATAGAGAAAGTGGATTTAAATAATACTGGTCCTAAATATATACCATACATAAAACAATTCATATTAATTCGTACTAATAATTTCGTTGCTATAATGCAATATTTAAGAAACATAACGGATTTTACAATCGCTTTATGACACAAATCAATGTAATATAGTTTTAAAAGGTCTTGTTGGCAAGATAACAGGAATCATTATTTTCAACACTACTAGTATCTCGTATTGTGTTCTGACTCTTATTTGTTTGAAGTTGGATTAATGCATCAGCAATTTTGTTGCCAGTTTGTATAATGATTTTGAAGGTACACATTTATTGCTGAGTTCAGGGGTGGCATTCACAAAGCATCTTAAGTGCAATATTATCTCTGTCCTTGAATCTGAACATTTCTATATTTTGCATTATTACAAACGGAAACGAGGCAGCTCTAATTAACATGTTGAAATGACATCAATATTAAATGTATATTGTAAAGAATATGGGCAACAAACAAACATGTTTATTTTCAAATCAAGTATTATACATTAAAATGTATAAAAACACTGATACTTTACTTAATAACTGCTCATATGTGGTAAAAAGCGCGTAAACTAATCTGTGTGTACACATATAATTGACGATTTCAACTTTGTAAAAACTTTTGTTCTTGACACTTTAAAGAAACTGCAATGGTTCACATTTGGGTAGGCTCCTCGTGCCGTGAACTGGGCAACGGCGACGTCGTGTAACACAATTGTTGCTTTGGCTTCAGCCGGCAGATACCCTATTATGCATGTTTCATTTTCAGTGAAGAACAATGTACACTAGATGATGACAAAGGACATTATCATAACGACAGTATTCCGTGCATTTATCGGAATTCAAAACAATCCAAATTGAACAATATTTTATAGTTTTGTGTTACGCAAAAAAAATTGTAAAAAAGATACATGTTGTTTGTAAACTGTAGTATGCCCACATCGCCACTGTGCATTAAGGTCCGTGTCAACAACAACTTACCGCAACTGCACATGTATGTCCGTGTCAATAACGACGCTAATGTTCATAAAAGACACTGTCCATGTCAACAACACCGCCACTGTACATGAAGGTAAATGTCAAAAACAACGCCGCTACTTTACCTGTAAATACGTGTCAACAACACCGCTACTGTACAGGTAGGTAAATGTCAACCACAACGCCGCTACTGCACATTAAAGTTCATGTCAACAAAGTGAGTGTATGCTGAGCGCTCGCAATAACATGGGGTTGCGGGGGTACCCAACTACTAGATGTTCATGTCCGTAAAGTGAGTGTATGCTGAGCGCTCGCAATAACATAGGGTTGCGGGGGTACCCAACTACTAGATGTTCAAGTCCGTAAAGTGAGTGTATGCTGAGCGCTCGCAATAACATGGGGTTGCGGGGGTACCCAACTACTAGATGTTCGTGTCCGTAATGTGAGTGTATGCTAAGCGCTAGAAATAACATGGGATTGCGGCGGTACACAACTACTGGATGTTCAAGTCCACAAAGTAAGTATTTGCTTAAGATATCGCAATAACATGGGGTTTCGGGGATACCCAACCACTAGATGTTCGAGTCCACAAAGTAAGTATTTCCTGAAGAACTCTCAATAACATGGGGTTTCGGGGGTATCCAATTACCAGATTATCGTGTCCGTAAAGTGAGTGTGTGCTGAGCGTTAGCAATAGCATTGGATTGCGGGGGTACCCAACTTTTGGATGTTCAAGTCGATAGTAAGTATTTGCTGAAGAGCTCGCCATAAAATGAGGTTGCGGGGTAACCCAACTACAAGATGATCGTGTCCGTAAAGTGAGTGTTTGCTAAGAGCTCGCAATAACATGGGGTTGCGGGAGTACCCAACTACTAGATGTTCATGTCCGTAAAGTGAGTGTATGCTGAGCGCTCGCAATAACATGGGGGTGCGGGGTTAATCAACTACTAGATGTTCATGTCCGTAAAGTGAGCGTATGCTGAGCGCTCGCAATAACATGTCGGTGCGGGGGTACCCAACTACTAGATGTTCATGTCCGTAAAAAGAGTGCATGCTAAGCGCTCGCAATAGCATGGGGTTACGGGGGTACCCAACTACTACATGTTCATGTCCGCAAAGTGAGTATTTGCTAACAGCTTGCAATAACATGGGGTTGAGCGATTGCTTCGTTCAGGTCACACATTTGACTTCTAACCGACTCGGAATCTGCAGTAACAGCTTGCTTTTTTTAAGTGGCTTCGCTGCAATACAGGCTATGGTGATTTTTCAAGCCACGCGCAGTGTCCTGTATTTCATCGATCTGTGCTGAAGTCTTTACTATGTGCTCCTTCAGTTCACGTTTTAGTTCACGTATATCTTCCGAGACCGATTTGATAAAGTCAGTCAACATATCCTGTATATTTGTGTCCTGACTTTGGGCAGAGCGCCGAGCCTGTTTTTCTTGACGAACTGTCTGTACCGTCTCATTTACGTGGCGACGCAAGCCATCACGGTTGTCAGGTTCAGTTTGATTCGCCGAAATATTGGATTAATTTCTGCTATTAGATGACATAAAAAGTTCCTTTAACCTCTCGATATCATATTAATTACTTTTAGTTTAACTTATTCAAAACAGTTAAATGAAAATGGGGGCTATAGTGATTGTTACGAAAGATGTAGTACTAGAATTTACACTACCACTATGGGTATAAAATTGTGACGCCTCGATGTTTAAGACATAAGGCTTGAAATGCTGTTGTTTATAAACAGTAATGCATGCATATTCTGACAAGATATAAATTACATTGCTTGCCGTCAAAAACAATTCAATATTGGTGCAGAATATTGCAATTCGTTTATGATGGGTAGATAGTTCTACAGTCGTTGAAATAACCCACATGCACGAAGCCCGCGATAAATGTAATCATTTCAGACATGTTCAAGTTCTAACTTGTCTGCCCGACATTGCAAGTAAACATTGTTGGAACTGTTATGCAAAAATGACCTGGTGGTCCCTTTCAATGAAGCTGCAAGTGACGAAGAACAAGATGATAAATAAGCATTATATATTTATCTTTCCATCGATCAGTTAATCAATTATCGTGAGAATAAAAATGAAACAAATTCAGGCAAGTTAAAATATATTTGAAAGTGTTTAGAATCTTCCGAATTGTACGGCCATTGAATTAGATAGAATTTGCCAGAACACAAAGTTCTTGTCGTGAGGCCAACCTTTACAAAATGTTTGTTTTGCATTGCCTACCCAAGGTGGCTGGTAGGTAGGTAGGTAGAATATTTTTTGTTTTGGAAAAAATATGTTAATTGATGATTGATTCATTTAGCGTCAAAATATAACATATAACACAGACATTGCTTTTAATAATGCAATCAAGTGTCTGTTGATATAACGTTGCTTGCTAGCAATCATCTTTAATTGATAAAACATTATTAGAATTGCATTTTGATATGGCAAATTATAAGCAAGAGTTTAGCTGAGAAGAGTGAGCTTTTATTAACCCAAAGAAAAAAAACAATATTCGGAATAAAAAAAACTGGTTTGATTTAACAAAGAAAAACAAAGAAAAACACTTTTGAGTAAGGGACCTTTTCGTCGGGTAGGTAGGCAATGGCAAACAAAGTTAATTTTAATTTTGGCCCGAGCTTTTGTCTGTCCGTCGTCAACTTTTCATTTAAACAACATCCCTAAACCGCTTGGCATATTTTTTAAAAACTTCACAGGAATTATCTTTGGGTGACCCTCTTTCAAAACGTTCAGGTCCGCTGCATATGTAGGTCACCAGAGTTAAAAATAGATTTAAAAAGTGAAAACTTTAACAATCTTCTCCTCTGAAGCCGCAAGGCTCAGGGCTTTCATATTTGATATTCTCTAGAGGTCCTCTACAATGTTTGTTAAAATTATTCCCCTGATGTCAAAACTGGTCACATGCTTTGTATAGACTAAAATAGCAAAATGACTTTTAAAAATCTTCTAAATCTCTACAATAGCAAGGCCCAGAGTGTAACATCCTTTAGTGGTCCTCTACAAATGCTGTTCAAATTATGCCCCTGGGGTAAAGTGGCCTCGCCCTGGGAGCCAGATGGTTTATATAGACTCATACGGCAAGTCGACTTTACAAATCTCCTCCTCTTAAACCACAAGGCCCAGAGGTTTCGTATTTAATATGTAACATTGTATAGTGGTCCTCTAAATAGATTGTTCAAATTATGCCCCTGTGGTCAAACATGGCCATGCCCCGGGTGTCACATGGTTGATACGCACTTAAATAGCACAATGACTTTAAATATCTTCTCCTTTGAAACTGCAAAGCCCAGAGGTTTCTTATGTAGTACATTACATCCAATAGTGGTCCTTAACAAAGATTGTTCAAATTATGCCCCTGTGGTAAAATTGGCCACGCCCTGGGGGTCATATGGTTTCAATATTAGACTTATATGGCAAGTGGATTTAAACACTCTTTTCCGCTGAAACCGCTAGACCCAAAGGTTTCATATTTGGCATAAAACATTGTGTATTGGGCTTCTAAAAAGATTGTTCAAATTATGCCACTGTGGTCAAACATGGCCACGCACCGAGGGTGACAGGGGTCAAATGGTTGATATACACTTAAATTGCAAAATAACTTTAAATATCTTCTCCTCTGAAACTGCAAGGCCCAGTTTGTTTGTTTGTTTGTTAATTTGGGTTTTACGGCAACTCAACACATTATGGTCATATCGTGCCGTTTACGTATGTTGATTTCAATAATGATTAGGAAATGTGAACTAAATTTTGTTATATGTGTTTATCTCTTTCAAGTACTGGATTAATGTTTAAGATGGCTCTGTTTGGAAAAGTTCTTTTAATTAATTTACTTGGAAATATCTTTCGCGAATATCACCGAGGTCTGTGCAATTAATAAGCATATGTTTCACATTAAAATGTTCGTCGCAAGGTATACAATGAGGTGCTTCTTCTCTTTTTAAAAGGTTCGAATGTGTTAATCTGGTATGCCCTATTCTGCAGCGAGTAAAAACAATTTGATCATGTCCGTCAGAAAGAATAAAACGTGTTGCTAATCAAGACTTGGCTTAATCTCGTGTAATTTGTTAAAGGTTGCCTCGTTCCAAATTGCTTGCCATTCTGATTTTATTAGATTATTAATTGCTGGTTTAAAATCACTATTTGGTAATTGAACATAGAAAATCTGGAGACTAAGAGATTGTTTTGCTAACGTATCAGCTTCCTCATTTCCACGTATCTCAATATGGCTTGGTATCCAACAAAAGGTGACTGTTTTGGTTTGTAAAATATCATGTAATTTTAACAATAGTTTTTTAATCAGAATATTATCTAATTTGCGTTTTCTTTATAGATAATAGCACAGAAAGTGAAACGGAGAATATAACGAACTTATCACTAGCGAGATTTGAAATGTGAGAAAGAGCTAAGTCAATGGCTGTGGCTTCAGCAGAAAATATGGATGCTTTGTCTGGAAGTCTCATTTTACTTGAATTTTTTTTTGAAAAAGTAGCACAACCAACACGGTCTCCGTCCTTCGACCCGTCGGTATATAAATGGATAAAATTATTGTGTTCTTCTAAAAAATTAGCAAATTTTGCTTTGAAAATGTCAGTACTGTCAGAGGATTTGTTTAACCTAGATAAACTTATATTAACTTTTGGAGAGTTGTAAGTCCATGGAGGGATATTCTCCACGATATTTTGTAAAAAAAGATTGAGGATTAATATTTAACTGTTCCAAGTTATTTTTCAAACGAAGGCTGATTGGTTTAATTTATTTCTGTTTCTTTCCAAATTCTTCGTCAAAATTTGGTTTGAATATAATTTCACAGGCAGGATTTCTTTTATCGGCGGCGATTCTTGCTGCATATTGAAGTGAAAGCTTTTTTCGACGTAGATTTAAAGATGGCTCACCTGCTTCAACGTAAATACTTTCAACTGGCGATGATCGGAAAGCGCCAAGGGTTATACGTAGATCCTGGTTGTGAATAGTATCAAGCATTTGCAAGTAGGATTTACGTGCAGATCCGTAAACAATTGAACCATAATCCAACTTTGAGCGAACAAGGCTCCTATACAATTTTACTAAAGTAATAGTATCAGATCCCCAATTAGTATGAGAGAGAACTTTCAATAAATTTAGTGCTTTAAGACGCTTGGTTTTCAGTTGTTTAATGTGTGGAACAAAAGTTAGTTTTTTTTTTATCAAATATTACCCCTAGGAACTTTGCTTCATTTACTACAGGTCTTTTTGAGCCGGAAATATAAAGCTTAGGTTCTTCGTGAAATTTGCTTAAGCGACAGAAATGAACACATTGAGTTTTTGACTTTGAATTTTCTTTAGCCCACTTTAGAATTTTATCCAAGTTTTGATGTAGTTGGCGTTCAATAGTTCGCAAACTTTTTGAACGATAACAAATACAAAAATCATCAACATACAAAGAACAATCAACACCTGGTTTGAGAACTTTAACAATATTATTTATCTTAAGACCGAAAGTGTAACTAAGAGGATACTTCCCTGAGGCACACCATTCTCTTGCTGGTGGCTCTCAGAAAGAGTGGAACCTACTCTAACTTGAAAGTTTCTATCCGAAAGAAAATTGGAAATAAACATAGGTAATCTTCCAGTTGACCCTGCATCTTTCAAATCTTTCATTATACCAGATTTCCAGATAGTATCGTACGCTTTTTCAAGATCGAAGAAAATACTAACTAAATGTTGTTTGTTAACAAAAGTTTCCCTTATGAAGGTCTCAACTAGGTGATCGTTTGTACTTCGTTGTTTGCGAAAACAAGATTGATAATTAGTTATAATACATTTTGATTTTAAATACCAAATAAGTCGTTTATTTACCATCCGTTCAAAGGTTTTACAAATACAGCTGGTTAGAGAAATTGGTCTATAATTATAAGGATCAGTTTGACCTTTTCCAGGTTTTGGTATAGGAATGATTAATGCCTCTTTCCAAATATCAGGCACTTCACCAGACAACCAAATACTATTAAAAATATCAAGAAGTAGATCAAGTGATTCAGATGGAAGATGTTTCAAAAATTGATAGTATATTTCATCTGGACCTGCAGCACTATCCATGGCCTGTTTAATTGAATCAATTAAATCATCAATAGTAAATAAACTGTTATACGGCTCTTTTGAGTAGTGGTTACAAGAAGAATTATGCGCAAATGCATCAGCCAAAGTGTCTGCTATATCTTTTGGAGTTTTTGCATTGCTAGAGTTACTGCGCTTCAAGTGAATTATTGGGTTCTTTCTATGTTTTCCACTTATTTTTCGGATTGCATCCCAAACTTTTTTAATAGGTGTATTTGAATTTATATTAGATACATATGATTTCCAAGATTTACGTTTTGATTGTTTAATCGTCCGTCTGGCTTGTGCCTGAGAAATTCTATATTTGTTAAGATTTTCAGTTGTAGGGCATATATTAAATTTTTTAAGCGATGCTTTTCGTTTTCGAACAGCTTTTTTACACTCGTCATTGAACCACGGTTTTTTAATTTTACCCATAGTATTAATCTTAGATTTTGGAATACAATCATTTGCTATCTGAGAAAGTACTGATGCAAAGTGATCAGCTTTATTTTGATAATCAGAAAAGAAGGAAGCGTTAAGTCTTCAGAACACAATTGCGTAAATGTTGTCCAATCAGCTTTTGAAAATTTATAGTACGAATTATTATCAACTGGAACAGAGTCGTTTGATTTTAACAACAATGAAAAGTGGTCACTTCCGTACTGATAATCCAGAAGAGACTAGACGAAGTCCAAGTATAATAATGTATGTGTTAATGAAAGATCTGTGCACGAAAATTTGCCTGTGGCTGGGTGTAAATATGTTGATGACTTGTCATATAATAGACTCAGTTATAAGTTATCTATAAGCTTTTCAGTGGCGTTACCCTTATTATTAGTAGATGAACTACCCCACAAAGGATTATACGCATTAAAATCAAGCAAAAGAAACGGTTCTGGAAGTTGTTTTACTAAACATTCTAAATCTTCAACAGAGACGGTCAAGCAAGGCGGGAGATACAATGAACAAACCGTTATAGGTTTATGTAAAGTTAGTTCAACAGCCACAGCTTGTAAATGGGTTTGTAACTGAAGATGCTTTTGGGGTACACAGTTAGCAACTGCTATTCTTGATTCCCCTGACGCTCTTGCAGTGTCTGTTCGAATGTGATTATATAGTGCATAGTTTTTAAGAGTTGAATTATCATTTGTTGATAAAAGTGTTTCCTGAAGGCACACGACCTTAGGATAATACTTGGATATTCATTGAAGAAGATCATTATAATTTGATTTGAGACCATGACAATTCCACTGAAGTATATTGTGACTCATATTTCAACGGAGTAAAAATGAAAAACAAAAGATCACTTAGGAAATTAATACGGCTTCTACCCCGAGTCGAAGCACTGGGAGGAGAATGATCAAAATCTTCATCCTCCATCGAACAGACATCTTCTGCAAGAGAGTCGTATCGATTAGAGGTTTGGACCGGGTTCCTAATGGCCTTTGGGATCCGGTCAGTCAAAACAAATCGCTTTTTTTGGCAACTGCTTTTTTGGCTGCTTCTCTGGAGAAGGAGGCAGTTTCTTTGTTGAAGATGTAGCCTCTTTTGGCGAAGAACTTCGAGATGTATTTGATGTGCGTGTTGGCGAAGTGCTTTGAGAAGTTGATTTTTGTTGAGTTTGGACGGCAAGTGAATGAAGTGAACTGCAACTGCACAGGCTTACTTGTACACCTCAGTCGACAAGCTTTACCCGCGGCCTGGCTGCTGAAGCATATGACTGAGCTTGTGGCTTTGAAGTAGCCTCTTCAATCTTGCGGGCCTCAGGAAAAGGAAGAGATTGCGTGTACTTGACTCGCAACACCTCCTTCTCCCTACGCCAGAAAGCGCAGGACTTGGAGGTGGCAAAATGCTCCTCACCACAGTTGGCACAATGCATTTTGTTGGTACATGTGTCCATCTCTTCATGACTGGTCCCGCACCTTCTGCAGACTGCATTCTTCACACACTTTGATTTTTCGTGATGCCCGTACTTGAAACATTTATAACATTGCATAGGGTTGGGAATGTGCATTTCAACACGGACGTTGAGGTATCCAACCCTAATGGACGGCGGCAATACAGGTGTAGCAAAAGACACAATATATGAGTGCGTAGGTGTGCGTTTTCCATTTCGCGTAACTAAAATACGCTTTACGGAAGAAACATGTTGTGAGCCTAACTCCTTGGCAATGTCATCATCTGATGTGCCATCAAGGTCTGGGCACCTGATGACTCCCTTGCACGAGTTGAGACTTTTATGCATCACACATTGCACATCAAAGTCAAAAAATGGAGAGCAATGTCTCTACCTGTTTGGGCGGAGAACCTCAACTAAGAGGCCGCCGTTTCGCTTTGTTTTGACACTTTTCGTGGAGCCACCAGTCCCATCAGTTGTTTTTCGACTATGAAAGGGCTTAGCTCAGTCATCTTCTTTGCCCCGAGAGATTACCACGAAACGTGGAAATGAATCCACAGGGTCTGCGGAGGCCTATAGCAATTCACCAGATAACTTGCGTTTTTTCTGTTCTGAGGAATCCATAATTGATTAAATAGCAATTCATCCTCCGAGCTCCCCAGCCGCCACGGACTCCAACAAGGGGAGTTGCATACGAGGCGGAAATCCAGCCCCGCACCCGAAGGATACCCGGAATATATACTCGTATAAAGTCAAATGTAAAAAACAAATTGGCTTTAAAAGATTGACCCATGAGCCATCGCCTTCTTGGAAAGTAAGAAAACAATGTGTCAGTGAGTAACAAAAAAGTGTCAAAGGAATTTTATCGAAGGTATGCGGTGCGGTATGGTGTTGAGATTTTAAAATGATCTACGATACAGTTTCATAAGTGAGCAATACAAAATGTGTTACAAAATAATGTTATCAAAGGTAAGCGTTGCTGTATGGTGTTCAGATTATACACTGATAGAAGATAAAATTCAATAAATTATTAATTATTGGTGTCCAACAAGGATGTTAGCTACGCCCATTTCCTTTTTTAATGCAACTATCCAGAGGCAAGGCATGACCAGCCGATTGACCAAGCCACTTGGCCACCCGTCTACCCTGAATCAGAGGCTAAAGCAGTGTGTTGGAAAGACTGGAGATCCCTGGGTCTCCCTCAACTGCCAGGACCCTCCTTTCCAGTATACGGGACGCTGCCCACGGCAAACGGGCAGGATGGGTGTTTGCCATGTGCCCATCAGACAGGCAACTTATGTACCTGTCCAAGGGGCACATGTTTCTCTCCGTCACCACGGAGAGGTCCCCAACATCGAGGGGGCAAGGCCCAGAGGTATCATACTTGGTATGTTACATCGTTTAGTGGTCCTCAACAAAGAGTGTTCATGTTCTGCTCCAGGGGTAAAAAGAAGCCACGCCCCGGGGGTCACACGGTTTCTGTAGACTTATATAGCAGGTGGACTATGCCCTATGGGGTCAGACATGGCCACGCCCCAGCGGTCACAAGGTTGATATACAGTTAACTAGCCAAATGACTTTAAAAATCCTCTCCTCTGCAACTGCAAAGCCCAGAGGTTTCGTATTTGGTATATAACATTGTATAGATGTCCTCTACAAAGATTGTTCAAATTATGCCCCTGGGCTAAAAAGTGGCCTCGCCCTGGGGGTCACATGGTTTATATAGAATTAAATAGCAAACTGACTATACAAATCTCATCCTGAAACTGCAAAGCCCAGATTTTCATACTCAGGTGAGCGCATTTGGGTTTTTTGGCCCTCATGTCAGCTATTTTAACCTAAAGGGGGGCATAATTGTTTTACAAACAGCTCTTTTTTGTTTTAGTCTACTGTTTTATTAAAACTTGAAGCGAGCTACTATAGCCTCAGGAAATAGTATGTTTGACATTGATTTTGAAACTGGGTGGATTTGTTACTATATTTCTGCAGAAGAATTGGCTACCTCATACATAGGCACATATTGTAAAGTCCTTGATTACTATTTACTGGAAGCACAGATATATGCAGGTCCTCACTGTTTCTTGAAAGAAGCCACCCACAGCCCTAAGAGGGGGGAATATTTATGTCATTTTCTTTGGATGTGGATTTAGTTGTTTCTAGTCAGTACTCATACTTCCTGTATATTAAGGCACATTAATACATTTTCAAAGCATCAGCTTTAAAAATGGCAGATTAAGGGCCCTGATAGTAGTTTTCATTGCAACGGTGAACCGAATAAAAAAAGCTTTTGTCATCACTGAGTGGCATAGACGTTGGTTTCTTTAAAATCTCTTCAATATCTTAATTGCAAAAATTAAAGCATCTGGCCTAACGAAACCACTATTATATTGAGAAAAAAATAAGTAAATTCAAACATTTTCCCTCCCCTGACTCGAACCTGCGACCGTCTTGATCAAAGCAGACTGGCGCCTTAACCACTCAGTCATCCATACTTATAAATATAGAAGTAAATTTTAACGCTGTGTCAGTTATACACGAGTTTTCCAAAATACCAAGAAAAAGCGTTACAAAAGCTTTATAATTTTATCTATTTCAAAAGATTATTTTTCTTAAATATTTTTCACAATATTTCCAATCTATTTCTTGCTCAGGAGTGTTATTTTGCCTGTATAAATATAGTATATTTTTATTTTTGAGATCTATGTCAACAAATTTTAACAGGTTCCTGTAAGTTTTTTGGTTAGGTCCACTTTTCTAAAAATTATTTGACCTGTAGCCGGCTGTCAAACTTTGTAATTTTCAGCATGAGGAGATGTATGTGTAGGACAAGTACCACAACAATGTCTTTGATTTTGATTTATGATCATGTCATATCATTGCGAATGATGTTATTTGTAAATAAAAACTAATAAAAAAGTAAATGTACATTCAATAATAGACGAGCAACATCTTTTCTGCAGACGGCCTTCATCTCAATGCCAGCGTAGCAGTTTGGAGACGCGGTCGGCAATGACATGCAGTAAGTGCCAGTTTCCGAAGTGACGAACCTTACCCTATAGACCCCGTTTGTGACTAGCCTGCAGCTTACTCTGCCACGCAGAATTTGATATTGACCCTTCTTTTTTTGATGATGATGTGGATATGCCAGCCTCTACTGGGGCAAGTGAAAAAGAACAAACATCAACACAGATGAAAGGGTTTGTGCCAATTAGCCTAACAGACATTGACAAATACAATGCACAGCAAAAAAAAAAAAAAAATACTGTCAGAAAACATGGTTCAAATCTCAAAAAGCTGAACACATTCTTAAAACAGCAAATTTACCATCATATATCACAAACATTGAGATGAAAGAATTGGATGACATCTTGTGCATGTTTATTTTGTCTATAAGAAAAGAAAGTGATGAAGAATATGAAACCACTTCACTCAGATCTTTTGTATCATCAATTGAAAAAGAACTGCAAATGAATCATTATCCATACACCGTTGCAAAGGGCGAACGCCAAGGATTCCCACGGTTCAGGAAACGATTGCTGTAAGTCCATGGACGAAATACAAATTATAAGCTTTGATACAAAATTTAAAATGTGTATTCCATTTAATGGAATGTTTTAAGAAAACATCAATAAATAATTTATTTTCTTTCAATGGTGCTTTAACGATTAGCATTGTATTAAATTAAATCGAATAAATAGCCATTGCGATTTAATGCACCACCGAAATGTTCAGTTACAAAAGAAAGTAAACAGTTTTAGAAATAATGAACTATTAAATAGAAATTAACTACAACTTTTGATAAGAAAATAAAAAATCAGTTATAAATGAGGCCAAAAAAAATGTTTGTTTCGGGAAACGGTCTCAAAAAAGTTGGATAGGGTCGGGATATCATGCAGCTAAGTGGACATCAGAATGTCCAGAGCATCATTAACTATAGTAACATTTTGCTTCAAACACAGAAAAATTGTTCGAGTATTTTAACTGGCAGTACAATTTCAAAATAAAGTAGCACAGAATCCGTCATTTCATCATCCCAGGCTCAAACCACTATCCCTGGCGAAAGCGAATTTCGCGTGTTTACGCCACTTCCAACATCCAATACAGCATGTCAGCCCGCAACACAATCGCAGCTAGCTGTGAATCTTATGAATCCTCTCAATTCAGCAGGTGCTTTCCCCACCCACCTTGACATAACACGTGGGGGGTTGTTTTATGGAGCTACAGTGAATATCTCCAACTTAAACGTGTACTGCGGTGACGGAAATGTGGATACATGACTCAGTGGTTATTAATCCAATATCTGTTTAACATTTAAATCCTGTTTCGTTTTGTTATTTTGTTCCTTTGTTGAATTTTCACACACACACGTTCACTTCGAGAATTAACCGTTTACGCTTTAAGTGCAATCATGGGTGTTAATAGCAAAACAAACTGTTGTAAATGTATTTCTGTTGTTAGTATTGTTAAGAAAGGCTACAATGTATCGCTTCAATTTTTGTGTTGATTCATTAAATGAGTGTTAAAGTGTTATTAATGTTGCTTTTATCGAGAACTATTTCTTACGCGTAAGTATGCATCGACGCAAGCGGACGCCATCAGGTCGTCTCATTTGCATACTTAGTTGTACTGTAAATTACTAAATATTTGCGGCTAGCTGTTTTATTGTCGGTGTTTTTAATTGTGAAAACAATATTTGCGTTAAAAGTGGCATAATAAATAATAAAAGCCTCGCCTTTTCCTACGCCATATCAGACTCGTCTTATATCACATGATATCAAAAGTCACCAACCATATATTCTCTATTTCACATGTTGCTCGTGAGAAAAGATGCCATTAAGAGGTTGCCACAGCAAGACATACGCCGACCATCATTCCCTAGAAATACATGCTGTGCAACATTTATAAAATGCAAGTCTTTCATTGATCATTTTCATAGTCAGTAATTGTGGTCATACATACATATGAGGGTTTAACATTACTTTCCTTTCATCTCTGAACTAAGAAGCTTAACTTATACCCATAAAATCAAATACATGTATGTGTATTGGTTTCCTATAAATATACATGTACTGCTATTTGACTCACACAAGTCCAAAAACTGTTGAATTAAGGCTAATTGTAACTATTGATATGTCTATATATTAGGGATGGCATCGATATTCAAATATTCACTTTTTCATTTAATAGAATGTTCGCATAGATTCATATTTACTACATTAAGCTTTGTGACCCAGCCGACACCATGATAGTACAGTTTTAGTACACTTTATCGCTGTATTTTTACTAACAAATTGCAATATAATGTAATGCGTTAATGGCATTAAGCATAAACCACTGAAGTCCCATGTTAAGTGATGTTGTTTTTATAAGGAATATTTGCAATAAATCTACAATGCACATATTTCTTATCATGTGGGAAACGTGTCGATAAGCATATATGTTTATGGGTGAATCTGAGCAACATATATCGGCTATAATGACTGCCAAATGTGTGATCGCACATCAGTAAATATTTTTTATGTCCCCGGCATCTTGATGCGGGAGGCATATAGTGATTGTCCTGTCGATCCTTCCGTCCGTCCTTCCGTCCGTGACAAGGTCAAGCAGATTTTACCGTTTCGTATAGCACCAACACTGCTTAATACAACACTTGGATATTTACACAGTTGTTACTTATGACCTTCCCAATCCACCCATATGACCCAACCCCACTTTGACCTTGACCTAATTTGGACTTAGAATAATTCAAATGGGTTATTTCTTGGTAAACTATATTTTACAGTTTCGTCTTGCACCAGCACCGCTTACAACAGCACTTGGATACTTACACAGTTGTTGCTGAGGACCATTCCCAATCCACCCATATCATCCAACCTCATTCAATCGAATACTCGAATATTTAAATAGTTTTGTCATCCCTAATATGGATGCACCATATTCATTTCAACTACCGTATAAACATTAATAAATGGCTAACTTAAATTAGACAAAAAGAGAATGAACAAAATAGAGTATAAGTAAAGATTAAACTATGTGTACTTCATATTGTATGTGAAATTCATTTTTACTGTAAAGATGAATTTGACATTAAACATGAACTTCTAGTATAAACATAGTGAGATTTTTAAATAATCCAGAAATTGATTCAAATCAAAGGTATTTAATGGTTGATAATGCTTGTTTGTTCATTCAGAACCATGACTCCTTCCCAACAGTTGATGACTTGCTGGCAGTTTTACCTGACAAGGAGGTGAAGGAGAAAACAACATATTAGGTTTTATGTCCAGATCACTTGGTAATTGTTATACTATTATGTAAACGATTCTGGCAGTTTCTTTGTGACAATGGCACTCTTGTTTTGATTTTGAGATTTCATAAATACGACAACACCAATATTTTATGATACCTTATCTTTTTATACTAGTCTTTAATAAAACTGTAATGTATACATGTTTCATTATCTTTTGAAGACTATTCTTTAATAAAATTGTAATACATACATGTTTTATTAGCAAAGCCACAACTGGAAAATGATTATTATGTTGTGATATACCTTCACTACCAAAAATAATTGCTTTTTAGCTCACCTGAGCACAAAGTGCTCAATGGTGAGCTATTGTGGTCAGTCACCATCTGGCGTCCGCCCTCAACAATTTACTTCAACATCTTCTCTGAAACCGGTAAATGGATTTTAACAAAACCTGGCAGGAATGTTCCTGGGATGGTCCTTTTACCAAATGCCTTCAATTCAAACGAATTCCTTCTAATTTTGATATGTTAAAAAAGCATGGCTGCCAGAGGGTGGGGCAGTTTGCCCTTGTATGGTTATATTTTACTTCAAACGCCTCCGAGCATACTATTACATTTCTACAAGCCACTATGATTCATGAAACTCAGATGAGCGACCCAGGGCCATTGGCCCTCTTGTTTGAAGAAGCTATGTGTACTTATAACTACTTTTTAATAAATCCATTTGTATTATAATTCTTTCTCTTTTACAGCGGTAAAAACTAGAACCACCGTTGTTTGGGAACACATTTAATGTTCCTGAAGGTGTCTGGACATACATGATGTTCGACAAACAAATTATGACTGTCAGACAAAAATCAGAGCTTTTTAAAATTAGAGGCGGCTAGACATTATGCAATTAAAATTGTACTAGTGTAACCTTTCTTTGCACTGTCTAGTTGATGAAATAGAAGTTTTGCCGGTATATTTTCGTTATTTTGAAAGTGGTACTGACCAAGGTTTTATGCAACAGGCTAAATTTAAGTTTATTATATTCATACTTGGAAACTCCACCAACTGATGTTTCTATGACTGCATGGAAATATTTCCATAATAGAGAAAGTGGATTTAAATAATACTGGTCCTAAATATATACCATACATAAAACAATTCATATTAATTCGTACTAATAATTTCGTTGCTATAATGCAATATTTAAGAAACATAACGGATTTTACAATCGCTTTATGACACAAATCAATGTAATATAGTTTTAAAAGGTCTTGTTGGCAAGATAACAGGAATCATTATTTTCAACACTACTAGTATCTCGTATTGTGTTCTGACTCTTATTTGTTTGAAGTTGGATTAATGCATCAGCAATTTTGTTGCCAGTTTGTATAATGATTTTGAAGGTACACATTTATTGCTGAGTTCAGGGGTGGCATTCACAAAGCATCTTAAGTGCAATATTATCTCTGTCCTTGAATCTGAACATTTCTATATTTTGCATTATTACAAACGGAAACGAGGCAGCTCTAATTAACATGTTGAAATGACATCAATATTAAATGTATATTGTAAAGAATATGGGCAACAAACAAACATGTTTATTTTCAAATCAAGTATTATACATTAAAATGTATAAAAACACTGATACTTTACTTAATAACTGCTCATATGTGGTAAAAAGCGCGTAAACTAATCTGTGTGTACACATATAATTGACGATTTCAACTTTGTAAAAACTTTTGTTCTTGACACTTTAAAGAAACTGCAATGGTTCACATTTGGGTAGGCTCCTCGTGCCGTGAACTGGGCAACGGCGACGTCGTGTAACACAATTGTTGCTTTGGCTTCAGCCGGCAGATACCCTATTATGCATGTTTCATTTTCAGTGAAGAACAATGTACACTAGATGATGACAAAGGACATTATCATAACGACAGTATTCCGTGCATTTATCGGAATTCAAAACAATCCAAATTGAACAATATTTTATAGTTTTGTGTTACGCAAAAAAAATTGTAAAAAAGATACATGTTGTTTGTAAACTGTAGTATGCCCACATCGCCACTGTGCATTAAGGTCCGTGTCAACAACAACTTACCGCAATTGCACATGTATGTCCGTGTCAATAACGACGCTAATGTTCATAAAAGACACTGTCCATGTCAACAACACCGCCACTGTACATGAAGGTAAATGTCAAAAACAACGCCGCTACTTTACCTGTAAATACGTGTCAACAACACCGCTACTGTACAGGTAGGTAAATGTCAACCACAACGCCGCTACTGCACATTAAAGTTCATGTCAACAAAGTGAGTGTATGCTGAGCGCTCGCAATAACATGGGGTTGCGGGGGTACCCAACTACTAGATGTTCATGTCCGTAAAGTGAGTGTATGCTGAGCGCTCGCAATAACATAGGGTTGCGGGGGTACCCAACTACTAGATGTTCAAGTCCGTAAAGTGAGTGTATGCTGAGCGCTCGCAATAACATGGGGTTGCGGGGGTACCCAACTACTAGATGTTCGTGTCCGTAATGTGAGTGTATGCTAAGCGCTAGAAATAACATGGGATTGCGGCGGTACACAACTACTGGATGTTCAAGTCCACAAAGTAAGTATTTGCTTAAGATATCGCAATAACATGGGGTTTCGGGGATACCCAACCACTAGATGTTCGAGTCCACAAAGTAAGTATTTCCTGAAGAACTCTCAATAACATGGGGTTTCGGGGGTATCCAATTACCAGATTATCGTGTCCGTAAAGTGAGTGTGTGCTGAGCGTTAGCAATAGCATTGGATTGCGGGGGTACCCAACTTTTGGATGTTCAAGTCGATAGTAAGTATTTGCTGAAGAGCTCGCCATAAAATGAGGTTGCGGGGTAACCCAACTACAAGATGATCGTGTCCGTAAAGTGAGTGTTTGCTAAGAGCTCGCAATAACATGGGGTTGCGGGAGTACCCAACTACTAGATGTTCATGTCCGTAAAGTGAGTGTATGCTGAGCGCTCGCAATAACATGGGGGTGCGGGGTTAATCAACTACTAGATGTTCATGTCCGTAAAGTGAGCGTATGCTGAGCGCTCGCAATAACATGTCGGTGCGGGGGTACCCAACTACTAGATGTTCATGTCCGTAAAAAGAGTGCATGCTAAGCGCTCGCAATAGCATGGGGTTACGGGGGTACCCAACTACTACATGTTCATGTCCGCAAAGTGAGTATTTGCTAACAGCTTGCAATAACATGGGGTTGAGCGATTGCTTCGTTCAGGTCACACATTTGACTTCTAACCGACTCGGAATCTGCAGTAACAGCTTGCTTTTTTAAGTGGTTTTGCTGCAATACAGGCTATGGTGATTTTTCAAGCCACGCGCAGTGTCCTGTATTTCATCGATCTGTGCTGAAGTCTTTACTATGTGCTCCTTCAGTTCACGTTTTAGTTCACGTATATCTTCCGAGACCGATTTGATAAAGTCAGTCAACATATCCTGTATATTTGTGTCCTGACTTTGGGCAGAGCGCCGAGCCTGTTTTTCTTGACGAACTGTCTGTACCGTCTCATTTACGTGGCGACGCAAGCCATCACGGTTGTCAGGTTCAGTTTGATTCGCCGAAATATTGGATTAATTTCTGCTATTAGATGACATAAAAAGTTCCTTTAACCTCTCGATATCATATTAATTACTTTTAGTTTAACTTATTCAAAACAGTTAAATGAAAATGGGGGCTATAGTGATTGTTACGAAAGATGTAGTACTAGAATTTACACTACCACTATGGGTATAAAATTGTGACGCCTCGATGTTTAAGACATAAGGCTTGAAATGCTGTTGTTTATAAACAGTAATGCATGCATATTCTGACAAGATATAAATTACATTGCTTGCCGTCAAAAACAATTCAATATTGGTGCAGAATATTGCAATTCGTTTATGATGGGTAGATAGTTCTACAGTCGTTGAAATAACCCACATGCACGAAGCCCGCGATAAATGTAATCATTTCAGACATGTTCAAGTTCTAACTTGTCTGCCCGACATTGCAAGTAAACATTGTTGGAACTGTTATGCAAAAATGACCTGGTGGTCCCTTTCAATGAAGCTGCAAGTGACGAAGAACAAGATGATAAATAAGCATTATATATTTATCTTTCCATCGATCAGTTAATCAATTATCGTGAGAATAAAAATGAAACAAATTCAGGCAAGTTAAAATATATTTGAAAGTGTTTAGAATCTTCCGAATTGTACGGCCATTGAATTAGATAGAATTTGCCAGAACACAAAGTTCTTGTCGTGAGGCCAACCTTTACAAAATGTTTGTTTTGCATTGCCTACCCAAGGTGGCTGGTAGGTAGGTAGGTAGAATATTTTTTGTTTTGGAAAAAATATGTTAATTGATGATTGATTCATTTAGCGTCAAAATATAACATATAACACAGACATTGCTTTTAATAATGCAATCAAGTGTCTGTTGATATAACGTTGCTTGCTAGCAATCATCTTTAATTGATAAAACATTATTAGAATTGCATTTTGATATGGCAAATTATAAGCAAGAGTTTAGCTGAGAAGAGTGAGCTTTTATTAACCCAAAGAAAAAAAACAATATTCGGAATAAAAAAAACTGGTTTGATTTAACAAAGAAAAACAAAGAAAAACACTTTTGAGTAAGGGACCTTTTCGTCGGGTAGGTAGGCAATGGCAAACAAAGTTAATTTTAATTTTGGCCCGAGCTTTTGTCTGTCCGTCGTCAACTTTTCATTTAAACAACATCCCTAAACCGCTTGGCATATTTTTTAAAAACTTCACAGGAATTATCTTTGGGTGACCCTCTTTCAAAACGTTCAGGTCCGCTGCATATGTAGGTCACCAGAGTTAAAAATAGATTTAAAAAGTGAAAACTTTAACAATCTTCTCCTCTGAAGCCGCAAGGCTCAGGGCTTTCATATTTGATATTCTCTAGAGGTCCTCTACAATGTTTGTTAAAATTATTCCCCTGATGTCAAAACTGGTCACATGCTTTGTATAGACTAAAATAGCAAAATGACTTTTAAAAATCTTCTAAATCTCTACAATAGCAAGGCCCAGAGTGTAACATCCTTTAGTGGTCCTCTACAAATGCTGTTCAAATTATGCCCCTGGGGTAAAGTGGCCTCGCCCTGGGAGCCAGATGGTTTATATAGACTCATACGGCAAGTCGACTTTACAAATCTCCTCCTCTTAAACCACAAGGCCCAGAGGTTTCGTATTTAATATGTAACATTGTATAGTGGTCCTCTAAATAGATTGTTCAAATTATGCCCCTGTGGTCAAACATGGCCATGCCCCGGGTGTCACATGGTTGATACGCACTTAAATAGCACAATGACTTTAAATATCTTCTCCTTTGAAACTGCAAAGCCCAGAGGTTTCTTATGTAGTACATTACATCCAATAGTGGTCCTTAACAAAGATTGTTCAAATTATGCCCCTGGGGTAAAATTGGCCACGCCCTGGGGGTCATATGGTTTCAATATTAGACTTATATGGCAAGTGGATTTAAACACTCTTTTCCGCTGAAACCGCTAGACCCAAAGGTTTCATATTTGGCATAAAACATTGTGTATTGGGCTTCTAAAAAGATTGTTCAAATTATGCCACTGTGGTCAAACATGGCCACGCACCGAGGGTGACAGGGGTCAAATGGTTGATATACACTTAAATTGCAAAATAACTTTAAATATCTTCTCCTCTGAAACTGCAAGGCCCAGTTTGTTTGTTTGTTTGTTAATTTGGGTTTTACGGCAACTCAACACATTATGGTCATATCGTGCCGTTTACGTATGTTGATTTCAATAATGATTAGGAAATGTGAACTAAATTTTGTTATATGTGTTTATCTCTTTCAAGTACTGGATTAATGTTTAAGATGGCTCTGTTTGGAAAAGTTCTTTTAATTAATTTACTTGGAAATATCTTTCGCGAATATCACCGAGGTCTGTGCAATTAATAAGCATATGTTTCACATTAAAATGTTCGTCGCAAGGTATACAATGAGGTGCTTCTTCTCTTTTTAAAAGGTTCGAATGTGTTAATCTGGTATGCCCTATTCTGCAGCGAGTAAAAACAATTTGATCATGTCCGTCAGAAAGAATAAAACGTGTTGCTAATCAAGACTTGGCTTAATCTCGTGTAATTTGTTAAAGGTTGCCTCGTTCCAAATTGCTTGCCATTCTGATTTTATTAGATTATTAATTGCTGGTTTAAAATCACTATTTGGTAATTGAACATAGAAAATCTGGAGACTAAGAGATTGTTTTGCTAACGTATCAGCTTCCTCATTTCCACGTATCTCAATATGGCTTGGTATCCAACAAAAGGTGACTGTTTTGGTTTGTAAAATATCATGTAATTTTAACAATAGTTTTTTAATCAGAATATTATCTAATTTGCGTTTTCTTTATAGATAATAGCACAGAAAGTGAAACGGAGAATATAACGAACTTATCACTAGCGAGATTTGAAATGTGAGAAAGAGCTAAGTCAATGGCTGTGGCTTCAGCAGAAAATATGGATGCTTTGTCTGGAAGTCTCATTTTACTTGAATTTTTTTTTGAAAAAGTAGCACAACCAACACGGTCTCCGTCCTTCGACCCGTCGGTATATAAATGGATAAAATTATTGTGTTCTTCTAAAAAATTAGCAAATTTTGCTTTGAAAATGTCAGTACTGTCAGAGGATTTGTTTAACCTAGATAAACTTATATTAACTTTTGGAGAGTTGTAAGTCCATGGAGGGATATTCTCCACGATATTTTGTAAAAAAAGATTGAGGATTAATATTTAACTGTTCCAAGTTATTTTTCAAACGAAGGCTGATTGGTTTAATTTATTTCTGTTTCTTTCCAAATTCTTCGTCAAAATTTGGTTTGAATATAATTTCACAGGCAGGATTTCTTTTATCGGCGGCGATTCTTGCTGCATATTGAAGTGAAAGCTTTTTTCGACGTAGATTTAAAGATGGCTCACCTGCTTCAACGTAAATACTTTCAACTGGCGATGATCGGAAAGCGCCAAGGGTTATACGTAGATCCTGGTTGTGAATAGTATCAAGCATTTGCAAGTAGGATTTACGTGCAGATCCGTAAACAATTGAACCATAATCCAACTTTGAGCGAACAAGGCTCCTATACAATTTTACTAAAGTAATAGTATCAGATCCCCAATTAGTATGAGAGAGAACTTTCAATAAATTTAGTGCTTTAAGACGCTTGGTTTTCAGTTGTTTAATGTGTGGAACAAAAGTTAGTTTTTTTTTTATCAAATATTACCCCTAGGAACTTTGCTTCATTTACTACAGGTCTTTTTGAGCCGGAAATATAAAGCTTAGGTTCTTCGTGAAATTTGCTTAAGCGACAGAAATGAACACATTGAGTTTTTGACTTTGAATTTTCTTTAGCCCACTTTAGAAGTTTATCCAAGTTTTGATGTAGTTGGCGTTCAATAGTTCGCAAACTTTTTGAACGATAACAAATACAAAAATCATCAACATACAAAGAACAATCAACACCTGGTTTGAGAACTTTAACAATATTATTTATCTTAAGACCGAAAGTGTAACTAAGAGGATACTTCCCTGAGGCACACCATTCTCTTGCTGGTGGCTCTCAGAAAGAGTGGAACCTACTCTAACTTGAAAGTTTCTATCCGAAAGAAAATTGGAAATAAACATAGGTAATCTTCCAGTTGACCCTGCATCTTTCAAATCTTTCATTATACCAGATTTCCAGATAGTATCGTACGCTTTTTCAAGATCGAAGAAAATACTAACTAAATGTTGTTTGTTAACAAAAGTTTCCCTTATGAAGGTCTCAACTAGGTGATCGTTTGTACTTCGTTGTTTGCGAAAACAAGATTGATAATTAGTTATAATACATTTTGATTTTAAATACCAAATAAGTCGTTTATTTACCATCCGTTCAAAGGTTTTACAAATACAGCTGGTTAGAGAAATTGGTCTATAATTATAAGGATCAGTTTGACCTTTTCCAGGTTTTGGTATAGGAATGATTAATGCCTCTTTCCAAATATCAGGCACTTCACCAGACAACCAAATACTATTAAAAATATCAAGAAGTAGATCAAGTGATTCAGATGGAAGATGTTTCAAAAATTGATAGTATATTTCATCTGGACCTGCAGCACTATCCATGGCCTGTTTAATTGAATCAATTAAATCATCAATAGTAAATAAACTGTTATACGGCTCTTTTGAGTAGTGGTTACAAGAAGAATTATGCGCAAATGCATCAGCCAAAGTGTCTGCTATATCTTTTGGAGTTTTTGCATTGCTAGAGTTACTGCGCTTCAAGTGAATTATTGGGTTCTTTCTATGTTTTCCACTTATTTTTCGGATTGCATCCCAAACTTTTTTAATAGGTGTATTTGAATTTATATTAGATACATATGATTTCCAAGATTTACGTTTTGATTGTTTAATCGTCCGTCTGGCTTGTGCCTGAGAAATTCTATATTTGTTAAGATTTTCAGTTGTAGGGCATATATTAAATTTTTTAAGCGATGCTTTTCGTTTTCGAACAGCTTTTTTACACTCGTCATTGAACCACGGTTTTTTAATTTTACCCATAGTATTAATCTTAGATTTTGGAATACAATCATTTGCTATCTGAGAAAGTACTGATGCAAAGTGATCAGCTTTATTTTGATAATCAGAAAAGAAGGAAGCGTTAAGTCTTCAGAACACAATTGCGTAAATGTTGTCCAATCAGCTTTTGAAAATTTATAGTACGAATTATTATCAACTGGAACAGAGTCGTTTGATTTTAACAACAATGAAAAGTGGTCACTTCCGTACTGATAATCCAGAAGAGACTAGACGAAGTCCAAGTATAATAATGTATGTGTTAATGAAAGATCTGTGCACGAAAATTTGCCTGTGGCTGGGTGTAAATATGTTGATGACTTGTCATATAATAGACTCAGTTATAAGTTATCTATAAGCTTTTCAGTGGCGTTACCCTTATTATTAGTAGATGAACTACCCCACAAAGGATTATACGCATTAAAATCAAGCAAAAGAAACGGTTCTGGAAGTTGTTTTACTAAACATTCTAAATCTTCAACAGAGACGGTCAAGCAAGGCGGGAGATACAATGAACAAACCGTTATAGGTTTATGTAAAGTTAGTTCAACAGCCACAGCTTGTAAATGGGTTTGTAACTGAAGATGCTTTTGGGGTACACAGTTAGCAACTGCTATTCTTGATTCCCCTGACGCTCTTGCAGTGTCTGTTCGAATGTGATTATATAGTGCATAGTTTTTAAGAGTTGAATTATCATTTGTTGATAAAAGTGTTTCCTGAAGGCACACGACCTTAGGATAATACTTGGATATTCATTGAAGAAGATCATTATAATTTGATTTGAGACCATGACAATTCCACTGAAGTATATTGTGACTCATATTTCAACGGAGTAAAAATGAAAAACAAAAGATCACTTAGGAAATTAATACGGCTTCTACCCCGAGTCGAAGCACTGGGAGGAGAATGATCAAAATCTTCATCCTCCATCGAACAGACATCTTCTGCAAGAGAGTCGTATCGATTAGAGGTTTGGACCGGGTTCCTAATGGCCTTTGGGATCCGGTCAGTCAAAACAAATCGCTTTTTTTGGCAACTGCTTTTTTGGCTGCTTCTCTGGAGAAGGAGGCAGTTTCTTTGTTGAAGATGTAGCCTCTTTTGGCGAAGAACTTCGAGATGTATTTGATGTGCGTGTTGGCGAAGTGCTTTGAGAAGTTGATTTTTGTTGAGTTTGGACGGCAAGTGAATGAAGTGAACTGCAACTGCACAGGCTTACTTGTACACCTCAGTCGACAAGCTTTACCCGCGGCCTGGCTGCTGAAGCATATGACTGAGCTTGTGGCTTTGAAGTAGCCTCTTCAATCTTGCGGGCCTCAGGAAAAGGAAGAGATTGCGTGTACTTGACTCGCAACACCTCCTTCTCCCTACGCCAGAAAGCGCAGGACTTGGAGGTGGCAAAATGCTCCTCACCACAGTTGGCACAATGCATTTTGTTGGTACATGTGTCCATCTCTTCATGACTGGTCCCGCACCTTCTGCAGACTGCATTCTTCACACACTTTGATTTTTCGTGATGCCCGTACTTGAAACATTTATAACATTGCATAGGGTTGGGAATGTGCATTTCAACACGGACGTTGAGGTATCCAACCCTAATGGACGGCGGCAATACAGGTGTAGCAAAAGACACAATATATGAGTGCGTAGGTGTGCGTTTTCCATTTCGCGTAACTAAAATACGCTTTACGGAAGAAACATGTTGTGAGCCTAACTCCTTGGCAATGTCATCATCTGATGTGCCATCAAGGTCTGGGCACCTGATGACTCCCTTGCACGAGTTGAGACTTTTATGCATCACACATTGCACATCAAAGTCAAAAAATGGAGAGCAATGTCTCTACCTGTTTGGGCGGAGAACCTCAACTAAGAGGCCGCCGTTTCGCTTTGTTTTGACACTTTTCGTGGAGCCAACCAGTCCCATCAGTTGTTTTTCGACTATGAAAGGGCTTAGCTCAGTCATCTTCTTTGCCCCGAGAGATTACCACGAAACGTGGAAATGAATCCACAGGGTCTGCGGAGGCCTATAGCAATTCACCAGATAACTTGCGTTTTTTCTGTTCTGAGGAATCCATAATTGATTAAATAGCAATTCATCCTCCGAGCTCCCCAGCCGCCACGGACTCCAACAAGGGGAGTTGCATACGAGGCGGAAATCCAGCCCCGCACCCGAAGGATACCCGGAATATATACTCGTATAAAGTCAAATGTAAAAAACAAATTGGCTTTAAAAGATTGACCCATGAGCCATCGCCTTCTTGGAAAGTAAGAAAACAATGTGTCAGTGAGTAACAAAAAAGTGTCAAAGGAATTTTATCGAAGGTATGCGGTGCGGTATGGTGTTGAGATTTTAAAATGATCTACGATACAGTTTCATAAGTGAGCAATACAAAATGTGTTACAAAATAATGTTATCAAAGGTAAGCGTTGCTGTATGGTGTTCAGATTATACACTGATAGAAGATAAAATTCAATAAATTATTAATTATTGGTGTCCAACAAGGATGTTAGCTACGCCCATTTCCTTTTTTAATGCAACTATCCAGAGGCAAGGCATGACCAGCCGATTGACCAAGCCACTTGGCCACCCGTCTACCCTGAATCAGAGGCTAAAGCAGTGTGTTGGAAAGACTGGAGATCCCTGGGTCTCCCTCAACTGCCAGGACCCTCCTTTCCAGTATACGGGACGCTGCCCACGGCAAACGGGCAGGATGGGTGTTTGCCATGTGCCCATCAGACAGGCAACTTATGTACCTGTCCAAGGGGCACATGTTTCTCTCCGTCACCACGGAGAGGTCCCCAACATCGAGGGGGCAAGGCCCAGAGGTATCATACTTGGTATGTTACATCGTTTAGTGGTCCTCAACAAAGAGTGTTCATGTTCTGCTCCAGGGGTAAAAAGAAGCCACGCCCCGGGGGTCACACGGTTTCTGTAGACTTATATAGCAGGTGGACTATGCCCTATGGGGTCAGACATGGCCACGCCCCAGCGGTCACAAGGTTGATATACAGTTAACTAGCCAAATGACTTTAAAAATCCTCTCCTCTGCAACTGCAAAGCCCAGAGGTTTCGTATTTGGTATATAACATTGTATAGATGTCCTCTACAAAGATTGTTCAAATTATGCCCCTGGGCTAAAAAGTGGCCTCGCCCTGGGGGTCACATGGTTTATATAGAATTAAATAGCAAACTGACTATACAAATCTCATCCTGAAACTGCAAAGCCCAGATTTTCATACTCAGGTGAGCGCATTTGGGTTTTTTGGCCCTCATGTCAGCTATTTTAACCTAAAGGGGGGCATAATTGTTTTACAAACAGCTCTTTTTTGTTTTAGTCTACTGTTTTATTAAAACTTGAAGCGAGCTACTATAGCCTCAGGAAATAGTATGTTTGACATTGATTTTGAAACTGGGTGGATTTGTTACTATATTTCTGCAGAAGAATTGGCTACCTCATACATAGGCACATATTGTAAAGTCCTTGATTACTATTTACTGGAAGCACAGATATATGCAGGTCCTCACTGTTTCTTGAAAGAAGCCACCCACAGCCCTAAGAGGGGGGAATATTTATGTCATTTTCTTTGGATGTGGATTTAGTTGTTTCTAGTCAGTACTCATACTTCCTGTATATTAAGGCACATTAATACATTTTCAAAGCATCAGCTTTAAAAATGGCAGATTAAGGGCCCTGATAGTAGTTTTCATTGCAACGGTGAACCGAATAAAAAAAGCTTTTGTCATCACTGAGTGGCATAGGCGTTGGTTTCTTTAAAATCTCTTCAATATCTTAATTGCAAAAATTAAAGCATCTGGCCTAACGAAACCACTATTATATTGAGAAAAAAATAAGTAAATTCAAACATTTTCCCTCCCCTGACTCGAACCTGCGACCGTCTTGATCAAAGCAGACTGGCGCCTTAACCACTCAGTCATCCATACTTATAAATATAGAAGTAAATTTTAACGCTGTGTCAGTTATACACGAGTTTTCCAAAATACCAAGAAAAAGCGTTACAAAAGCTTTATAATTTTATCTATTTCAAAAGATTATTTTTCTTAAATATTTTTCACAATATTTCCAATCTATTTCTTGCTCAGGAGTGTTATTTTGCCTGTATAAATATAGTATATTTTTATTTTTGAGATCTATGTCAACAAATTTTAACAGGTTCCTGTAAGTTTTTTGGTTAGGTCCACTTTTCTAAAAATTATTTGACCTGTAGCCGGCTGTCAAACTTTGTAATTTTCAGCATGAGGAGATGTATGTGTAGGACAAGTACCACAACAATGTCTTTGATTTTGATTTATGATCATGTCATATCATTGCGAATGATGTTATTTGTAAATAAAAACTAATAAAAAAGTAAATGTACATTCAATAATAGACGAGCAACATCTTTTCTGCAGACGGCCTTCATCTCAATGCCAGCGTAGCAGTTTGGAGACGCGGTCGGCAATGACATGCAGTAAGTGCCAGTTTCCGAAGTGACGAACCTTACCCTATAGACCCCGTTTGTGACTAGCCTGCAGCTTACTCTGCCACGCAGAATTTGATATTGACCCTTCTTTTTTTGATGATGATGTGGATATGCCAGCCTCTACTGGGGCAAGTGAAAAAGAACAAACATCAACACAGATGAAAGGGTTTGTGCCAATTAGCCTAACAGACATTGACAAATACAATGCACAGCAAAAAAAAAAAAAAAATACTGTCAGAAAACATGGTTCAAATCTCAAAAAGCTGAACACATTCTTAAAACAGCAAATTTACCATCATATATCACAAACATTGAGATGAAAGAATTGGATGACATCTTGTGCATGTTTATTTTGTCTATAAGAAAAGAAAGTGATGAAGAATATGAAACCACTTCACTCAGATCTTTTGTATCATCAATTGAAAAAGAACTGCAAATGAATCATTATCCATACACCGTTGCAAAGGGCGAACGCCAAGGATTCCCACGGTTCAGGAAACGATTGCTGTAAGTCCATGGACGAAATACAAATTATAAGCTTTGATACAAAATTTAAAATGTGTATTCCATTTAATGGAATGTTTTAAGAAAACATCAATAAATAATTTATTTTCTTTCAATGGTGCTTTAACGATTAGCATTGTATTAAATTAAATCGAATAAATAGCCATTGCGATTTAATGCACCACCGAAATGTTCAGTTACAAAAGAAAGTAAACAGTTTTAGAAATAATGAACTATTAAATAGAAATTAACTACAACTTTTGATAAGAAAATAAAAAATCAGTTATAAATGAGGCCAAAAAAAATGTTTGTTTCGGGAAACGGTCTCAAAAAAGTTGGATAGGGTCGGGATATCATGCAGCTAAGTGGACATCAGAATGTCCAGAGCATCATTAACTATAGTAACATTTTGCTTCAAACACAGAAAAATTGTTCGAGTATTTTAACTGGCAGTACAATTTCAAAATAAAGTAGCACAGAATCCGTCATTTCATCATCCCAGGCTCAAACCACTATCCCTGGCGAAAGCGAATTTCGCGTGTTTACGCCACTTCCAACATCCAATACAGCATGTCAGCCCGCAACACAATCGCAGCTAGCTGTGAATCTTATGAATCCTCTCAATTCAGAAGGTGCTTTCCCCACCCACCTTGACATAACACGTGGGGGGTTGTTTTATGGAGCTACAGTGAATATCTCCAACTTAAACGTGTACTGCGGTGACGGAAATGTGGATACATGACTCAGTGGTTATTAATCCAATATCTGTTTAACATTTAAATCCTGTTTCGTTTTGTTATTTTGTTCCTTTGTTGAATTTTCACACACACACGTTCACTTCGAGAATTAACCGTTTACGCTTTAAGTGCAATCATGGGTGTTAATAGCAAAACAAACTGTTGTAAATGTATTTCTGTTGTTAGTATTGTTAAGAAAGGCTACAATGTATCGCTTCAATTTTTGTGTTGATTCATTAAATGAGTGTTAAAGTGTTATTAATGTTGCTTTTATCGAGAACTATTTCTTACGCGTAAGTATGCATCGACGCAAGCGGACGCCATCAGGTCGTCTCATTTGCATACTTAGTTGTACTGTAAATTACTAAATATTTGCGGCTAGCTGTTTTATTGTCGGTGTTTTTAATTGTGAAAACAATATTTGCGTTAAAAGTGGCATAATAAATAATAAAAGACTCGCCTTTTCCTACGCCATATCAGACTCGTCTTATATCACATGATATCAAAAGTCACCAACC
The DNA here is from genome assembly GCA_027627225.1 of Congeria kusceri. Classification (NCBI taxonomy): domain Eukaryota; kingdom Metazoa; phylum Mollusca; class Bivalvia; order Myida; family Dreissenidae; genus Congeria; species Congeria kusceri. The sequence goes on from CM051034.1 coordinate 63,297,234, forward strand.
ATATATTCTCTATTTCACATGTTGCTCGTGAGAAAAGATGCCATTAAGAGGTTGCCACAGCAAGACATACGCCGACCATCATTCCCTAGAAATACATGCTGTGCAACATTTATAAAATGCAAGTCTTTCATTGATCATTTTCATAGTCAGTAATTGTGGTCATACATACATATGAGGGTTTAACATTACTTTCCTTTCATCTCTGAACTAAGAAGCTTAACTTATACCCATAAAATCAAATACATGTATGTGTATTGGTTTCCTATAAATATACATGTACTGCTATTTGACTCACACAAGTCCAAAAACTGTTGAATTAAGGCTAATTGTAACTATTGATATGTCTATATATTAGGGATGGCATCGATATTCAAATATTCACTTTTTCATTTAATAGAATGTTCGCATAGATTCATATTTACTACATTAAGCTTTGTGACCCAGCCGACACCATGATAGTACAGTTTTAGTACACTTTATCGCTGTATTTTTACTAACAAATTGCAATATAATGTAATGCGTTAATGGCATTAAGCATAAACCACTGAAGTCCCATGTTAAGTGATGTTGTTTTTATAAGGAATATTTGCAATAAATCTACAATGCACATATTTCTTATCATGTGGGAAACGTGTCGATAAGCATATATGTTTATGGGTGAATCTGAGCAACATATATCGGCTATAATGACTGCCAAATGTGTGATCGCACATCAGTAAATATTTTTTATGTCCCCGGCATCTTGATGCGGGAGGCATATAGTGATTGTCCTGTCGATCCTTCCGTCCGTCCTTCCGTCCGTGACAAGGTCAAGCAGATTTTACCGTTTCGTATAGCACCAACACTGCTTAATACAACACTTGGATATTTACACAGTTGTTACTTATGACCTTCCCAATCCACCCATATGACCCAACCCCACTTTGACCTTGACCTAATTTGGACTTAGAATAATTCAAATGGGTTATTTCTTGGTAAACTATATTTTACAGTTTCGTCTTGCACCAGCACCGCTTACAACAGCACTTGGATACTTACACAGTTGTTGCTGAGGACCATTCCCAATCCACCCATATCATCCAACCTCATTCAATCGAATACTCGAATATTTAAATAGTTTTGTCATCCCTAATATGGATGCACCATATTCATTTCAACTACCGTATAAACATTAATAAATGGCTAACTTAAATTAGACAAAAAGAGAATGAACAAAATAGAGTATAAGTAAAGATTAAACTATGTGTACTTCATATTGTATGTGAAATTCATTTTTACTGTAAAGATGAATTTGACATTAAACATGAACTTCTAGTATAAACATAGTGAGATTTTTAAATAATCCAGAAATTGATTCAAATCAAAGGTATTTAATGGTTGATAATGCTTGTTTGTTCATTCAGAACCATGACTCCTTCCCAACAGTTGATGACTTGCTGGCAGTTTTACCTGACAAGGAGGTGAAGGAGAAAACAACATATTAGGTTTTATGTCCAGATCACTTGGTAATTGTTATACTATTAGGTAAACGATTCTGGCAGTTTCTTTGTGACAATGGCACTCTTGTTTTGATTTTGAGATTTCATAAATACGACAACACCAATATTTTATGATACCTTATCTTTTTATACTATTCTTTAATAAAACTGTAATGTATACATGTTTCATTATCTTTTGAAGACTATTCTTTAATAAAATTGTAATACATACATGTTTTATTAGCAAAGCCACAACTGGAAAATGATTATTATGTTGTGATATACCTTCACTACCAAAAATAATTGCTTTTTAGCTCACCTGAGCACAAAGTGCTCAATGGTGAGCTATTGTGGTCAGTCACCATCTGGCGTCCGCCCTCAACAATTTACTTCAACATCTTCTCTGAAACCGGTAAATGGATTTTAACAAAACCTGGCAGGAATGTTCCTGGGATGGTCCTTTTACCAAATGCCTTCAATTCAAACGAATTCCTTCTAATTTTGATATGTTAAAAAAGCATGGCTGCCAGAGGGTGGGGCAGTTTGCCCTTGTATGGTTATATTTTACTTCAAACGCCTCCGAGCATACTATTACATTTCTACAAGCCACTATGATTCATGAAACTCAGATGAGCGACCCAGGGCCATTGGCCCTCTTGTTTGAAGAAGCTATGTGTACTTATAACTACTTTTTAATAAATCCATTTGTATTATAATTCTTTCTCTTTTACAGCGGTAAAAACTAGAACCACCGTTGTTTGGGAACACATTTAATGTTCCTGAAGGTGTCTGGACATACATGATGTTCGACAAACAAATTATGACTGTCAGACAAAAATCAGAGCTTTTTAAAATTAGAGGCGGCTAGACATTATGCAATTAAAATTGTACTAGTGTAACCTTTCTTTGCACTGTCTAGTTGATGAAATAGAAGTTTTGCCGGTATATTTTCGTTATTTTGAAAGTGGTACTGACCAAGGTTTTATGCAACAGGCTAAATTTAAGTTTATTATATTCATACTTGGAAACTCCACCAACTGATGTTTCTATGACTGCATGGAAATATTTCCATAATAGAGAAAGTGGATTTAAATAATACTGGTCCTAAATATATACCATACATAAAACAATTCATATTAATTCGTACTAATAATTTCGTTGCTATAATGCAATATTTAAGAAACATAACGGATTTTACAATCGCTTTATGACACAAATCAATGTAATATAGTTTTAAAAGGTCTTGTTGGCAAGATAACAGGAATCATTATTTTCAACACTACTAGTATCTCGTATTGTGTTCTGACTCTTATTTGTTTGAAGTTGGATTAATGCATCAGCAATTTTGTTGCCAGTTTGTATAATGATTTTGAAGGTACACATTTATTGCTGAGTTCAGGGGTGGCATTCACAAAGCATCTTAAGTGCAATATTATCTCTGTCCTTGAATCTGAACATTTCTATATTTTGCATTATTACAAACGGAAACGAGGCAGCTCTAATTAACATGTTGAAATGACATCAATATTAAATGTATATTGTAAAGAATATGGGCAACAAACAAACATGTTTATTTTCAAATCAAGTATTATACATTAAAATGTATAAAAACACTGATACTTTACTTAATAACTGCTCATATGTGGTAAAAAGCGCGTAAACTAATCTGTGTGTACACATATAATTGACGATTTCAACTTTGTAAAAACTTTTGTTCTTGACACTTTAAAGAAACTGCAATGGTTCACATTTGGGTAGGCTCCTCGTGCCGTGAACTGGGCAACGGCGACGTCGTGTAACACAATTGTTGCTTTGGCTTCAGCCGGCAGATACCCTATTATGCATGTTTCATTTTCAGTGAAGAACAATGTACACTAGATGATGACAAAGGACATTATCATAACGACAGTATTCCGTGCATTTATCGGAATTCAAAACAATCCAAATTGAACAATATTTTATAGTTTTGTGTTACGCAAAAAAAATTGTAAAAAAGATACATGTTGTTTGTAAACTGTAGTATGCCCACATCGCCACTGTGCATTAAGGTCCGTGTCAACAACAACTTACCGCAACTGCACATGTATGTCCGTGTCAATAACGACGCTAATGTTCATAAAAGACACTGTCCATGTCAACAACACCGCCACTGTACATGAAGGTAAATGTCAAAAACAACGCCGCTACTTTACCTGTAAATACGTGTCAACAACACCGCTACTGTACAGGTAGGTAAATGTCAACCACAACGCCGCTACTGCACATTAAAGTTCATGTCAACAAAGTGAGTGTATGCTGAGCGCTCGCAATAACATGGGGTTGCGGGGGTACCCAACTACTAGATGTTCATGTCCGTAAAGTGAGTGTATGCTGAGCGCTCGCAATAACATAGGGTTGCGGGGGTACCCAACTACTAGATGTTCAAGTCCGTAAAGTGAGTGTATGCTGAGCGCTCGCAATAACATGGGGTTGCGGGGGTACCCAACTACTAGATGTTCGTGTCCGTAATGTGAGTGTATGCTAAGCGCTAGAAATAACATGGGATTGCGGCGGTACACAACTACTGGATGTTCAAGTCCACAAAGTAAGTATTTGCTTAAGATATCGCAATAACATGGGGTTTCGGGGATACCCAACCACTAGATGTTCGAGTCCACAAAGTAAGTATTTCCTGAAGAACTCTCAATAACATGGGGTTTCGGGGGTATCCAATTACCAGATTATCGTGTCCGTAAAGTGAGTGTGTGCTGAGCGTTAGCAATAGCATTGGATTGCGGGGGTACCCAACTTTTGGATGTTCAAGTCGATAGTAAGTATTTGCTGAAGAGCTCGCCATAAAATGAGGTTGCGGGGTAACCCAACTACAAGATGATCGTGTCCGTAAAGTGAGTGTTTGCTAAGAGCTCGCATTAACATGGGGTTGCGGGAGTACCCAACTACTAGATGTTCATGTCCGTAAAGTGAGTGTATGCTGAGCGCTCGCAATAACATGGGGGTGCGGGGTTAATCAACTACTAGATGTTCATGTCCGTAAAGTGAGCGTATGCTGAGCGCTCGCAATAACATGTCGGTGCGGGGGTACCCAACTACTAGATGTTCATGTCCGTAAAAAGAGTGCATGCTAAGCGCTCGCAATAGCATGGGGTTACGGGGGTACCCAACTACTACATGTTCATGTCCGCAAAGTGAGTATTTGCTAACAGCTTGCAATAACATGGGGTTGAGCGATTGCTTCGTTCAGGTCACACATTTGACTTCTAACCGACTCGGAATCTGCAGTAACAGCTTGCTTTTTTTAAGTGGCTTCGCTGCAATACAGGCTATGGTGATTTTTCAAGCCACGCGCAGTGTCCTGTATTTCATCGATCTGTGCTGAAGTCTTTACTATGTGCTCCTTCAGTTCACGTTTTAGTTCACGTATATCTTCCGAGACCGATTTGATAAAGTCAGTCAACATATCCTGTATATTTGTGTCCTGACTTTGGGCAGAGCGCCGAGCCTGTTTTTCTTGACGAACTGTCTGTACCGTCTCATTTACGTGGCGACGCAAGCCATCACGGTTGTCAGGTTCAGTTTGATTCGCCGAAATATTGGATTAATTTCTGCTATTAGATGACATAAAAAGTTCCTTTAACCTCTCGATATCATATTAATTACTTTTAGTTTAACTTATTCAAAACAGTTAAATGAAAATGGGGGCTATAGTGATTGTTACGAAAGATGTAGTACTAGAATTTACACTACCACTATGGGTATAAAATTGTGACGCCTCGATGTTTAAGACATAAGGCTTGAAATGCTGTTGTTTATAAACAGTAATGCATGCATATTCTGACAAGATATAAATTACATTGCTTGCCGTCAAAAACAATTCAATATTGGTGCAGAATATTGCAATTCGTTTATGATGGGTAGATAGTTCTACAGTCGTTGAAATAACCCACATGCACGAAGCCCGCGATAAATGTAATCATTTCAGACATGTTCAAGTTCTAACTTGTCTGCCCGACATTGCAAGTAAACATTGTTGGAACTGTTATGCAAAAATGACCTGGTGGTCCCTTTCAATGAAGCTGCAAGTGACGAAGAACAAGATGATAAATAAGCATTATATATTTATCTTTCCATCGATCAGTTAATCAATTATCGTGAGAATAAAAATGAAACAAATTCAGGCAAGTTAAAATATATTTGAAAGTGTTTAGAATCTTCCGAATTGTACGGCCATTGAATTAGATAGAATTTGCCAGAACACAAAGTTCTTGTCGTGAGGCCAACCTTTACAAAATGTTTGTTTTGCATTGCCTACCCAAGGTGGCTGGTAGGTAGGTAGGTAGAATATTTTTTGTTTTGGAAAAAATATGTTAATTGATGATTGATTCATTTAGCGTCAAAATATAACATATAACACAGACATTGCTTTTAATAATGCAATCAAGTGTCTGTTGATATAACGTTGCTTGCTAGCAATCATCTTTAATTGATAAAACATTATTAGAATTGCATTTTGATATGGCAAATTATAAGCAAGAGTTTAGCTGAGAAGAGTGAGCTTTTATTAACCCAAAGAAAAAAAACAATATTCGGAATAAAAAAAACTGGTTTGATTTAACAAAGAAAAACAAAGAAAAACACTTTTGAGTAAGGGACCTTTTCGTCGGGTAGGTAGGCAATGGCAAACAAAGTTAATTTTAATTTTGGCCCGAGCTTTTGTCTGTCCGTCGTCAACTTTTCATTTAAACAACATCCCTAAACCGCTTGGCATATTTTTTAAAAACTTCACAGGAATTATCTTTGGGTGACCCTCTTTCAAAACGTTCAGGTCCGCTGCATATGTAGGTCACCAGAGTTAAAAATAGATTTAAAAAGTGAAAACTTTAACAATCTTCTCCTCTGAAGCCGCAAGGCTCAGGGCTTTCATATTTGATATTCTCTAGAGGTCCTCTACAATGTTTGTTAAAATTATTCCCCTGATGTCAAAACTGGTCACATGCTTTGTATAGACTAAAATAGCAAAATGACTTTTAAAAATCTTCTAAATCTCTACAATAGCAAGGCCCAGAGTGTAACATCCTTTAGTGGTCCTCTACAAATGCTGTTCAAATTATGCCCCTGGGGTAAAGTGGCCTCGCCCTGGGAGCCAGATGGTTTATATAGACTCATACGGCAAGTCGACTTTACAAATCTCCTCCTCTTAAACCACAAGGCCCAGAGGTTTCGTATTTAATATGTAACATTGTATAGTGGTCCTCTAAATAGATTGTTCAAATTATGCCCCTGTGGTCAAACATGGCCATGCCCCGGGTGTCACATGGTTGATACGCACTTAAATAGCACAATGACTTTAAATATCTTCTCCTTTGAAACTGCAAAGCCCAGAGGTTTCTTATGTAGTACATTACATCCAATAGTGGTCCTTAACAAAGATTGTTCAAATTATGCCCCTGGGGTAAAATTGGCCACGCCCTGGGGGTCATATGGTTTCAATATTAGACTTATATGGCAAGTGGATTTAAACACTCTTTTCCGCTGAAACCGCTAGACCCAAAGGTTTCATATTTGGCATAAAACATTGTGTATTGGGCTTCTAAAAAGATTGTTCAAATTATGCCACTGTGGTCAAACATGGCCACGCACCGAGGGTGACAGGGGTCAAATGGTTGATATACACTTAAATTGCAAAATAACTTTAAATATCTTCTCCTCTGAAACTGCAAGGCCCAGTTTGTTTGTTTGTTTGTTAATTTGGGTTTTACGGCAACTCAACACATTATGGTCATATCGTGCCGTTTACGTATGTTGATTTCAATAATGATTAGGAAATGTGAACTAAATTTTGTTATATGTGTTTATCTCTTTCAAGTACTGGATTAATGTTTAAGATGGCTCTGTTTGGAAAAGTTCTTTTAATTAATTTACTTGGAAATATCTTTCGCGAATATCACCGAGGTCTGTGCAATTAATAAGCATATGTTTCACATTAAAATGTTCGTCGCAAGGTATACAATGAGGTGCTTCTTCTCTTTTTAAAAGGTTCGAATGTGTTAATCTGGTATGCCCTATTCTGCAGCGAGTAAAAACAATTTGATCATGTCCGTCAGAAAGAATAAAACGTGTTGCTAATCAAGACTTGGCTTAATCTCGTGTAATTTGTTAAAGGTTGCCTCGTTCCAAATTGCTTGCCATTCTGATTTTATTAGATTATTAATTGCTGGTTTAAAATCACTATTTGGTAATTGAACATAGAAAATCTGGAGACTAAGAGATTGTTTTGCTAACGTATCAGCTTCCTCATTTCCACGTATCTCAATATGGCTTGGTATCCAACAAAAGGTGACTGTTTTGGTTTGTAAAATATCATGTAATTTTAACAATAGTTTTTTAATCAGAATATTATCTAATTTGCGTTTTCTTTATAGATAATAGCACAGAAAGTGAAACGGAGAATATAACGAACTTATCACTAGCGAGATTTGAAATGTGAGAAAGAGCTAAGTCAATGGCTGTGGCTTCAGCAGAAAATATGGATGCTTTGTCTGGAAGTCTCATTTTACTTGAATTTTTTTTTGAAAAAGTAGCACAACCAACACGGTCTCCGTCCTTCGACCCGTCGGTATATAAATGGATAAAATTATTGTGTTCTTCTAAAAAATTAGCAAATTTTGCTTTGAAAATGTCAGTACTGTCAGAGGATTTGTTTAACCTAGATAAACTTATATTAACTTTTGGAGAGTTGTAAGTCCATGGAGGGATATTCTCCACGATATTTTGTAAAAAAAGATTGAGGATTAATATTTAACTGTTCCAAGTTATTTTTCAAACGAAGGCTGATTGGTTTAATTTATTTCTGTTTCTTTCCAAATTCTTCGTCAAAATTTGGTTTGAATATAATTTCACAGGCAGGATTTCTTTTATCGGCGGCGATTCTTGCTGCATATTGAAGTGAAAGCTTTTTTCGACGTAGATTTAAAGATGGCTCACCTGCTTCAACGTAAATACTTTCAACTGGCGATGATCGGAAAGCGCCAAGGGTTATACGTAGATCCTGGTTGTGAATAGTATCAAGCATTTGCAAGTAGGATTTACGTGCAGATCCGTAAACAATTGAACCATAATCCAACTTTGAGCGAACAAGGCTCCTATACAATTTTACTAAAGTAATAGTATCAGATCCCCAATTAGTATGAGAGAGAACTTTCAATAAATTTAGTGCTTTAAGACGCTTGGTTTTCAGTTGTTTAATGTGTGGAACAAAAGTTAGTTTTTTTTTTATCAAATATTACCCCTAGGAACTTTGCTTCATTTACTACAGGTCTTTTTGAGCCGGAAATATAAAGCTTAGGTTCTTCGTGAAATTTGCTTAAGCGACAGAAATGAACACATTGAGTTTTTGACTTTGAATTTTCTTTAGCCCACTTTAGAATTTTATCCAAGTTTTGATGTAGTTGGCGTTCAATAGTTCGCAAACTTTTTGAACGATAACAAATACAAAAATCATCAACATACAAAGAACAATCAACACCTGGTTTGAGAACTTTAACAATATTATTTATCTTAAGACCGAAAGTGTAACTAAGAGGATACTTCCCTGAGGCACACCATTCTCTTGCTGGTGGCTCTCAGAAAGAGTGGAACCTACTCTAACTTGAAAGTTTCTATCCGAAAGAAAATTGGAAATAAACATAGGTAATCTTCCAGTTGACCCTGCATCTTTCAAATCTTTCATTATACCAGATTTCCAGATAGTATCGTACGCTTTTTCAAGATCGAAGAAAATACTAACTAAATGTTGTTTGTTAACAAAAGTTTCCCTTATGAAGGTCTCAACTAGGTGATCGTTTGTACTTCGTTGTTTGCGAAAACAAGATTGATAATTAGTTATAATACATTTTGATTTTAAATACCAAATAAGTCGTTTATTTACCATCCGTTCAAAGGTTTTACAAATACAGCTGGTTAGAGAAATTGGTCTATAATTATAAGGATCAGTTTGACCTTTTCCAGGTTTTGGTATAGGAATGATTAATGCCTCTTTCCAAATATCAGGCACTTCACCAGACAACCAAATACTATTAAAAATATCAAGAAGTAGATCAAGTGATTCAGATGGAAGATGTTTCAAAAATTGATAGTATATTTCATCTGGACCTGCAGCACTATCCATGGCCTGTTTAATTGAATCAATTAAATCATCAATAGTAAATAAACTGTTATACGGCTCTTTTGAGTAGTGGTTACAAGAAGAATTATGCGCAAATGCATCAGCCAAAGTGTCTGCTATATCTTTTGGAGTTTTTGCATTGCTAGAGTTACTGCGCTTCAAGTGAATTATTGGGTTCTTTCTATGTTTTCCACTTATTTTTCGGATTGCATCCCAAACTTTTTTAATAGGTGTATTTGAATTTATATTAGATACATATGATTTCCAAGATTTACGTTTTGATTGTTTAATCGTCCGTCTGGCTTGTGCCTGAGAAATTCTATATTTGTTAAGATTTTCAGTTGTAGGGCATATATTAAATTTTTTAAGCGATGCTTTTCGTTTTCGAACAGCTTTTTTACACTCGTCATTGAACCACGGTTTTTTAATTTTACCCATAGTATTAATCTTAGATTTTGGAATACAATCATTTGCTATCTGAGAAAGTACTGATGCAAAGTGATCAGCTTTATTTTGATAATCAGAAAAGAAGGAAGCGTTAAGTCTTCAGAACACAATTGCGTAAATGTTGTCCAATCAGCTTTTGAAAATTTATAGTACGAATTATTATCAACTGGAACAGAGTCGTTTGATTTTAACAACAATGAAAAGTGGTCACTTCCGTACTGATAATCCAGAAGAGACTAGACGAAGTCCAAGTATAATAATGTATGTGTTAATGAAAGATCTGTGCACGAAAATTTGCCTGTGGCTGGGTGTAAATATGTTGATGACTTGTCATATAATAGACTCAGTTATAAGTTATCTATAAGCTTTTCAGTGGCGTTACCCTTATTATTAGTAGATGAACTACCCCACAAAGGATTATACGCATTAAAATCAAGCAAAAGAAACGGTTCTGGAAGTTGTTTTACTAAACATTCTAAATCTTCAACAGAGACGGTCAAGCAAGGCGGGAGATACAATGAACAAACCGTTATAGGTTTATGTAAAGTTAGTTCAACAGCCACAGCTTGTAAATGGGTTTGTAACTGAAGATGCTTTTGGGGTACACAGTTAGCAACTGCTATTCTTGATTCCCCTGACGCTCTTGCAGTGTCTGTTCGAATGTGATTATATAGTGCATAGTTTTTAAGAGTTGAATTATCATTTGTTGATAAAAGTGTTTCCTGAAGGCACACGACCTTAGGATAATACTTGGATATTCATTGAAGAAGATCATTATAATTTGATTTGAGACCATGACAATTCCACTGAAGTATATTGTGACTCATATTTCAACGGAGTAAAAATGAAAAACAAAAGATCACTTAGGAAATTAATACGGCTTCTACCCCGAGTCGAAGCACTGGGAGGAGAATGATCAAAATCTTCATCCTCCATCGAACAGACATCTTCTGCAAGAGAGTCGTATCGATTAGAGGTTTGGACCGGGTTCCTAATGGCCTTTGGGATCCGGTCAGTCAAAACAAATCGGTTTTTTTGGCAACTGCTTTTTTGGCTGCTTCTCTGGAGAAGGAGGCAGTTTCTTTGTTGAAGATGTAGCCTCTTTTGGCGAAGAACTTCGAGATGTATTTGATGTGCGTGTTGGCGAAGTGCTTTGAGAAGTTGATTTTTGTTGAGTTTGGACGGCAAGTGAATGAAGTGAACTGCAACTGCACAGGCTTACTTGTACACCTCAGTCGACAAGCTTTACCCGCGGCCTGGCTGCTGAAGCATATGACTGAGCTTGTGGCTTTGAAGTAGCCTCTTCAATCTTGCGGGCCTCAGGAAAAGGAAGAGATTGCGTGTACTTGACTCGCAACACCTCCTTCTCCCTACGCCAGAAAGCGCAGGACTTGGAGGTGGCAAAATGCTCCTCACCACAGTTGGCACAATGCATTTTGTTGGTACATGTGTCCATCTCTTCATGACTGGTCCCGCACCTTCTGCAGACTGCATTCTTCACACACTTTGATTTTTCGTGATGCCCGTACTTGAAACATTTATAACATTGCATAGGGTTGGGAATGTGCATTTCAACACGGACGTTGAGGTATCCAACCCTAATGGACGGCGGCAATACAGGTGTAGCAAAAGACACAATATATGAGTGCGTAGGTGTGCGTTTTCCATTTCGCGTAACTAAAATACGCTTTACGGAAGAAACATGTTGTGAGCCTAACTCCTTGGCAATGTCATCATCTGATGTGCCATCAAGGTCTGGGCACCTGATGACTCCCTTGCACGAGTTGAGACTTTTATGCATCACACATTGCACATCAAAGTCAAAAAATGGAGAGCAATGTCTCTACCTGTTTGGGCGGAGAACCTCAACTAAGAGGCCGCCGTTTCGCTTTGTTTTGACACTTTTCGTGGAGCCAACCAGTCCCATCAGTTGTTTTTCGACTATGAAAGGGCTTAGCTCAGTCATCTTCTTTGCCCCGAGAGATTACCACGAAACGTGGAAATGAATCCACAGGGTCTGCGGAGGCCTATAGCAATTCACCAGATAACTTGCGTTTTTTCTGTTCTGAGGAATCCATAATTGATTAAATAGCAATTCATCCTCCGAGCTCCCCAGCCGCCACGGACTCCAACAAGGGGAGTTGCATACGAGGCGGAAATCCAGCCCCGCACCCGAAGGATACCCGGAATATATACTCGTATAAAGTCAAATGTAAAAAACAAATTGGCTTTAAAAGATTGACCCATGAGCCATCGCCTTCTTGGAAAGTAAGAAAACAATGTGTCAGTGAGTAACAAAAAAGTGTCAAAGGAATTTTATCGAAGGTATGCGGTGCGGTATGGTGTTGAGATTTTAAAATGATCTACGATACAGTTTCATAAGTGAGCAATACAAAATGTGTTACAAAATAATGTTATCAAAGGTAAGCGTTGCTGTATGGTGTTCAGATTATACACTGATAGAAGATAAAATTCAATAAATTATTAATTATTGGTGTCCAACAAGGATGTTAGCTACGCCCATTTCCTTTTTTAATGCAACTATCCAGAGGCAAGGCATGACCAGCCGATTGACCAAGCCACTTGGCCACCCGTCTACCCTGAATCAGAGGCTAAAGCAGTGTGTTGGAAAGACTGGAGATCCCTGGGTCTCCCTCAACTGCCAGGACCCTCCTTTCCAGTATACGGGACGCTGCCCACGGCAAACGGGCAGGATGGGTGTTTGCCATGTGCCCATCAGACAGGCAACTTATGTACCTGTCCAAGGGGCACATGTTTCTCTCCGTCACCACGGAGAGGTCCCCAACATCGAGGGGGCAAGGCCCAGAGGTATCATACTTGGTATGTTACATCGTTTAGTGGTCCTCAACAAAGAGTGTTCATGTTCTGCTCCAGGGGTAAAAAGAAGCCACGCCCCGGGGGTCACACGGTTTCTGTAGACTTATATAGCAGGTGGACTATGCCCTATGGGGTCAGACATGGCCACGCCCCAGCGGTCACAAGGTTGATATACAGTTAACTAGCCAAATGACTTTAAAAATCCTCTCCTCTGCAACTGCAAAGCCCAGAGGTTTCGTATTTGGTATATAACATTGTATAGATGTCCTCTACAAAGATTGTTCAAATTATGCCCCTGGGCTAAAAAGTGGCCTCGCCCTGGGGGTCACATGGTTTATATAGAATTAAATAGCAAACTGACTATACAAATCTCATCCTGAAACTGCAAAGCCCAGATTTTCATACTCAGGTGAGCGCATTTGGGTTTTTTGGCCCTCATGTCAGCTATTTTAACCTAAAGGGGGGCATAATTGTTTTACAAACAGCTCTTTTTTGTTTTAGTCTACTGTTTTATTAAAACTTGAAGCGAGCTACTATAGCCTCAGGAAATAGTATGTTTGACATTGATTTTGAAACTGGGTGGATTTGTTACTATATTTCTGCAGAAGAATTGGCTACCTCATACATAGGCACATATTGTAAAGTCCTTGATTACTATTTACTGGAAGCACAGATATATGCAGGTCCTCACTGTTTCTTGAAAGAAGCCACCCACAGCCCTAAGAGGGGGGAATATTTATGTCATTTTCTTTGGATGTGGATTTAGTTGTTTCTAGTCAGTACTCATACTTCCTGTATATTAAGGCACATTAATACATTTTCAAAGCATCAGCTTTAAAAATGGCAGATTAAGGGCCCTGATAGTAGTTTTCATTGCAACGGTGAACCGAATAAAAAAAGCTTTTGTCATCACTGAGTGGCATAGGCGTTGGTTTCTTTAAAATCTCTTCAATATCTTAATTGCAAAAATTAAAGCATCTGGCCTAACGAAACCACTATTATATTGAGAAAAAAATAAGTAAATTCAAACATTTTCCCTCCCCTGACTCGAACCTGCGACCGTCTTGATCAAAGCAGACTGGCGCCTTAACCACTCAGTCATCCATACTTATAAATATAGAAGTAAATTTTAACGCTGTGTCAGTTATACACGAGTTTTCCAAAATACCAAGAAAAAGCGTTACAAAAGCTTTATAATTTTATCTATTTCAAAAGATTATTTTTCTTAAATATTTTTCACAATATTTCCAATCTATTTCTTGCTCAGGAGTGTTATTTTGCCTGTATAAATATAGTATATTTTTATTTTTGAGATCTATGTCAACAAATTTTAACAGGTTCCTGTAAGTTTTTTGGTTAGGTCCACTTTTCTAAAAATTATTTGACCTGTAGCCGGCTGTCAAACTTTGTAATTTTCAGCATGAGGAGATGTATGTGTAGGACAAGTACCACAACAATGTCTTTGATTTTGATTTATGATCATGTCATATCATTGCGAATGATGTTATTTGTAAATAAAAACTAATAAAAAAGTAAATGTACATTCAATAATAGACGAGCAACATCTTTTCTGCAGACGGCCTTCATCTCAATGCCAGCGTAGCAGTTTGGAGACGCGGTCGGCAATGACATGCAGTAAGTGCCAGTTTCCGAAGTGACGAACCTTACCCTATAGACCCCGTTTGTGACTAGCCTGCAGCTTACTCTGCCACGCAGAATTTGATATTGACCCTTCTTTTTTTGATAATGATGTGGATATGCCAGCCTCTACTGGGGCAAGTGAAAAAGAACAAACATCAACACAGATGAAAGGGTTTGTGCCAATTAGCCTAACAGACATTGACAAATACAATGCACAGCAAAAAAAAAAAAAAAATACTGTCAGAAAACATGGTTCAAATCTCAAAAAGCTGAACACATTCTTAAAACAGCAAATTTACCATCATATATCACAAACATTGAGATGAAAGAATTGGATGACATCTTGTGCATGTTTATTTTGTCTATAAGAAAAGAAAGTGATGAAGAATATGAAACCACTTCACTCAGATCTTTTGTATCATCAATTGAAAAAGAACTGCAAATGAATCATTATCCATACACCGTTGCAAAGGGCGAACGCCAAGGATTCCCACGGTTCAGGAAACGATTGCTGTAAGTCCATGGACGAAATACAAATTATAAGCTTTGATACAAAATTTAAAATGTGTATTCCATTTAATGGAATGTTTTAAGAAAACATCAATAAATAATTTATTTTCTTTCAATGGTGCTTTAACGATTAGCATTGTATTAAATTAAATCGAATAAATAGCCATTGCGATTTAATGCACCACCGAAATGTTCAGTTACAAAAGAAAGTAAACAGTTTTAGAAATAATGAACTATTAAATAGAAATTAACTACAACTTTTGATAAGAAAATAAAAAATCAGTTATAAATGAGGCCAAAAAAAATGTTTGTTTCGGGAAACGGTCTCAAAAAAGTTGGATAGGGTCGGGATATCATGCAGCTAAGTGGACATCAGAATGTCCAGAGCATCATTAACTATAGTAACATTTTGCTTCAAACACAGAAAAATTGTTCGAGTATTTTAACTGGCAGTACAATTTCAAAATAAAGTAGCACAGAATCCGTCATTTCATCATCCCAGGCTCAAACCACTATCCCTGGCGAAAGCGAATTTCGCGTGTTTACGCCACTTCCAACATCCAATACAGCATGTCAGCCCGCAACACAATCGCAGCTATCTGTGAATCTTATGAATCCTCTCAATTCAGCAGGTGCTTTCCCCACCCACCTTGACATAACACGTGGGGGGTTGTTTTATGGAGCTACAGTGAATATCTCCAACTTAAACGTGTACTGCGGTGACGGAAATGTGGATACATGACTCAGTGGTTATTAATCCAATATCTGTTTAACATTTAAATCCTGTTTCGTTTTGTTATTTTGTTCCTTTGTTGAATTTTCACACACACACGTTCACTTCGAGAATTAACCGTTTACGCTTTAAGTGCAATCATGGGTGTTAATAGCAAAACAAACTGTTGTAAATGTATTTCTGTTGTTAGTATTGTTAAGAAAGGCTACAATGTATCGCTTCAATTTTTGTGTTGATTCATTAAATGAGTGTTAAAGTGTTATTAATGTTGCTTTTATCGAGAACTATTTCTTACGCGTAAGTATGCATCGACGCAAGCGGACGCCATCAGGTCGTCTCATTTGCATACTTAGTTGTACTGTAAATTACTAAATATTTGCGGCTAGCTGTTTTATTGTCGGTGTTTTTAATTGTGAAAACAATATTTGCGTTAAAAGTGGCATAATAAATAATAAAAGCCTCGCCTTTTCCTACGCCATATCAGACTCGTCTTATATCACATGATATCAAAAGTCACCAACCATATATTCTCTATTTCACATGTTGCTCGTGAGAAAAGATGCCATTAAGAGGTTGCCACAGCAAGACATACGCCGACCATCATTCCCTAGAAATACATACTGTGCAACATTTATAAAATGCAAGTCTTTCATTGATCATTTTCATAGTCAGTAATTGTGGTCATACATACATATGAGGGTTTAACATTACTTTCCTTTCATCTCTGAACTAAGAAGCTTAACTTATACCCATAAAATCAAATACATGTATGTGTATTGGTTTCCTATAAATATACATGTACTGCTATTTGACTCACACAAGTCCAAAAACTGTTGAATTAAGGCTAATTGTAACTATTGATATGTCTATATATTAGGGATAGCATCGATATTCAAATATTCACTTTTTCATTTAATAGAATGTTCGCATAGATTCATATTTACTACATTAAGCTTTGTGACCCAGCCGACACCATGATAGTACAGTTTTAGTACACTTTATCGCTGTATTTTTACTAACAAATTGCAATATAATGTAATGCGTTAATGGCATTAAGCATAAACCACTGAAGTCCCATGTTAAGTGATGTTGTTTTTATAAGGAATATTTGCAATAAATCTACAATGCACATATTTCTTATCATGTGGGAAACGTGTCGATAAGCATATATGTTTATGGGTGAATCTGAGCAACATATATCGGCTATAATGACTGCCAAATGTGTGATCGCACATCAGTAAATATTTTTTATGTCCCCGGCATCTTGATGCGGGAGGCATATAGTGATTGTCCTGTCGATCCTTCCGTCCGTCCTTCCGTCCGTGACAAGGTCAAGCAGATTTTACCGTTTCGTATAGCACCAACACTGCTTAATACAACACTTGGATATTTACACAGTTGTTACTTATGACCTTCCCAATCCACCCATATGACCCAACCCCACTTTGACCTTGACCTAATTTGGACTTAGAATAATTCAAATGGGTTATTTCTTGGTAAACTATATTTTACAGTTTCGTCTTGCACCAGCACCGCTTACAACAGCACTTGGATACTTACACAGTTGTTGCTGAGGACCATTCCCAATCCACCCATATCATCCAACCTCATTCAATCGAATACTCGAATATTTAAATAGTTTTGTCATCCCTAATATGGATGCACCATATTAATTTCAACTACCGTATAAACATTAATAAATGGCTAACTTAAATTAGACAAAAAGAGAATGAACAAAATAGAGTATAAGTAAAGATTAAACTATGTGTACTTCATATTGTATGTGAAATTCATTTTTACTGTAAAGATGAATTTGACATTAAACATGAACTTCTAGTATAAACATAGTGAGATTTTTAAATAATCCAGAAATTGATTCAAATCAAAGGTATTTAATGGTTGATAATGCTTGTTTGTTCATTCAGAACCATGACTCCTTCCCAACAGTTGATGACTTGCTGGCAGTTTTACCTGACAAGGAGGTGAAGGAGAAAACAACATATTAGGTTTTATGTCCAGATCACTTGGTAATTGTTATACTATTAGGTAAACGATTCTGGCAGTTTCTTTGTGACAATGGCACTCTTGTTTTGATTTTGAGATTTCATAAATACGACAACACCAATATTTTATGATACCTTATCTTTTTATACTATTCTTTAATAAAACTGTAATGTATACATGTTTCATTATCTTTTGAAGACTATTCTTTAATAAAATTGTAATACATACATGTTTTATTAGCAAAGCCACAACTGGAAAATGATTATTATGTTGTGATATACCTTCACTACCAAAAATAATTGCTTTTTAGCTCACCTGAGCACAAAGTGCTCAATGGTGAGCTATTGTGGTCAGTCACCATCTGGCGTCCGCCCTCAACAATTTACTTCAACATCTTCTCTGAAACCGGTAAATGGATTTTAACAAAACCTGGCAGGAATGTTCCTGGGATGGTCCTTTTACCAAATGCCTTCAATTCAAACGAATTCCTTCTAATTTTGATATGTTAAAAAAGCATGGCTGCCAGAGGGTGGGGCAGTTTGCCCTTGTATGGTTATATTTTACTTCAAACGCCTCCGAGCATACTATTACATTTCTACAAGCCACTATGATTCATGAAACTCAGATGAGCGACCCCGGGCCATTGGCCCTCTTGTTTGAAGAAGCTATGTGTACTTATAACTACTTTTTAATAAATCCATTTGTATTATAATTCTTTCTCTTTTACAGCGGTAAAAACTAGAACCACCGTTGTTTGGGAACACATTTAATGTTCCTGAAGGTGTCTGGACATACATGATGTTCGACAAACAAATTATGACTGTCAGACAAAAATCAGAGCTTTTTAAAATTAGAGGCGGCTAGACATTATGCAATTAAAATTGTACTAGTGTAACCTTTCTTTGCACTGTCTAGTTGATGAAATAGCAGTTTTGCCGGTATATTTTCGTTATTTTGAAAGTGGTACTGACCAAGGTTTTATGCAACAGGCTAAATTTAAGTTTATTATATTCATACTTGGAAACTCCACCAACTGATGTTTCTATGACTGCATGGAAATATTTCCATAATAGAGAAAGTGGATTTAAATAATACTGGTCCTAAATATATACCATACATAAAACAATTCATATTAATTCGTACTAATAATTTCGTTGCTATAATGCAATATTTAAGAAACATAACGGATTTTACAATCGCTTTATGACACAAATCAATGTAATATAGTTTTAAAAGGTCTTGTTGGCAAGATAACAGGAATCATTATTTTCAACACTACTAGTATCTCGTATTGTGTTCTGACTCTTATTTGTTTGAAGTTGGATTAATGCATCAGCAATTTTGTTGCCAGTTTGTATAATGATTTTGAAGGTACACATTTATTGCTGAGTTCAGGGGTGGCATTCACAAAGCATCTTAAGTGCAATATTATCTCTGTCCTTGAATCTGAACATTTCTATATTTTGCATTATTACAAACGGAAACGAGGCAGCTCTAATTAACATGTTGAAATGACATCAATATTAAATGTATATTGTAAAGAATATGGGCAACAAACAAACATGTTTATTTTCAAATCAAGTATTATACATTAAAATGTATAAAAACACTGATACTTTACTTAATAACTGCTCATATGTGGTAAAAAGCGCGTAAACTAATCTGTGTGTACACATATAATTGACGATTTCAACTTTGTAAAAACTTTTGTTCTTGACACTTTAAAGAAACTGCAATGGTTCACATTTGGGTAGGCTCCTCGTGCCGTGAACTGGGCAACGGCGACGTCGTGTAACACAATTGTTGCTTTGGCTTCAGCCGGCAGATACCCTATTATGCATGTTTCATTTTCAGTGAAGAACAATGTACACTAGATGATGACAAAGGACATTATCATAACGACAGTATTCCGTGCATTTATCGGAATTCAAAACAATCCAAATTGAACAATATTTTATAGTTTTGTGTTACGCAAAAAAAATTGTAAAAAAGATACATGTTGTTTGTAAACTGTAGTATGCCCACATCGCCACTGTGCATTAAGGTCCGTGTCAACAACAACTTACCGCAACTGCACATGTATGTCCGTGTCAATAACGACGCTAATGTTCATAAAAGACACTGTCCATGTCAACAACACCGCCACTGTACATGAAGGTAAATGTCAAAAACAACGCCGCTACTTTACCTGTAAATACGTGTCAACAACACCGCTACTGTACAGGTAGGTAAATGTCAACCACAACGCCGCTACTGCACATTAAAGTTCATGTCAACAAAGTGAGTGTATGCTGAGCGCTCGCAATAACATGGGGTTGCGGGGGTACCCAACTACTAGATGTTCATGTCCGTAAAGTGAGTGTATGCTGAGCGCTCGCAATAACATAGGGTTGCGGGGGTACCCAACTACTAGATGTTCAAGTCCGTAAAGTGAGTGTATGCTGAGCGCTCGCAATAACATGGGGTTGCGGGGGTACCCAACTACTAGATGTTCGTGTCCGTAATGTGAGTGTATGCTAAGCGCTAGAAATAACATGGGATTGCGGCGGTACACAACTACTGGATGTTCAAGTCCACAAAGTAAGTATTTGCTTAAGATATCGCAATAACATGGGGTTTCGGGGATACCCAACCACTAGATGTTCGAGTCCACAAAGTAAGTATTTCCTGAAGAACTCTCAATAACATGGGGTTTCGGGGGTATCCAATTACCAGATTATCGTGTCCGTAAAGTGAGTGTGTGCTGAGCGTTAGCAATAGCATTGGATTGCGGGGGTACCCAACTTTTGGATGTTCAAGTCGATAGTAAGTATTTGCTGAAGAGCTCGCCATAAAATGAGGTTGCGGGGTAACCCAACTACAAGATGATCGTGTCCGTAAAGTGAGTGTTTGCTAAGAGCTCGCATTAACATGGGGTTGCGGGAGTACCCAACTACTAGATGTTCATGTCCGTAAAGTGAGTGTATGCTGAGCGCTCGCAATAACATGGGGGTGCGGGGTTAATCAACTACTAGATGTTCATGTCCGTAAAGTGAGCGTATGCTGAGCGCTCGCAATAACATGTCGGTGCGGGGGTACCCAACTACTAGATGTTCATGTCCGTAAAAAGAGTGCATGCTAAGCGCTCGCAATAGCATGGGGTTACGGGGGTACCCAACTACTACATGTTCATGTCCGCAAAGTGAGTATTTGCTAACAGCTTGCAATAACATGGGGTTGAGCGATTGCTTCGTTCAGGTCACACATTTGACTTCTAACCGACTCGGAATCTGCAGTAACAGCTTGCTTTTTTTAAGTGGCTTCGCTGCAATACAGGCTATGGTGATTTTTCAAGCCACGCGCAGTGTCCTGTATTTCATCGATCTGTGCTGAAGTCTTTACTATGTGCTCCTTCAGTTCACGTTTTAGTTCACGTATATCTTCCGAGACCGATTTGATAAAGTCAGTCAACATATCCTGTATATTTGTGTCCTGACTTTGGGCAGAGCGCCGAGCCTGTTTTTCTTGACGAACTGTCTGTACCGTCTCATTTACGTGGCGACGCAAGCCATCACGGTTGTCAGGTTCAGTTTGATTCGCCGAAATATTGGATTAATTTCTGCTATTAGATGACATAAAAAGTTCCTTTAACCTCTCGATATCATATTAATTACTTTTAGTTTAACTTATTCAAAACAGTTAAATGAAAATGGGGGCTATAGTGATTGTTACGAAAGATGTAGTACTAGAATTTACACTACCACTATGGGTATAAAATTGTGACGCCTCGATGTTTAAGACATAAGGCTTGAAATGCTGTTGTTTATAAACAGTAATGCATGCATATTCTGACAAGATATAAATTACATTGCTTGCCGTCAAAAACAATTCAATATTGGTGCAGAATATTGCAATTCGTTTATGATGGGTAGATAGTTCTACAGTCGTTGAAATAACCCACATGCACGAAGCCCGCGATAAATGTAATCATTTCAGACATGTTCAAGTTCTAACTTGTCTGCCCGACATTGCAAGTAAACATTGTTGGAACTGTTATGCAAAAATGACCTGGTGGTCCCTTTCAATGAAGCTGCAAGTGACGAAGAACAAGATGATAAATAAGCATTATATATTTATCTTTCCATCGATCAGTTAATCAATTATCGTGAGAATAAAAATGAAACAAATTCAGGCAAGTTAAAATATATTTGAAAGTGTTTAGAATCTTCCGAATTGTACGGCCATTGAATTAGATAGAATTTGCCAGAACACAAAGTTCTTGTCGTGAGGCCAACCTTTACAAAATGTTTGTTTTGCATTGCCTACCCAAGGTGGCTGGTAGGTAGGTAGGTAGAATATTTTTTGTTTTGGAAAAAATATGTTAATTGATGATTGATTCATTTAGCGTCAAAATATAACATATAACACAGACATTGCTTTTAATAATGCAATCAAGTGTCTGTTGATATAACGTTGCTTGCTAGCAATCATCTTTAATTGATAAAACATTATTAGAATTGCATTTTGATATGGCAAATTATAAGCAAGAGTTTAGCTGAGAAGAGTGAGCTTTTATTAACCCAAAGAAAAAAAACAATATTCGGAATAAAAAAAACTGGTTTGATTTAACAAAGAAAAACAAAGAAAAACACTTTTGAGTAAGGGACCTTTTCGTCGGGTAGGTAGGCAATGGCAAACAAAGTTAATTTTAATTTTGGCCCGAGCTTTTGTCTGTCCGTCGTCAACTTTTCATTTAAACAACATCCCTAAACCGCTTGGCATATTTTTTAAAAACTTCACAGGAATTATCTTTGGGTGACCCTCTTTCAAAACGTTCAGGTCCGCTGCATATGTAGGTCACCAGAGTTAAAAATAGATTTAAAAAGTGAAAACTTTAACAATCTTCTCCTCTGAAGCCGCAAGGCTCAGGGCTTTCATATTTGATATTCTCTAGAGGTCCTCTACAATGTTTGTTAAAATTATTCCCCTGATGTCAAAACTGGTCACATGCTTTGTATAGACTAAAATAGCAAAATGACTTTTAAAAATCTTCTAAATCTCTACAATAGCAAGGCCCAGAGTGTAACATCCTTTAGTGGTCCTCTACAAATGCTGTTCAAATTATGCCCCTGGGGTAAAGTGGCCTCGCCCTGGGAGCCAGATGGTTTATATAGACTCATACGGCAAGTCGACTTTACAAATCTCCTCCTCTTAAACCACAAGGCCCAGAGGTTTCGTATTTAATATGTAACATTGTATAGTGGTCCTCTAAATAGATTGTTCAAATTATGCCCCTGTGGTCAAACATGGCCATGCCCCGGGTGTCACATGGTTGATACGCACTTAAATAGCACAATGACTTTAAATATCTTCTCCTTTGAAACTGCAAAGCCCAGAGGTTTCTTATGTAGTACATTACATCCAATAGTGGTCCTTAACAAAGATTGTTCAAATTATGCCCCTGGGGTAAAATTGGCCACGCCCTGGGGGTCATATGGTTTCAATATTAGACTTATATGGCAAGTGGATTTAAACACTCTTTTCCGCTGAAACCGCTAGACCCAAAGGTTTCATATTTGGCATAAAACATTGTGTATTGGGCTTCTAAAAAGATTGTTCAAATTATGCCACTGTGGTCAAACATGGCCACGCACCGAGGGTGACAGGGGTCAAATGGTTGATATACACTTAAATTGCAAAATAACTTTAAATATCTTCTCCTCTGAAACTGCAAGGCCCAGTTTGTTTGTTTGTTTGTTAATTTGGGTTTTACGGCAACTCAACACATTATGGTCATATCGTGCCGTTTACGTATGTTGATTTCAATAATGATTAGGAAATGTGAACTAAATTTTGTTATATGTGTTTATCTCTTTCAAGTACTGGATTAATGTTTAAGATGGCTCTGTTTGGAAAAGTTCTTTTAATTAATTTACTTGGAAATATCTTTCGCGAATATCACCGAGGTCTGTGCAATTAATAAGCATATGTTTCACATTAAAATGTTCGTCGCAAGGTATACAATGAGGTGCTTCTTCTCTTTTTAAAAGGTTCGAATGTGTTAATCTGGTATGCCCTATTCTGCAGCGAGTAAAAACAATTTGATCATGTCCGTCAGAAAGAATAAAACGTGTTGCTAATCAAGACTTGGCTTAATCTCGTGTAATTTGTTAAAGGTTGCCTCGTTCCAAATTGCTTGCCATTCTGATTTTATTAGATTATTAATTGCTGGTTTAAAATCACTATTTGGTAATTGAACATAGAAAATCTGGAGACTAAGAGATTGTTTTGCTAACGTATCAGCTTCCTCATTTCCACGTATCTCAATATGGCTTGGTATCCAACAAAAGGTGACTGTTTTGGTTTGTAAAATATCATGTAATTTTAACAATAGTTTTTTAATCAGAATATTATCTAATTTGCGTTTTCTTTATAGATAATAGCACAGAAAGTGAAACGGAGAATATAACGAACTTATCACTAGCGAGATTTGAAATGTGAGAAAGAGCTAAGTCAATGGCTGTGGCTTCAGCAGAAAATATGGATGCTTTGTCTGGAAGTCTCATTTTACTTGAATTTTTTTTTGAAAAAGTAGCACAACCAACACGGTCTCCGTCCTTCGACCCGTCGGTATATAAATGGATAAAATTATTGTGTTCTTCTAAAAAATTAGCAAATTTTGCTTTGAAAATGTCAGTACTGTCAGAGGATTTGTTTAACCTAGATAAACTTATATTAACTTTTGGAGAGTTGTAAGTCCATGGAGGGATATTCTCCACGATATTTTGTAAAAAAAGATTGAGGATTAATATTTAACTGTTCCAAGTTATTTTTCAAACGAAGGCTGATTGGTTTAATTTATTTCTGTTTCTTTCCAAATTCTTCGTCAAAATTTGGTTTGAATATAATTTCACAGGCAGGATTTCTTTTATCGGCGGCGATTCTTGCTGCATATTGAAGTGAAAGCTTTTTTCGACGTAGATTTAAAGATGGCTCACCTGCTTCAACGTAAATACTTTCAACTGGCGATGATCGGAAAGCGCCAAGGGTTATACGTAGATCCTGGTTGTGAATAGTATCAAGCATTTGCAAGTAGGATTTACGTGCAGATCCGTAAACAATTGAACCATAATCCAACTTTGAGCGAACAAGGCTCCTATACAATTTTACTAAAGTAATAGTATCAGATCCCCAATTAGTATGAGAGAGAACTTTCAATAAATTTAGTGCTTTAAGACGCTTGGTTTTCAGTTGTTTAATGTGTGGAACAAAAGTTAGTTTTTTTTTTATCAAATATTACCCCTAGGAACTTTGCTTCATTTACTACAGGTCTTTTTGAGCCGGAAATATAAAGCTTAGGTTCTTCGTGAAATTTGCTTAAGCGACAGAAATGAACACATTGAGTTTTTGACTTTGAATTTTCTTTAGCCCACTTTAGAATTTTATCCAAGTTTTGATGTAGTTGGCGTTCAATAGTTCGCAAACTTTTTGAACGATAACAAATACAAAAATCATCAACATACAAAGAACAATCAACACCTGGTTTGAGAACTTTAACAATATTATTTATCTTAAGACCGAAAGTGTAACTAAGAGGATACTTCCCTGAGGCACACCATTCTCTTGCTGGTGGCTCTCAGAAAGAGTGGAACCTACTCTAACTTGAAAGTTTCTATCCGAAAGAAAATTGGAAATAAACATAGGTAATCTTCCAGTTGACCCTGCATCTTTCAAATCTTTCATTATACCAGATTTCCAGATAGTATCGTACGCTTTTTCAAGATCGAAGAAAATACTAACTAAATGTTGTTTGTTAACAAAAGTTTCCCTTATGAAGGTCTCAACTAGGTGATCGTTTGTACTTCGTTGTTTGCGAAAACAAGATTGATAATTAGTTATAATACATTTTGATTTTAAATACCAAATAAGTCGTTTATTTACCATCCGTTCAAAGGTTTTACAAATACAGCTGGTTAGAGAAATTGGTCTATAATTATAAGGATCAGTTTGACCTTTTCCAGGTTTTGGTATAGGAATGATTAATGCCTCTTTCCAAATATCAGGCACTTCACCAGACAACCAAATACTATTAAAAATATCAAGAAGTAGATCAAGTGATTCAGATGGAAGATGTTTCAAAAATTGATAGTATATTTCATCTGGACCTGCAGCACTATCCATGGCCTGTTTAATTGAATCAATTAAATCATCAATAGTAAATAAACTGTTATACGGCTCTTTTGAGTAGTGGTTACAAGAAGAATTATGCGCAAATGCATCAGCCAAAGTGTCTGCTATATCTTTTGGAGTTTTTGCATTGCTAGAGTTACTGCGCTTCAAGTGAATTATTGGGTTCTTTCTATGTTTTCCACTTATTTTTCGGATTGCATCCCAAACTTTTTTAATAGGTGTATTTGAATTTATATTAGATACATATGATTTCCAAGATTTACGTTTTGATTGTTTAATCGTCCGTCTGGCTTGTGCCTGAGAAATTCTATATTTGTTAAGATTTTCAGTTGTAGGGCATATATTAAATTTTTTAAGCGATGCTTTTCGTTTTCGAACAGCTTTTTTACACTCGTCATTGAACCACGGTTTTTTAATTTTACCCATAGTATTAATCTTAGATTTTGGAATACAATCATTTGCTATCTGAGAAAGTACTGATGCAAAGTGATCAGCTTTATTTTGATAATCAGAAAAGAAGGAAGCGTTAAGTCTTCAGAACACAATTGCGTAAATGTTGTCCAATCAGCTTTTGAAAATTTATAGTACGAATTATTATCAACTGGAACAGAGTCGTTTGATTTTAACAACAATGAAAAGTGGTCACTTCCGTACTGATAATCCAGAAGAGACTAGACGAAGTCCAAGTATAATAATGTATGTGTTAATGAAAGATCTGTGCACGAAAATTTGCCTGTGGCTGGGTGTAAATATGTTGATGACTTGTCATATAATAGACTCAGTTATAAGTTATCTATAAGCTTTTCAGTGGCGTTACCCTTATTATTAGTAGATGAACTACCCCACAAAGGATTATACGCATTAAAATCAAGCAAAAGAAACGGTTCTGGAAGTTGTTTTACTAAACATTCTAAATCTTCAACAGAGACGGTCAAGCAAGGCGGGAGATACAATGAACAAACCGTTATAGGTTTATGTAAAGTTAGTTCAACAGCCACAGCTTGTAAATGGGTTTGTAACTGAAGATGCTTTTGGGGTACACAGTTAGCAACTGCTATTCTTGATTCCCCTGACGCTCTTGCAGTGTCTGTTCGAATGTGATTATATAGTGCATAGTTTTTAAGAGTTGAATTATCATTTGTTGATAAAAGTGTTTCCTGAAGGCACACGACCTTAGGATAATACTTGGATATTCATTGAAGAAGATCATTATAATTTGATTTGAGACCATGACAATTCCACTGAAGTATATTGTGACTCATATTTCAACGGAGTAAAAATGAAAAACAAAAGATCACTTAGGAAATTAATACGGCTTCTACCCCGAGTCGAAGCACTGGGAGGAGAATGATCAAAATCTTCATCCTCCATCGAACAGACATCTTCTGCAAGAGAGTCGTATCGATTAGAGGTTTGGACCGGGTTCCTAATGGCCTTTGGGATCCGGTCAGTCAAAACAAATCGGTTTTTTTGGCAACTGCTTTTTTGGCTGCTTCTCTGGAGAAGGAGGCAGTTTCTTTGTTGAAGATGTAGCCTCTTTTGGCGAAGAACTTCGAGATGTATTTGATGTGCGTGTTGGCGAAGTGCTTTGAGAAGTTGATTTTTGTTGAGTTTGGACGGCAAGTGAATGAAGTGAACTGCAACTGCACAGGCTTACTTGTACACCTCAGTCGACAAGCTTTACCCGCGGCCTGGCTGCTGAAGCATATGACTGAGCTTGTGGCTTTGAAGTAGCCTCTTCAATCTTGCGGGCCTCAGGAAAAGGAAGAGATTGCGTGTACTTGACTCGCAACACCTCCTTCTCCCTACGCCAGAAAGCGCAGGACTTGGAGGTGGCAAAATGCTCCTCACCACAGTTGGCACAATGCATTTTGTTGGTACATGTGTCCATCTCTTCATGACTGGTCCCGCACCTTCTGCAGACTGCATTCTTCACACACTTTGATTTTTCGTGATGCCCGTACTTGAAACATTTATAACATTGCATAGGGTTGGGAATGTGCATTTCAACACGGACGTTGAGGTATCCAACCCTAATGGACGGCGGCAATACAGGTGTAGCAAAAGACACAATATATGAGTGCGTAGGTGTGCGTTTTCCATTTCGCGTAACTAAAATACGCTTTACGGAAGAAACATGTTGTGAGCCTAACTCCTTGGCAATGTCATCATCTGATGTGCCATCAAGGTCTGGGCACCTGATGACTCCCTTGCACGAGTTGAGACTTTTATGCATCACACATTGCACATCAAAGTCAAAAAATGGAGAGCAATGTCTCTACCTGTTTGGGCGGAGAACCTCAACTAAGAGGCCGCCGTTTCGCTTTGTTTTGACACTTTTCGTGGAGCCAACCAGTCCCATCAGTTG
This sequence comes from Congeria kusceri, assembly GCA_027627225.1. Taxonomy (NCBI): domain Eukaryota; kingdom Metazoa; phylum Mollusca; class Bivalvia; order Myida; family Dreissenidae; genus Congeria; species Congeria kusceri. The sequence goes on from CM051034.1 coordinate 63,325,583, forward strand.
TTTTTCGACTATGAAAGGGCTTAGCTCAGTCATCTTCTTTGCCCCGAGAGATTACCACGAAACGTGGAAATGAATCCACAGGGTCTGCGGAGGCCTATAGCAATTCACCAGATAACTTGCGTTTTTTCTGTTCTGAGGAATCCATAATTGATTAAATAGCAATTCATCCTCCGAGCTCCCCAGCCGCCACGGACTCCAACAAGGGGAGTTGCATACGAGGCGGAAATCCAGCCCCGCACCCGAAGGATACCCGGAATATATACTCGTATAAAGTCAAATGTAAAAAACAAATTGGCTTTAAAAGATTGACCCATGAGCCATCGCCTTCTTGGAAAGTAAGAAAACAATGTGTCAGTGAGTAACAAAAAAGTGTCAAAGGAATTTTATCGAAGGTATGCGGTGCGGTATGGTGTTGAGATTTTAAAATGATCTACGATACAGTTTCATAAGTGAGCAATACAAAATGTGTTACAAAATAATGTTATCAAAGGTAAGCGTTGCTGTATGGTGTTCAGATTATACACTGATAGAAGATAAAATTCAATAAATTATTAATTATTGGTGTCCAACAAGGATGTTAGCTACGCCCATTTCCTTTTTTAATGCAACTATCCAGAGGCAAGGCATGACCAGCCGATTGACCAAGCCACTTGGCCACCCGTCTACCCTGAATCAGAGGCTAAAGCAGTGTGTTGGAAAGACTGGAGATCCCTGGGTCTCCCTCAACTGCCAGGACCCTCCTTTCCAGTATTCGGGACGCTGCCCACGGCAAACGGGCAGGATGGGTGTTTGCCATGTGCCCATCAGACAGGCAACTTATGTACCTGTCCAAGGGGCACATGTTTCTCTCCGTCACCACGGAGAGGTCCCCAACATCGAGGGGGCAAGGCCCAGAGGTATCATACTTGGTATGTTACATCGTTTAGTGGTCCTCAACAAAGAGTGTTCATGTTCTGCTCCAGGGGTAAAAAGAAGCCACGCCCCGGGGGTCACACGGTTTCTGTAGACTTATATAGCAGGTGGACTATGCCCTATGGGGTCAGACATGGCCACGCCCCAGCGGTCACAAGGTTGATATACAGTTAACTAGCCAAATGACTTTAAAAATCCTCTCCTCTGCAACTGCAAAGCCCAGAGGTTTCGTATTTGGTATATAACATTGTATAGATGTCCTCTACAAAGATTGTTCAAATTATGCCCCTGGGCTAAAAAGTGGCCTCGCCCTGGGGGTCACATGGTTTATATAGAATTAAATAGCAAACTGACTATACAAATCTCATCCTGAAACTGCAAAGCCCAGATTTTCATACTCAGGTGAGCGCATTTGGGTTTTTTGGCCCTCATGTCAGCTATTTTAACCTAAAGGGGGGCATAATTGTTTTACAAACAGCTCTTTTTTGTTTTAGTCTACTGTTTTATTAAAACTTGAAGCGAGCTACTATAGCCTCAGGAAATAGTATGTTTGACATTGATTTTGAAACTGGGTGGATTTGTTACTATATTTCTGCAGAAGAATTGGCTACCTCATACATAGGCACATATTGTAAAGTCCTTGATTACTATTTACTGGAAGCACAGATATATGCAGGTCCTCACTGTTTCTTGAAAGAAGCCACCCACAGCCCTAAGAGGGGGGAATATTTATGTCATTTTCTTTGGATGTGGATTTAGTTGTTTCTAGTCAGTACTCATACTTCCTGTATATTAAGGCACATTAATACATTTTCAAAGCATCAGCTTTAAAAATGGCAGATTAAGGGCCCTGATAGTAGTTTTCATTGCAACGGTGAACCGAATAAAAAAAGCTTTTGTCATCACTGAGTGGCATAGGCGTTGGTTTCTTTAAAATCTCTTCAATATCTTAATTGCAAAAATTAAAGCATCTGGCCTAACGAAACCACTATTATATTGAGAAAAAAATAAGTAAATTCAAACATTTTCCCTCCCCTGACTCGAACCTGCGACCGTCTTGATCAAAGCAGACTGGCGCCTTAACCACTCAGTCATCCATACTTATAAATATAGAAGTAAATTTTAACGCTGTGTCAGTTATACACGAGTTTTCCAAAATACCAAGAAAAAGCGTTACAAAAGCTTTATAATTTTATCTATTTCAAAAGATTATTTTTCTTAAATATTTTTCACAATATTTCCAATCTATTTCTTGCTCAGGAGTGTTATTTTGCCTGTATAAATATAGTATATTTTTATTTTTGAGATCTATGTCAACAAATTTTAACAGGTTCCTGTAAGTTTTTTGGTTAGGTCCACTTTTCTAAAAATTATTTGACCTGTAGCCGGCTGTCAAACTTTGTAATTTTCAGCATGAGGAGATGTATGTGTAGGACAAGTACCACAACAATGTCTTTGATTTTGATTTATGATCATGTCATATCATTGCGAATGATGTTATTTGTAAATAAAAACTAATAAAAAAGTAAATGTACATTCAATAATAGACGAGCAACATCTTTTCTGCAGACGGCCTTCATCTCAATGCCAGCGTAGCAGTTTGGAGACGCGGTCGGCAATGACATGCAGTAAGTGCCAGTTTCCGAAGTGACGAACCTTACCCTATAGACCCCGTTTGTGACTAGCCTGCAGCTTACTCTGCCACGCAGAATTTGATATTGACCCTTCTTTTTTTGATAATGATGTGGATATGCCAGCCTCTACTGGGGCAAGTGAAAAAGAACAAACATCAACACAGATGAAAGGGTTTGTGCCAATTAGCCTAACAGACATTGACAAATACAATGCACAGCAAAAAAAAAAAAAAAATACTGTCAGAAAACATGGTTCAAATCTCAAAAAGCTGAACACATTCTTAAAACAGCAAATTTACCATCATATATCACAAACATTGAGATGAAAGAATTGGATGACATCTTGTGCATGTTTATTTTGTCTATAAGAAAAGAAAGTGATGAAGAATATGAAACCACTTCACTCAGATCTTTTGTATCATCAATTGAAAAAGAACTGCAAATGAATCATTATCCATACACCGTTGCAAAGGGCGAACGCCAAGGATTCCCACGGTTCAGGAAACGATTGCTGTAAGTCCATGGACGAAATACAAATTATAAGCTTTGATACAAAATTTAAAATGTGTATTCCATTTAATGGAATGTTTTAAGAAAACATCAATAAATAATTTATTTTCTTTCAATGGTGCTTTAACGATTAGCATTGTATTAAATTAAATCGAATAAATAGCCATTGCGATTTAATGCACCACCGAAATGTTCAGTTACAAAAGAAAGTAAACAGTTTTAGAAATAATGAACTATTAAATAGAAATTAACTACAACTTTTGATAAGAAAATAAAAAATCAGTTATAAATGAGGCCAAAAAAAATGTTTGTTTCGGGAAACGGTCTCAAAAAAGTTGGATAGGGTCGGGATATCATGCAGCTAAGTGGACATCAGAATGTCCAGAGCATCATTAACTATAGTAACATTTTGCTTCAAACACAGAAAAATTGTTCGAGTATTTTAACTGGCAGTACAATTTCAAAATAAAGTAGCACAGAATCCGTCATTTCATCATCCCAGGCTCAAACCACTATCCCTGGCGAAAGCGAATTTCGCGTGTTTACGCCACTTCCAACATCCAATACAGCATGTCAGCCCGCAACACAATCGCAGCTATCTGTGAATCTTATGAATCCTCTCAATTCAGCAGGTGCTTTCCCCACCCACCTTGACATAACACGTGGGGGGTTGTTTTATGGAGCTACAGTGAATATCTCCAACTTAAACGTGTACTGCGGTGACGGAAATGTGGATACATGACTCAGTGGTTATTAATCCAATATCTGTTTAACATTTAAATCCTGTTTCGTTTTGTTATTTTGTTCCTTTGTTGAATTTTCACACACACACGTTCACTTCGAGAATTAACCGTTTACGCTTTAAGTGCAATCATGGGTGTTAATAGCAAAACAAACTGTTGTAAATGTATTTCTGTTGTTAGTATTGTTAAGAAAGGCTACAATGTATCGCTTCAATTTTTGTGTTGATTCATTAAATGAGTGTTAAAGTGTTATTAATGTTGCTTTTATCGAGAACTATTTCTTACGCGTAAGTATGCATCGACGCAAGCGGACGCCATCAGGTCGTCTCATTTGCATACTTAGTTGTACTGTAAATTACTAAATATTTGCGGCTAGCTGTTTTATTGTCGGTGTTTTTAATTGTGAAAACAATATTTGCGTTAAAAGTGGCATAATAAATAATAAAAGCCTCGCCTTTTCCTACGCCATATCAGACTCGTCTTATATCACATGATATCAAAAGTCACCAACCATATATTCTCTATTTCACATGTTGCTCGTGAGAAAAGATGCCATTAAGAGGTTGCCACAGCAAGACATACGCCGACCATCATTCCCTAGAAATACATACTGTGCAACATTTATAAAATGCAAGTCTTTCATTGATCATTTTCATAGTCAGTAATTGTGGTCATACATACATATGAGGGTTTAACATTACTTTCCTTTCATCTCTGAACTAAGAAGCTTAACTTATACCCATAAAATCAAATACATGTATGTGTATTGGTTTCCTATAAATATACATGTACTGCTATTTGACTCACACAAGTCCAAAAACTGTTGAATTAAGGCTAATTGTAACTATTGATATGTCTATATATTAGGGATAGCATCGATATTCAAATATTCACTTTTTCATTTAATAGAATGTTCGCATAGATTCATATTTACTACATTAAGCTTTGTGACCCAGCCGACACCATGATAGTACAGTTTTAGTACACTTTATCGCTGTATTTTTACTAACAAATTGCAATATAATGTAATGCGTTAATGGCATTAAGCATAAACCACTGAAGTCCCATGTTAAGTGATGTTGTTTTTATAAGGAATATTTGCAATAAATCTACAATGCACATATTTCTTATCATGTGGGAAACGTGTCGATAAGCATATATGTTTATGGGTGAATCTGAGCAACATATATCGGCTATAATGACTGCCAAATGTGTGATCGCACATCAGTAAATATTTTTTATGTCCCCGGCATCTTGATGCGGGAGGCATATAGTGATTGTCCTGTCGATCCTTCCGTCCGTCCTTCCGTCCGTGACAAGGTCAAGCAGATTTTACCGTTTCGTATAGCACCAACACTGCTTAATACAACACTTGGATATTTACACAGTTGTTACTTATGACCTTCCCAATCCACCCATATGACCCAACCCCACTTTGACCTTGACCTAATTTGGACTTAGAATAATTCAAATGGGTTATTTCTTGGTAAACTATATTTTACAGTTTCGTCTTGCACCAGCACCGCTTACAACAGCACTTGGATACTTACACAGTTGTTGCTGAGGACCATTCCCAATCCACCCATATCATCCAACCTCATTCAATCGAATACTCGAATATTTAAATAGTTTTGTCATCCCTAATATGGATGCACCATATTAATTTCAACTACCGTATAAACATTAATAAATGGCTAACTTAAATTAGACAAAAAGAGAATGAACAAAATAGAGTATAAGTAAAGATTAAACTATGTGTACTTCATATTGTATGTGAAATTCATTTTTACTGTAAAGATGAATTTGACATTAAACATGAACTTCTAGTATAAACATAGTGAGATTTTTAAATAATCCAGAAATTGATTCAAATCAAAGGTATTTAATGGTTGATAATGCTTGTTTGTTCATTCAGAACCATGACTCCTTCCCAACAGTTGATGACTTGCTGGCAGTTTTACCTGACAAGGAGGTGAAGGAGAAAACAACATATTAGGTTTTATGTCCAGATCACTTGGTAATTGTTATACTATTAGGTAAACGATTCTGGCAGTTTCTTTGTGACAATGGCACTCTTGTTTTGATTTTGAGATTTCATAAATACGACAACACCAATATTTTATGATACCTTATCTTTTTATACTATTCTTTAATAAAACTGTAATGTATACATGTTTCATTATCTTTTGAAGACTATTCTTTAATAAAATTGTAATACATACATGTTTTATTAGCAAAGCCACAACTGGAAAATGATTATTATGTTGTGATATACCTTCACTACCAAAAATAATTGCTTTTTAGCTCACCTGAGCACAAAGTGCTCAATGGTGAGCTATTGTGGTCAGTCACCATCTGGCGTCCGCCCTCAACAATTTACTTCAACATCTTCTCTGAAACCGGTAAATGGATTTTAACAAAACCTGGCAGGAATGTTCCTGGGATGGTCCTTTTACCAAATGCCTTCAATTCAAACGAATTCCTTCTAATTTTGATATGTTAAAAAAGCATGGCTGCCAGAGGGTGGGGCAGTTTGCCCTTGTATGGTTATATTTTACTTCAAACGCCTCCGAGCATACTATTACATTTCTACAAGCCACTATGATTCATGAAACTCAGATGAGCGACCCAGGGCCATTGGCCCTCTTGTTTGAAGAAGCTATGTGTACTTATAACTACTTTTTAATAAATCCATTTGTATTATAATTCTTTCTCTTTTACAGCGGTAAAAACTAGAACCACCGTTGTTTGGGAACACATTTAATGTTCCTGAAGGTGTCTGGACATACATGATGTTCGACAAACAAATTATGACTGTCAGACAAAAATCAGAGCTTTTTAAAATTAGAGGCGGCTAGACATTATGCAATTAAAATTGTACTAGTGTAACCTTTCTTTGCACTGTCTAGTTGATGAAATAGCAGTTTTGCCGGTATATTTTCGTTATTTTGAAAGTGGTACTGACCAAGGTTTTATGCAACAGGCTAAATTTAAGTTTATTATATTCATACTTGGAAACTCCACCAACTGATGTTTCTATGACTGCATGGAAATATTTCCATAATAGAGAAAGTGGATTTAAATAATACTGGTCCTAAATATATACCATACATAAAACAATTCATATTAATTCGTACTAATAATTTCGTTGCTATAATGCAATATTTAAGAAACATAACGGATTTTACAATCGCTTTATGACACAAATCAATGTAATATAGTTTTAAAAGGTCTTGTTGGCAAGATAACAGGAATCATTATTTTCAACACTACTAGTATCTCGTATTGTGTTCTGACTCTTATTTGTTTGAAGTTGGATTAATGCATCAGCAATTTTGTTGCCAGTTTGTATAATGATTTTGAAGGTACACATTTATTGCTGAGTTCAGGGGTGGCATTCACAAAGCATCTTAAGTGCAATATTATCTCTGTCCTTGAATCTGAACATTTCTATATTTTGCATTATTACAAACGGAAACGAGGCAGCTCTAATTAACATGTTGAAATGACATCAATATTAAATGTATATTGTAAAGAATATGGGCAACAAACAAACATGTTTATTTTCAAATCAAGTATTATACATTAAAATGTATAAAAACACTGATACTTTACTTAATAACTGCTCATATGTGGTAAAAAGCGCGTAAACTAATCTGTGTGTACACATATAATTGACGATTTCAACTTTGTAAAAACTTTTGTTCTTGACACTTTAAAGAAACTGCAATGGTTCACATTTGGGTAGGCTCCTCGTGCCGTGAACTGGGCAACGGCGACGTCGTGTAACACAATTGTTGCTTTGGCTTCAGCCGGCAGATACCCTATTATGCATGTTTCATTTTCAGTGAAGAACAATGTACACTAGATGATGACAAAGGACATTATCATAACGACAGTATTCCGTGCATTTATCGGAATTCAAAACAATCCAAATTGAACAATATTTTATAGTTTTGTGTTACGCAAAAAAAATTGTAAAAAAGATACATGTTGTTTGTAAACTGTAGTATGCCCACATCGCCACTGTGCATTAAGGTCCGTGTCAACAACAACTTACCGCAACTGCACATGTATGTCCGTGTCAATAACGACGCTAATGTTCATAAAAGACACTGTCCATGTCAACAACACCGCCACTGTACATGAAGGTAAATGTCAAAAACAACGCCGCTACTTTACCTGTAAATACGTGTCAACAACACCGCTACTGTACAGGTAGGTAAATGTCAACCACAACGCCGCTACTGCACATTAAAGTTCATGTCAACAAAGTGAGTGTATGCTGAGCGCTCGCAATAACATGGGGTTGCGGGGGTACCCAACTACTAGATGTTCATGTCCGTAAAGTGAGTGTATGCTGAGCGCTCGCAATAACATAGGGTTGCGGGGGTACCCAACTACTAGATGTTCAAGTCCGTAAAGTGAGTGTATGCTGAGCGCTCGCAATAACATGGGGTTGCGGGGGTACCCAACTACTAGATGTTCGTGTCCGTAATGTGAGTGTATGCTAAGCGCTAGAAATAACATGGGATTGCGGCGGTACACAACTACTGGATGTTCAAGTCCACAAAGTAAGTATTTGCTTAAGATATCGCAATAACATGGGGTTTCGGGGATACCCAACCACTAGATGTTCGAGTCCACAAAGTAAGTATTTCCTGAAGAACTCTCAATAACATGGGGTTTCGGGGGTATCCAATTACCAGATTATCGTGTCCGTAAAGTGAGTGTGTGCTGAGCGTTAGCAATAGCATTGGATTGCGGGGGTACCCAACTTTTGGATGTTCAAGTCGATAGTAAGTATTTGCTGAAGAGCTCGCCATAAAATGAGGTTGCGGGGTAACCCAACTACAAGATGATCGTGTCCGTAAAGTGAGTGTTTGCTAAGAGCTCGCAATAACATGGGGTTGCGGGAGTACCCAACTACTAGATGTTCATGTCCGTAAAGTGAGTGTATGCTGAGCGCTCGCAATAACATGGGGGTGCGGGGTTAATCAACTACTAGATGTTCATGTCCGTAAAGTGAGCGTATGCTGAGCGCTCGCAATAACATGTCGGTGCGGGGGTACCCAACTACTAGATGTTCATGTCCGTAAAAAGAGTGCATGCTAAGCGCTCGCAATAGCATGGGGTTACGGGGGTACCCAACTACTACATGTTCATGTCCGCAAAGTGAGTATTTGCTAACAGCTTGCAATAACATGGGGTTGCGGGGGTACCCAACTACTAGATGTTATGTCCGTAAAGAGAGTGTCTGCTAAGCGCTCGTAATAACGTGGGCTTTCAGGGGTACACACTTTCTAGATGATCATGTCCGTAAAGTGAGTATTTGCTTAGAGCTCGCAACAACATGGGGTTGCGGGGATACCCAACAACAAGATGTGTATGTCCGTAAAGTGAGTGTATACTAAGCGCTCGTAATAACATAGGGTTGCGGGGATACCCAACTACTAGATGTGTATGTCTGTAAAGTGAGTGTATGCTTAGAGCTCGCAATAACATGGGGTTGCAGGGGTACCCAACTACTGGATGTTCAAGTCCACAAAGTAAGTACTAGTATTTACTTAGAGCTCGCAATAACATGGAGTTGCGGGGGTACCTAACTACGGGATGATCATGTCCGTAAAGTGAGTGTATGCTTAGCGCTCGCAATAACCTGGGGTTGTGGGTGGACCCAACTACGAGATGATCATGTCCGTAGAGTGAGTATACTCTTAAACGCTCGTAATAACAAGGGGTTTGCTGGGGTACCCAACTTCTAGATGAGTGTATCTGTAAAGTGAGTGTATGTTTCGCGCTTGCAATAACATGTTTGCGGGGATACCCAACTACTAGATGATCATGTCCGCGAAATGAGTATATGCTTAGCGCTTGCAATAACTTTGTTGCGGGAATACCCAACTACTAGATGGTCATGTCCGTATAGTGAGTGTATGTTTATGCTTGCAATATCATTGTTGCGGGAATACCCAACTACTAGATGATCATGTCCGTATAGTGAGTGTATGTTTATGCTTGCAATAACATTGTTGCGGGAATACCCAACTACTAGATGATCATGTCCGTATAGCGAGTGTATGTTTATGCTTGCAATAACATTGTTGCGGGAATACCCTACTACTAGATAATCATGTCCGTAAAGTGACTATATGCTTAGCGCTTGCAATAACATGGTTGCGGGAATACCCATCTACTAGATGATCATGTCCGTATAAAGTAAGTATATGCTTAGCGCTGCGTGTCCTAAGACATATTTAACGTTAACAACAACAATTGGGCATTATATTTGTATATGCTTGTAATTGTTACTAAGATATTCGTGTATAAATCCTTAAACAACATTTGTTTAAAACTATCAATTCTATATCTGTTATCAAAGTGGTTTCATATAGAACATTGCTGGCCAATTTAGTGTACTGTAGCCCACCAAATTATAACTGTCAATATAACTCATATGTTCGATGTATCATACACGTTCTCGATTGATTAACGTTATTTAAGTTATTATTAAGAGAATCATTCGAAAATACTATGTTATAACTTTAGTTAAGTAAATTATTAAAGATGCTATTGAGCATGTATTCGGATAGAATCAATTTTGGATACCATTATGTTTTGTCTTTAAACAAGGCACAAGCAAAAAAATGTGCAAGATTTATATTCAGTAGTCATTATTATACGCAAATGAACAATAAACAATATATAAATTGATTGCGTGTTAGCGCGTGTAAAAGAAGAATGGTACAATAACTATAAATTGCTTTGTTTCAATATTAGTTCATTCATTATTTGCATGTCAAGTACATTGTAGAACGAATGCTTCTACACTCACGGTGTTTATTTTATGACTGGCAGGTTACTGTTTCATACCAATACTATGAAGTATACATTTTCAATTTGTGTTCAAGTGTACCATCCAATCATTATTATTGTTAAATAGAAACACATAATATATACCATTTGTTGAAGGTTAAACATTGTGGTATTGTTCATTATTAAACTCTTGTGATACATAAGAGATGTCATGTGAGATTGCATTGATATTTTAAAAGCCACGCAAAACACTTAATGCCACAAATTAACTGCCGGGCCAAGCTAGGTCAGTTGGTTCAGCGCTGGACTCTCAATCCAGGGCTTGTAAGTTCAAGCCCCAGCCTCGACACATATCTTTTGAAATAATTTATACGGCCATTCTCCCCCGACGTCTGATTTAAGTAGGGCAGTTGTCAGTTACTGGCATAAGTATGTGCACTTGGTACTTGTAGACCTCTTAGATCGGCTGAGCTTGCCCAGTGAGAGTAGGTTAACTGACCGCCGTTATATCACTGAAATACTGTTAAATATGGCGAAAAAATCCAAACAAACAAGTCAACAATTAACAAAAAAGTACTTTCATCATGGTATGAGAATGTTCATAGATACATTTCTATGCAGATTTTTTATAAATAATTTAATACTAATGTATAAATGTTTATTAATAATTAACCGAAACAACAATTACATGCCGAAACTACCAAGCTTGAAATAGCATGTAGTGGATGTGGTGACTCTGTTCCTGCGATGATGGAATAGGCCCATGGTTCGATACTCAATTGAGGCGAATGCATACTACTGCACATATATTGCAGTTTGATCCTTCTGTGTTCATTATACATGAACATACTGAATGAAAACAAAGACATTCATAACATGATAACATCACATCAATGATCAGGCTTTTATCAAAGTGACAAGGTCTTGGCAGACATTAAAAAGTACATGTATGGATTACTTTATGGCCAAGTTTGGAATATGCATGTAGTATCAAAATCTGATTCCAGGTTACTCGTCCACTTTAAAGTGGTATCTTCCATATGTATCCAAAGTAAATAAAATTGTATAGAGTTAATTCAGCCCAATTCATACTTGTCCATAACTAAGTACTCTTGGACAAGCTGGGCAATATTATAATTTAAGCCATACAGTCGGGTCAAAGTTTCCTATGCTTGCATTGACCATACTAAGATGGCGATCCAAGCTGTAATCAGATGTTATATGTCTTGACTACAGACTTTATGTGTCATTTTCATATAGGCAAGTAATTTCTCGATGTCAATGGTGCTTTTTATATGAATTTACAGGAATGCCCTTGGCAGATGTAGGGCAACGCCCACACACATTGTACAAAGCATAACTTAATTTTCTAAAGTATATGCTCTTTATGATCAATATCATGAGATGATGTGTCACACAAGAACCAAGAGTGTGGTTTAAGTCAGGGCCACTATGCAAACAAGAAAACTGTAAAGCCTTCGGTCACTCACCTGAGGGGCTAAGCAAGTTTCATGTTGATTGGGCGACAAAAGTTGCTTCTAGAGTGCTCACAAGCTTTTTCTTTCATTTGCCCTAGTGACCTCGTTTTTGATCCCACATGACCCAATTTCGAACTAGTCTGAGATATAATTTAACAAATGTTATGGGCTAATTTTATGAAGATTGGGATATAAGTAGTGTTTGCCCCAATTTTCTAGCCAATCAGATGTCTCAATTTTGTTTAAATGCAAAAGATTAATTTCATGAAGAACGCTCTTCGCAGACTCTTACCAATTAAGAGTTTGCTTTATCTGCTCAGCTGTAGGACATAGTAATCAGTGAGCAAGCGCGGTTTAGCACATGCATGGTGAGAAATGGTGAGGAATGACTTTGAGCCTGATGTAGTGGGGAGGGGCTAACACTAAATACGTTAGAATTTATTAAGAGATTTCTTCAGAAATAAGAAGCCCCGTTCGGTCGCTGCGCTCCTTCACTTTGGGCTTCTTATTCCTGAAGAATTCTCTTAATAAAATCTAACCCATACATGTTATCTATGGAGTGTTCACAAGGTAAATGTAGACGACAAATGACAAACGAAGGACAAAAGGCGGAATTTAGTAGTGTTACCCAAGGGCCATTCTGTGAAATAAGTTTGAAATCCATCATGCGGTTTCTGACAAGATTTTCAAAGTTTTCCGTATAGCCATATATGGAAAATGCCACTGCCCCCTGGCAGCCATGATTTTTAACAAATCAAAATGAAGGAATTGGTAGTGTCACTCATTGAACTGTCATTTTCACTGTTATTATCTGCAGAAGGTTACAATGTAATTTCCACTGACATTGTACAACACCAGTCATACATTACACAAGAAGTGTGATTCTCCATCTATACACCTCGCAATCAGCTGTATACTACACATTGGGGTCTCTTGTTCCATAAATACATTACTTGTGACCAGAAACACTTGTTTTGTATATTCCACAAACTAGAATGCAAACAAAGAGGTCAATGTTAAACTTCTTATACAGCAAACCTTCAAACATGCAAGACATTATCATAAAGTATTTCATATTTTGGCGCCATGCAAACTACATAGCTCTTGATCAGTAACCACAACCTTTTAACATTAAGTCAAAGATATCAGTGAACTGATGGATGCTTCCCAATGCGCTTTGCTGAGTGATGGGAATGCAATCAGAAAGAGCTGAAATATTAAAATAACTAAAATCAAAATGAAACTAGACACAAATTGTGCACTAAATACTTGAAGAAATTCAGAAGTCCCATTACTCTGAAAAAAATCACCCTGATTCAGACACTTGGTAATGAAGCTTCCTCAAATCAAATCTTTTGCACCTACTGACAGTCTTAAAACCATGATTTTATTTCTAAAACAGATTAAATACAAACAAGAGCTGTCAGGGCGCTCGACCATTCAAAGGTTTTGAGTTGGTAGATATTTTGGAAAGTGGAAGGGGCATTAATTTGTTGAAATTCAACATTTTAAAGTAAAAAGTAAAGTCTAATATAGGTTGACTTTTGTTCCAAGTTATTTCAAATTCCTTCAATGTTGCATGGGGAAGTTAGGGCTAGGACACTCGCTATTTTGACAATTACAAAGCTTTTTTTTGGACATATGATCTCAAAGTTTGACCTTAACCTGTATGGTTGCCATCTTATTCTTGTGTGTGACACAGCGCCTTATCTAGGTTAATATTGTGATTTTTTAAAATCCTTCCATGCAGAGGAAAATAAGAGCCCGAACAAATGTATTTTGATAAAGCGCTCTATTGTGACCTCTGACCTCAAAGTATGACCTTGGCATTAAAGGTAGCCATACGGTTCTTGTGCGCGACACACAGTCTCTTACAGGTTCACATTTGTGCCAGGTTATTTTGAAAGGGGCCGTTAGAGCTTAGACAAGCCGTATTTTAACCATAAAGTGATGTACTTTGACCTTTGACACTAAGCATGACCTTTACCTAGGGAGAGATCTAAGATCAAAAAAAGGTACAGGGTTCTGCTAAACAGGAGCAGGGCGGAAAACTGGACCAGTTTGTTGGCATTTTCCATTTATTCCTAAATCCAGGGTTTACATGAGTCTAATGCTTCTAATTATGCTTTTTAAGCATAGTCTATTGATTTGTCATTGAATATTTGCAAAACATATGTTGAATTTCAAAAGATATTCAACATTCAACATTTCTGTGTTGTCCTTCAATCCATGGGGAAGTTAGAGCTCGGAGAAGACCGATTTTGGCAATAGTACTCTCAATAATACTTTGACCTTTAATCACAAAGTATGACCTTGACCTCAAATGTTGCCATCCGGTTTTATCGTCAATTCACCTAAAATTGGGAAAACGTATGATTGTTCGATGAATAAAATTATAAGAATTTATTGATAAAACTACACAAAATAGAATGTTCCGAACAAAAACAAATCGGCAAAATGGTTATTAAAACTTTAGACAGTCTCAATTTCTACACTGAGTACCTCTTTTTTCCAAACATCTGAATGTCCTTTGGGTTAGGATTTGGAGAAAAAAGGATACTTTTTGCCATTGGGAATATGACCCAATAATGGCTATAAAAAGCACTGAGGTTAACAATTGTTCTAAGTAGTTTCGAAATCCTTCAATGCGTGGGAAATTAAGAGTCTGGACAAGTTTCGGGACATACCAACAAGACAGTGATTCCTATATAACACCCCCCTACTGGTAGTGGGGTATAAAAATAGCAATTTCATTGATACCCCCAAATGGACAGTGCTTATCTTTGGTGTCACAGAGGTAGCTGTCGAAGTGTAGTCGGTTAACACTGGCCACTATACACATCATGCTAGTTAAGGCCATCTGAAAACACAGCGTCAAACGCAGACACATTACGTTATATGGCTATTTTAGCACTGATATCAACATATTATTATTAAAATCACTTTTTGTTAAGTTTTCCCAACACTAGTTTTGACTATATAATTATATATTATATGATTAAATGGTGGTAAAAGTAAGTCACCAATTCACACAACATTTTCTACATTTAACATGTTAGGCATTTAAAACTCTGAGATGGTTGTCAATGCACTACACAATCCAAAAACGCATCCAAATTCTGACTCGCAACAGTTTGCAACTTGTGACAAATTCAGACGGGGAGATAATTTAATGCTGTTTTATCTTCTTTCTAAAGAGTTTCCGCGAGTTACATGACAAAAACAGCAATTTCATTGATACCCCTACCAAATGGACTGTGCTGATTTTTGGTGTTTCAGAGGTTGCTGTTGGACTGTAGTAGGTCAATATTAGACAGCACATCACGCTAGTTAAGGTCATCTGAAAACACAGCATTGCAAGCATACAACTGATGTTTTTCGGCTATTTTGAGCACTGATATAAACATATTATTAATAAAACAACTTTTTGTTAAGTTTGACCTGATTGACCAACACAATTTTTTAATTATATAATTATATATTCTATGATGAAATGGTGGTTACAGTCAACCACCAATTAACACATTTTTTACATTTAATATGCTATTCTGTTGTCATATTGTTTTGTTTTCCACACTTGCAGGCCTGTTAATAACGTACTACATGTATAGGTTTTAGGCATGAATACAATTTATGTTTTCCTCTATATATCATCAACTGTACAGTACAGTACTATAATAATGCATAAAATATTATCCATTATCAACTTACTAGGCCAATATGCGTAATTTGTACAGCAAGAACAACATTGGTGACATTAGTTTGTAGGAACTTCATATTATAACGATGTCACACTGACGATTTTTCGGCGTAACTGTTTAACCCAACTGTTGACCTTTTCAAATATCAAATTAAATGTTGTGAATATTTTCTGCCAGTAGTCCCAAATGAATAAATCCTAGCACTGCATCGGCTAATTTGAAAATATTCGTAGTAGATTAATCATAATGAAAGGAGTGCAAAATTCCAGAATTATAGAGGATGACGATTGGCGAACATGCAATACTAGTGAATACAACTTTCTAGTGACCCTTCTAAATTCGTACACAATAGGCACTGTGCCATACACTAAGAATAGCAATTGTGTCTAAAACAGTGTACCCACCTCATAGTGGGGTATATTGCTAGTACTTATTAACCTCTGATGTGCATGAATGAATCGATCCTGGACTTCAAGGTCAGTGCCCGGTCAGTTTGTCATATAGCTATAAACTATATTTGAAGTTGAAGGGGGAAATACTCGACTAATTATCGTTGTTTGGCACTAAGAACAGAACCAGAAATCTAGTTAGCATAAATTAAATATTGAAATCTTTTAAACTACTTGTATACACCGAAAGTAAATAAAATACCCTGCCATGTATTTGTAACGATGATCTATGAATTAAATTATATACCGTCTTTTAATTCAAAGGCGGTGAATAGTAATTAGTATGTTTTAGTTACGTATGTGAATGTTATATGCCATTTGAATCTAGTCAGTAATGCGACGGATTAGTGAAATACTGTACATGGAAACAACTAAAAAGTTACACATTTTGTCAGTTTTTTTTAATGTCAAAAGTTCAATCTACATTCCTTATTAACAAAATTACCACAGACACCGAATATCTTTTTTAAATACATTTCTTGTTTCTTACTGCGTATACTGAAATTAAATCATTCTTAGTTATTCATTTGTCGTTACCGTATTACACTGTAGGCGCGTCACCGGAATCACAAGGGCCTAGAACAATAAAAATACCCTATATATATATACTATAAATATAGGGGCCTAGAACAATAACAAGAGGGCCATGATGGTCCAATGCGCTCACCTGAGAACTGGCAGAGATAAAGACCATACTGTTGTGACAGGTTTGAAAATTAAGGCATCTGAACTATACAAGTGTTTCTTTAACGGGGGATAGGATCGGCTTGATTTAAAACATCGGTTAGTGCAATGGGCCAACTAGAGTACGATTTGGGTAATGGATGTGCGGAGTTTTCACGGATGTGCGGAGTTTTCACGTATGGTTCTCAAATAATTTTTCTCGATATTCTTACCTGACCCTTTTTCATTAAGTCAGTGAGGATTCTGGAAAAAGCAAAAACAGTAGATTTTGATGTCTTTTTCGCAGACAGTTTTGGGGAAGGGCAAAAACTCCGGCATTTGAAACACCATATGGCCCATTTTTGGGGTCTGCTGAGATCTAATGGTCATACACAAACTGTGAAAGTTAGGTTAAGAATTGATGGAATATGAAGACTATATGTAGGAAACAAGGCACTTTTGCACTTTATTTGCACGAAAAAAGGAGCAATTACACGTGTGATCTGGCCCAATAACAATCCCGTCCAAGATTTTACGGTCGTACAGAACCAGTGCAAGTTTGGTTAAGATTGCATAAAAAGTGAAATCTATCGTGAGAACGAAACAAATTGTTGACGGCACACGGACAACAGCCGACGGACGACGCATGAGAGGTCCCCTATACCAAAATTTATCTATTGGGTATTTTTATTGTTTTAGGACCGGCCCCTGTTACCGGAATTAAATCACTGGAGGATAAGAATGAAACTGACAGACTCTTCAGTTTTATTGTTATATAAGATAACATTTAAACAATGTAACAAACTCAGCCTCTTATCCACTTACACTAAAATAATTTACATGTGCACTAGTTTCCTATCAACAGAAATGAAACCGAAAGTAAACCTGTTAATCTTTTCCGTGATTTGGTGACCTATTTTAAAAAGTTAATCAGCATTTCATTTAACAATGAGGCAAAGTAACGTACAACGTAGAACTAATTCATTAATTTACTTTCGCACTTTATGATTCATTACTTGAAGATTATAATAATTTATTCTATAAAATAGTCGACCAATGGTCGGACCAAAGTTAGCGAGTTTGTCGCTAAGTAGGTCAAATCGAAACATCATTCAAATATCTGTTGTTGTTTTTTTTCATGTCAAAATAGTACTGTCGATTTCTTTAAAGTAAATAACGACCACATTACCCAAATTCCATACCGAGCATCTTCTTAGCATTTAAAAATCCGAGATGTTTAGCACATTGCTTCCCTGACAAATACCCAAGATGGCGGACTATTCAGTTGCAGTAGACTTCGGCATACCTCTCGCTCGATCATTCCGCCACCGCCCGGCTGCCTCCGTAAGCATTTTACCATTACTTCCCTATATGGCGATGGTCGGCTGTGAACATTCCGTCATATGCGAAGTATAAATATTTTGAAATGACGTCATTTTAGCCTTCGGCTTCGGTCCGTTCAACGTTTTAGGGCTGACTGGTCGGTCACTATATGCGAGGAGGCCCTCAGTGGTCTGTACTTTTTGTTAAATAGTGACCTTAACACATTAAGATTTTACATACATGCGATATGCGAATCAAACAAACCCAAAAAATTGGTATCAGTTCAGATAAGACATATTTTTTTTAAATATATTCGCCGTATAATTTTGAAAATAAGGAATGTACATTGAAATTTCTACAAAATAAATATAATACTTGCAAATGTGTATTTTGACTGTGTTTATTTTCCACATATTATTCACTTACCCGTCGCATGACTGACTAGAATCGAACGGCACATAATAAATCATAAGTTATATTCCCCGTAACATGCCATTTTATACCATTTACGTTAGTGTTTTTTTGTGACATTAACATTAATGTTTCTGCTATTCGGTTTTTTAAGTATTAAAATAATATTCAAGAGAGAGTAGCGCATTAATACTGCGTAGACTATATATAAATGAATACATAGAGTTCGGTACAAATATACGACACTGTGGGTATTTTATCTACTCGTACATTCCTTTCCCAATTATGCACACGCATTCAAATGTTCTTAAAATTAAAATATTTATGGCTGGTTAGATATCTCGTTATGTGGTAAAGAATATACCAACATAGATAATTTTGTCGAGTTTCTCGCCTTTCAAATCCATATTGTTCCTTGAAAGGTATAAGGTATCATCAGCGTATGTGCAAACAGGGCTGATAGCCCCTTCTGCTTTCAAGGGAAGATAATATAAGGATTGTTTGTTGTTTGAAGGCTTGTCGGCATCCCCTGAGAACATCTTCCTACACACCCCGCACCTAGCCCCCGCCCCCCCCCCCCCCACACACACATGCCCCCCCCCCCCCACACACACACATTACACACACAAAAACGACCGGAAAACAACAACAACAATAACATACTTCGTACCTTCATTTTCATTAAGAATCCAATTTTAACACAATTCACTCATCATAATTATGTTTACTCGCGGACATTTTTGCTAATGACCTGTTCTGAGTAATGCCAAAATCTCCTTTTGACACGATTTTAATAAAGCAACACAGGGCTATTCTAAGCGTCACAATGCAAAAACAAGTCTTTGATGTGACGCCGACCATCGTTCGATTAGTACCTGCTCAAAATTATAAAGTGTCATCAGCAATCTTGACAATTACATAAAAAAAGATTTAGTGTTTGTGTGCCGTAAATGGGAAAGTGTATGCACACGTTTCGATGCGCTGTTTTATGTTCAAATACTTCAAATTGTTTAAGAATATCCATCAGACAGATTTATTCTGTAAGATATCGCGCATTAGTTTATTGAAGTTCAAGAAGTTATGATGTACACGATATCTACGTGCTTTTCGTAAGTCTCCAACAGTTGAACTTGGCCGAAGCGCATACTCCTACAATGAATGAAAATGAAAACTTAAGTAAGACTAAGTGATCTGCAATTGCACAGGCGTTTGCCGTGTGTCGCGCCTTACTGTCGTGTGAGCGTCGTCTGTTTTCGCTGCTATATATTTACAAATTAATTGAAATTTTAATTAGTACCCGTCGAACAAATCGCATATGCATTTAACTTACATAGCTACAATCGTTTCCGTGTGTTTTAAACCATCTGGGTAAGCATCTGGACACTGTGCGTATATATGTAATTGAAAAAAATGATAACAACTGACAGAGTGGTAAATTGTATTTAATTTGTGAAGGAAGAAAAATTTGTGAATGTATGCACATGTGTTTAAAGTTCTTGCACACGTATCTGTTTCATTTCCACGCTTTATGTTTAAAACATAAAGCGTGGAAGTGAAACAAATATTAAATTCAATTTGCATAACTTAAACATTCAACGTTTTAACAATGTCGAAACAACAACAAGTAATGTTAAACACAATAACAAAGAGCACTAACAATTACTTTATGAACACAGAAGTTGCGAGACCGGCTAGTTAAGTGTCCAGCGTTTACACCGTTTACACCGTCAGCAGTTTAAACGCCTAGGACCGATTAACTTCCATTGGCGAACGCACCGTCCGAAATCGAATTCGGACAAGGTCGGTACTTCCATCGACACCATAAGTAGCGCGTTGAGGGTGTCCGCACTCAGACGGTTCCGGTGCGAAGTTTTAACTCTTTTCAATGTCGAAAAACCTCGCTCGCAATCTGCGGTTGATGCCGGGTTGAGAAGTGCGACGATGGCAAGACTGGTGAGGTTTGGCACTACAACTGCCAGCTTTGGCACGACGTGCTCTAGCAGCTCTTGCGTGGATGTCCTCTTGATCTTCTCATCGCCTTACACAGTTTGCTTCAATAACTGGTACTCTACCCACGTGTCAATTGGGGATGGCAAAGTAGAGGCAAATCGCTCTGCTAACATCTCAACCTCGGCACGACCATGGTGATACCGCATATCGTCATCCCCGGGCCACTCCCCGCAAATGAAGAGCTCACCAAACGCCTACAGCTCCTGAATGTGGGGAAACCTCTTCTCCAGGTTGCTGAACACGGCGTCAAGGAACGCATCGTACACCTGGGTCTTGAAGAGATCGACTTAGCCGGAGCTCGGCTCTATAACCATTCCGTCTGGCGAGAGGGCTTGAAGCCGCTCCGGAAGTGCAGTGAAGTTCTCGTCTGGGTGCTTCTTCAATGCACTAACTGTAGCAATGGTCCCCTTCACGAGCGCACCCACTTGGCTGTACAAGCCATCGCGCGTCTGAAGAGCCCTGGAGAGAGCCGCAAGTAGAGGCAGGACATCCGACATCAGATGCAGAGAGGCAACGAACTTGTAGGACTGCATAAAATGGATATCGCTCCATATCTGATCGCCGAACATCATAGTGACCTCGTGAATATGGCGGTTCGATGCGTAGTTTGCGTTTCCGCCGACCTCCAGCGACCTCAAGACGTCGAGTCCAAGGTCGCGCACACATGCCATCAGCGGCGCAAACTTGGAGTGGTGCGGGAGCTCCTCCTTACACAGGAAGTATAGGATGGCCATAGCGGTCTTCATGGCCTCCTGGGTTACCTCCTTCTCCCGGTTGAGCGCGCCCTCAATACCGCCTGCAGTCTGCACGGTCGAATTCTCGAACACCTCGGCCTCACGATGCGAGTCTGAAGCCTTGTGGGCGGCGCAAGCCGTGTGACGTATGGTGTCGCAGGCAACGTCTACCCATGTTGCGCGTCCGATCGGGCCCTTTTTTGGTCTTCGCTGATGCTTAATGCAGAAGGTGCACAGCATCCCGTTACCTGCATATTAAAATATATTTTTTAAATGTACATGCCGGTAATATATGTGCACAATTTACCCTGGTATTGAAAGTAAAATATGATTTTGTGTACTGAAAAATGTGTGAACCACAGTCATTTTCACTGCATTTTATTAATTTATACATGTATGTACACGAATAGTGCTTTGTTAGCTTTTCAGATGATATCATGTAGCAAAAGAAATTAAAGTCGTATGGTTTCTCGACATTTTTACGTAGATATTGATCTTTGCTGCTTATTTTTAAAACAAAATCCGTAATAAATTTTGTATCACTTAATGAAACTTTTAACGCAAGAACGCACTCAACAGGTGCACTTTTACACATCTCGCGTGCTGTTTGAGCGTACCGGTATGTAAGTCTTCATGTTTTAATAAACCTGATAGTTGCTTTAAATGGCAAGGTAAGAATATTCTGTGATCTTGTTTGTTGCAAACAAATCAGATAATGAATATGACGCACAGTGTTTCTGTATAGCTCACAAACATTAACCTGACACATGATATTAATACATGAATATATTACATTCCGTACTCAACTGAAGCTAAATGGATGGAAAGAGTAAACGGAAATTAACATAAGCAACAATTCAAGCGCGTTATTTATGCTAATGATTCATGAGTGTCGGGGTAATATTTGCGAGCTATATGATGCATTTAGTTTTATTCACATACCGTCTATGCTGTCAGTAAGCCATGGGAATTCCTTCTTCCATTTAGGATCGATGCCAGACTTTCTTTGCTTTTGGGGGGGCTGGACGGAGATGGTGGAACATCCGTCACTGTATATTTTACTGGCGGCTTCTTCGTGAAAAAACTCGCGATATCAGTGAGGTTTCGTTTTGACATTGTGACTATTTCGCAATAATTTCGGTGTGTGAATGACAGTGCTATTGTAAAATGTTGCTATATGTTACTGACAATCGTGTCAGGGACTGTCATCTGGCTTCGGGTACCCCTTTCCTGACACCTGGTACTCAAACTGTATCCGCTGTATCCGGTGGCCCCCAATGTGGGCCTTGTCAGGGTCTGTTTATTGTCAGTCAGGTACCTCTCTAAATAAACAATAACGGACCAACGAATTAACACATACGTAGACGCCATATACTTGAAACGTTTTTATTTGTTTGTTGGTTTTTAATTATAATCTACAGAATGTGGAAAACAATGTAACAGACAGACTGACCGGACCGGACACGGACCTTGTACTCAAGCGCGAGTATCAGGTCAATGTGCCACTTCATGCAGCAATTTATAGTGTACGAATAGAAGGGGCCTTCAAAAGTTGTAATTGCTCTAAAATATACAAATTACATGACAATATTTTATTAGCATTGTTATTTATAATCTGAAAGTTATTATTTCATGCCAAATGTGTATTTTCATCATTAGATTTGACTCCAGTATTCATGACTTGATAGGAGTCTATCCTCTATAGTTTTTGTATGTTGCACCCATTCTCTTGAACCATGCAAGTGTAGTGCGAATGTTTCAAATAAGCCGAATCAATATTACGATTTATTCATTTGGGACTAAAGGCGGGAAATTGTCACAACATTTTATTGTTCGGATATTAAGAAGGACAATAGTTGGTTAGACAGCCACACCGAAAACAAACACCAATGCATTAGTGATTTGGCTAACGTAAGAAAAAAATTGATGCAATTTGCAAAGATATGATCAGCAAGCTCTTGAAACTGTGCAGGCATCCATACCTGCATTTGAATGCTATGCTTGGATATCAAGTTTCACAACTAATTGCATACTGCATTCTGGGACTGCGCTTAAGCAACATAGAGCTAACTGCATACTGCATTCTGGGACTGCGCTTAAGCAACATAGAGCTAACTGCATACTGCATTCTGGGACTGCGCTTAAGCAACATAGAGCTAACTGCATACTGCATTCTGGGACTGCGCTTAAGCAACATAGAGCTAACTGCATACTGCATTCTGGGACTGCGCTTAAGCAACATAGAGCTAACTGCATACTGCATTCTGGGACTGCGCTTAAGCAACATAGAGGGTTGTATTAAAAATAATATATTCAGACGCACTGACTGTTTCTATCGCTGTGCACGGAAACACGTTTAAATTACATGTTAATTGTATTGCTGTTTGATGACGGTTGGTAATTGTGGTTTTGAGGAATTGTCTTCAGAATTTATAAGGTAATGACTTTCGTTAAATATTGAAAATAACTGCTAATATATAAAACGTAATGTAAATAACTCCGAGATATAAACATATTGATATTATGGTATCAGTTGTTATGACGTTTATCTTATTGGGATAACCATGGCGTTATGTTTAACTGTACATATCTCGTAACACAAGTGGTCTGTTAGATCGGGGATTTAAGTAAAATTGAATTGGAGGATTAAAAACGGTCAGTGAATCCTCAGTCACACATTCCCATTTATGGCTCCCGCATGCGTCCCGACACCGCTACCAGCTACTGCCTTCAATTACCAGGCTAGTGAATCTGTCCCTAACTCAAGGAGTTTTTCCGAAAAAATGGAAACAGGCAATTGTCAAACCACTTTTTAAAAAGTCTGTACTTGAACTGAAATTAGCCAATTATCGTCCTGTCAGCAATTTGTCATTTCTATCGAAATTGATAGAAAAATCGGCACTTTATAGACTGAATAAACATGTAAATGATCACAACGTACTCCCGAAGAACCAATCCGCTGATAGACAGTTCCACTCGTGCGAGTCGGCTCTACTTCGGCTAGTGAATGATATACTTGATGGGATGGAACATCAAGAGGTTACAGCACTTATAGCTATAGACCTTAGTGCCGCATTCGATACGGTCGACCATGACATCCTCATCCAAGTTCTGAAGAAGCAGTATGGTGTCTGTGGTTCACCGCTGGAATGGGTAGACTCATACCTGCGACCACGCAGCTGTTGTGTGAGGGTGAATGAAACATTGTCAGCTCAACGCGATCTCAGATGTAGTGTTCCGCAGGGAAGTTGTTTGGGTCCCTGGCTCTACCTGACCTATGCGGGAACTATTTTTGATATTGTGCCCCCATCCATTTCCGTTTTTGGATTTGCGGACGACCATACGGCGAATACACGCTTCCAGCCAACAACAAACGCAGAGGAGACAGCAATTCAGGAACTTAAAGATTGTGCTCTTGTTATCAATGACTGGATGAACAGTAATAAACTAAAAATGAATGCGTCTAAGACAGAGTTCATAATGTTTGGCAGTCGCCATCAATTAAATAAGTGTAAAACCAAAGAAATTGACGTCTGTGGTGATAACATTAAATTACAGAATTGTATCAAATATCTGGGCGCTTTTCTCGACGACACTCTAAATTTCAAAGAGCATGTTAAACGAAAGTGTAAAACTGCAATGTTGAACTATTTTAAAATAGTATCCGTAAATTCATAACCAAAGAAGCGACTGAGATCTTAGTTCTGTCATTAGTGATTTCTCACTTAGATTATTGCAATGTCATTCCCTTTGGTATCACTCAGGCAGAAATTGGTAAATTGCAACGTATTCAAAATATGTGTGCTAAACTTGTTCTGAACAGAAATATGTATGACAGTTCCAAACAGGCACTGTGTGATCTGCACTGGTTACCCATTAAGGCGAGAATTAATTTAAAAAATTCTTACTTACATGTACAACTGTTCTGTTGGGAACGCCCCACAATATCTAATTGAACTTTTGTCCAGTAAAGTCTCAAAACGCACACTTAGATCCTCAGAATCATCATTTGGTTGTTATGTTGTTCCTTTCAATAAGATGAAGACTTTCAGTGACAGAAGTTTCTGTACTGTTGGACCTAGGCTTTGGAATGAACTGCCTTTGAACTTAAGACAATGCGAGTCAGTGAACACTTTCCAGAAACATTTGAAAAGTCATTTCTTTAGAGATTATTTTACATTGTTTTGAATGTGTAGTCACATAACATTAAAAAGAATCCTTCTGCTAGTGATTTGATGTATGTTGGTGTTATTAGTGAATATTTATTGTATAATTTTCACTTCTATATCTCTCTATAAATAAGGTATTTGTATTTTGATGAGTTATGATAACTGATTATTCATGATTGTCACTTTATTGATGTATCAGTGTAGATGATGTTTTATTTTTTATTTATTTTTTATTGTACAACGCCGTAGAATATGTATTTTATATGTAGAGATAGGCGTTTAAGCAAATAAACAAGTTTCAGGTTTCAAGTTTACGATACAAACAATAACACAGTCGGGAAATGTCGGGACGCTGTCGGGACGCTGTCTGGAGGTGTCGGAACACTGTCGTTACGCTGTACTAAGAATCGGGAATTATCGGGACATGTTCGACGTGACCTTATTGTTAAGGTATTCCCTTAACATTCGAGAGACTCAGCCAAATTTGTATAGTCGGGACTCTGTCGGAATAGATTCGGCTGTATCGTTTCAAATTCGGGACGGTGTGGGGACGTTATCGGGACAATGTACCGTGAAACGGGATTGATAATGCATTATAAATTATATAGCAATATCACGCCTGGAGTATTGCGGCAGTCACAAATTCCAAATTATGGCTACCGACAGCGACCCGATAGCGCAACGATAGAAATAATCAAACAGTCGGGAATGTCGGAACGCTGTCGGGACACTGTCGGGAAACTGTCGGATCGCATTCGGGAGAATCGGGACGCTGTCGGGACTCTGTCGAAACGCTGCCTGGACGCTGTCGGGACATATTCGATCTTATGATCAAACATTTAATTTCGAGCCCGAATCTCAGAATATTGTCCCGACCTTTGACATACTTGATTCAGGACGCTGTCGGCATACGAACGGCAGTAAAAATCGGGAATGTGTGACTGAGGCATTAAAGAGGGCAGTTGCTGAAAACAAGTGGTTGTAAGCACAATTCAACTTAAGTCGCTTACATTTTCAGTCTTAAATGTGTGTCTATTCTTGCTTTCAATGGTGTTTTTTATTATACACCACGTGTCTTTACTTTTAGGTTCTTCGCTTAAGTAGTTGGACACACGGACAATGAACAAGGTCTTGCTGTGCTGGTTTACCGTGGCTGTTGTAATGACGGCTAGCACATGCGCCGAAGGACGCCGGCGGAATTGCTGCCGTTACTGCAGATCGCAGGGCGAGACATGTTACTGGATGGGAAACTAATGTAGGTGTAGGGGTGAATACCTCGCAAATCTGCCGCCGCCTCCTGGGAAGAAAGACGCTGAACGATACCACATGACCATCAGATAGCCACAATACTTCTACAAAGACGGTTTTACATTGTGAAACACGTCTTTTTTGAAGTAGTAGTAATTGTGTACATGCATTAGAAGAGTAGTTTTGTTCATTATAGCGTTTGTGTTGTTTATTTACAATCTTCGTATTGTATTTGTATTTTTTGTCGGAATCTTCTTGTTTTTTCGCTTGTTACACAAACTCAACGAAGACATGCAATATATTATAATACCCTATGTCTTAGTTATGGTTAATACAAATTACAAACGAAATGATACATTTATCACGTTGGCCAAAAAATAAAATGCAATATCCTCTAGTCTCGAAAGCTCATTCAGAATAAAGTGTTCACTTCTTCCAATGCGCATTATATAATTGTAACAATTAACTGTACACAGATTCAATAATAAATATAGTTAAACCTAAATGAGTTTGTTTGTTTTTAAATTTATTAAAATTTTTGTCAAAAGAAATTTAAATGTAAACATTTTTCACGCTTTATCATGTTCATTTACATCTTAACTTACAGCCAGTACATGTTATGGTATTTTAAGTAAGCATTTTTTTATTCTTAGAAGCGACCACATAAAATTTTCATGACGCAACTTGGGTGAACGTAGGTTTAAAATGTATTTAATTGTACCCTGACATATATACATTTGCCATACATGTATATCTAATTTATGGTGCATTTCAATAACCTATATCAAAGTTAAATATATAACGTTTTACAATAGGAAAAATGCATTTGTAGATTTGTATGCCAATGTTATTCCTGTGTAGGACAAGTAATGCCCAAGCAATGCAAAATGGCTTAGATTCGCCCGTGTGGGTGCTATCAAGGACATTTAGATTGTACACTTCATCACTAGTGATGTCATTTGTTTCAACAGATCTAGAGAGTTAGATTGCTTTTCTTTTTTCGTGTGGAGTTTAAATTTGGATGTATCATAATCTATAATGCATTGGTGTGGATTTATTATAAGATTTGTGTTTAAAAAAGCTGACAAGTCCAGGGTCGGGTTGAAAGCGTGTAAACGGCTTCACCAGTTGTGTTAATAAATCAAAAGGAGTCTACAGGACCTGTTAAATTTCCAGCCTAGGAATTGTAATGTAAAAGTGGTAGGACTGTATACTCGGTCAGGAGCATTCACGATGCGAATTTAGTCTTACTAGCAAAGCACCTCTAATGCTAAAGCATTGATAGTGTTTGGTGCTTGTTGGCTTTATCGGCGGAAATAACAGAATTTCTTGATGTGAAATGTATTTTTGTCTCTCTTTACTTTCTATTTTAGTTTTGTGGCGATATGTTCTGTCCAGTTTAAAGTAGTGTCCGCCATTTTAAGCTTTGTAAAGGTGTTTCAGACTGCTTTAAGGCTGTCTCAAAATTTTGAGTTTCACGTTGTCAGCCATCTTTTTCGTGAAGTGACGTCAAAGTCGCGCGTGCGAAAGATCGGGGGCACTTTTCGATAATAACATGTGAGGAGCAATAATGGGGATGTTTTACGTACAAAAATGTTACTATATATAGTAACATATGTATTAAAAGAAATTTAACAACGGCTTAAATAAATCAATGAATTGTTGTTCTTTAGCTAACCTAGCTGAAACAGCGTCCGAATATAGCTTATAAAAAGGAAATATTTTAAATTTTGGTTCTAATTTTGAACATTCATCACGTTGTTTGCTTAAAGGCATCTGTCTTGTTAAGGGATCCCGCATTTGTTGTTCATAGTACGCCGATTACGTAATTTATCACATGTCTGTCCAATATAATATTTTTTACAACCACTACGCACTAAAACATAAATAACATTTTTTACATCACATGACATGTCATGTTTTGCCATTAAAGTCAAAAGTATTTCCTTCTATAATGTAACTACACAGGCAGCATCTCGGATCATTACACTTTGTAACAGTAGGCTCTTTTGTAGTAAAGGTGGATTTGGTAAGTTATTGTATTAAATTTGGTGGTTGTCTTTTACTCTTTATTATTTTTGTATTTTGTATAATAATATTCATATCTGGATCATTGTTATTTTTTAGTATGCCAAATACTTCTTTATTTTGAGGATTGTGAGTAAAAATGAATGGAATTATATTATTATTATTTTTCCTTAGGTGTATCGGTCAGTAACTTATCACGTGGAATAGAAAGAGCTTTTTGGGTACCTTGCATTATGACAGTTTCGGGTACTGTCTTTGTAAAAGTGATATTACTATAAAAGTACTGATTCAAAACAATATCATATCTTTACATCATGCCATAATAAACACACTAAAATAAATATTCCGTATACACTTGCTAACAGAATTTGTACCATTGTCAGCACAATTGATCGATGGCAAATTCCTTTCCCAGATTACACTGCATTTAATTTTAAAATTGTCTGTGAGTTCTGCAATACTCCGCCTGGATACAGTTTGTCTCTGTCTATGAAAAAGCTGTTCGGTGGACGTTTTACTGACTCAGGGAAACAAGATATTATTCTTGTTGTGGAAACTGCATGGAGACGTCTTGATGGATTTACATTTGTAGAATGAGTTCAACTGACCGAAAATAGCAACATAGAGTTGTTGATGAATATGTGTTGTGTGTACTAGAATTAAGAACAATACATTTGCTTTAGTTTTTCAATACCAAATTGATAAGTCTCAGGAAATTGGTTAAATGTTTAAGCAAAGCGTAAACAGCATTATTATGAAAGGAAGACATGTAATATTATCACCCCAGAACTAGGACAGAAACGGAAATACATTTCTGTTAGAAACTGAATTGTAATGGGAAAAAAAAGAACTTGCAAGTACGCTATATCAGAATATGTATAGAAATATTGATTTTTTGATTAATTAATAATATATCTATATACTGTTTTTTTTCCCGCACTGATTCTGTTTTAGTTACCAGAGAAATAAACCAGAGAATAAATGTCGCGGTGGCGTAATGTATATTGTGTCCGCCTTGCGATTAGGAGGTCCCGGGTTCGATCCCAGCTCTGGAAGCGTTCTCAAGATATCCCCCAAAGACACCAAGTACTGGTTCTACCAAGGAAACGGACTCGAGAGTGTCTCAATAAGCCTTCGGCTTTCGATGCAATGCTGCTAAAATAAATAGGTTAAAACTAAATAAACCTGAGGTACAATATTGGTGATTGATGAGGTATGTTTTGCTCAAACTTCTTACTGACAACAACAATGAATTGCATATCTAATGGCATCCTGCCCAGTTCTTTAATGTCTGAATGCACATTGTAGCTGCACACATAGACGTTGGATATAA
Organism: Congeria kusceri; assembly: GCA_027627225.1. Classification (NCBI taxonomy): domain Eukaryota; kingdom Metazoa; phylum Mollusca; class Bivalvia; order Myida; family Dreissenidae; genus Congeria; species Congeria kusceri. The sequence goes on from CM051034.1 coordinate 63,355,745, forward strand.
CATTATGATTAGGCATGGAAAAAAAGGAAGACTTCGGGGAAGAGTAGACACTGACAATGGAAACGAAAGGAGGAAAACGAGAACACAAAGCGTTTGCGTATCCGCACACTTTTATAAAAACACGGTTATTAAATATTATAATATATCACACAAATTACAATGGAGAAGAGTTCATATAAGTAATATTTTAAGTAACCTGTTTTATAACTCATCATTGTGTGTATATTATATGACATGTAAAATTATCTTAATAAATAATATTTAAACTAAACATTACAATATTGTGAGCAAACAATACTATGATTTTGTAAACATCAAACGTGGTATTAGACTAAATACATAAATTTGTCCGAATAACACTGATGTTTGTCAGGCATACTTTCTGCGCGGAAAATAGATATGTTAAATATAATTACTATTTAATACGTGGAAATATGATTTAAATTACGTACCTCTATATCAGATTTCTCATATCAATTTTTTTCTTAAAAGGCCCATGAAAATAACAAAATGACTATTTTAATTAATATAATAAAAAAGAGAAACATAACAATAACTATGGAAAGCCGGTTGGGACCCCCGCTAAATTACATTAAAATATATAGTAACTATCGGACTTTCGGAGATTTTCATTTTGCGGAACTTTATGGAAAGCCGGTTGGGACCCCCGCTAAATTACATTAAAATATATAGTAACTATCGGACTATCGGAGATTTTCATTTTGCGGAACTTTAATATTCCGCGAAAAACAACGCTAATATAAGCATATAGCAGCCGTCGCAATTTCGGGAACCAACATTTTCCGACGGACATAAAGATGCTAATTACTTAACAATTTTCGGGACATATGTTCCCACGGGAAGAATTCGGAATCTAAAAATCGCGGAACTTGTAACTTTTTCCGACGGACAGAAAGATACTAACTTAAATAGCATTTTTCGGGACATTTGTTCCGACGGCTAGAAAGCATAATCTAAAAAGCGCGGAACTTTGCAATTCTTCCGACGGAAATATTGCGCAATCAACACTGCACAAAAAGCGGAATCTAAAAAGCGCGGAACTTTACAAATCTTCCGACAGAAAATATAACACATGAAATACTGCACAAAACGCGGGTTGCCATGGGTTACCCGAGAAAATGATTTGATTGGTTCCGATACTTAGAACTGACCAATCAGTAATAGTGTCTCAACCAGCTTATATACTACAACAACAACAACAAGTAAATAGAATAAACAAGTCACGAGGTTTTTACGTTAGTATATCTTATAAATAACTTAGTTATTATTTTGTTATTTGAAATATATTAATTTAAATATATGTACGTTACACATGCTTTTATTTTTATGCCACTCGAACGTTTTATGCGAATATGAGGAGGAGTACCGGCGAGTATTTTTCGGACGCGAGTGTTTTCCGGACATTGTTTGCCTTAATTTAAACTTTAAAGTCATAATGATAACAAACACTTAAGATTTAATTATATTTGATCATTATTCGACTTTTCAGTGATTCTGTCACAGGAAAAGGAAATTATGATGCCAGTTTGTGGCTTGAGCATGAGACTCGGTTAAAAGGTGAGTGCCCCCTTGAATATATTTTATCTGTGTACGGCAACACTTTCCTCTTCTTAAAAGGGATTTTATATTGAAAATTGTAGCAGAGGCATTGGTATTGGCACTACCCCTTGTTGGGTAACAAATGTCACACTCACAGGGTGAGAAAATTGAACAGCCAGTCCAGGACTCAAACCCAAGACCCGGCAAGTGCTCTTCCCACTGAGCTTACGGGGTCACTACACAATAAGTCCTTCATAGTTACCAGTCCATACCATCACAGATTTATCTTCATGTCTGTTAAATATTAAATGATTACCATTTTTGCCTTCAATTTACAATAAAGCAGATTCTTACTAGTGATGAAATGTTATAGTGTATTTTTTGTGTATTTGGTAACAAGGATCCCTTTTGCAATTCGAAAAAAATCCCGCTAACTTTTGGTTATGACAAATGAGATCCTTCACAAAATCCTCTAAAAAACACAGTTAACAACCACAACTGAATTATTTTTACCAGTTGAACTTGAGTATTCTTGTTAGGCGTAAAAATAATTGGTTTCAGGTTACCCAACCGACCCTAAAAATGCCCTGACCCTAGAACATCTTATTGAGTTTTTCAGATATGTTTTTATTATTGTTTTTTAATAACTAAATGTTTTTGTTTTGTGGTTTAATTAGTGTTTTGTTTTGATAGCATCTACTTGTTAAACTATATTACTGCAGTGTTTTGAATATTCATTCAGTTTTAGAATCTTTAAGTTGATAAAATTTTAAAAAAACCTACGTACTTACCTACCCTAGTTTATTTTGTCATGTAACCTGAAACAAACATATATTTGACGCGGTACTAAAGTATTTTTAAATCATGAGGTATCAACCTGAGATACTTATTTCATCTTAAAGACATTATTTGTTCATATAAATCAACATTGTGCTTCTTTCAACAGAAACAGAACAGATAAAGCAACACTATCACAGTCTTGGTCAGCAGAAGATCATAAAACATGCTTGCTAAGAGAACACCACAACTACAGGTTTGATTTTTATGCTCTGAAAATGAGATATTACCATAATTTTCATTACATTTGTTTACTCATTTGCTATTGTAGGAATGTGCTGTTGATTTTTATAGTATTAAATTATCTTAAGTTAAAAACTATTATAATATCTAAATTGATGTATTATGATTTCATTCATATAGAGATGTACATGTATATAATTTAAACGCCTCATGTAAGAAACAATGCTGAAACAACAAATTGAAAGTTTAATTTGTGAACCCTTAGTAATACTGGCACATCTTTGTCGAGTAAATAAAGAATAAATGCACATTTTAAAATTACTTAGACTTTCAGTTAGATAAATGTTGTACAAATAGAATAAACCTGATTGTGCAAGATTTTATAGTTATCAGATGTTTAAAATAGATATGTTTATTGCAGTGACACTATGAGCATACTGGATGTGGTGAAGTGATAAGAAGAGCAAAAAGATGTCAAAGAAGGAGGCAGTACATTTCCAAGGTTAATTATATTTCAGTCTTTATCGAATAGTCCGAGCTATACTTCTTACCCGTTCGTCAGTGTCGGCGTAATGTTCTAGTTAAGGTGCAACAAGTGTATATATATCTGTAACTACTACAGATATTTAATTGAAACTTCACACATGTCTTCAGGGTCATTTTGTTAGGTCATAGACCAAGGTCTATAACTGTTACCTCAGTTTAGCAGAATTATTCCCCTTTGTGTACTTCAACAACTTCAGGTTTAAGTTTGCATGTACCAACTCCATATCTACTACAGATATTCAATTAAAACTTCACACACGTGTTCCGGGTCATTATATACGGTCACTGGCCAAGGCCCATAACTGTGACCAGCATTTTAGCAGAATAAAATACCCCTGTTGTACTTAGAAAAGTCAGGTTAAGGTTCGTGTGCAAGAGAAAATTGAGGTTAAGATTTGCGCGAAAGTAAATATCATTGTAACTACTACAGATATTCAGCAGAAACTTCACACGTGTCTTCAGGGTAATAATATAAGGTTACTGGCCAAGGCCCATAACTGTGGCCAGCATTTTAGCAGAATTATGCCTCTTTTTGTACTTACAAATATTCATGTTAAGGTTTGCTTGCAAATATGTATCTCTGTTACTACTACAGATAATCAATTGATACTTCACAAAGGTCTTCGGGGTCATTATGTAAGGTTACTGAAAGAATATATATATAATCAAAGCGGAATGAATTGTTAAGCATGTTGTCCTAAGACAACTCCAGTTATTTGCAGACATTTGTTAACATTATTCAAGTGTACTGGTTAGTTCATTCATATAACAATGAAATGATTTTATTATGTGCTATAAAATCATTATATATGATGTTCATGGCTTGATTCAAAAGAGCTTTTTCCTGACTAGCTTCATTCATAGATTTGTTCTATTATTCCATGATGGCCACTGGAAAGTGTAAATTGTGAAAAATCAGAAAATTCAGGAAATTTGACCATAGTCATAGGAAAAAATTCCAAAGACAGAGGAAACGTGAAATATAAAATCTAAGACATAATTCAACACTGTCACAGATACGCACAAATTAGAATGGCAATTTGACAAAAAATATAAGGAAAAATCACATTCTGGTCAAAGAAAATCAGGAAGACAGGGTTTTTCTTCCGAATTTCAGTGGCCATAATGTGTACAATGAGTTTATTGCTAAAATAATTTAATGTCTGAAAGCATTGCATGAAACTTCTTAAATAGGAAGTAAACAAGATCTTACTGACATAAATCATATGATTCAGTAGTTATTTTCTTAATTATTTAAAGGTCCATTAAGCAGTGTTAAATCATTTTAATGAACATGAATTTGCTTGTCTTGATGACAACAAACATTCAGACACTTTAGTGACATAATGTTGATAAATATTTTCCAACAAGGATGTATTGATTGTTGACAGAATGTACATCAGGCTAACGGATTATGATAAATTATTCATGTGGATAAATTTTTATATATTCAAGGTTGTCTTTTTGGAGTATGCATATTTATGTTATTACTGCATGAGAAAATTATGCCTGGTCCATGCTAAGGACTGTATTGGTTGTTAAACTGTATATTTAGCTTAGTCCCTGTTTACATTAAAAAAATTCTTTCAAATACTTACCTAGTAAATGGCAAACACTGAAGATGTTCATTACAGTGGTGAGGCAACAAAAATCACGATTCAACTTAAATATTATTCCTAATACAAGTTAGTTAGTTATTTTCCTTCTTGATGATTATTTCAGCACAACAACTATGCTACAGTAACACCAGTGTCAGAGTATGCAGTGGATGCTTCTACTTCAAAAGTACTGTGCAAACTTGAATGACTTCTGCACCTTAGATGGACATCTTCAACTGACTGGATCCATTATTCAAGACATGATTTGCCTTCCATACAGCATTTAACACATTTCAATTGGGGCCCCACAAGTTTGTGCTGGTACCCTATAGTAATCTACCCTGTCTGCCCGTCCTTCTGTCCACATTTTCATGTTTTGCTTCATATCTTCAAAAGCATGTAAGCTATTAACTTGATATTTTTTGTAAGTGCTGACTGGATTTCAAGGTAATTCATGTTCCATGCATGACCCTCTACAAAATTCCTTCAAATTATTTTGACATGGCAGCCAGGCCTGTAAACGTTTTCCATAAATGGCTATATTGAAAACTTGAAAAGCTTCTTGTATTTCAAAATTATTCCACAGAACAGTTTGTTGGGTGACTGTTTACAAAATTCCTTTCAAATAATTTGTATTGCTAAAACATGGTTTTCAGTGGTCCAACAATTTCCTTTAAACATGTATGAACATGCTTTTAAATTTTTAAAAGGTTTATCGAGTAATATTTATTAAAATCAGGTGAGCGACCGAGGTCCATTAGGCCCAGCCCTCTTGTATAGGTCCTTCTTAATATCAATAACCAATTTTTCCAGCCGTCAATAACTTGTGCAGCAGTAATAATGATACACTTACAACAGGGTTCAATAAAGAAATTACTTTCACAATGATGAACTACCATTGTCAGAGCATGTTCTTAATATGATGAATTATTAGAGCTTATGAAGAAGACATACTACGCAAGACAATTATGTATAGATGTGCACATGTAATACGAGAGAATATTGTATAATGAAATTTACTGCAATATATGTGCGAAATATACATTTTCTAGTTGTAATCCAATCTATTTCTTAGACGAATTCTATTAAATAGAATTTACTTAATTTCTTTTGACGGTTTTTGTTACTCTTGTTTCATATGCAACCAATTTCACAGTGATATTAATAATACCAACTTGTAGTTTGTTGTTTATTGTATTTATTACCTTTTTGTTTTTGACCAAATATATACAGTTGTCTATGTATGACATTTTTATTTTCATATTAATGAAATGTGTGCACTTCAACTTATGTACATGTATATATATCGACTATATCGACTTTACCATGTATATCAATGAGAATAATGTTGTTGTTTGTATTTGTTTTTTATTTGATTGTTTTGATTCGATTTCGATTTAAGACACATTACATTTACAAAAAATGTTAATTTAAGAAAAAGCAGCTATATAGATATATTGTTCTATGTAGTTCAAAACTAAGTTGTTAAAGAGACCTGTTCACAGATTGGTAATTAATATTTTTTTCAACTTTTTGTTACAGATTCCAAAAATAAAAGAACAGTGTATATAAGGGAGCGAAATGGCACATTGGACATAAAAATATACTGTAAATAGTGTTTTGTTTGAGTAATCATCAGTTGAACTTTATAAAATTATTAAGCGTTTGTAATGCTAAACGAGGAATAATTTGGAGTGTGTGTGTTGTTTTCGTTAAAATTGTTGACAACACGTGGGGCACTTACATAAAGTAAATAATTTAGGGATAAATATAGAAATTGGACTGGCCAAGTGGTTACGGCGACAGTCTTTTAATCCGGAGGTCCCGGGTTCAAACCCCGGTGGGGACCTTTTTTCTTTTCTTAAAAAAAAATCCTTTTATTGTTATTATACTTGAACTATTTAGTTCCGATGCTTAAATCTGTGAAGTTAAGACATTTAATGGCCTACTTCAAAATATGCAAACATCTGTGAACAAGTCTCTTTAAAATCAACATTACCTAGTTACCTCGGGCATATAGAATTGTGAAACTAACTGCTAGATATTAATGTTGATAAAAAATTAAGTTTATGCTTATTGACTTCGGGAATAGACATTTTGTGAAGGGCATTTATGCAATTTTTTTCCAAAAAAAAGAACAGTTATTCAATATTTTCGTTTATGATCAATTTTGTCCAAATGCTCATGGATTAATTGGCCAAAATCTATTAACCTGCACAGTTTGTTAGAAATTGGAAACAAAGAACTTTAAGTTTGTTAATGTACGAATTGTTTCTTCCACCGTTCAGTATCCATTTCAATACAGATCCTAAGAACAATTTTAACTGAAATTAGTAAAATTTAAAACGTATGTTTCAAAATCAGTATTTTTAATTTGAAATTGGTACTTTCCTATATAATTTCCTAGTTCCTTACAAAAATAAATTTCATAGCAAAGTTTAATGAAACAGACATAAACTTATGGATTTTAATGCAGGTTTTAGGAATATAACTCAACTTTAAACTAAGGAGCTTTAGCGATATGGGCCACGGCACAATTATTACATGTTAATACTCTGCACACACTTTTAAGTAAATGAACATTCTTATGACAGTTGTCTTTTGTCAATAAACATAAACATATCTATTAAGATGTCGTTATTATTAATTATGCTCCCCTTTGAAAAGCAGGGGTATATTATTTTGCAAATGTCGGTCCGTGTGTCCGTCTGTTTGTCAGTAGACAAAACCTTGTTTGAGCGATAACTACAAAACACCTAGGCTAGGGTTCTTGAAACTTGGTTGCTAGGTTGGTTATGATTAGTCGAGGATCCCTATTTATTTTGGAGTCTGTGGGTCAAACTGACCAAAAGATTAATAAAGAATGCCCAATAATCAGGCAATAACTCCACAACCCTTTGGTCGAGGTTCTTAAAGCTTTGGATCCTTGGGTGAAAGGTCATTGTCAAACTGACTACTAGGCTTCCATTAAAGGAAGTTTGGGAGTAATTTACTCCCAGTTTTTGTCACAGAACTTCCAAATTGCAGCCATGGAAGTTCCATCATGTAAGGATGAACAAGTTAGAAGAAAAATTAAGAAAATTTCCTAAATGTATACCTCTTTCACTGAATAAATTGGCATATAAGCACATGTTGAAAAAGAACTGGCCTTAAAAAACATTTAATTTATACTTAATATACACATTTCTGAAATGCTCAGTACTTCTGTAGTGCAATACGGTCATACCTTCCAAATATTATGAGCAAAACTTCAAAATTTGAGGCCGGGAAGTTCAAACGTCCAGTTTTTTAAAGTTAATGAAAACCCTGTGACTATAAAATATTATTGAAGAAAACGCCCAATAATTCTAAGTTCAATAAAAGCTTGTCCAGGCAATAACTTTGTAGCCCTTGGGCCTAGGCTCATCAAACTTGGTAGTTAGGTGGGTCATGACTAGTAAAGGATACCTGTTAATAATGGAGTCCTTGGGTCAAATGTCAAATTGACCAATAGTTGTAAAACATTGTCCATGGAACCCTTTGGCATGGGTTCGTCAAATTTAGCAGATAGGCGGGTTATGACTACAAGTAGATCCCTATTGATTGTTTTGTCATTTGGTCAAACTGACCAAACGTTGACAAAAAAATTGTTTCATTTTACTTTCATCCTTGCAATTTTCTACAGAGGCTGTTTTGGACCCAAAGAGGCATGCCTGTTTTACAAACAGCTCTTGTTTATTATTATCTTAGTTTACTGAGCAATTAGTCAAGTTCTCATAATTATATGATGTGCAAACACCAAGAAACAGTATTCTGAAATAATTTGCAGAGAAAACAATCTGTTACATTCAGCATATTGACTGTATAGCATGCACCTTTAGTGAGATTTTTTCATGTAAAACAGGGTACGAATGTTTGTTCTCACGAAGCTTTTTTGTGTGGTTGGACACTTGTCATATTTATGAATTATTTCGCGTATATTGTGAAGCAATAGTCGATACTATCCTAATATTTATTAAAGCAATTTTAACCAGAATATTAATAGCAATATGATTACAATATCACATTTTTGCACAATTGTAAATACTCAAGTTCAAAATTATTTGCACATCAGACAAGTAAATAGTCTAAATGTTAAAAGAAATTTAGGAATATTATGAGAAATATGGAGATTAAAACGGATCTACTAATAAGAAACATTACAGAATTGACTCTTAAAATGAATGAATCAAAATAAAATTAACAAAATTATGTTTAGAACAGGCTACATGTGCTTGAAGGCACACATAAACTTTTTTTAATGAAATCCAGGCAATAACTTCATCAGTTTTGTCATAAAGTGAGAGTAATTAAATATGCATGTTCATACACATGTGAGTTCACTACACCAACAAGCTGATTTTGCATGCAAAAGTAAAACACACATGTATACATATAGTGTCTCTTTAAAGAAACTGCAACACAATGCTCTTCAATGTTTAACAATGCTCACAGATGGCTAACAAATCTTCAAAGATAATAATGTGTCCTTGCATGTTTAACCATTCAACAAGAAGATCCATCATCGTGGGTCTGAAAAACACAAAACAAAGTACACAATCAATACTGAACATTTTCATTACATCAGTTATTTCTTTTTAACTATTTACAACACATGACCTACATTGTATTTCTAGAAATTGCAACAACTGTGTCAGTAATCACAAGTCAATTATTGTTAAATGCTGTATTGTTGAAGCATGCTAAAATAAGGCTTAAAGCAAGCTTTGGACTATCAGACTGTTTGCATTTATTGTATACTTTAAATGCTTTAGGTAAAAAGATAAATAATATAAGTTATGATCAGTGTAATCACAGATAAAGTAAAAAGTTACCAGCATGTACCAGTATATATTTACTTGTCACAGATAATCAAGTAAAACAGAACTGTTTACTAATTTTTTTACAACAGCAACTACAAATATTTTATTGAAGTGACTAGTATTTAGTTTAAACCTATGTATTTTAGTCTGCATTCCTTGAATGCTCGAGACTTATTGCGACACTTGCAAATCTTTTTCTTGGAAGAACCAGAACTAATGTCTTTTTGAGAGTCCTAAGTAGAGATCAAACTCATGATCCCTCATCGCAAGGTGGACACCAATACCATTACACTGTTGTGACTCAAGTTGCTAGTATTGAACAATAAACAAGTGTCATCCGTTTGTTAAAATGTGAACTTACCTCTTCATTAACCAATAACACGGGAGGAATGTCCATCATCCTCATACTGGATCCAAGGTGATATTCTTCTTGCGCCAAGTGTCATACAGGGCACTTCAACACACAGTCATGCAGGTCCTACAATAAGAACACGCGATATTTATAATTGCATAACATCAGAATGTAATGTTAACATATCAATTTAAACTTACATATAAATTACATTACAACAATCTTCCAAAAAGCCTTTCCAATTAAAGGAGTCCACCTTAGGATGATTTTTCTAATAAATTATTGAAATATATTCCTGGCTATTTTTAAAATCTGCCCACGCCCCAGTAATTGTACATTGCACTTTTGGGCACTTTCAAAATGAATTGTGCACTGTATTTTAAATTACTGGTTAACTACTGTACTGTGTTTTCTTTTCTTGAGCAAAATACAAGTTTGTCTCTTTAACTATGGTTTTGGTCAATAAAGAAATAAAACAAGAGCTGTCTCAGGACAGCGCGCTCGACTATTCAACCGCTGTGTCAGAGTTATTGGCCTTTATCACTACAAAAAGGGCATAATTCTGCTAAAATGCTGGTCACAGTTATGTGCCTTGGCCAGTGACCTTATATTATGAACTTGAAAACATGTGTGCAGTTTTAATTTAATATCTGTAGCAGATACAGAGATATGAAGTTGTTGCACGCAAACTTCAACCTGAAATTTCCAAGTACAAAAAGGGGCATAAATCTGCTAAATTGCAAGCCAGAGTTATGAGCCTTGGTCAGTGACCTTCTATAATGACCCTCAGAAGACATGTGTGAAGTTTCAATTGAATATCTGTAGTAGTTATAGAGATATAGAGTTGTTGCTTTGAAATTTCTAAGTAAAAAAGGGGCATAATTCTGCTAAATTGCAGGTCAGAGTTATGGGCCTTGGTCAGTGACCTTACATAATGACCCCGAAGACATATGTAAAGTTTCAATTGAATATCTGTAGTAGTTAGAGAGATATGCACTTGTTGCACGCAAACTTTAACCAGAGCATTATGGCGACGCCGACGAATGTGTGAGTAGTATAGCTCGAACTATTCGGTGAATAGACAAGCTAAAAAGATTTCACTTTCCCAACAACCAAGTATAAAATGATTACAATCATTCCTTAACCTAGTAAACATACCATCGTTTTTGTAAATATTGCTGTCAGTGTCTTCTAACTTTGCGAAACATCATCTGAAAAGAATGAAAAATCAGGTTTTCTAGTTTTATTTTAGTGCCCAAAGTATCCAAGCCATGTGAAATAGCACTTATTTTAAAATCATTAGTTACCATACTAGATAATGAAAATAGACATTCCATTTACCATTTCAAATTGATTTTGTTTATAGCTGTAATCAAAATCATCATCATCTCTCAGACAATTGGCACACTTATTTTCATATGTGAAGAATATGATGTTATTGCATATAAAATACCAGACTGTAGATCTTATCACAAAATGGACAGAAAATGTGAAGAATGAGACTTTTAATGTGATGTGTGACTGTGAAGAATTATTTCCACACATCATCACATGTGAAGAATGAGATCCTATTATTGTGAACAATATGATTTGTACAAATATGGTCCCACATACACTGATCCATACATCTATAATGACATCATCTTATTCTGCGTAGATCTATGTATAAAAATTTGGATTAGTGGGTAGTTAATTTAGGCAGGTGCGAACCGTTATTGGGCGAAGCGTTACTCGTATTTAATTTCCCTCCGCCCCTTTGGTTATAAGTGTTCATGTTTGCAAATAGAACTCCATTTGCCTCAATGAAACCCAACCAAATTCACACTAATGACACTATAATAAGTAATATATTTAAATCACTTACCTTTTATTAATTCCACTCTGTGTACACAATCGACGTCTACCGTGTTGAAATATAGCTTCTAGATGTATTTCTGTCAACATTTCTGATTGGGTGTTTCTAAGTATCGGAACCAATCAAATCAATTTCTCGGGTAACCCATGGCAACCCGCTTTTTGTGCAGTTTTCAATGTGTTATAATTTTCGTCGGAAGATTGGCAAAGTTCCGCACTTTTTAGATTCCGATTTCTCGGGTAACCCATGGCAACCCGATTTTTGTGCAGTACTCAATGTGTTATAATTTTCGTCGGAAGATTTGCAAAGTTCCGCGCTTTTTAGATTCCGCTTTCTAGCCGTCGGAACAAATGTCCGAGAATTGCTATATAAATAGTATCTTTCTGTCCGTCGGAAAATGTAAAAGTTCCGCGCTTTTTAGATTTTGAATTCTATCCGTCGGAACAAATGTCCCGAAAATAACTATGTAATTTGTATCTTTGTGCTCGTCGGAAAATGTTGATTCCCGAAATTCCGACGGCTACTATATGCCTATATTAGCGTTGTTTTTCGCTGAATATGAAAGTTCCTCAATGAAAATCTCCGAAAGTCCGATAGTTACTATATATTTTAATGTAATTTAGCGGGGGTCCCAACCGGCTTTCCATATTAAACTTTCATATTCCGCGAAAAAAACAACGCTAATAATAAGCATATAGCAGCCGTCGGGAATCAACATTTTCCGACGGACAGAAAGATACTAATTACTTAACAATTTTCGGGACATTTGTTCCGACGGGTAGATTTCGGATTCTAAAAATCGCGGAACTTATAACTTTTCCGACGGACAGAAAGATACTAACTTAAATGGCATTTTTCGGGACATTTGTTCCGACGGCTAGAAAGCATAATCTAAAAAGCGCGGAACTTTGCAAATCTTCCGACGGAAAAATTGCGCAATCTACACTGCACAAAAAGCGGAATCTAAAAAGCGCGGAACTTTGCAAATCTTCCGACGGAAAATATAACAATGAAATACTGCACAAAAAGCGGGTTGCCATGGGTTACCCGCGAAAATGATTTGATTGGTTCCGATACTTAGAACTGACCAATCAGGAATAGTGTCTCATCCAGCTTATTTACTACAACAACAACAACAAGTAAGTAGAATAAACAAGTCACGAGGTTTTTACGTTAGTATATCTTATAAATAACTTAGTTATTATTTTGTTATTTGAAATATATTAATTTATATATATGTACGTTACACATGCTTTTATTTTTATGCCACTCCAACGTTATATGCGAATATACTGAGGAGGAGTACTTCGAGTATTTTTCGGACGTGAGTGTTTTCCGGACATTGTTCATTTTAATTTAAACTTTAAAGTCATAATGATAACACGCACTTAAGATTTAATTATATTTGATCATTATTCGACTTTTCAGTGATTCTGTCACAGGGAGAGGAAATTATGATGACAGTTTGTGGCTTGAGCAAGAGACTCGGTTAAAAGTTTAGCGCCCCCTTAAATATATTTTATCTTAGTACGGCAACAATTTCCTCTTCTTAAAAGGGATTTTATATTGAATGTTGGAGATTTACTTGGTACGATCTGCGTTGTATTAGAGGCATTGGTATTGGCACTACCCCTTGTTGGGTAACAAATGTCACACTCTCAGGGTGAGAAAATTGAACAGCCAGTCCAGGACTCAAACCCGAGACCCGGCAAGTGCTCTTCCCACTGAGCTTACCGGGTCACTACACAATAAGTCCTCCATAGTTACCAAGTCCATACCATCACATATTTATCTTCATGTCTGTTAAAATGATTACCATTTTTGCTTTCAACTTACAATAAAGCAGATGCTTACTAACGATGAAATGTTATTGTGATTTTTTGTATTTGGTAACAAGGACACTTTTGCAATTTGAAAAAATACACTAACTTTTGGTTATGACAAATGAGACCCTTAACAAAATTCTCTAAAAAAAACACAGTTAACAACTACAACTGAATTATTTTTACCAGTAGAACTAGTCTTGAGTATTCTTGTTAAGCGTAAAAAATGGCTTCAGGTTACCCAATCTACCCTAAACATGCCCTGACCCTAGAACATTTTATTGAGTTCGTCAGTTATTTCTTTTATGTTTTTTAATAACTAAATGTTGTTTTTTTGTGTGGTTTAATTAGTGTTTTGTTTTGATCGCATCTACTTGTTTAACTATATTACAGCAGTGTTTTGAATATTCATTCAGTTTTAGAATCTTTAAGTTGACCATTTATTAAATAAAAAAAACTACGTACTTACCTACCCTCGTTTATTTGGTCATGTAACCTGAAACAAAAATATATTTTACGCAGTACTAAAGTATTTTTAAATCATGAGGTATCAACCTGAGATACTTATTTCATCTTTAAGACATTTTTTGTTCATATAAATTAACAGTGTGCTTCTTTCAACAGAAACAGAACAGATAAAGCAACATTATCACAGTCTTGGTCATCAGAAGATCATAAAACATGCTTGCTAAGAGAACAACACAACTACAGGTTTGATTTTTATGATCTGAAAATGAGATATTACCATAATTTTGATTACAGTTGTTTACTTATTGCTATTGTAGGAATGTGGTGTTGATTTTTATAGTATTAAATTAAAGCAACATTATCACAGTCTTGGTCAGCAGAAGATCATAAAACATGCTTGCTAAGAGAACAACACAACTACAAGTTTGATCTTTATGCTCTGAAAATGAGATATTACCATAATTTTGATTACAGTTGTTTACTTATTGCTATTGTAGGAATGTGCTGTTGATTTTTATAGTATTAAATTATCTTAAGTTCACAACACCAACAAGCTGATTTTGGGTGCAAAAGTAAAACACACATGTATACATATAGTGTCTCTTTAAAGAAACTGCAACACAATGCTCTTCAATGTCTAACAATGTCCACAGATGGCTAACAAATCTTCAAAGATTATAATGTGTCCTTGTATGTTTAACCATTCAACAAGAAGATCCGTCATTGTGGGTCTGACAAACACAAAACAAAGTACACAATCAATACTGAACATTTTATTACATCCGTTATTTTTTTAAATATATACAACACATGACCTACATTGTATTTCTAGAATTCGCAACAACTGTGTCAGTAATCACAAGTCAATTATTTTTAAATGCTGCAGCATGTAATTATTGAAGCATGCTAAAATAAGCAAGCTTTGGACTATCAGACTGTTTGCATTTATTGAATACTTTAAATGCTTTAGGTAAAAAGATAAATAATATAAGTAATGATCAGTGTAATCACAGATAAAGTAAAAAGTTACCGGCATGTACCGGTATATATTTACTTGTCACAGATAATCAAGTAAAATAGAACTGTTTACTAATTTTTTACAACAGCAACTACAAATATTCTATTGAAGTGACTAGTATTTAGTTTAAACCTATGTATTTTAGTCTGCATTCCTCGAATGCTCGAGACTTATTGCGACACTTGCAAATCTTTTTCTTGGAAGAACCAGAACTAATGTCTTTTTGAGAGTCCTAAGTAGAGATCAAACTCATGATCCCTCATCGCAAGGTGGACACCAATACCATTACACTGTTGTGACTCAAGTTGCTAGTATTGAACAATAAACAAGTGTCATCTGTTTGTTTAAAAATGTGAACTTACCTCTTCATTAACCAATAACACGGGAGGAATGTCCATCATCCTCTTACTAATACTGGATCCAAGGTGATATTCCTCTTGCGGCCAAGTGTCATACAGGGCACTTCAACACACAGTCATGCAGGTCCTACAATAAGAACACTCGATATTTATAAGTGCATAACATCAGAAAATGTAATATTAACATATCAATTTAAACTTGAATATAAATTACAGTACAACAATCTTCCAAAAAGCCTTTCCAATTAAAGGAGTCCACCTTAGGAGGATTTTTCTAATACATTATTGACATACATTCCTACCCATTTTTATAATCTGCCCAGTAATTGTACATTGCACTTTTGGGCACTTTCAAATGAATTGTGCATGGTATTTTAAATTACTGGTTAACTACTGTTCTGTGTTTTCTTTTCTTGAGCAACATACAAGTTTGTCTCTTTGACTATGGTTTTGGTCAATAAAGAAATAAAACAAGAGCTGTCTCAGGACAGCGCGCTTGACTATTCAACCGCTTTGTCAGAGTTATTGGCATTTATTGCTACAAAAAGGGCATAATTCTGCTAAAATGCTGGTCACAGTTATGTGCCTTGGCCAGTGACCTTATATTATGACCTTGAAAACATGTGTGCAGTTTTAATTGAATATCTGTAGCAGATATAGAGATATGAAGTTGTTGCACGCAAACTTTAACCTGAAATTTCCAAGTACAAAACGGGGCATAATTCTGCTAAATTGCAAGCTAGAGTTATGGGCCTTGATCAGTGACCTTCTATAATGACCCTCAGAAGACATGTTGGAGTTTTAATTGAACATCTGTAGTAGTTATAGAGATATCGAGTTGTTGCTTGCAAACTCTAATCTGAAATGTCTAAGTAAAAAGGGGCATAATTCTGCTAAATTGTAGGTCAGAGTTATGGGCCTTGGTCAGTAACCTTAAATAATGACCCCGAAGACATGTGTGAAGTTTCAATTGAATATCTGTAGTAGTTAGAGAGATATGCACTTGTTGCACGCAAACTTTAACCAGGGCATTACAACGACGCCGACGAATGGGTGAGTAGTATAGCTCGAACTATGCGGTGAAAAGTCGAGCTAAAAAGATTTCACTTTCCCAACAACGAAGTATAAAATGATTACAATCATTCCTTCACCTAGTAAACATACGTTCGTTTTTGTAAATATTGCTGTCAGCGTCTTCTATCTTTGCGAAACATCATCTGAAAAGAATGAAAAATCTCGTTTTCTAGTTTTATTTTAGTGCCCGAAGTATCCAATCCATGTGAAATAGCACTTATTTTGGAATCATTACTTACCGTACTAGATAATGGAAATAGACATTCCATTGACCAGTTCAAATTGATTTTGTTTATAGATGTAATCAAGATCATTATCATTATTTATCATTATCATTATCTCAGACAATTGGCACACTTATTTTCATATGTGAATAATATGAGCTCATTGCATATAAAATACCAGACTGTAGATCTTAGCACAAAATGGACAGAAAATGTGAAGAATGAGACTGTGAATGTGATGTGTTAAGAATCATTTCCACACATCATCACATGTCAAGAATGAGATCCTATTTTTGTGAACAATATGATTTGTACAAATATGGTCCTACATACACTGATCCATACATTTATAACATCATATTATTCTGCCTAGATCTATGTATAAAAATGTGGATTAGTGGGTAGTTAATTTAGGCAGGTGCGAACCGTTATTGGGCGAAGCGTTACTCGTATTTAATTTCCCTCTGCCCCTTTGGTTAAAAGTGTGCATGTTTGCAAATAAAACTCCATTTGCCTCAATGAATTCCAACCAAATTCACATTAATGACACTATAATAAGTAATATATTTAAATCACTTACCCTTTATTAATTCCACTCTGTATACATAACTGACGTCTACCATGTTTAAATATAGCTTCCAGATGTATTTGTGTCAACGTTTCTGATTGGTTGTTTCTAGGTATCGGAACCAATCAAATCAATTTCTCGGGTATCCCATGGCAACCCGCTTTTTGTGCAGTATTCAATGTGTTATAATTTTCGCGGGTAACCAATGGCAACCCGCTTTTTGTGCAGTGTTCAATGCTCAATTTTTCGGAAGATTTGCAAAGTTCCGCGCTTTTTAGATTCCGCTTTTTGTGCAGTGTTTAATGCTAAATTGTTCCGTCGGAAGATTTGCAAAGTTCCGCGCTTTTTAGATTTCGCTTTCTAGCCGTCGGAACAAATGTCCCGAAAAATGCTATTTAAGTTAGTATCTTTCTGTCCGTCGGAAAAAGTTACAAGTTCCGCGATTTTTAGATTCCGAATTCTTCCCGTGGGAACAAATGTCCCGAAAATTGTTAAGTATTTGGTATCTTTCTGTCCGTCGGAAAATGTTGATTCCCGAAATTCCGACGGCTGCTATATGCTTATATTAGCGTTGTTTTTCGCGGAATATGAACGTTCCGCAAAATGAAAATCTCCGAAAGTCCGATAGTTACTATATATTTTAATGTAATTTAGCGGGGGTCCCAACCGGCTTTCCATACGGATGAAACACTAAAATAAAAAAATAAAAATCAGACTTGTTATACAAATTATGAATGATGAGATGAAAAAAGGTTTCGTTTTATTTATTATTTACACTTAATTCTATTTTTGATCGCAATATATGATTATTAACATTATTGTGGGCATGGTTCTCTATTTATAGAACTATATCGGTTGTAAGAGCGTATATACTAGGTTTTATATAATTATTTACTACTAAGTGACGAATACGTGGCAAAGATAAAGCCAATCAAGGAGCTGGGCGAAAGCTGAAAACACAGTTACCAAAAAGTGATATGTTTACTTACCTACTTACGGATGGAGGACTAGGCGTTGACCATCAAACTGTGGAATAAACTTGGATATCAAGTTTCACAAATAACTGCATACTGCGTTCTGCGACTGCGCTAAAGCAGAGTAGAGAGCTGCATTAAAAATAATATATTCAGACGCACTGACTGTTCCTATCGCTGTGCACGGACACACATTTAAATTACAAGTTTTAAGTATTGTTGTGTGCAGACGGGTGATAATTGCGGTTTTGTGGAATTTTCTTCAAACATTTCACGGTAATTACTTTCGTTTGAAAATAACTGTACATGTACAATGTACATGCAAAGAATCGCAATGTAAATAACTCTGACATATCTCGAAACTGAACTTAAGGGTAAAAAACGAACGGTCAGAAATGAGGCCATGTGCTGAAAATAAGTGGTTGTAAGCACTATACATGTAAGCACAAGTATACTCGAGTCAATTAAATTTTCAGTGTGTGTCTTTTCTGGCTTTCAATGATTCATACATCAAATGTCTTTACTTTTAGATTCGTTGCTTTAATAGTTCGACATACGACATACGAAAGATAAACAAGATCATGTTGTGCTGGTTAACATTGGCTGTTATAATGGCGACCTGCACATGCGCAGAAGGAGGTAGGCGTAATTGCTGCCATTACGCAGTGTGCTGGGTAAGACATGTGTCTGGATTGGAAACCGATGTCGGTGTAGGGCTAACAATGTCGCACATTTCCAGGTAGATCAACCTCGGATCTACAGACCGGAAGTTGTTTCGGCTAGCTTTGAATGATCAGCGACTAGCCGAAGGATACACACGTACACTTGTGCGTACACATGGCTTTAGAAGATCGAACAATTAAAATTGCCAAAAACAAAACGACTGTAAAATGAATCCTTGTCGGGATATGGTGAATTTAAATGTGCTAGCTATGTGCCAACCTGTGGACATATTTTAACAGATAGATCTTAAAAAAGTTATTACGTGTTCATAATATTTTCTGGAATAAAGGTCTGTTTTATGCATTGAGATACTTCAAATAACATCTAAGCCATTCTAGAAAGAGATATAAAGTTCTTTAGCTAGCATGCAACCCCGCGCGTATCACAGATTCACACGCAGGCACTCCCCTGACAATTGATACTTATACAAAGACCAATGACTTATTTAAGTCATTTACAATTCTGAAAAAATGCAGAAACAGTAGATTTTGATTTCTTTTTTGCAAACAGTTTTGGAGAACGAGTTGCAGATTTAAGTTTTGACAAATTTGGTCAACATTGAATCAAAAATCGTGTGTGCAAGCCAATCATTGATAACTTGTTTACTTTTTTCCAAACACAAGGGGCAATAACTCTGGTGTTTCTGGCTCGTTCATGCTTTTATTCGACTGCACCTGTAGTCTTACGTTCATAGAGAAAGTGTACGCGATTGGTGAAGATCGGAAGAAAAATGAAGTCTCTATCCTGAATAATGTCCATATTTGCATATTTTTGTTCACAAACAAAGGGCAATAACTCTGGTATTTCTGGTCCGATCTTGCTTATATTCGACTTCACCTCATCTTACGGTCATAGAAAAACTGTGCGTGATTGGTGAATATTGGATGAAAAATGAAGTCTCTATCCTGAATAATGTCTATGTTTGCATATGTTTTTCACAAACAAAGGGCAATAACTGTGGTGTTTCTGGTCCGATCTTGCTTATATTCGACTTCAACTGTAATCACATGGTAATAGACAAACTGTGCAAGATTGGGGAAGATTAAATGAAAAATGGAGTCTTTAATAAACAAAGTGCAATAACTCTGGCGTTTGAAACACGATCTGACCCATTTTGGGCGTCTGCTGAGATCTGATATCCATACATAAACTGAACAAGTTTTGTTAGGACTGGATGGAAAATAAAGTTATACGTTGGAAAATGGCATTTTTGCAAATTTTCTGCATGAAAAAGGGGCAATAAGTCTGGTGTTACTGGTGTGATCTGACCCAATAACAATCCCATCCGAGATTTTATGGTCTTACACAAATTGTGCAAGTTAGGTCAAGATGGAATAAAAAATGTAGTCTTTGGATAACGGTCCAAATTTCTGACGGCATACGGACGACGGACGACGTACGACGCCGGAGAGGTCCCCTATACCAATGGCTCACCAGATATTCGTGCTCAGGTGAGCTAAAAAAAGTTCATCTTCCATACACTGACTGGAATGTAAATGATGACAAATCCGAAAGGGTGGAGAATCGAAGTGAATAAGTGTTATTGTTTGCAAAGCTTAAAATCTCGTGGAAATAAGATTATGAAGACGATATCTATTGCATAATGGCAGTCTGCCCAGTTCTTTTATGTCTGAATGCACATTACAGCTGCACACATAGGCGCTGCACATTTCGGAGATAACATTATGTTCAGGCACGGAAAAAATGAAAGAAATTACTTCGGGGAGAGTAGACACTGACAATGGAAACGAAAGGAGGAAAAAGATAACACAAAGCGTTTGCGTGTCTGCATACTTTCATTAAAACACTGTTATGAGGTATTACATTATGCTGCACTATATTACAGAATATTACAATTGAGAAAATATTTGTTTAAGTAACTTGTTTTCTTATCCATTATTGTATGTATGATATTGCTATGTAGACAAGTTTTCATAATTAATACTTTTTAAACTAAATATTACAATATTGTAACAAACATGATATTGAGTGCATCAAACATGATATTTAACTTGATAAATTAATTTGTCCGACTAACACTGATCTTTGCAAAGGCATACTTTCTGCAAGGAAAATAGATACGGTAAAGTTAATTGCTATTTAATACGTAGAAAAATTGTTTTAATTACGAACATATATGTTAAATATAATAAAAAGTCATACTGCCTTCAGTACGGAAGAGTATAGTGACCCCACTTTATTTATTATATATATTCGAAAATAAATGCATTTGTTTTATATATAACTCGACCGGCAGGAATTGATTATATTTTTATCATTATTTAATTCACACAGGGTGCAATTATTTATATCTTTGAACAAATTATGTGTTAGATGTACAACAACTAAAAATAAAATAAAGAAAATTAGTTATGGGAATGTAAAATGATATTATGAATATATCTTGATATTATGTTTGAAAATATATATTTTATTTAAAAGATCGCAAATAAATGTGCAACGATATGTGCAATAACATTTTTCGTTGTGAAAATGTGTATATATTATATCGCACATGCTTAAATACGACAAAAAAACGGCGCATTTATGAATTGATCGTGTGGCTCTTCAGCGTTGAGAATCTACATGATGGCAGACGCACAGCAGTCAGAGGGTTGTGTTTAAACGCATTTCTGACCATTTTTAGCTTTTATAGCCTCACTTCAGTAAGCATATTAAGAAAACTAAACTTGCATTATACTTGACATCATTGTTTAATATTGCTTTGTAAGAAGAAAGGCAGAGGCATTTTAAATGACCATGTTGGTAAATTATAGCTGTAAAGTAGACCATTGTCACACGTTACCTCCCTTTGAATTGAACGCCATGTGCAACGTCGTTTTTGAAATTTTGTTGTTATCTGAATTTCCATCTGTTTAATACGTCAGAGAAAATGCAGTGTCACGAGAAGTTGTAAAATTCATCTGATCGTAGGGTTTACGGAAAAATTGTGCTGTAAACCTTAACACTGTGAACTCTGTGAAGAGACAAGCTGTAAATTAGATCTAGTGTAAAATTGCATTTTAGGAAAAGATGGTATTCAAAGTCTGGAATAGAGATAAGACAAAGGGAAAGGTCTGCAGTGAGTTATGAAGAGGTGATTGAGAAAGGTATGTATTATATTATCCGTCCCCACATTTGTTTGCATACTGAGTAGAGACAAAACCGGTCCCAAATTACAAAAAGTCAGTGGTATATTTATAGTTTTCTTTTTATTATTCTCGTAAGTAATTTGCACAAAAATAATCAATAACAGCATGAGAGACACAAACAATAATCACCACTACCACGTCAAAAAGTATTACTTGGGATAAATCTGCCCTAGTCTAAACTGCTGTACAGTCAAGGAAATTTGGGTTGAATGTTTCCATCAGCTTTATCCCGAGGAACATTTTTGACAGTATTGGTCTTTGTAACTTCTACAAAACTTAATCCGTTGCATTGACATGTGTTTATTCTTAAATATTATTCTGTCTTCTAAACGTCGGTAGCTTGTTTGATATATTGGGTCATGAATTAATGGAGAAATGCAGCCTCAACCACAACACCTCCATTTTGTTTTCCACAATATTGAGCTTGGATTCACATGACATGGAAAACTGACCTAGGCTATACAACATATGCTGCAAGTCATGTAAAACCGGGTTTACCCAGTCACACAAATATTTAAATCTCGTTTGACCGCGATATGAACACAAGTTCGCTTGTTTCTGATGATGACACGCAACTGTAGACAAATAGATTTGTAATGTTTATAGTAGAAATTTAATATGGCTTTCACATTAGTTTTGCCAATAGAGGTATATTATACAATTATGGAAACATTTCTGCAGGCCTCAACTTTAAAGGTGTTTCTTCTCCGATTTTCGAAATTTTTTGTCAGTGTATATGTTATGCCTTATTTATGCTTTGTAGGAATTAAACTTTATACATCATGTTATTTCAGTACACATAACATCCTTGTGTGTATTGGAAACACATTTTGTTTGTCATCTTCGAAAATTGGGGAGGAAGCACCTCTAAAAACACTACACTGGTACCCTAAGGCTAATAAATGTATGCTATTTTGGTGTAAAAACCGGTTAACCTCCTGGTTTTCAATGATTTGAATTTTTGTCCTACAACAAAATTTCCAAAAGTTTTGAACACAATTTTAACAAATTTTCCTTGGGAAAGGGTGAACCTCCACATATATTGTTAAAATTTTATTTTCCATCAAAATTCAAACAAAATGGCTGTTTTGATGATATCTATCAAATAATAAACCACTTTTAGTCTAGAGGCCACATTTTCGGTCCAATATAATTTACAAAATTTGTGACAATGTTGCTGTGATATTGATCAATATAAAAGTTGATTGTATGTATTTCCCCAAGTTTGAAACTGTGTGGAGATAATTTTAGAGAAACATTTTACTTATTCTGATATTTCTTGCCGTATAACAGTTAGACAAACATTTTCCCTGAGTACAGACACAGCAATAACTTTGCACACCAGTGATAACTGTGAAGTAGATGACCAAGATGCTCTTGAACTCCTAACTAAGATGGATGACCTTTATTTCATCAAGTCTGGGAGACAATGAACTTGCCATGTATAGTTTGTAGTTTCCTGTAAGCAATACCTAATTGATGTCATTTTCCTTTATGCTTGATGTTCTGTATACTTATTATTATGGTAATATAAAACCTAGTTTTTTTAAGCCCCCAGCATCTTGATATGGGAGGCATATATGGATTGTCCTTCCGTCCGTCCGTGACAAGGTTTAGTAGATATTACCGTTTCGTCTAGCACCAACACCGCTTGCGGCTTACTACAAGTACAACACTTGGATACTTAAACAGTTGTTGCTTATGACTATTCCCTATCCACCCATATCACCCAAACTCACCTTGACCTAATTTGCATTTAGACTAATTCAAATGGGCTGTTTCTTGGTTAACTCAATTTAACAGTTTCGTTTAGCACCAACACCGCTTACTACAAAACTTGGATATTCACACAGCTGTTACTTATGACCGTTCCCAATCCACCCATATCAACCAACCTCACTTTGACCTTGACCTTGACCTAATTTGGACTCAGAAATATGCTATCCAGCACCAACAGGGGGCATGTGTGTTTATAAAACACAAAATCTTGTTTTTAAATTTCTTCCGACTATGTACTGTATGTATTGTCAATTTTAAAAGATATGATGCTACACTCTCTCTACTAAAGTCAAAAACTACTCACAGATAGGGTAACTCGCCTTTAAGTCGAACAGGTGAACGCTTTACCTCTTCAACTCAATGTACAAAGCCGGTACTCAGCTGGTGTACCATACGCACCATATCTAATGACTCTGTTTTTTTGAGACAAACTGTTTGGTTCACGGCTTGTTTGCTTTGAATGTAGTCGACTAACCAATACCCACTGAATTCGCCCATTAGTCAAACACATTCACCCTTATGACAAACACAAGTTGCCATAGCATTGATCAGATTATCCATTGCCTAGACACAATAAAATTCAAACAATCACATCTAGAGTCCTTTGTAGAACCAAATGCTGACAGAAAAAAAGTGTTTAAAAAGACGATGAATTACACGGGCATTTCTAGCGTCAATTGGAACATCGCAACAACATTACCATATTAAGCACTTATCGGGACACAGAAACAATTCGTAAATAGAAGACAAAAACATTTTGTGCTGTTTTATTGTTTGTGAACTAGGCGATTCTGTTTAGATCGAATCATGTTAAATGACATAGATATGTTGTTAATTCCCATGTATTATACATATAACAGGAGTTAAAGACCTGTTCATCACAACGGCGAACTGCGTTGGTCTCAAGGTCTAATTGACTTGTTACGCAGATTTAATTGAGAAATCTATGAAAATAGAAAAAAACACTGAAAACTGCCATTTATAATTTTAGATTACGTTAATGTTTTCAACATGTAGTCCTTAGTTGATGCTGCAAACGTATCTGACCAAAATGTCGATGGTATCAAGTTGCATCATATTTGAAAATTCTGAATTTCCAGTCTTGCGGAGTTATAAATAGTGCTACATGTACAATGTCATCATGAGAAAATTTTTGATGACATTATATTTCGACTTATGTTTTTAGCTTTGAGTAAAAAGGATGGATTTTTCGTTAAACTATCTTATAACATGTCCAACTACACCCATCTTTACACAATACAGAGAACAAAATGTTCGACTCTGGGGCAAATTCGACTCAAGGGCGAGTTACCCTATTGACTTATGCGGTAAATAATCTGCTCGACAAGTGGATTGGCTGGGAATTGAACGCTAAATTACCACTTCATGTATTGAAAGATACCTTAGATATTTGGCTGATGTTAATGTTTAATGGTACAAATGTACATTTATGGTGTCTAGTATCACACTTTGTAATAATTGCTTTGTTAACATAAAGTAGCTCATATTTGGTGTATTTCAGAATCAGCACCTCAGACCTTAAACTTCCTAAATGCAATGGAATCCTTAAAACGAAAAAGAGGGATTGGATCCACTGATACAAAAATGGTAAGCAGTTGCAAATTGAAAATTATTTTTAGCTCGACTATTCACCGAATAGTTTGAGCTATACTACTCACCCGTTCATCGGCGTCGGCATAATGCTCTGGTTAAGGATTGCGTGCAACAAGTACATATCTCTTTAACTACTGCAGGTATTCAATTGAAACTTCAAACATGTCTTCGGGGTCCTTATGTGAAGTCACTGATAACTCTGACATGCAATTTAGCAGAATAATGCCCCTACAGGCTAGACTATTTACCAAATAGTTCACCCGTTCGTCGGCGTCGGCGCAATGTTTGCGAGCAACAAGTACATATCTCTTTTACTACTACAGATATTCAATTGAAACTTTACACATATATTAAGGGTCATTATATGAGGTCACTGACCAAGGCCCATCACTCTCACCTGCAATTAAGCAGCTTTATGCCCCTTTTTAGCTCAACTATTCACCGAGAGTTTGAGCTATACTTATCACATGTTCGTTGGCGACAGCTTAATGCTCAGATTAACGTTTGCGTGCAACAAGTACATATCTCTTTAGCTACTACAGATATTCAATTGAAACTTCACATATTTCTTCAGGGTCATTATGTGGGGTCTCTGAACGAGGCCCATGACTCTGACCTGCAATTTAGCAGAATTATGCCCCTTTTTGTACTTAGGTTAAAGTTTGCGTGTAACAACTCCATATCTCTACATCTACTACAGATATTCAATAAAAACTGTACACATGTCTTCATGGTCATTATATAAGGTCACTGGCCAAGGTCCATAACTGTGACCAGCATTTTAGCAGAATTATGTCCATGTTTGTACGTAGAGAAGTCAGGTTAAGGTTTGCATGCAAGTACATATCTCTGTAACTACTACAGATATTCAATTGCAACTTCACACATGTCTTTGGGTTAAGGTCACTGACCAAGGGCCATAACTCTGAACTGCAATTTAGCAGAATTATACCCCTTTTTGTACTTAGAAAATTCAAGTTAAAGTTTGTGTGCAACAACTTCATATTTCTATATGTACTTCAGATATTCAATTACTAGTAAAACTTCACACATGTCTTCAGGGTCATTATAGAAGGTCATTGGCCAAGGCACATACATGTGACCAGTACTTTAGCAGAAGTATGCCCCTTTTTGTACTGACAAAGGTTCATTACTCTTACAAAGCGGTTTGAATAGTAGAGGGCGATCTCCTGAGACTGCTCTTGTTGCATTTGATCCCGGTGAGGGCATGTTGATTTTGGTCTGTCTCTTTTACAAACTTAACCTTGGCCATAAGTTATTCATTACTTGACAGATTTTTACCAAACATAACAGGAATGTTCCTTGGGTGAAGCTCTACCAAAAGTTTTAACAAAATTCCATTCCATGCTGAACTCTAGTTTCCATGGCAAGTACTTAAACATTTATTTGTAGAAAACTACTGGAACAATACTCAGTTGGGTCAACCTTCACAAAGTATGTTCAAATTATTTTGGATCCGTCACAAAATATGGTACGCAGGGTGGTCAGGCTAGTTTTCTCTATATAACTCTTTGCAAAACTTAAAATTCTTCTCATAAACTTCTAGCCCGATTTTCAAATAATTTGGCACACATGTTCCTCGTGTTAACCTCTAGTTCAAATTGTACTTGTGGTGCAAAACAAATCTGGTGGCATTTACATTTCAGAAAGAAGAACGCATAACTGTGCGAGTTCAAGTTGGATGGATGCATTACAACAGACACGAAAAGCGTTATGTCTCTGTCCGAAGTCAAAGAGGAGGGGGTACGAAGTCAAAGGAAGTGTTGAAGAGCTCCACATACGAGAATATCTTAGAATTACTCATTTGTATCTTCTTTCCTTATAGTAAAACCCCAATGGGCAAACAGAAACATATGGTATTCCAGCTATCAGATCACAGGGGCATTGTTCTACTTAAAGATACTTTCAACATGGAAGACATCTATTCTAGAAGTGAGAAAGTAACACGATTAAACCTGCTGTCGAAAGAAAAGGTTAGCTTTTACATTTGAATCACAATGACATTCAAATCACACTGTGTTCGACTGTTCCACCGCAAAAATGCAGTTCCTTCCAAAAGTCTGGACAAAATGCAATATTATAAAGAGTCAGTATATATCTAAAAATTCTTATACATTAAGAAAACGAGGTTCTACAGGACTAGTAATTTGCATAGTTATTTAGTGACACATAAAAGTGAAGGACTGAAGCAGTTTCAGTTCAAAAGGTTAAAGGTCAAGGCCATTGCTTCGAAGAAACAAAAAGTCATATTTGTTTACATATTTAAGTTGAGTAAATGAATTATTATACTTTTGCCAACAAAATTATTTTGAATTAATTAAGGGGGGGGGGGTTAGTAAAGTTTTAAGCAAGTCTCTAGAATGATTGCAATCAGCTGATACCAATTTATGAGACAGCAGCTTGAACCTTTTGTCATTTAGTAAAGCTAGACCTGAGTTTCTGATATTTATAATTATTATTGCTTATTTCAGACTTTAATTTTTGAAAGTGACAGTGAAAGTGATTTCGAGTTGCCAGTCATATCATTTAGAAGTCACAAAGTAAGTACATTACACAGACATATTACCATTTGCAGTGTTACGGTACCGGTTTAGCTTACTATATCTGACCATATACAAAAAAACCTTGACATTGTACTGTCTTAATCTGTTGGGAATATGTAAGAATGATGTATGTCTTCATGATCACATTTGAATCTCGGGTCATTGTAGGTCAAGATGTAGATCACTAAATCAAATCTTAGTAAAAGCTTTTGAGCAGGCTAGAGGCAACTTTTAATGCCCGTGCCATGAAAATGATGGATAGGCATATAGAGTTTACCCAGTGTTTGTGTGCGTGCGGGCTCACGTGCGTGCAAATAAAATTGTTTCCGGTCCATAACTTTGCCATTCTTAAGTTGATTTTGAAATTACTTGGCGTAAATGTTCACCATCATAAGATGATGTGTCGCGCACAAGACCCCGGTCTGTAGCTTCAAGGTCATACTTGGGCTAAAATTAAAATTAACTTTGTTTGCCATTGCCTATCTTCCCGACAAACAAGTCCCTACCCAAAAGTGTTTTCTTTGGTAAATCAAACCAGTTTTTATCTTTTTAATTCTGAATATTCTATTATTTCTTTGGGTTAAATAAAAGCTCGCTCTTGTTTCATTTCGGTCATTTTCCATTGGGTTGATAAATTAACTGTTATCAGCTAGACCCTTGCTTATAATAGGCCATATCAAAATGCAGTTATAATCATGTTTTATCAAACTTGTGAAAACAACGGGCTCTTTGTAGCATTCATTGTCGAATTAAAGGTGATTGCTAGCAAGCTCTCGTTATATCAACAGACAGTTGATTATATTATCAAAAGCAATGTCTGTGGTATACGCTATATTTGTACGCTAAATGGATCATTCATAAATATGCATTTAAAAAAAAAAAAAATCCTGCCTACCTACCTATTACCAGCAACCTTGGTTAGGCAATAGCAAGCAAACAATTTTTTAAGGTTGGGTATGTTCAAAAGGAGTCCATTGTTGTGTCCCGTCCATAACTTTGTCATTCTTCCATTGATTTTGAAATTACTTGGCAGAAATGCCCACTGTCATGAGAAAATGTGTCGCGTGCAAGACCCAGGCTCATAACTTCACGGTCAAGGTCACACTTAGAGGTCAAATGGGGTCTACCTTTTGCGTCTGTACCATTAATTTATTCATTCCTCGATGGAGTTTGAAGTTACTTTGCAAAAATATTTACCATCATGAGACGATGTGTTGCGCTCACAATTCTGGTTTGTAGCTCCAAGGCCAACTACAGGGTCTATTTTAACTTCGTTATTCCTTGATGGATTTTGAAATAACTTGGCACAAGTATTCAACATTATTTGACAATGTCTCATGCTAAAGATCCTGGACTGTAGGTCAAAGGTCAAGGTCACAAGAGAAGGTGAATATTTTTTAAAAAGTTCTCGTCATTTGAAGACAAGGTTAAAGATGGGATATCCTTATCCTATTGACACATTTCTATTTTCCTTCAATATTGATGTCGCTTGCACAGATGGTGTGTCTTGATGTGATGTAGGTCAGAAGTAGACCAGTAAGACAAATCTTGGTGAAAGCATGTGAACAGCTAATTCGCCACATTTTTAAGCCACCAAAGGAACTTCGGCGCCATATTGTAATCAAACCGTCTGTGCGTCTATTTTTGTGTCCACCCAATAACTTTGTCATTCCTTGATGGATTTTCAATTGATTTGGCACAACTGAAGTATATGAGTCACACGCAAGAACCAGGTCCTTGGCTCAAAGGTCAAGGTCATACTTAGAGATCGTAAACCCATATGGTGTGTTGATGGTCGTGTCATTATTTGATGGATTTTCAAATAACTTGACATAAATGTTAAAGATGTGTCACACGGTTGACCCAGGTCTGTAGCTCAAAGTTAATGTCACACTTGGAGGCTAAATAGCATAAAGCAATAAAGTGTATTGGTGGTTTTGTCTGCTCTATATTTATAACATTTCAAATAACATGGCACAAATGTTAAGCTCATGAAGATGATGTTATGCGCACAAGACCAAGGTCTGTAGGTTAAAGGTCAAAGTCACACTTAGAGGTCAAATGAGGAAAGCACTGATAGTGCATTGTTTTGTTGTGTCCGCTTTTTTATCTATGACATGCCTGAGTACTATGCCTTGCTTTGGTGACATATGTCCGATTTTCAATGACAGCTCTTGTTGCTTTAATAATAATGTCACATGCACATATGATGCATCTTGATGATATCTTGATCAATTTTGAATATTTGTCACTTGTCTTAATGAAAGCCTAGTTGAATGTGAGGTTTTCATGCATCTACTTGTGTATATTTGCAGACATTCATACATTGTGTGTTTACAGAATAGTAAGCGGCGGCATCTATGTTGATTGGACACATTTCTAGTTCAATCTATTTCAATCTCTTGATACTGACTGCACCAGCATAAAAACACAAATAGAACATATCAAGTTGATTGAAGTGTGTTGATAATAATTGTGACGCCGAGCTAATCTTATCCTAAAAGCAGTCAACGTCAGGGAATGTGTCGATGTGACGCCATAGCAACGTTGCAACATGAAATTATGATGTCACAATCAATAAAAGGATTATAACTTATAAGGAATAACTGGATACCTTTTTGTCACAAACTATAGCATTTTTAGTCCGATTTGTAAGGCCAGTTTTACAATACAGTACAATCTTTGTATGACCTTTAGGATGAGCATTGCTTGGCCCGTCTCAATACATGTACAATACATGTTTACATTTAAATGGAATGAAAAATTCTTCTGAAATAGGCTGGCAGCCAGTCAACTGAAATCGCATCTGGTGCTCTTCAAACATCAAATGATGTAAGTATTACTTTGGTTATGTTAGTTTTTAGACATTAACAGTTTTCAGAGAATGATGAGGCAATAATACAATTCATATGATATAAAAATATTGCATCTCCCGAGAAACTACCTGAGGGATTTTGACCAAACTGCACCGGATTGATATACTGGTGCCGTGGTTGGTCCTCCCTGAAATTCATTCTTGTCGGGCATTTCTTTCCTGAGTTATGGCTCTTTGAAATATTTGGCGATAAAGAATATATAGTGCAAAAATCTCGCTATCGCATCTCCTAATAAACAACTTGAAGGATTTTGACCCAACTTCACGAGATTGATATATTGATGCCCTTGTTGTTCCTCCCTGAAAATACAGCTTATTCATCATTTTTATTTAAGAATAAAATGGCTTTTTGGTATTTTTACTATTTAAATTAGGAAAACATAGTTTATCATAGGGCCTTCATTTATAAGCCATTTTTTTTTATAAATATTTGGTTGGTAGGTACCTTGCATGGACCCCTAAGCTTTGAAATAGGTTGAATGTATTTGGGTCAAGGTCACTGAGGCTAAAAATAGAATGTTACATTTTCCACCATAGAGCCTTTGATGGGGTTGGAGGTCATTTGGATCAAGGTCAAGGTCGCTGAGGCTAGAACAGAATTGTGTTCATTTTCCAATAAAACCTTTGTTTATTGACCGATGTCTTAGATACTTGTTCTGTAGGTACAATGCATATACCTCGACCCTTATTCAGCGTTTAAGGGCACTGGGGTCGAGGTTACTGAAGCTAAAAAAGAACTTTGTTCTTTTCTTCATATAGCCTTTGTTTATTAAATTATGTCTTAGATATTTGTTCAGTATGTACCTTGCATGGACCACCACTGTGCTCACTTGTTATTATTATCCAGCACTTAGAGAAGTAGAGCACACTGTCCGCGGACAGCTCTTGAAATGATGTGTGTCTATATTGAAAGATTACCGTAAATTCTCGCGTATAAGCCGCACTTTTTAGGTCAAACAGTACTTTGAACATGTGCTTGTTTTACAAAAAATTACTGTCATTTTTGCGGGCAAAAGGACACATTTCAAATTTTCCAAAGTTGCGTTCGCATCTGAATAAAGCTTGTAGAATATAAAATTACGAACAGCATTTAGGCTGAACATTTGGTGAAAACTTTACATAATTATATATTGTATAGCTAATTTCTTTTAGTTTAAGCAGTATTTGTTTTCAAAGAATGTTACAGTATACAAATACATTGAATATGTCATAAAGGATTAAATAGATGTCTTAATTTCTGTTATTAGCAGTTGATGTCAGCCTTACAAGCAGACTATATTACACTTCAGGTCAGTATTTTCTGTTACACGGACACGGATCAGGCCCATTTTGAAGCGCTCAAGCCTAAGCTATGAATGTTAAAATTGAGCTGTACAAATAATATTGATAAAAATGTTTACAATATGCATGATGTTCAATGTATTTTATGTCGATTTTGAGTGAAAAAAAACTGCTTTTTTATCTTGATTACAATCGCTATGGGGCTATAAAGATCACCTCCGCTTGCACAGTATGACCTTATAGTAATCTTAAATTTGCTTTTTTTATCCATCTAAAACACTTTGAAACTAAACCAAATATTTAAATTTATGTTCCTGTTTTTTTATGAATTTAAATTAATGCAAATATTGATACTTCGTTCCACATGTCATTGACCATGCCACACCCACTGTTAGAAAAAAATCAGCATTGTGCTTGCAGGCTATCTTCCCTCCTTTAATGAAAAAGTTAAATGAACTGTTTATGCTTCCATTTTATCATGAAAACGCACACACAAAATTTCTTAAAGGGACTATGTCACTGAAACGGGCCTCAAGGGGGCAATTTCTTTGAAAAATCGGGATAAAATTAAAAACTAGATATTAATACTGGCATAGAATAACAGTTAAAACATGGTTTATATAATGGAAAAAGAGTGTACGCATTATGAGATAAAAATCAATTTTATAATCTTTTTGTTTGTTTGTTTGTTTGGCTGTTTACATTTTGATGTCAGAAGTGTGAGCATTTTGTTTAACCATAGTTTACACACGATTCCTTACCAAGCATGATAGCGAAGTTGGTTAAAGCGCTGTCTACTGTCATTTCTTCGTATGGCTCCTAAGTCGTAAGTTCGATTCCAGCTCGGGATTTTATTTTTTTCACACTTTTGCTAATTTGCATTTATCAAATAGCTTATTGTGTATTATATCATTTTTAGCTCACCTGAGTACTCGGTGAGCAATTGGTATAGGGGACCTCTCCGGCGTCGTCTGTCGTGCGTCCTCAAGGTGCCGTCAACAATTTTGACCGTTATCGCGATAAAGACTACATTTTTTATTCAATCTTGACCTAACTTGCACAGTTTGTGTAGGACCATAAAATCTCGTATGGGTTTGTTATTGGGTCAGATCACACCAGTAACACCAGAGTTAAGTGCCCTTTTCCAACGTATAGACTTTATTTTCCACCCACTCTTAACCGAACTTTCACAGTTTGTGTATGACCATCAGATATCAGCAGACGTCAAAAATGGGCCAGATTGTGTTTGAAACTCCAGAGTTATTGCCCTTTGTTTATTTAAAAAATATACAAAAACGGACATTCATCCAATCTTCACCAATCTTGCACAGTTTGTCTATTGCCATGAGAGTACAGTTGAAGTCGAAAATAAGCAAGATCGGACCAGAAACACCAGAGTAATTGACCTTTGTTTGTGAAAAAAAATATGCAAAAATAGACATTATACAGGATAGAGACTTCATTTTTCATCAAATCTTTACCAATCTTGCACAGTTTGTCTATGACAATAAGATTAAAGGTGAAGTCGAATATAAGCAAGATTGGACTAGAAGCACTAGAGTTATTGCCTTTTGTTTGTGAAAAAAATATGCAAAAATGGACATTATTAAGGATAGAGACTTCATTTTTCATCCAATCTTCACTAATTGTGTCAGTTTGTCTATGAATATAAGACTACAGGTGAAGTAGAATATAAGCATGATCGGGCAAGAAACACCATAGTTATTGCCCTTGTGTTTCGAAAAAAAACATCAACAAGTTATCACTGATTGGCTTGCACACACGATTTTTTATTCAATGTTGACCAAACTTACTCAGTTTGCGCATGGCCATAACAATTGACTGATAAAATTTGATTTCCAACAGTTGCAAGACTCGCATGCAGTTATTTGTACATGCAACTTTGATGTCTTCAGAGCCTGCATTAACATCATTTATCATCATTGGAAAGAAGATTATCAAAGAAAAAGCAAAACTTTACCTTATAGCACAGCCATCGCAATTATCGCATTGCAACTAGTTTTCCAAAACTGTTTGCGAAAAGGCATCAAAACCTACTGTTTGTGCATTTTCCAGAATTGTCAATGACTTTATGAAAAAGGGTCAGGTAAGAATATCGAAAAAAATGATTTGAGAACCATTAGCAAAAAAACGCACATCCACTACCCAACTCATACTTTAGTTAGCCCATTGCACTTACCGATGTTTTAATTCAAAAATGATCCTACCCCCACTGTGTATTGTTCAGATACCTTAATTTTCAAACCTGTCACAACAGTATGTTCTTCATCTGTACCAGTTCTCAGTTCTCAGGCGAGCCCTTTGGGCCATCATGGCCCTCTTGTTATTTATTTCATCCACGTGTCTTAGTAAGCGCATTTCTATCAAAATATACAATTTATAGTGCAATAGGAAGCTTATTTTTCGTTAACATAGTCCCTTTAAATCTGATAGTGAGTGCTAATTTCTACAGTTACTTTCATTTTGAGGCATATCATGACATTATAGCGAAACCGACCTGATCCATTGCATTTTTGTAAATATGGCATCAATTTCTGGCTGAAAAAGTATTAGTTGCTGTTGCCACTGATTTGGAATAGATGGGAAATGTTGGGTCTTAATGATATATTTTCAACTCAGAAAGTTTGTAAACAGATTTGGGCATACTGCTTAGAAAGGGAGATGTCAGTAAAGAAAATGGACTGATAGTCTCGAAATGAAATCACGGTCAAAGGCTAAAATTTGACATGAGGCTGTTTCAAAGTGTGCCACTTATGGCATATTTCACCAGTTAGTGACAGATCATGTTATTGTCTAGAATATTTAAGACCTGTGTATTGATAAAATTAATTTGGAAACAATGAACACGTGGTTTTGTAGCATCGATACATTTCCTGTTGATGGTGTGATGTTGTGCATGAAAATGCTCACATTAATTTCAGAATATGACACCCAGTGAGAACAGTTCTTCAGCAGCTGATGGCTCTTTCATGAGTACTGGAACACCAACTGTTAGTAGTTTCCAATTATGTGTAGTTAAACAGTATCCATGGTCAAAAATTGTGGATGAGTTTTGTGAGAATGTTTTCTTAAACTAAATGCCAACAGTTTTTATACATAAAATTCATTTTCGAGACATAAAAGTCATCCAAATGTATCTCTGTTTACATCTGACATGGATGGCTTATCACTCATACCTTGTATAATGTACATTTGTGGCTTTCAAACGGTAGGGGTTTTATGTATTGCTTGCAATACTGCGGAAAATTGGTCATTTAAATGTGACTTTGAGTAGCATTATAAACTTTAAACTATATGTACATATTAGTAATACTGCCAGGAAATGAAATTCACCATAATATGGTAATTCATATCAGTCAGAAGTTATGTCCTAAGGCTTCTTTCTTCGTATTTCAGGTGGTATTCAACAAGCAGTCGATGAGCACAAAGTGCACGAAATGCATTGACAGGAACCGGAATGCTTTCCTGATGCCCTGTGGTCACCAATATTGCATGGTGTGCGCAACACAGCTGATGGGAACAAGTGCAACATGTGCTTTCTGCAGAAGTAGAATATCTTCTGTTGGAAGGCTTATGTAAAGCATGTATTGTGGTTCAGGGGAAATGGTTGAGTTGAAACCAACAACAAATAACTGACTCTTAATATGATTCTCCAAAAAATGCTTGGCTAAAATTACTGTGTATTGCTTATCAATATCTTATATTGCCCGTTTTTCATCATATGCGCAAATATTGCAATTTATATCAAAGCTACTATATTTGTATTCTTAATGAGTAAGGTTACTTCAGATTTCATTTACGTAACTTGTATTACCGGATTTCAAAACAAATAAGATGTACTTGAAAGCCTTTTGAAGATCCTATAGGAGGTGTAATTGCTTTTACTAAGACTCCAGACTGTACAGTTTCTGACTTCGTACCTCATTTTGCAATGTAGTTTTCATTATTATTATAATTTTGACGCTATGTTCAAGAAGTTAACATGTGTTTTAAGTTTTGCTAATTCTGTTTTTGTTAAGCCTTTGTTCTTATTCCTATGTTGCTTGGTATAGGCAAGGCTGTAAAAAGGGTTGCACCTTCGGTAACTGTTATGCAAAAACACACAACTTAATTGTTCATAATACCTTGCCAGTAGTAAAGACATTTTCAATCATAATACTAGTAACCAGTCTTTTTTATCTATGGAACATCAACTTTGGCACACACACAAATCCAATAAATAAATTTGACTTAGAATTTGCTTACAATGTCAAGGCTGACATTATATTATTCAGCACTGAGAGTTGTCGAGCGGGTTGTCAGTGGACGGCTCATGTTTCCTCATCTGTCACTACATGTATCAATGTTGCTATTTTTATTTTAAACAAATGTATAAAGTGTATGTGCTTTTATTTGTCAAATGTTTGCAGTGCAACTGTTTTATTGATCAAAATTTATAACTGTATAAACCGTTTAAACCATATAATAATGAATGTTTACATGGATGGTGTAAACGTTGTTTAGTTTTGTCTGATAAAAACGCACTGAGGAACAGTTGTAATTTTTTACAGTATTACTGTTTCATTCTTGCTATTTTATTTCATACACTTTTATAAAGTTTATGTGCTATTATTTGTCAAAAGTTTGCGTTGCAAATGTTTTATTGATTTATTGGGTTTTCTTGCTATTAAACCAGTAGGGGACTGGTGCAGTGTCTGTGACAAAGCTCTTGTCATGAATGTTTTTATGTTAAGGACCAAAGCTTAGTCATAAGTATTTTAAAGGCAGGTCAAACTTTATTTGGCATAAGTTGTACATGCAAGACTTATGAATATGGTGGTAGCAGTTAAGGATACATGTGTGGTGTTGTTAAAAACACGCACAAGTTTGGAAATTGTTATAGCCAGGTTTTCACTTGTTTTAGTTTTGTCTTTAAAAAAAACGTACTGAAGAACAGTTAAAAATCTGTGGGTGTTTTGTTGTATTTAACACCTCTTTGCATCAGATATTTACTGGTGATGCGTTTACTTTACACCAATACGAGTACTTTGAAAAAACATAAACAAATATATTTTACTGGTCATTTATTGTGTAATCGGAAAGATGTGTATTCCTTTACAAGGCATGAAACAGCATGTAAGTAATTTCTAAGTCGATATTGACAACGAAAGTTTGGTCCAGCGGTAACGCACTTGCCTGCTGAATAAAAATATGTTAAGCCCTCAGTTCAATTCCAGTTTTGGTTAAATGTGCGGTCCAACAATGTTCATCAAATCTTCACCAAACGTATTAACATGTTTGTGGGCATAATATTAAATCTCGGCCAAGTTCAATAATCACCACAGGAATTGTGTAGTTATTGCCCTTGAATTATCTTAAATTGGCCTTTTTAGCCGTTTCGGTTTTCTAAGTCCAACAGTTCATAGCCGATCTTCACCAAACTTGGTGAAAATCTTTGTGGACTTATTATCTCGGTTAAGTTCGATAATCAACCAAATCGCCCCAGTAACTGTGGAGTTATGGCCTTGATTATTTAAAATTAGTCTTTTTAGCTATTTTAACTTAGAGGGGGCATAACTGTTTTACAAACAGCTCGTGTTTCCATAATATCGGAGTTTCAGGGACCGCATACCGCGTTTTATCATCGCCGAGACACCTAAAGTACATTCTGTGAAAAAGGCTTGAACCTTTTTGAAGTTAAAAGTTTAATAATGCAGTTATTTACAAAATATCAACAAATTGATCAAGAAACTACGTTTTAGTTTTAAGAATTTCATGCATTGATATAACTTAGTTTGAGTGCTGTGACAATTTTCTAAATTTTCACATTTTCCTTCTGGAGGCCAGTACCTTTAAATGCATTACACAACTTACTTTTTCCAAAGGTACTTTTACTTTCCATGTGTGCCTACATCAATCTTAAAACTAAAGGAAATCTTACTTTGCACACTATTCTTGACATTACCGTCGATGTTTACAGACTTGTTAAATAGGCTGTGCGCTCTGTTAAAATACTCGACACCAAACGATAGTTGCCACCA
This sequence comes from Congeria kusceri, assembly GCA_027627225.1. NCBI lineage: Eukaryota > Metazoa > Mollusca > Bivalvia > Myida > Dreissenidae > Congeria > Congeria kusceri. The sequence goes on from CM051034.1 coordinate 63,394,054, forward strand.
TTATTAAGCTGCTCATATGGACGTGATAATTGTGTATTTATTTTTTAACATGCTGTAAATTGGTTTATAATCTACATGTATGGTGTCAACTCCTAGTTAAATATTATGGAATCGCATCAAAATTTCAAATCGCAATGACATTCAGTAATTTCCATGAAATTCATGCACAAATCAATTGTCAGCGCAATTCCATTTTGTGGATGACCCGGCAACTAGTGGCAACGCGCAGGACTGCAGGTCTAAAGGCCGGGAGTACTAGGTATATAAATTATTCTTTAAGGGTGTCCCATCAACCTCTTATACAACTAATTGTTTTTCGAATGAGATGTTAAACCGTGGCCCCATGTATCAGTGCTATACACTGGGTAAGGAAAAGAACTAGCATAATCTCAGGAGTCGGGATGTATAATGCACCCCCCACCCCTATAAAAAAAAAAAAACAACAACAACAACTTACAATCTTGAGGGTAAAGATAAAGGAGACCTATTTAACTTCGCATATAAGGGTTAAAGGTGCTTCCTCTAATATTTTGCCAAAAAAAGAGCTTCAGAGTAAAAAATATTGACCAAAATGCAGCTTTGAAACTGAAACTAGAGCTGTCAAATGCATTTTTGACAATATTTTTACACTGAAGATGTTTTTTGGCAAAATCGAACATCGCCTTCTTGGTAGCAGCATTTATGCATTCTGAAGCCAACACTTGCATTTGTTACCATATAAAAATGCAATAAATAAAATGCTGGATAATTTTAACGCATTAATAACATTTTTCAACAATAGAGTGATGAAACAACCCAAAATCTAGAAAGACGTATAAATATCCTGTATAGCTCTTGTAGACCTTACGTGTTGTTACTTACAAAAGTATGTTAGTAGTAAAGCTTTATAATGTTCAAACTTCATTGCTGTGAAGTTTCAAAAAACAAAAAGTCATCTAGTCTATGTCACTGAAATTATAGTTGATGACAAGGGTTTCGCATATGAAGTACTGTACCATGATGAATTATCGGGTAAAATACTATTTGAGTATAAACTATATGGCAACTGATCATCATCAGTCAATGATAAGTATTATGGTCAAGTCCACTCAATAGTAATATGCGCTCTAAGAACTCTTCGGAACAGCCGTGAACAGGATCCAATTGACTCAGTTGGACAGAAGCATCCATGAGTTCATCAGCACTGCAAGACAATGGTAGAGATTGGTCCCGACAACCAAACAACAATGACTGGTGGTACAATACATCAGGAGCTACACCAGTGGTGCATTCGACTTCTCGTTGTGCCCTTATTCGGTGCGAGTTCCAGTAGTTTTTGATCACATCTAGTTCACTTTGCATGTCTGATGTAAACCACAGTCTCAGATTTTCAATACCTTCACAGTTTGCTGGTAGACAACAGACCAGTGTCTTCAATGTCTCTGAAAGCGTTTCTTCGTTTGACTGTAAATATCCTTTTCAGTTCACTCCAGAATGCCTCAATACGTAGATTACCTGTTTAACGGCCTGTAATGTAACAAGGTCCACCCGCTGTAACATCAGCGTGCTCACAACGTAAAACATGTTGAATGTCATGAATTAACACGTTTTCAGTTCCTGCGTCGCTTCGTATGACTTTTCGGACACGACCTTCTTGTATAACCCAGTCAAAATAAAGTCGAGATACGGTATATGGGTTTTTATTTGATCTAACGCCTTTCAACCATAATAGTTTACGTGAAAACCCATCGATCGATAGCTCCATGAATTGAAAATCCATACGGTTTTAATTTATCGTACCCATCGATATGTACAACTGAGTTAGGTCCGCCATTCACATACATGCGTCTTCGTAAGCGATGTCCTCTTCTTAGTACAACTCCTTCTGGATCTATAAGCTTTAAAAGACGTCTAACGGTCATCTGCGTTGCTCTCAAATAAAAGTTAACATTCAGCATTCTCCATATTACTCTATATCCGACATCAATAAAACCACGTTCATGAAGTCTCCATATTCCGTCAAGTATGAGATGTCCAGGCGATTCAACATTATTTCTACGCAGTCCAAGCTGTTTTATAATTCGCCTCAGTTGCGTCTTACTTATGTTTCGGTTATGTCTTAGTATCAAGAATGCCCGTATTTCATCTTTGGTATACATACACTGGTGGTAATACTTTATAAGGTCTGCATTACTGGCATGGTTACCAGGGAAGTCTGGAAACACATTCTGCAATGAAATAGAGTCCTATTTGAGCATGACATTACATGTGGATTGTGCTGAATACAAATCGATAAATAAAATTATTTTCATTTAAACAAAATAGGTACTGATTTCTGCGAATTCCTCACATTTCTTTCTATTCGGAGCAACCACATAATCCTTAATTCAAAAAACTATTTTGGAGAGTCCGTATTCTTCATGCGAATACTCGTATTTTTTAATTGCTGTAAGAAGTCAGTAAAACCATTAAATCAAAGTAATTAAGCGCACGAGGAATTTCATAACTTACCTGGTATTCCATGGCTTCTGGTTTTGGTGAGAAATCGTATCTTTTTGAAAAATAACTGTTTAACATGATTAACTTATAAAATTAGCTAGTTTCCCTTATATTATATAAATTGCATAGATAAATGCGAAACGAGTGGTATTTTACAAGAGTGGATTAAATATCTTTGCCCAATATTTAGTTTAATTGTTAGGAATACAAATTGTCTTGAATTGCACATTTTCAATCAATCATAAATAAAATGATCCGAAATTAAATTTTGTATAATTGATATTATAAAAATTAGCTTATATACGTTCATGTATCTGTCTAATTTAAAAATGTTCTGTGTATCGTATATATATTTTTAGATAAAAATCGGGTAGTTAAATAACTATAATATATATAAAGTTGTAACAAATTAGAGATACATCAAAATTATAGATAACTGTTGCAGCAATTAATGGTTGTTAATTAACTTTGAGGGGTCACTATACCCTTCCGTACTTCAGACTTCGAGTGCTTATTCAGAATGATGAAATAACCAGGGTAATTCTGATTTATTGTTTTCTTTGTAATTATATTTTTATCGCAATATATGATAATTAACATTATTGTTTGTTTGGTTTGATATTTATATAACTATTTCGGTTGTAAGAGAGAATATATTAACTTTTATATAACTATTCACTACTAATTGGTGAATATAAGGTCTTTGTGTACTTACCGTACTGACGGAAGACTAAGTTTTTGTTAACCTACCTTAAGGATTGAAGACTAGGTTTTGACCATCAAATGGTGGAATAAACTGTTTGCACCAATAGTGTGTTTAATATATGGTAATTTACATGTTGTTAAAACGTTAACCTCTTGTTATTAAATGCACAATTAACATTAGAATCATGGTTACAAATACCAAAGTATGACTCTAAAGCATTTAAGATTTTGCATTAAAGAAACATGAAAATAAAAATGCCAATGTAATGGTTTCTTTTTAAGAAATAGTGTTTAATTTATCCTTGTTAATAAGTAAATAAATAACGGTATGGAGTTGATTCGGTATACGTACGAACCAAACCTAGATGGGCTAAGCCCTAGCGGTTTAATAACAGTTGTTTATTAACAAATAAACAGCGATAATGCAACATCAAATTGGAATCCTACTTGATTTGACTACATTTTTGTATAACATTTGACAGTTTCGGACTATTCTCGAGCGGTTTATTGCAGGTTTAACCACGGCGAAATTTGTCTATATAAAAGACTGCGCGTGTCATGTTAGTGCATGTGTTGCCTAATGGAGCAAACAAAGGGCATGAATCATGTTAACAATCGGCTCACTTGCCACAGTAGGTATAAATACCCGTCAGGCTTAAAATCAATTATCCCACGTACGATCAAATATACCAGTCATAGATATCACATTTCACAAAACACTGTATTATACACCTTTATGATTTCGCTGAAGCATTGTGACATGACCCAGCATAGATTTAGATGCACTTGACATTAATGTTGCAATCGTTTAACGTTGAAAGCTTTAAAAAATAGTGTGCACATTACGGTGAACATTGCTACTTTGAGGAATTTGTTTTCATTACTCATAAGGTAATGACTTTTGTTCGAAATTAAAAATAACTATTAATGTAAATAATTTGATGTATAAGTTATACAAATTGATAAAAAGAATCAGCTGCAAATTCGTTTATAACAACTCGTTATGCTACAGTGGCGCTCTGTTATGCATTTGTAGGTCTCGAAGCACAGGTAGTAAGTGAGAATGGCAAAATTAAGTAATACATGAATAGGAGGATTACAAAACAGGCACCGCATGAAGAAAAGGTTTAAAATAAATCGAATTCAGCTCAGTTGGAAAAGTTTGACAGCTAACATGTTGTTTGGAATGTTAACACAGGGACGTTCATAATACTCGCAACGGTTACTTTCCCTTAAGGTTTATAATAACCACTATGTGAAAAATTTTACATGTATGTTTAGATTTTTTTATTTTTTTATTATCTCATTAAATAAAACTCTTTCTAAACTAGTTCAGTGTTGGTTTAGACTTAAATATTAAGGGATCAAATACACGTAAGAAACAAGATACATGTTTAACATAAAAGGAAAACACGTGCACCGCAAGGACTTAACAATGCCCACGATGTTTTCTTCTGCTTGTCCACCATTTTTATTTACACTATATGAGTTGACTATGGTCACATGTTGTTGGTTTTGGCAGTGATTTGATACGATCTTATGCAAATGTGTTTAGGATGAGGGACCTTTTGTGGCTTTCGCAGTTGAAGTGTTTTTGTTTTTAACCGAATGTCCTTATTTAAAGGGTCTAGCACACGAAAGATGAACAACATGCTGGGATGGTTGACCGTGTCTGTTATAATGGCGGCTTGCACGTGCGCAGAAGGAAACAAACTGACTTGCTGTCGTTACCGTAACTGTGCACTGTGGGGGATGAGCTGTATCCAGATGGGAAGCAGTTGTCGGTGTAGGAGTGCCAACGTATTCTCCATCCTGGCAACGATAGCTAGGACGATGCTTTTCTTATGAAACTTAAATCATTATTACACGACACTTCATTCTAATATACATGTATGAAGACTGTTTGCTATAAATTTACGTTTCCATAGATGTCAATCATAGGCAAATTACGCAAATTCATCAAATCATTGCACAATGTTTTAACACTTTATCCACGTGACCGTGCGTACTGTTTCACATAAGCATAATTATGCTTTAGATATTCTATTTATAGGAATACTTAAATGTTCGTGATCTTATTGTAACGTGTTGTTGTATGTATTTGCTTTGTATATAAACCCATAAATACACTGTACTTTGTCATTTTGTTAATCTTTTGTAAATAATTAAAGGGGAATATCAACGGTGCTACCCATAAAAACCAACTTTTACCTTCATAAACACCTAATTATATTAGTACTGTTAAATTCCATGCTGTTACTATAGAAAAAACTTAAATCTACAAGTCTTCATACTTCAATGGTATTGTTAAGGATGTTCCATGTATGATATTAACCTATTTAGAGTTTGGATTAAGGGCTTTTTTCTAAAAAAATGTCTTACAGTTGTGATATGGCAAAAACAGAGTCTCTTAAACTAAGTTAGACAAGCTTAAATTTGTCCCCATGCAATCATATTAATATCGACATTAATTTAACATTTACATATAGAAACAGCATGGAAAGTGACAACACTGAAATATTTAGGAGGTTCAGAAGGTAAAATGTAGGACAATGCTTAATTTTTTGAACAGGTCACCAAAAGCAACAAAAGGACGTCATTACACTGCACCTAAAGTGTTAAAGCAGTTTTATTAAACTGGTGTTTATTTCGTCACTTTTTAACACGGTCGTTTAAATGTTTGAATATTGAATGCAAACCCAACTATGGTAGTTCTTACTATAAAACTCTGTGTCAGACTATATTTATATAAGCCATACTTTGTGCAAGAAAACTTTATGGATAAAATTGCATTTGAAACGTAAAAATATGGTTGCAAGCGTGAACATATAAGATTTGTTTGCGGCGTACTTTTATCGAGCAATAAATATAGAAAAAAGTCAGCAAGTTTTTGTTTCTTAAACACGAAATATAAGATACGTAAATTGAATGATTGATTTAATAAAATACATTTTTGCCAAAAAACATGGCCGTTTATGATTAGAAGATAGGGATTCGACAATAATGTTGTGGCATAAACTGATTGATCCAACGTAGTTAACAAATGGTAACTACCATTGTTTAGAACAAGAGCTGCCAGAGGACAGCGCGCTCGACTTTTCTTGTGCTTGTCAGAGTTTCTGTTGTTTTTTTCTAAAACAAACTGTATAGTATGGGCCGATAAAACAAAAATAATTTATTTCTCGAGTTACTCAGTGGAAGCATTTTTTCTAAATTTCAAAACAGTTACATTGACCTTAACCCAATTAATCCAATATGCAATCTCATGCAATGTCTCGTTATACAGTATCTACAAATTGAATTTTATTAAATTATTCCAATTTGTTCTTGAATTATAAATAAGAAGATTTTTTTTCTATTTTTAGTAACAGTGACCTTTACCTTGACCCCATTCAACCCACCACACATGCAAGCCCGAGTAAAGTGTCGCTTTAGGGTATTTATGTATAAATATTGATTCTCATGTAAGAGAGTAGAAAGCAAAATCTGACGCCGTCATTCTACCCACTTACAATTTTTTAAGTGTAAAACTGCTGACAATTTTGAGCAAACTAGAGTTCTCAAAATTGGCCTATGAGTTCATTTCAATATAGGCAATAAGTGTTCTTTGTTTGAATGAAATCCCTCAAGCCATTCCTGAGAAACCAGCTTACCGAAAAACTTTAAACTGTTAATATAGCTGATATGTAAAATTTCTAAATGCAAAAAGGACCATAATTTCGACAAATTTAAATCAAGAGTTATTAAAATTGACCTTTGAGTTTATGTTAATATAGGGAATAAGTGTTCTAAGTTTGAATGACATCCCTCAAGCCCTTCTTGAGAAACCAGCTTACCGAAAAACTGTAACCTGTCCATATAGCTTTTATGGAAAATTTCTAAGTGTAAGAGGCCCATAATTTTAATACATTGAAAACTAGAGTTACCAAACTTGGCTCATAGGTTCATTTAAATGTGGGGAATGAATGTTTTAAGTTTCAATGAAATCCCCCAAGCCATTCCTGAGAAACTAGCTTACCGAAAAACTTAACCTAGCTCGGAGGCCGACGCCAACGTCGACGCCGACACCGACTCCGACGCCGGGGCAAGTAGAATAGCTTGCCTTTTCTTCGAAAAGTCGAGCTAAAAACCACTTGTTATGATCGACACCTCCGATCAATGTCAGTTGACGTTAACTGGTATTGATATGTTGTTCCACAAAAGTGTTGCCACTGGCATAAAACAGAACAACACATTCATCATACCACTATGCTGAAAACGGCCTGATAAATAGGTGCCATATATATTTTTTATATTAGGTCACTAGCGTTTATATCAGTCAATGTTTGGAGGTACGTCATATTACTCGGACTCGACTTTAAAGTCAACATTAACAGTAAAAATGAATCAGATTCATTAAAACAAACAAGTTGATACCAAGAACGCACATAGTTTGTTATTTTTCATCGCCATAAATCTCAAAAACGTTAAATTTTAAAACTTCGTATAAACCAGCACTTTGGTACTGGTATGACATCATAAATGGAACAACAAATCATCTATACACAATTATTTCAATACCTTTCAAATACATGCATTAAAGGTCACTACACATAATCAGTTTATGTTGCGCTTCAAACATTTTATTACCAAAAAATGAACACGCTATAGTGAATATTGACACGATCTGATTTAAACATATTTTATTTCCAAAATATTGACAAAATTACAAACAATTACGTTTTACCATAAGTACATATTGGAAAAAGGGTTAGAACTGAAGTTCTGCAACAGTATCGAGGGTCTTTCCCTGGGAGTGTTAGTTACATGGTGTAACGGTGACAAACGTACTTTGAACAATTGTTGTAATTAAGGAAATCAAAAGTAAATTATGATAATAATAATAATTATAATAATAAGTTTTAAACAAAACGTTTTGTCGTACCAATATATCTTTAAACTTCTGTAAAAATAAATGTATTGTCTTCATTATTAAATGAGGGGTCACCGTAGAGCAGCAAAGCACAATTTAAGGGATGAAATGAGCGCAGTGCATTAACAATAGATATTCGTTGCATGCGGTGATTAGGGCCTTGAAAGAAGTAATGTGTAATACTTTCAACATCATTTTCACATGAACAAAGGGGTGAGTTTGCAAGGTGGTTTAGGAAAAGGTCGGAGTTTAGGTTGCTGCAGTTATTTCTTAGTCTAGCATATAAAATCGATGTTTTTTCCGTCCCCAGTGTAGCAATATTGGGGGTTATCTTCGCATACAAGAAACATTTGTTTCAATGAAGCTTTAAATTGTGAAAGGGTTTCACTGTTGCGGATATCGATATGTAAGGAATTCCATAGATCTATGGCAGATGGCAAGAACGAACATGAATATAATAATGTTCTCCTTGATACAATGGTATAGTCTTGTGCATTTCTTAGATTACGAGATGACTGTTCTTGAACTGTTTGTGGAAGAAGGTTAGACAAGTAATTAGGACACTTAGACAAGTAATTAGGACACTGTCCGTTATGCATTTTGTATACTCTATTTAATCTATGTAATGTCATTACGGAAGCAACCAGAGTCACGGCCGACACTGCTACTGTAATTGACCCAATTATTGTCTCCGATCATCTGTATTTATTGGACAGTAAAGTAATTTTAATTGATGTTTCAGTCAGTGATCAACATGCTACAGCCGTACACATTAAAGTCCCAACAGTGATTAGTAAACCGATGCAAAGACATGTTTGGCTTTACACACGTGCAGATTTTCAACGTTTAAATGATTTAAATGACAACGAAAATTGGAACTTTATTAGTATGTCGAATGTTGAAGACGCAACTGTATTATTCACTAACAAATTACTAGAATTGATGAAATAATGTATTCCCTACAAACTTGTTACCGTACGTCCTAATGACAAACCATGGTATGACTCTATGATATGTACATTTGCGCGAAAAGACGACCGACTTAAATAGAACGCTATCAAATATCCATCTGCAAACGATTAGGCAAAATTCAAACACGCTCGTTACAGGGTCAAACACGCAAAAGAACAATTTTTCTCCAATATTGAAACTACATGAAACGATTTACATTCCACTAATTCTAAAAAATATTGGAAGCTGTTGAAACATCTAATACATACACACATTGAAACGTAAGTATATACATGTCTGATGAAGACAAGAGGGCCACGATGGCCCTTGGTCGCTCATCTGAGTTTAAGGCATCCCAGTTTTGACCCCGGGGCATCATTTGAACAATGTTTGTAGAAGACCAGTATGCAATTTTACATACCAAATATGAAACCACTAGGCCTTGCGGTTTCAGAGAAGAAGATTCTTGAAGTAATTTTGCTATTTAAGTCTATACAAACAATGCAACCCCTGGGGCGTGGCCAGTTTTGACTTCAGGGCATCATTTGAACAATCTTTGTAGAGGACCACTATACAATGTTACCAACCAAATAACAAACCTTTGGGCTTTGCGGTTTCAGAGAAGAAAATTGTCATAGTCGTTTAGCTATTTAAGTCTATATAAACCATGTGACCGAGGGGGGGGGCAGTTTTTACCCCAGGGGCATCATTTGAACAATCTTTGTAGAGGACCACTATGCATTGTTACATACCAAATATGAAACCTCTGGGCCTTGCGGTTTCAGAGGATAAGATTTTAAAAGTCATTTTGCTATTAAAGTCTATATAAACCATGTGACCCCCGGGGAGTGGCCAGTTTTGACCCCAGGGCATCATTTCAACAATCTTTGTAGAGGACCCCTATACAATGTTACCAACCAAATAACAAACCTCTGGGCCTTGCGGTTTCAACAATTTTCAAAGTCTTTTAGCTATTTAAGTCTACATAAACCATGTGACCGAGGGGGGGGGGGCAGTTTTTACCCTTGGGGCATCATTTGAACAATCTGTATAGAGGACCACTATGCAATGTTACATTCCAAATATGAAACGTCTGGGCCTTGCGGTTTCAGAGGAGAAGATTTTAAAAGTAAGTTTACTATTTAAGTCTATATAAATCATGTGACCCCCGGGGCGTAGCAAGTTTTGACCCCAGGAGCACATTTAAACACTTTTTGTAGAGGACCACTAGAGGATGCCACATACCAAATATGAAATCATTTGTCTTTGCGGTTCCAAAGGAGAAGATTTTTGCAGTAATTTTGCTATTTAAGTCTATATAAACAATGTTACCCCCTGGGCGTGGCCAGTATTGACCCCAGGGGTATCATTTGAACACTCTTTGTAGGCGACCGCTATACAATGTTACCAACCAAATACCAAACCTCTGGGCCTTGCGGTTTCGGAGAAGAAGATTTTCAAAGTCATTTAGCTATTTAAGTCTATATAAACCATGTGACCACCGGGGTGTTGCCAGTTTTAATCCCAGGGACATCATTTGAACAATCTTTGTAGAGGACCACTATGCCATGTTACATGCCAAATATGAAACCTCTGGGCTTTGCGGTTTCAGAGGAGAAGATTTTTAAAGTCATTTTGCTATTGAAGCCTAGACAAACCATGTGACCCCCTGGGGCGTGGCTAGTTCTCACCCCTAGGGCATCATTTGAACAAGCTTTGTACTGGACCACTAGAGGATGCCACATACCAAATATGAAACCACTGGGCCTTGCGGTTTCAGAGGAGAATATTTTTTAATTAATTTTGCTATTTAGGTCTATATTAAAACCATCAATTAGTAAAACAATATCGGGAACGACATCAGTAAGATGAGTTTCCGTAAAACATCAAAATCACGCAAATTACTTTTAATATAGTATACATGTAGTTTGGTTCGTATTGACCGCACGTTTAGATGCAGAACACATAGAGCACAGCTATCTTGCCCCGGGTTAGTTCAATATCCCCTGACAAGATTAATATAAATCTAAGTATATCAATAAGTAAAAGATTTAGCTCGAAGACAAACGGTCGCATAATGTATCCTGAGAATAACGCACGCGAGAGTCGAAAAAAGAAAGTAAGGAGCAATACAAATTCGCGTGTTGCACTCCACACGTAGACATATTTTTGACGACAAATGCATCTATTTGAGTTGTATAATCCTACGGTCATTCTGTATGCAGCAATATCGTTACCCATTAGGTAGAAGGTGAACATACAAACATATATGACAGCATGACCGTGAGATAAGAGAAAAATAGTTCACGTTTCGTGTAACTGCTTGACGAGCACTTGACAGGACATAAAATAACAAATGTAAAGAAAACAACACGGAGCATATTAAAATGATAGCAAATGGATGATATAGGTTTAGCAAGACTACAAAGCATTGTTGTTAATTGTTAAGCAGTGCATTGTCATGTACAAACAGAATTTTACAAAACTGCGAACACTACTAAACGTAAATAAGATACAGATGTGAAAAATGCTTAAATGCATCAAACTTACCTATGGAAAAGTTTACAAAATGTAGACTTAATACCTAGACGATCGATAGGTATATAGATGTATACATATACATAAATAGTATATCCCTAGAACAGATTGTTTTCATGACGCAAGGTAAAAGATAAATCAGAAATGTGTTTACTGACAAGTACTTTCGCGCTTAAGGCGATAAAACTTAAACATAACTGTAATAAACAAAAAGCATATACATGTCAGCAGTTAACTTAATGATACAACAGACGAATAAAAATGGCGTCTCCAGACAATTCGTCGATGCGTGTTCTCCGATGAAACTGACCGTTGCAACCCATTTCAGTTTGCGTTTCCAATATAATATGAATGTACGTGTGTGTAATCTATGTATTCAAAGTGAAAACAGCTCATTTGTCTTTACGAAATGTTAATAATAAGGCATTATCCAGTCAGCTGTTAGAAATCCATAACTACATGTACGTGAACGTGTAAAAGCCGGCTCAGCAAAATCAGCGCTGCTCTTATTTTTTAAATAAATATAAAAAATCAGCTCGTTTGGTGTAATTTTAATAAACCCGTGGTATGATAAATAGAAAAACAGGTAACTGTGCCTGGTCTTGTGTAATACATCAGGTTCGGCACGAATAAAATACGTCTCCTGAATTGACAAGGACAGTACAGATGTTACAATCACTGATCAGAGGGACAACTAACCTGCCCATTGATTATATGGGTTAACAACACTATGCACCAACTATGCATTCCTGAAAGATGCAGTTTCAAGCATTGTAAAAGAGATAATAAGATCTGCATTGACAGTCATTTCATAACATTATTTATTTCCTCACATGGTCTTATTATTTATCACTGCCTATCCATAATCGGTAGTAGTCTTTCAGGGACCATATGTAGTGTGTCGATTTGCATCATTGAAAGTACATCCAAACTGTATCTGGGTTGCTTTGAGTGCAAAGAAATCGACATAAGACCTAGCAATAACTGGAAGTTGTCGTTTAAAACACGAAAACAAGCATTTAGACCAACGATGTATTGCACGAATGTTAGCGTTTGAAAATACATACGTAACATTCCTTTTTATTACCTACTTTACTATATAAATGATAATTGAGCGTTTTTAACTGTTTACCACTTTGTTAAAACAAGCTCCTCTCAACAGGCAACATTTATTCAAAGGGAAGCAACTTGCGCAGAATGTTGCGCAATGAAAATTTATGTTAACACTGAGTGCTATAGAATGTTACAAGCAGGACTCCAGTAAACGACTGTTCTATTTTGTAGTTGTGAGCCACAACTATCGTTATATTAGTTTTCATGGAAAATAAAACAATTAAATGTTGATTATTATTATCATTATTATTATTATTATTATTATTATTATTATTATTATTATTATTATTATTATTATTATTGGAAGTAGGTAATAAAACAGATATTTCATTGTCATTTGGGAACAACCAGACTGTTTTCCTTCAGCCTTGTGTCAACAGTTTAAAAGTTGCCCCTCTACTTCAGGAAAACAATTTGACTGTTCCTAAATGCCAATGAAATATCTGTATAATGTTACAAGTAATAGTGGTACCTAAAAATCGTCATATCCTTATAAGAGCTACTTGTTTGCATTTAACATGATTTATGTAAAGTCATAAAGCTACTCGTTTGAGCGGTATTTAAAATGCATGTTAAACAAACGTTATAGCGTGGTTACTTAAGTAAACACGTTTTAAGTCACCGAACACCGCACACACAATACAAATGAGACAACGACTGAAGGAAACTGTACATAACTTGAAATCTATGAGACAAGGGATATCTACATAACATTTGCTGTACCTTAAATATTAATACCACATTTGACCTAGATTTCTTGCGATAATTTTATGCAGCGGGAAAAACTGAATGCCAAAAGAATTCGGATTTTTTTTTAATTTTAAGGAATGCAAACTTACAACAATGGTTTGATGTCTACCAATAACTGTTGCACATTTTTGGGGATTAATATTTACATAATTGTTGACATAAGCGGTTAAAATTAAGTTATAAACGTATCTTCGACATACACTCTAGAACTGAACATTATTATGAAAAATTTTACTCATTGTATGTCATGAACAGAATGTAATATTCATTCACATAATGAAATAATTATTTTGTTTAGCCTACAACCGCGGCACGCTTTATAAATAGCGATTACAGTGATCCCATTGGTTGACCGATATCTGTGCTCTGAAACGTTTCGGAGCCAGACGTAGATATTCGGCGAAGATCGGTATGAAATGGTATATTCTAGCGTATTCAACACACTGTAGAGAAACATGCATCATTCTAAAAATAGCGCGCGGTATAGCTGTGTTAATATACATTCATCAATTAGCGTTCGGAGAATCGTGAACCCGATAATTTCAGGTTACATGCCCCCGCCCAAAAAAAAAAAAAATTATAAATAAAATAATTAAAAAAAAAATAGGGTAGGTAGGTCGGGATTTATTGTTTTTTATTAATTTTTTTTTATTTTCTGGGGGTAAATGGTTAACTTGAAGATTATAAAACTGAACAAATACTGAAAACATATCAGTAATGTCCTTAAACATTGTTTATAAGTGGATGCTATCAAAACAAAACACTTATTTATAATAAAAAAAACATTTAATTATTGAAAAAAGTAAATAAAACAAAAAAAAAATCTGACAACCCCAATAAAATGTTCTAGGGTCGAGGCATATTTTTAGGGTAGGTCGGTTAACCTGAAACAAACATATTTTTTTACGCCTTACTTTATATTTGAATTGCGGTTGCGTTTTATTAAAAATAATTTATAATTGCACCTTTCTATGAACTTCTCCAGTAGATGGTATTCAGTCTCTAAAACTATTTAACATCTTTCTGTCAATAAAATGTGGTGAAAGAAGTCTCGCAATACGTCGAAATGTCGTTCAAGTTACTTTTACTTCATTTGCGTACAATGAATACACTATTTGCAAAACTAAAGATACGAATTGTATATTATTTACCATAACTATGTACACTTGTCTGATATATAATACTTTTCATTCATTCCCGTAATTATTTTCTGACACTGCTAATTTGTTTAATTTGCCTGACAATTTCGTGTAACAATTATAGTAACGTAAATTAATAGCAGTTAGGGCATACATTTATCACCGGTGAAATTACGGAAGGATTGGTCGGTTTATTCACGGTACACATATTAATAATGTTTGAGTTTATCTCAAATTAATTTTGGGTCCGGTAATTTTTCTTATGGTGTCCGAAAAATCTACAGTCCGAGAAGTCTTCTTAGTGGGGACCGAAAAATCAGGGGTCCGAGAAGTCACGAAACAGATCATATTGTCCCTCTTGTATTTATGTTTCGGTTAAAAAATGAAATATCAATATTAATTTCAACGCCGATTGTCGTTCTTAAAGAATTTTATTCTTTCATTTTCACCAGATTAGGCTTTTCTAAATTATTTGCTTATGTTCACTAAAGATCTGGTGAAAATATTTTGAAATAAAGCCAACTGAATTGAAGATATATATCAACCTTGAAAATAATAACACGAATCTACGTACAACACATTGTAAATTTAACTAATTTTCACCGCATTCATTTAAATTTAGATACACCTAACAAATGAGCATTCAATTTGAATGTTCAACGATTTAAACATGCAAGTAAATACAAAAAAAACAACAACATGGCAACATGCTAACCAAACAAAATTAGCAACAACAAACAAGCAAATAAAACATGCTTAAAAAAACAGCAATGCACAAATATCATTTACCTTATTGATTATTTAAACGATTGAAGACATCAACATTCTACAATACATATATTTGTATGTAATTTATTAGTAATTGTGTTGTGGTTGTAACTGTATACGTCACCTATTGTATATTTCCATTTTCGTTTGAAGTATAATGAAAGTGTACTAGTTTGATTTATTACATAAAAACAAAGTAAATTAAAAACAGTTCCGATCAACAACAAATAATTATAAATTGCTATATTCTTTAACCTTTAGTTTATGCAATATGTTTAATTTATGTAAAAAGAGACATTCCCGATTTTTACTATATTTTCTTATTCATAACAGTAGAAAATTCCCTGGTCACATAACAATACTGACATGAACTAAATTTTTCTATTCATTCCATGGTTCAAAAGAAAGTTTGTAAATTAAAACTATTTAAATCACATCAGATAATACTTCTTTGGAAGACTGTCGACTGGCATATTATATCCAATGTTCTTATTTCGAAGTGCAAACAATGTTTATAACGTCAAAAAGATAGGTTCCATTAACACATTCAAAGACAACGAATTGTTAACATTTTCCTCCGTTTGAGAGTGGTTAAATTTTCCTGATAAAACATCATACGTTCAGTCTACGTCGTTTTGCCTGCAATTGCAGTTTTTCATTGTCAATAAAAGGCAAAGCAAAAGTTAATCAACACTATACCAAACTAAAATAGAGAAATTAATGAACAATTTAATTAAAGTGAGATTACAAACGTAGAAATAGGATATTGCAAGCAAATAGATGAATGAAATAATATATATAGTTGATGCTGATGGTGTGTACGTTATATACATTTATTCACTTAATTCAAAGTATTCCAATTTTAAAGCGATTGTATCAACGAGCATTTGTACGTGACCAAATACAATGAAAGATAGTCTAAACCGTAATTACATTAAAATTAAGTCACATGCACGTGTTGTCAAATCGTCTTATGACTGGACACAGAATTATGAACTTGAAGAAGGAAAGACGATGTTGTGGGAAGGTAATACATCATAAAAGGTTCTTGAAGAGCACAGACCTCAACCAATACAGCTTATTCCCTCAAATGGTGTGCAAACAATTTAGTCATACAATATAATATGGCGTTTTCCGGATCACGACTAAAATAATTTTCACCGAATAGTGCATGCAAATCCGTTAACAACTATCTGTTTAAAGTTGTTAACTATTAGACAAACGCAGGCCAAAACTAAAGCTCATTGGCAATGCTGAAATTATAAATTGTTGAAGTTTCATACATACCTGGGAGCCGGTATCCATATCATTACCCAAAGCGTGTCCTGGTTTTGACACCACATTTTTCAGAGCCATTATTGTAGACGGTTGACATGGTTTATTCACGTTTAAAACGTCTACAAAATCACAAAGAAAAATTAGTTAGGTGCAGCCCGGAAGTTATTACAAGTCCACATATATGACTGACAACACTGACAGTTACAGTTCAATAATAATAATTAAAAAAAAATCATTAAAGTAGTGTAAAGAAGTCAAGTTATGACGTATTTATAAACGCTTTTAGGTATTACCCTCACACAAAGCGCACAAGTGCGATTAATCTTAATATTTTGTACACACTGCCTTGAAAATCTAGCTATTTGTTTTTAGGAATTATGCAAGTGTCAGGTTAAGAGTACTGAGTGTGTGATTGAGAACTTGCCATTGTACAATTATTTACTGACCAATGTCATTCCAATTGGTAATTTAGATTATTTTATTTACCTCGAACAACAGTGGGTACAAGTAATCTTGCATCCTCCTCAGAAATCGTTACTAACGAATTCGCAACCCTTGGTTTACTTATTTCTCGAACTAGATCTTTAGCTGTTTCTGTAAAAAAGCAGTTACTGATTCAAAATAAACAATTATAAATTATCCAATCCTTTTAACACGACGGTATGATTATGTGCCAATGTTTAGACGTATCCATCAAATGCTGATACGAATGGTGTGGCATTTTAGCTTAAGTAAAGAAATATATATAAATGTGTGTTCCAAATTTAGAGATGTTATTGTATGTGCTAGATATTTTCAAATGGACACATCGAACCCATTTGATGATTGCTAAAGACTCTGAATTAGACACAAAATGACGAAAATGGCGGGTGAACATTGCTTAGTGATATGGATCACCTAATAGCATGTATTACTTTTGATATGATATTACATTTACAACAGTTTTTCTAGTTGCAGAGAAGTTATTATATTAGTTTAATCTTTAAAATATGTGCCGCTCATTGGATCACAACGCTTATACACGCATATTGCAACATGATTTTGATTTTACTTATTTTCTTACTTAGTTACTTACCTGGAACTGTTGCCGGAAGACCTGACTCAGTCTTGATACTCGTGACATCGACATGATTTGTACTCATTGTCTCACAATCGATATCTAAAAACAGATAACTCTCCACGAATTCATATGTTCAGAAAATGTTGCATAAAAAAATACATCAGTAAAGGGGGATTCAAAGGGATATGAGTGTTGTCAGAGGACGGCGCGCTTTGCTATTCAAAGTATTTTTGTTGGAGCATTTGTTTGAAATTGGACAGGAGAAAGAAACAATTTCAATATATACAAGTACCCGGAAACATAGAAATGCATATTAATAAAGATAGTAAAATTCGAGTTTGAATAGTTGCTGTGACAGTGTGAGCACATTGTCTTGAAAATAACCATTTGGGAATATGTGACTTTGCACCTGCCATTATACAAAACTGTTACATATTTTGTCTCCACTGTGCTGCTTATTGGTACATTATATTCTTGCATTTACCTTGAACAAAAGGTGAGTCAAAAAATCTTGCATCCTCCTCAGAAATCGTCACTGACTCAGTTGCAACCATCGGTCTACTTGTTTCCCAAAATATATCTCTAGCTGTGAAGATGATTTCTGTAACAAAAGCAGATACTGCGTCAACATGTATAATTTAACAGTTCACATTAAACACTAATTGAACATTCCAGTTAAGTTGTGAACAGTGTGACAGAAAGGAAAGGGCAAGTGAACATTGCCTAGGAATATGCATAACCAAACAACACTGTACTTTTGGTGTTATATAACTTTTGATGTAATTACATTTCGAACAGTCATTCTAGTTGTACAGCAGCGTCATTATATTAATGAAATCCTTAAAATTTTGTTTGAAAATGGTTAGACTATTAACCTAAATGAAAAACAAATGTCTTAGACAGGCTTTAATAATCTAAATTGCTGTTAATTTACCGTTCATGGGATCACATAACTTATACACGGATATTGACGCACACTTTATTTTTTCTGAGCTTACGTTTGGCTTATTAAATTGTTTTCTATTGAGTAAAGAGCGAACTGAAAATATCAAATAATTAACTAAATTTATCTAAGAAAAACAAATATTGCAACCACATAAAATTTCTTTATGAATATTAACTGTTTATCTGTTTTATAAATAATTACATGGCTCAAGTGCATATACAAAAGAAGGTTACCTACTTGGAACCGGAAGACTTGACTCACTCTTGATACTTGTGACATCAACTGGATTTGTTTTGATTTCCCCAAATTCGATGTCTAAACAACAAGAACGCTGCACGAACTCAAATGTTTGATACAGGTTGTTCAAAACAATACAAAAATAATACATCAGTAAATATGAAATATAGGTAGATGCTAATACAAAATCCTTCGAAATGGCTCTGCAACGGTTGCACATGTTTAATGATTGTTTCTAAACAGAACACTATATACTTTTTAATGTAACATCCAAAAGAACACACCAACAAACTGATTCAGTTTTCTGCTGTTGTAAGGTATTTAACAGAATGTTAATAAATTTAATCGTTTTTGCAGACAGTTTAATTGCAGTACAACATGTGGAATAACATCAGAAAAAGCATAACACACTGTTTGTTATTATCAATACAAGGTACAACATAAATTTTAGCTATATGTGTGACAATAAAGGGGCATACCGGTTTCCATATCTTGCAGAGCTTGCTTTGCTGAGATCCGTCTTTTTGGTTCATATTCCAGCATCCTACTTAGTACTCTTTTCAATGTTGGAGGACATTCGTCTGGGATTAAAGATTGAATGAAGACCTCTTTCGCAGCCTATATATGAAGAATGCAACTTCATTACATACCAAAATGTACAACAAGTAGAATTGGACGTTGAAAGACGAGATCATACGATAAATATCTTTACTTTATATGGGCGAGTAACAAAGATATATTCACACAAATCCCACTAAGCAAAGATATAACGAAGTTATAAATTTGTGATCACATAATAAAATATCGAATTAACGGCCACGTGATAAAACAATGCTATCATTCTACTATTACAAATATTGCAAAGTATTGCTAAATTGGATGGCTAGCAAAGTGTGACCTGTACTTGATAAAAAATTTGCCAGGCAAGAAATATGACCATATTTAACGTTTGCTACTGGTTACTTTTTCATTAAAGTCAAATATTAAAACTGTTAAATCAAATATAATTGTCGTATTTATGATGACATGTTAACAGATCAAACATAAAAGCTTTGCAAAATGGTATGTACTTTGTCATTACGAAATCCGGTCAAGTGACCATATGCCAAGTTTAAAATAGTGTTAATAATAATATGCATTATGTTTTAATGCACTAAAATATACATAGATGACCTTACATAGATTTTACAATGTGAAAGTTGTATAATACCTTTCTGAGAATGATTAAGCTCTGTTCCTGTATATGCCTGTCTTTGAATCCATCATTAGAAAGTATAACGTTGGCAGCAATCTTTTGGAGGATTCTGTTACTGCTTGGGAAGAAATCCATTACAAACCTAGCAAACGAAAATACGGCTGCTTTTCCAGTAAGGTCTTCATCTGTTATCCCGAACAGCAACCCATCCGTTCTGAAACCAGAACCGAAACATGTATAAGGCAAACGGTTGCTTACGCTTGGCAACTTAATGTATACAACTCCTGACAAATCATGAATGAATGAAGGTCGGAAAGAACCAATGAACAAATATATTAATAGCAAATACAGTGTTCAAGGCAGCTTAATACTGCTAAAATAATGCATCTATTGACATAAGCGCAGTTAATATTCCATCCGTTAAACAAGCCAAATACAGAGGTTCATATATTGATACAAACATACATGTACAATGCACTGAGAAAGCAAAACATGACAAAGTTATCTGAATATTACTTAAACGAAAATGTGAAATACATAATGAGAACACAAAATGAACCAATCCACGAACGCGACAAAGTAATACACCCACTAAAATGATTAGATTAAAATTATAGAAACTACATGGTTGTTAAATTTATGTTACTTATATACATTGTAATACACAGGGGGTCTAATGAACGTCAATTATTTATTAACATGAGTCAATATAAATTTTTCCTTCGAGCTACCTGCCTAATGAGCCTCATTGTAAGGGAAATGATTATTAAACAAAGCCAATCAACTTAAAATCAAGGATGAGACCTATTTAAGTAACGAGATTGGAAAACAAAATCAGTTGGGTGGGCAAATAAAATAAGTTGGATGGTCAAACAAAATCAGTGAATATAATTACTTATATACATGCCGGTCGGAAGGAACACTGATATCTTAAGATAGTCTTAAAATGTTTAATATAACTACACAGGCAATGGAACCAATGATACTGATACATTGTCCGTGTTGCTAAGAAGATCGAAAATAACGCAATGCTTGTGCAATAATAATCCACTGACAAGGGTCTTTTTAATATCAAGCTTATGCTAGTTTCCCAACGACTAAACAAGTCTAGTACGAGGTGTTCGCAAGCAAAAGATCAAAACATAGCTCAAATAACTTAATTAAATTGAACTGTTTCGACAAATGTCTTTGAAAGCAGGTAAAGTTTCCAAGGCATAAAAACCGTTACAGAAGAAGACTTTGTTAGCTTTCCAGTTAGGGACCAGGCACCTTCGTCAAAGTCAAATTTTGGTGTTTGCCCATCTAATTAATTTAATATATATTCTTGGTTTTAAGT
The DNA here is from genome assembly GCA_027627225.1 of Congeria kusceri. Lineage (NCBI taxonomy): Eukaryota > Metazoa > Mollusca > Bivalvia > Myida > Dreissenidae > Congeria > Congeria kusceri. The sequence continues at coordinate 63,415,460 of CM051034.1, forward strand.
TGCTTTTTTCTTTGCATTTGACCGTTAAATGATTAATGCATATTCGGTTACAATTTTTAAAAAAATCAACAACGCACTAAGCAAGGTTCTTTATTCACAATTTTAAGCGCATATGCACAATTAGATGCCCATGCTGGGTGTTTCAAAATATGTGTAACAATTTCATAGCATATTATTTGTTTTTAGAATGACCTTTTATTTAAATGTGACCAGATGTTATCGAAGGTTAATATATAGCAATGCTATAAAAGATAACCCAAATGACGTCCGTTCTGCGCAAACGTTCTGACCTAATCAAACCGCCTGACTTTGTTACGCCGCCTATCAATTACAGATCCCGACTTGTGAACCTTTTGTAATTTAATTTGCACTTTGGTATACAATGTTTGCATGATTCTGATCAGAGTTATAGGGGAATATTTTGCAAAGTACAGTTTAGCAATAAGTGTGATTTGCTATATAAAAGCGCCATATTGGAAATACAACCACATGCAAAAATGTCCTTCATGACGTTACTGATGTTAACGCATTCCTGTTATTTGGCATCAAAAGTATATTCTATCCGCTTTGTGAAAATATATAACATGACAGTATATTGCCTTAAATGTGTATGTAAATATTATTTGTAAATTATTATGGAACAACGTGTACATGATTTAAACGTAACATAACAAATATAAATAACTGTTTAATACATCATTTTGTAATTTGAAAACGTCTAATATTAAAAAATTAAATAATGTCATTATTTTAATCGTAAAATAAACATAAACTAAAATATGTCATTTGCAAATAATTTTACTCATAGTGCATGTTATTATTTGTTTCGGTATCATCGTCTAAAATAAAAGTTAGTATGTTGTCCACTTATTCAATCAATGTTAGTGACAGGAAATGCATGTACATTTTCAGTCGGAATACTAAACGATCGCTTTGGGATGTTACACTCCATAATATTTGTATCGTACTTCAAAATGTAGTATTATTAAATGTTACATTATAGCATATTTGGATACAATATACGGGTTTTGTTACCCTTTCTGCAGGACAAATTTGCAAACTTCCGGTGACATTGATTCGGGATGGACGCCTGTGACATCTGTTTGCTGATTTTGCTTTTTAGCATTTTGAAAGCCTCCGACTTTCATTTGAAGGCAATTGTTTTCCCATCTCACCCAGACCTGTTTACCTGAGTAATAAATAACATTTAAGCAAATTGATACTGAGTTAGATCTTGGAGGATACTTCTCGAAAATGATACTATGTATTGCGATTACATGTCAAACTCCTTACACTATACGTGTACGTCCTCAAAATGCAAATATCGAAGCATGCTTCATTACTCTAAATCAATGAAGCACAGAAAATAAATGAACAATACATGTTTTCTATAGGCCCTTGGGTTGTTTCCTCATTATATGTCTGTAATACTTGGATATTTAGCAGCTGATATACTGAATATACAATGTAATATAATGTATAATTGAGTTGATACAAACGGTACTGAGAAATAAAGAAAATAAATAGTAAAGGAAAAACATATTTGTCTATAAATGAATATTGTCTACAACAGGGTTATGAGAGTAACATATCATGAACTGGGTTGTCTTGACACCTAGTCGCTTGCTAAATACTATGGTATAGGGATTTCTAAAAAAATGAAGAAGTTTCATCTACATTTAGCTGTCCACGATATGAAACAGCTAAACGTTGCGTGTCATCTAAGCCGAATGGACAAATTAATATTCCAGTGTTAACTAGTTCTTTGTTGACTAGTATAAAACAAATTCACGGACACTCGCTTTACATTTCATTTACCTAAAAAATTCAACTGTATGAAGATAATATACGACACGATAACACATCAATAAAAAAAAAACCGCAAACATGCGTAAAATATTGCCAATCTTGTGATTATGTTATGACACTGTATGACCTACCTATGTTGAGATGAATAATATCTAATTCGTCCAGGAACGCCAAACCTAACAGTCCTTTAATAACAATCGCCCAGATCAGAGTTTCTTCAGTAGGCTCGTTCGTTGGTGTGTTCGACAAATCTACAGAAGAATGTGCATTTGGGACATATATTCACGTAACTATATGAAACATAGATTAGGTTATGATTACAGTGGAGTAATGCCTATGGGTATGAAAAAGACAGTTATGGCAGATATTTTGACAAAATGGAGAGGTTATATAACGGCGTTAGCTCACGGACGGATACTTGAATCACAATTTATCCATCAGGTACTTGATGTTATCGAATAAAATCAATTGTATTCATAAAACATTATGAGTTTTGATTGCCAGTACATGACGAACTCAAGGAACATTCAACATTTTAGAAATGGTTATTAGAATTAACATGTATGGAAACATACAATTAATTTTGATAATTATAAATTCAATTTTGAATTAGGTTCATTTCCATCTTTACCTTCACTGTCTAACTGAAGCTGAATGGAATTACCAGATTTGACCAATCTGATACACACCCTTTCATGACAAATATCATTTCTGATTATCTGAAAAAAAGTGTAAATATTACAGCAGACACAAAATCCATACAAAACATCTTCAAATCATCCATAAGAAGTCATGTATGTTATAAGAATTTTTTAAAGAAATACTTATCGTCTATGTTCATGGAACACAGATCATCCTAGTACTGATTTTTCTATCAAATATCCTTCCGCTACAAACCACGTTTTGCTCTTTGATGGACACGTTGTCTCCGCATGATACATTTACGAAAATGTCACGATTTCCAGGCACTAGTGGGACCACTGAAGTTGAAGATACCGGTACTGTCTGAAAATACACATACAATGAAACAAAAATACAAAGCACTTAAACAAAATGTTCCTCATCTGTAAATTGGACAATCTGAATATCAATGAACTATTAAAATTTAAAAGTATAGTATATTATCAGAATGTGCTTAACATATTCTTATAAAAATATATATGTAACCATTGAAGTGACCTACATTATGTAGTCGTATTTCATTGCCTTGCATGCACTCCTCAACTTGGATCTGCGCAGCATCGCTGGGTTGCTCCGATCGGTTTCGAAATTTGTTTAAACTAAAGAAAAGCAACACAGACCCTGCATAATATTCTTGAAATAAGATAAATATTAATTCGTTTAAATCACATCTCAGATGTAAACAGTGATATGTTTGCTTAGCTTATTTGCTAAATACAGTGCATATATTCTGCCGTTGTAAATAGGAAACGATCTAATACAAAGTGTTGTTAAATTATTCGTATTATCATAATACACCATAGTATATATATCGCGAGAATGTCTGACATAAAAGGGTCATCTGTTTGCATCAGTCAAATAAAGAGTAAGCATGCATCTAGTACACAATTAATGCACAGATAATGTACACTAAAATGAGATTTTAAATGCTGTTCTATATTTAGGTTGTAGCTGAAATATATTTTAAAATAACTATGCCAAAATACACTGAGAACGTTTAGAGAAGCACTGTTGATGTGCAACAAATCATTTCGATGTTGACATTAACAAAACATTTAAATATTTTTATATACAAAGCTGAACAGAGTGTGTTAAATTGTTTCGTACAATGATAGTTTATTGAATATAAAACACTGTACCATTTGTCGGAAAAATGTTTCTCTTGGTCATCTAGCAGTGCATGCAAATCAACATCCAGATCCGGAATATTAGTAAACTCAAAGTTCAGATCCGGAATATGAGTTAACTCATCCAATATGTCACCAGAAAAATCTCGACAAGTATTTTGGAGTTTGGAATGACTTGACGTCTCAAAAAAGGGTTCGACCGTTGGTATAGCCTTCAAATAGTAGGTGGTTTGGAGAAAAAAAAACGTGTGTAAAATACTGGGCGAAAGAGCTTGCTTTTTCTATATTTTATCAGAATGATTTTCGAAATAAAATTACGTTGTTTAACATAGGTATTATCTTGCAATTGCTTGTGATTTGATGGCAAATTATCTACCTCTCGATAATGTCTTCTCATTTAAAAAAGTAAATAAAAGAACTATTTAAAACAATGCTAGTATATGTTTAAGAGTTAACTGTTTGGTTTTACATTTTAACTAATAAGTCTAAGTTGTTTTAATGTACATTATCTTTATATCTCGTTAATGGTATTTGTACAACACTTAAATCTCGGCCAGTCTTAGTGTTTGTGAGATGACAATGTAGCAATCGGATGTCAGTAAATACCTTGAGAAAGTGTTCATAGCTGTCCCCATAAACATATATTCCATCGTCGGGTGGACATGGTAGAACTGTCACTGCAAGGCGAAATATACCTGACGTCAACGATTACTGAACATGTAGAAATTGTAACATCACTGTATTTATATTTATTATTTCAATACATGATATATTTTTAAACTTCAATACTGATCATTGGTGAATATATACGTGTTAACACTGTCTAAACTTTCAAGGTTTTCACAATTTAAAAAATAACTCAATTACCCTACACTAGACTCAAAGAACAATACCTAGTTTTGAGCCTCTTTGTTTTCGGATGTAACTGACGATTTCAAAATTATGACACACATTCAAAGGAAGACAATGAATATTGTGAATAGGACATGGATAAACCAACCTAAACAGGTACATAACACGTGGAAACAGCGACCATTAACATAAAAAATTACAATGTGTCTTGTTTTAAACTGTCAAACTACATTAAGCATTCGGTTATCTAGCTAATGATGAACGTCGATCAAGAATAATGCATGCATCGCTTTAAAATTGTAGACAATAAGTAATGTTCAAATCATATAATGTTCTTACCTGGAAGTTGTCTTAGATTTACGCTGTTATTTGCACTAGACTTCTCAGCATTATGATCATTCACGTCATCGACGACGGCTAGATGCTTATCATTCGGTGAACGTAAATTCTCCGTACACGAATCTGGCATTTGCTCGCACATTTTGACAACAAATGTGTTTTGTCGGTGACTAAACCTGAAACAAACGTATACAAGAGGGCCACAAGGTCGCTCACCTGAGGGGCGAAGTAATTAAACTGTTCTGAGCACGTTACGTGAAGATTCGGCTAAAATTGTGGCCTCTCGATTGTTCGCAAGCTTGCTTTTTTCAATTTGGCCAGGTGACCTAGTATTTTACCACATGTGACCTGGGTTCGAACTTGTCCGAGATATCATGGCGACAAATGTCCTGAAAAATGTTCATGATGATTGGGATACAAATGTGGCCTCTAGAGTGTTCACAAGCATTTTAAAAATTTTAATATATCCATATAAAGAAAACTGAACACCCTCCCCTCCCCTGGCGGCCATGTTTTTCAACGGGCCGAAACGATTTTCTTACTCGGCCAAGATATGATGTGAACAAATGTTCTGAGCAAGTTTCATGTTGCTTGGGCACAAAATGTGATTTCCAGAGTGTTAACAAGCTTCTTCTAAAGCCCAATTAAGAAAACTGTCCCGCCCCCAGCGGCCATGTTTTTCAACAGACCGGAACCATTTTCGAACTCGGCCGAGATATCATAAGAACAAAGGTTCTGAGCAAGTTTCATGTTGATTGGGCAAAAAATGTGACTGCTACAGTGTAAACAAGCTTTTCCTAATGCCATATAAGAAAAACTGCCCCCCCCCCCCCCCCCCCGACCATGGCGGTCATGTTTTTCAACGGACAGGCACCATTTGCGAACTTGGCCGAGATATCATGAGAACAAAGGATCGGAGCAAGTTTCATGTTGATTGGGCAAAAAATGTGACATCTAGAGTGTTCACAAGCTTTTCCTATAGCCATATAAGGAAAACTGCCCCGCCCCGGTGACCATGTTTTTCAACGGACCGGAACCATTTTCGAACGCGGCCGAGATATCATAAGAACAAAGGCTCTGAACAAGTTTCATGTCGATTTGGCAAACAATGTCACTTCTAGAGTGTTCACAAGCTTTTCCTATAGCCATATAAGGAAAACTGCCCCCCCCCCCCGCCGCCCTGGCGGCAATGTTTTTCAACGGACCGGAATAATTTTCGAACTCGACCGAGATATCATAACAACAAAGGTTCTGAGCATGTTTTATGCAAAAAATGTGACTTCTATAGCGTTCAAAAGCTTTTCCTATAGCCATATAAGAAAAACTGCCCCACCCCCTGGCGGCCATGTTTTTCAACGGACTGAAACCAATTTCGGCCGAGATAACATAAGAACAAATATTTTGAGCAAGTTTCATGTTGATTGGGCAAAAAATGTGACTTCTAGAGTGTTCACAATCTTTTTCTATAGCCTTATAAGGAAAACTGCCCCGCCCCCTGGCGACCATTTTCGAACTTGGTCGAGATATCATAAGAACAAAGGGTCTGAGCAAGTTTCATGTTGATTGGACACAAAATGTGACTTCTAGAATGTTGACATGCTTTTTCTATAGCAATATAAGGAAAACTGTCCCCCTCCCCCCTGGCGGCCCATGTTTTTCAACGGACCGGAACCATTTTCGAACTCGGTCGAGATATCATAACAACAAAGGTTCTGAGCAAGATTCATGATGATTGGGCAAAAAAATGTGACTTCTAGAGTGTTCACAATCTTTTTCTATAGCCTTATAAGGAAAACTGCCCCGCCCCACAACGGAGCGGAACCATTTTCAAACTCGGCCGAGATATCATAAGAACAAAGGTTCTGATCAAGTTTTATGTTGATTGGGCAAAACGTGACTTCTATAGCGTTCACAAGCTTTTCCTATAGCCGCATAAGGAAAATTGCATGACCCCATGGCGGCCATATTTTTCAACGGACCGAAACCATTTTCGAACTCGGCCGAGATATCATTAGAACAAATGTTCTGAGCAAGTTTCATGTTGATTGGGCAAAAAAATGTGACTTCTAGAGTGTTCACAAACTTTTTCTATAGCCATGTAAGGAAAACTGCCCCACCCCCTGGCGGCCAAGTTTTTCAACGGACCAGAACCATTTTCGAACTCACCTGAGATATCATTAGAACAAATGTTCAGAGCAAGTTTCATGTTGATTGTTAAAAAGTGACTTCTATAGTGTTCACAAGCTATTTCTTAATTTGACCTAGTGACCTAGTTTTTTACCCCACATGACCCAGCTTTGAACTCGGCCGAGATATCATTGGGACAAATGTTCTGACCAAGTTTCTTGAAGATTGGCCAATAAATGCGGCCTCGATAGTGTTCACAATGTAAATGTTGACGACGCACGACGGACAAAAGGCGATCACAAAAGCTCACCATGAGCACGTTGTGCTCAGGGGAGCTAATAAAAAGAAGAACAGATTACACAGAATGGCCAAATGATGTCCACAGGGAAACACAGGGTCTTTAATGTTTAGAAGATAGCAGACGTAACAACGACCAAAAGCACTGCAATAACATGTGGAACCAAGAATATCAGCATATCAATATGTATTTACATAGAATATTTATTAACAATATTGAATACTTTTTTTTATCTGATATATTATTCAGGTGTAACTTATTCTATATATGTTATCAAATTTCAGAATAATCATTAAATAAAAGAAGCCTAAATGTACAACTTTTACTGTGCGGTTCGTATTACTAATGTGACTTGTACTCTAATTCAGATGTACAGGGAAAATGATGCTCTTAATGTGTTTGAAAATATGGACGTATACAATATTCTGCTAATGTGTATCGAAAAGTATTGTTTAAACGTCTCTAAGCATTTATCGTTCCTTGCGGACTGGCACGCTTTTTATAATAGAAACTACCAAAACAAATATGGTTTGAAGTTAGGTCATTGAAACCGAAAGCGAAACAACATTAATTTAAATGTTTGAAACAATATAAATGATTTACATTTATTATTATTGATTGAATGTATATATTTTTAAAAAATCTACATTTTAAACATCATATATTATTTCGAGTATTATTAAATTATTATTATAGTCATGTAAGATAGAAGAAAGTCATACATTTCATTATATAGTGTATCATTTTTGCATTTGTTTCCTTAAAATAAATACTTTAACTTAGTTGTTGTGTAGTCACTTACTATCAACAAACTAAATTCCAGATTCAATGTGTCCAATATTGCTTTCAGTTAAATAGTTTGTTGAAGTCAACCTCTTTTAGCCTAACTTCGTTTTAGTTTATAAAGTGCAGGCTATATGAGGTGACATAATTGACTAAGAACGAACGCCAAACGGGGTGAATGGAATGTTTGCGCAGCTCTGCGTTTTTAAGAAATATACATAAATATGAAAAACTGCATTGCAAAACATAAAATATAGCTTAATTGTTTATACTTTAGGTATGTAGAAGATGAAATTTATTAAAATCATTTTATTTGTTATTCGGGCGGAGCCAACACTGAACTCTGGTTTTATTGGACGCGAAACAAGTTGTTTCAGCATAACATTATCCATGCTTTTCATTTAAACACGCTTAACGCCGACTGCATCGCGCAAATAATACCAATGGACGTTTATGGATGCTTCTTTTTTAAGATGTGGTATAAATCGTCATCCAGGCAACAGAATTGTGCCCGTAGATACATGCAAACAATTTCACACGTTTGAAAAACCCCGATTAATTCTAATTATAGATTATTTAAACAAAACTATCCATATTGTTAAGGGCATTGAAATCATTTCTGAAATATTAGATAAACTGAAAATGTCTTATCACTGTCCAGCTTCTGGGTGTAGTAATCACCGATCTCTGTGGCATCAAAGCGACATAACGTTTCATAATTATTAATATTAATATTGGTTGACAGTTAGTTTTTTGTTTCAAATAAACATTTATCAAACATAAAAGCAAAGGAAGAATATGTACAATGAGTAATATAGGCAAGGTTAATACTATGTAAGATTATTAACAATCCATCAAACCAACAATATCCTTTATATTTGAACCACTTAAAACATATCCGGTTATTGTAAAACGTCCGAATAAAGACAAGCAAATCGAAACAAAACAACAGTGGGTGGCATTTATAATACACGTAATTTTTAAAACACATAATTACATTTGAGCGCTAAAACACATAATTGCTGATGAATTGAATTACTAAACTGTTAAAATAATTATTTATTAATAATGATAAAATTGGTGTAAGAAATTCATTGAAGCCAACCAATACACCGAATCACTCCTATATTGTATAAACTGAAACTAAACTATAACTTTACTGAAACTATAACTTTACGAAACGTTAACGTTTTATATTGTTGAAAAGGTATTCATTGCCTTTTACTGTACATATACAGCCTATAAAATAACACACAATAACATACAACAAAACACATACAACAATGCGATGTTTCATTAAATAATAATTGACGAATTTAAACACTTATATATCTGATATACATAATATTAAATGTAAATTAAAGCATTCACTTACCAAGTGTAGTCCATAAAAACTTAAAATGTCTGGTAAATACGATACGTTGATATAAACAATAATGAATGCTAATTTCTGAAATGCGTGTAATATGTTTTCAGGTTTTTCGTAATCGAATTAAACGAGGTTGACTAACGCTTGACATAGACAAGTGTACCAAAACTAAAACAGTCATGAACAGTATGCGTCATCGTACGACCAGCAAAGCAGAGAGTGAGTACTATTTTTGTTGAAACTGAAACTGAAACTGCTTTATTGAACTAAACGCTAGACATCCATACACTGGTAAAATATGTTTAGTAGCGTTTTGCAATACACATAAAAGAAAATATTATGAAACTGCTTTGTTGAACGAAACGCTAGACATCTGTATACTGGTAAAATAGATTTAGTAGAGTTTTACAATACCCATAAAAGAAAATATCATATAACACAGCACACACTCGCATAGAATGGAAGTGACGCCTAAAACAATGTTTTGTTTCATAAAATAAAAAATAAAAACACTAATCGCCGAACATATATGTCTGTTAATAAATCAGTATAAAGTGGATGTTAACATTCACTTATAGCATTTGAACTAAAATGGCTTGTAAATACAAACGTTTGATATTCATAACAGGGATTTCTCTTTATTTTTTGTTTCCAGAATAACCGATATGGTGTCAGTGGAAAAAATAACATGTTTATATAAAAGTTAAATATATTGGCAGATTTGATATCGATAAGCCTGTATATTAGAAAAGAAACTGAACTGAAACAACAAGTACTTTTTATTCTTTTGCATGAAAATGCCTGATCATTATTCATAGTTTGTATGTTAGAATTAGTATATATATTTTCTATAATAATAGAGTTATATCATCAATTAAAAAGGGACTGTACGATTTTGTAAAAACATTGTAGCGTAAAAACCATGTCTTCTAATGATGTATGTATATTTGTAAATTAAAATTCTCTATATGTCTGATAACTGTAAAGCGGAAGACTGATCGAAAGTATTTTCTCGGTAACTCAAATACCAAAGCCGTTGTCCTTTCTTTATTTTCTAAAATCAGTTCGGTCCGCACCCCTTGGGTAAATGAATTGTTTGTTGTTGTTTTTAATGCTTTACGCTTAAATCGCTTTGTGACAATATCCGAATTAGTTCAAAGCACTATATTATCACACACAAAAATTGAATGCTTCATTTTCAAGATGTGGTATAAAGCGTCATCCAGACAACTGAATATGAATTGTGCCCGTACAGACAGTTTCACACGTTTGGAAAACCCTGTTCAGTTCTAAATATAGATTATTTAAACAGAAATATCCATACTGGTCAGTGCAGTTAAATGAAAAGGCTTTGTGATAATTAGGCTTCTGTATGTAGAAATCGCCGATTTGAGGAATCAAGGCGAAATGGCATAACGTTCATTGGCTGCTCTTATCTAGAACGTATCTTCTTTATTAAATTTAATAGCACAAGAGTATAAGCGTGACTTTGTGTACTATGAGTAATATAGGCAAGTAAATACTATTTAACAGTAGTAAGAATCAGTCAAACCAACAATACCTTTATATTGGAGACACTTAAAACAGTTCCGGTTATTGTAAAACGTCCGAATAAAGACATGGAAATCGAAACAACAGTGGGTGGCATACACAATACACGTAACAACAGTGGGTGGCATACACAATACACGTAACAACCGTGGGTGGCATACACAATACACGTAACAACAGTGGGTGGCATACACAATACACGTAACAACAGTGGGTGGCATACACAATACACGTAACAACAGTGGGTGGCATACACAATACACGTAACAACAGTGGGTGGCATACACAATACACGTAACAACAGTGGGTGGCATACACAATACACGTAACATACTTACTCTTAAGCGTTTAAACACATAACTTTTGATGAATTTGTCTAGAATAATGTTAAATCATTATTATATTAATGATGATAAAATTGGTGTAAGAACTGTATTCATCGAGCCAACCAATACACCGAATCCGTCCTGTATAGTATTAACTGAAACTATAACTTTTTATATTTGTTGAAAAGCTATTCAGTGCCTTTTACTGTACATATACAAGTGAATGCCTATAAGATAACACACACTAGCGTACAACAGTAGTTACACAGACAACAATGCTATGTGTCATTAAATAATAATTGACGAATTTAAACGCTTATATATCTCATAATACTTACATTCGCGATGGATGGTAGAAGAGTGTATACCCAATATGTGGTGAACGTATTCTGACAATAATGCAATAAATAATTGACTTATATATTTACATGAATTGATTCCAACTTCTACTGATAGCCAGTGTATATAGTACTATGATTGTTTAGAACGGTGATATTTACTTCTATTCAGAACAAGTTTTGCGCACACGTTTTCAGAGCGCTGCATCTGTTTCGATTCTAGTTCAGCAAAACGAATGAGAATAGCATTACACTAATCCAAAGATGAAGCAACCAATGACAATATTGAAACAGATACTTTCGGTTGCTTATTGCATCCGTACGTCAATGTATACTTACACCAGAACAGCAAAAACATTTAAAAACATTTATTTGAAAGGACATTGGAGGAGGTCAATTACAATTACATGTACGTATTTAATATGCCTGCGAAAACATTGATATACATGTATGATCGAATGTATGGATACATTGATATTGTGTTCCAAACCACAGATGTTCTTAACGCTGGACATAGGTAAAAGGATTATTTTGAGAGAAAAACGCGAAAATTCGTATCGCGAATTTCCAGCAATCTACAGTATGGATTGTGCCCGTATATACATGTACTTTATCATAGAAGAAAAACGTGTTCACGTTCAAAAATCCAGATCAGTTCTATTTATAGTACATACAATCGATATATGTATATTCATATTGGTAAGGGCATTGGAATCACACAATACCATAATAAAAAACACATATCATTAAATGTTTCATTTTATAATCTAAGTATATAGCGTCATACGAGTATACTAGTATGCATTGTGCCCGTACATACATGAACTACATATAGGAAGGAAAAATGTTCATGTTGAAAAATCCCGATTTTTTCTATTTATATTACATAACGTCGATATATCTATATAAGTACGGGCACTGGAATCACAATACCATAATAAACAAGGATATCAGTCAACTGATGGATGCTACCCAATGCGCTTTGCCAAGTAAAGGGAATACAATCATAAGAGCAGAGTCCAGACATTTGTGGTCTATATATTAATTTCAGCAATCATCAAAGTCCCATTACTGTAAGAAAAATCATTGAAGCGGAGCATCTTGGTACAATGAACACCTCCTCTTGATAATGAAGCTTCCAATAAAGTTTCATTGAATATTGGCCAGTAGTTGTTGAGAAACAGTCCAGACAAGAATTGCGCAATATACATTAATTTAACACTATACACTAAAGTCCCATAACTCCAAGAAAATCACTGAACGGGAACATCCTGTTCTGTGCACACCGCATTTTGATAATGAAACATCACATACAGTTTCATTGTATTCTGGCCAGTAGTTGCCGAGAAATAGCCCGGACAAGATTTGTGCACTATATTCTAATTTCAGAAATATTCAAAGTCCCCCAACTCTTAAAAATAACATTAAAATGGAACACCCTGGATGAGTGCACACGTCCTTTTGGTAATAAAGCTTCCCATAAAGTTTAATTGAAATCTGGCCAGTAGTTGTGTAGAAAAAAATTGGACACAAATTGTGCACTAAACACTTACAATGTATTTCAGAAATCTTCAAAGTCCCATAAAATCATTGAAGCAGAACGTCCTGGTTCAGTGCACATCTCCTCTTGGTAATGAAGCTTCCCATAAAGTTTCATTTTATTATGTCCAATAGTTGCGTTTGAATAGACCAGACAAGAATTGTGCACTAAATTCGTATTTCAGAAATCTTCAAAGTCCCATAACTCAAAGAAAAATTATTTAAGCGGAACGTCCTGGTTCAGTGCACACCTCCTCTTGGTAATGAAGCTTCCCATGCAGTTTCATTGAAATCTGGTCTGTAGCTGCTAAGAAATATTCCGGACAATAAAACGAGACGGACGGACGGACGGACAAAGTGGCGACTATACGGGAGCATAAACAGTCATAAAATAGTATTATCATTAAATGTTTCATCTCTTAATCAACAGTACAAAGCGTCATACGAGTACACTAGTATGCATTGTGCCCGTACGAACATGTACTTCATACAGGAAGGTGTTCACGTTCGAAAAAATCCCAATGAGTTATATTTATAGTGTAGTGTAGTATAGTATAGTGTAGCGTAGTGTAGCGTAGCGTAGCGTAGCGTAGCATAGTATAGTATAGTATCCATATTAGTACGGGCACTGGACTCGCATACTAAAGAATACGTTTAAGTGAAAATGCCTAATCACTGTTCAGCCATGAAAGAGGTTACTCTGCTGAAACGGTGATAGATGAGCAGATGATCAGTGCTATTAGTGAAAGCGAAGGTGAAAGTGAGAGCGAAGTCTTTGAAGAGTCAGACTGCCCGGAAAATCAATCAGAGTTAAAACGCCACGATAAGGTAAACAACACATTACTACGTGATAAAGGACAGCTTTAAAAAAAATGCAAGTGAAAACCTACCTCGGACACAGTTACGCACAGAAATTAATTGCCAACAGGAACAAACATATGCTGATACTGTTTATAACGCAAATGAAGATAAAACCATACAAAAACAGCAAAATTCCACAAATGTAAACTCAAAACGAACTGGAAATCCCACAGTTAAAACACATGTACGCCAAATTCAAAAAATAAACAACAGCGAAGTCAAACGTGTGATCCCAAATTACGGACAATGGAAAAGCGACGAGGCAGAACAGTAGTGTGGGATCGCAAATTACGGACAATGGTAAAGCGACGAGACAGAACAGTAGTGTGGAGGTTCGAAGGAAAAGCAAATCGATAGCCAATGAAACGCATTGAATGGACAAGAAGTAGGACGGCGAAGAGGGGTCATGAAAGGTCAAATTTTGTATTTTGAACATTCAAGGACTGAAGGGAAAATCCTATAATAAACTAGAAACCGCAGAAATCAAACAGCTATTTAGTGAACATGATATTGTAGTATTTACTGAAACGTGGTTAAATGATAGTATGTTATACGATGTAGAGGGATTTAATATTACTTTGCTCTTAATAGAAAAAAAAAACATTAGGCGCTTGGAGGGACAGCGGTGGTGTAATTGCCTATATACATGAACGTTTATAAAAATAAATGGAAACTTATTTAATTTACATGATGATGTATTTCTCTGTTTGATATACAATGTTCCTGAAGGTAGTAGCAGAGAAACATGTAATGACACCAATATTTTTGATTTATTGACAAATGACATGATTTATTTTGAAAATCAATATGGTAATGATTGTAATTTTGTACCTTGTGGAGATTTAAACGCACGAGTGGGGATTAAGCCAGATTATGCTGAAAACGAAAATAAATATGTATTGAATTTATTGCCTGATTACTATACTATGGATGATGTTATTTTAAAAAATAGTCAAGATAAAACGGTAAATTAATATGGTAAAATATTGCTAGAATTTTGTATTGCAACAGGTTTAAGGATTGTAAACGGAAGGTGTGGTTTAGGTAAAGACAAAGGTAAATTTACGGTTGTAAACTCACAAGGTTGTAGTGTTGTTGATTATGTTTTGTGCAAAAGTCAGTTGTTTAAATTGTTTAAAACATTTAACATTCAGGATCCTAATATTGTTTCTGATCACTGTGTAATTTAAATGTATGTAAACTTAATTGTGGTGATAATTTAAAATTATTATACAAGTATAAATGGGATGATAGTAAAACGGATTTGTATATGAATGTATTAGGTTCACGTGATAGTGCTACACGTTTTGAATCTTTATGTGAACATATACATGTATCAACGTCAAATGCAATTTAGATGAGAATATTCAAGTATTTACAGATATATTAGATTGCGTTTGCAAACCTCTATTTAAAAGAGATTTAAATGGTAATAATGGTTATATAAACACTTGTAAGGATGCTGTGTATTTTGACCATGATTGTAAACAATTGAAGAGTTTTTATTATAAGTGTCTAACTTATTATAGAAACAACCCTTGTGATGTTACCAGCAGAGATCTGGTAGAAGCTAGATCAAACTACAAAAATTGTGTTAGAAATAAAAAATGTGAATTTGATAAATTACAAACACATAAATTAGAATTAGCAAGGAACAATAATGCCAAGTTCTATTGGAAAATTTAAAGGGGTCAGTTGTAAGCAATTCTAGCTCATTGAAATCAGCTGATTTTGTTAATTATTTTAAATCTATAAATGATCCCGAATCTGTGTTTTTTTCAACCAGATGAGGACATATTATATTTTAATGAACGGTATTTAGATGGAGAATTGAACGTAATGTTCATGGAAATGAATAGTACTATAACAACAAATGAAATTTAAAAAAAGCTGTAAGAAATCAAACAATGGTAAAGCGGGTGGGCCAGATGGTTTTCTTAATTAATTTTTTAAATATGGATGTGAAATAGATGTGTTTTCGACAGTTCTTTGTAAATTGTTTAATAAGATTTTTGATTTGGGTTATTTGCCAGAAACATGGTCAGAAGGTTATGGGGTACCATTGCATAAGAAAGGGGATATAAATAGTACCAATAATTACAGGGGTATTACTTTGTTAAGTACATTAGGGAAACTATTCACAAAAATTTTAAATGACAGACTAACAGATTGGGCAGAAAGGTATAATGTTTACATAGAGGCTCAGGCAGGATTTAGACAAAGATGGGTACTATAGATAATATGTTTGTGTTACATAATGTAATAAGTCACTTATTGAATAAGAATACAAAGTTGTACGTAGCATTTATAGACTTTACTAAAGAGTTCGATTATGTTGTAAGAGATATTACTTGGTATAAACTTATTAAGCTTGGTGTTAGGGGTAAAATGCTGAACATCATCCGCTCAATGTATAGAATTGTTAAGCCAAAGTTAAATATGAAAATGCGGTTAGTGAAAGCTTTACATGTATGTTAGGGGTACGCCATGGTGAATCATTGTCTCCTTTTTATTTTCGATGTATTTGAATGATATTGAGGACTGTTTGCTAACTAATAATTATGAAGGAATAACTTTAGACGTTTTTAAGTTACTTATTTTGTTGTATGGAGATGATATTGTAATGTTTTCAGAGACTGAGACTGGTTTGCAAGAACGGTTAAAATTATTAAAACAATATTGCGATAGATGGAAACTAATGGTAAACTCACAAAAGACTAAAATCATGGTTTCTAAAAAAGGAGGAAGACTGCGGAGAAATATTCAGTTTTTCTATGATGATAATCATTTAGAGATTGTTGATCAATTTACTTACTTGGGTTTTGTTTTCTCTTCTGGAGGTTCATTTTCAAAAACTTTTGACAGTTTGTCTGGACAATCTTTGAAAGCTATCTTTAAATCAAGACAATGTTTGTCAAGATTTAATAATATTACAATACACCACAGGTTAGAAATGTTCGATAAACTAATTTATCCTGTTTAAAGCTATGGTTCAAAGATATGGGGGCTTCATAACAGTACCCAAATAGAGCCAATACATTAAAATTTTTGTAAAGAATTACTAGGAGTCCGAAGACAAACACAGAATAACTTTATATAAGGTGAATTGGGAAGAACACCTTTATCGGTTAGACATGCACTTAATGTAATTAAATATTGGCTGAAAATAGTACACATGCAATCTATTAAATATGTTAAAATTGTTTATTATATAATGTTCAGAGAATTTGATATTTATCCCAATAGAAAATCATGGGTATATATGGTTAAAAATTTATTAGGAAACTGTGGTTTTAATGATGTGTGGTTAAATCAAGGTGTTGGGATGTAGATGTCTTTTTAAGTATGTTAAAAGTCAGAGTAACAGATATATTTTTACAAAGATGGAACTCTGAATTACGTGAATCAAGCAGAGCTAAAACGTACATATTGATATCAGATTTTAAATTTCAACCCTATTTAAATGATGTAAATATTTCCAAGTATAGAATGGCCCTCTCCAGATTAAGAGTATCTGCACATAGACTTAAAGTTGAAACTGGTAGATGGCATAAACCAACAGCTATACCTTATGAAAAAGGAAAATGTTACTTATGCAATGTTCTTGAAGATGAATACCATTTTATCCTTGAATGTACATTGTATCATGATGTAAGAAAGATTTACATAAGCCCATTTTATTATCTTAGACCAAATATGATCAAATTTATAGAATTACTTACCTCTCAAAATAGCAGTGTTAATAAAAAATTGGCAATGTTTATTTATAAAGCTTTGCAAATTAGAAATCCTTTCTATACGTATTATGACTAATAATGTATGATGTTGATTATACAATATATATACCACTTCTCGGTTATTATCTATTGCTGAATAATTTTGATATTTGTTTGATAAATGTTTATATATGTAAACATTGACATTCAGTATGGATGTTATTGGTGACCTTTGACTGTGTGTTTATACATATTATTATACCTTCATTTGTATAATCATGTGCATGTTGCCCATTGTATTACTCAATAAACTGTAAAACTGTAAACTGTTCAGATTATGGATGCAGTAATCGCCGATCTGAGCAATCAAAAGGAAATGGAATAACATTTCATAGGTAAACGCCATTAATGTTAATAATATTAGCATTAACTGTTTTTATTTAAAACCTAATAAACAATTCAGAATGCAAACGAGAAGGCATTATCAGCATATTTGTATGTTTTATGCGTTATTTAACACAGAACACACTCACATAGAATTGTAGTGACACATAAAACAATTTTATGTTTCATAAAATGAATATGAATTGTCTTTAAAAAAAAGACAATCGGCGTTGAAATTAATATCGATATTTATAAGCCTAAATGTAATACTAGAGGACCAAGATTATCGGTTACGTGACTTCTCGGACCCCAGATTTTTCGGCCCTACTAAGGAAACCACTCGGACACTAGATTTTTCGGACAACATTAGAAAATGTATCGGTCCCAAAATTAATTGGAGATAAACTCAATCATTATTCATATCTGTACCGTGAATAAACCGATCATATACCGCCGCATGTTTTCACCAGTGATAGGTAAATAACCTAAATACTAGTAATTTACGTAAACACAAAGGATACATGATTTGTCAGGAAAATTTAACAAATAATACATTTTCAGAAAATAATAGCGGGTATGAAAGAAAGTTATTATATATCAGACAAGTGTACATAGTTATAATAAATAAATAGAGAATAACATGTTACTGCCTGGTAATATGTAATATATCAGGTGAGGTTTAGAATAATATAACGGCGAGGCATGCCGAGCCGTTAATTTATTTGTGCCGAACCTGATATATTACACAAGACCAGGCAGTAACCTGCTTTTCTACTTATCATACCACGTTTTTCTTAAAATTACACCCAACGAGCTGATTTTTTTTTACATATTTAAAAACTAAGAGCCGCGCTGATTTTACACATATATATTAGAAACACATACAACGACGCGATGTTTCATTAAATAATAATTGACAAATTTAAACACTTATATATCTGATATACATAATATTAAATGTAAATTATTCACCTATAAGTGTAGTCCATAAAATCTTAAAATGTCTGGTAAATACGATAAGTTGATATAAACAATACTGAATGCTAATTTCTAAAATGCGTGTAATATGTTTTCAGGTTTTTCGTAATCGAATTAAACGAGGTTGACTAACGCTTGACATAGACAAGTGTCAATATATACCAAAACTAAAACAGTCATGAACAGTATGCGTCATCGTAAAGCCAGCAAAGCAGAGAGTGAGTACTATTTTGAAACTGAAACTGAAACTGCTTTATTGAACGAAACGCCAGACATCCATAAACTGGTAAAATATGTTTAGTAGCGTTTTGCAATACACATAAAAGAAAGTATTATGAAACTGCTTTGTTGAACGAAACGCTAGACATCTGTTTACTGGTAAAATATATTTAGTAGAGTTTAACAATACCCATAAAAAAAATATTATATAACACAGCACACACTCGCATAGAATGGAAGTGACACCTAAAACAATGTATTGTTTCATAAAATAACAAATAAAACCACTAATCGCCAAACATATATGTATGTTAATAAATCAGTATAAAGTGGCTGTTAACATTTGAACTAAAATGGCTTGTAATCACAAACGTGTGATATTCATACCAGTGATATCTCTTTAATATTTCACGAATTTAAACACTTATATATCTCATAATACTTACATTCGCGATGGATGGTAGAAGATTGTATACCCAATATCTGGTGAACGTATTCTGACAATAATGCAATAAATAATTGACTTATATATTTACATGAATTGATTCCAACTTCTACTGGTAGCCAGTGTATATAGTACTATGATTGTTTAGAACGGTGATATTTACTTCTATTCAGAACAAGTTTTGCGCACACGTTTTCAGAGCGCTGCATCTGTTTCGATTCTAGTTTAGCAAAACGAATGAGAATAGCATTACACTAATCCAAAGATGAAGCAACCAATGACAATATTGAAACAGATACTTTCGGTTGCTTATTGCATCCGTAGGTCAATGTATACTTACACCAGAACAGCAAAAACATTTAAAAACATTTATTTGAAAGGCCATTGGAGGAGGTCAATTACAATTACATGTACGTACTTAATATGCCTGCGAAAACATTGATATTCATGTATGATTGAATGTATTGATATATTGATATTGTGTTCCAAACCACAGATGTTCTTAACGCTTGACATAGGCAAAAGGATCATTTTGAGAGAAAAACACGAAAATTAGTACCGCGAAATTCAAACAATCTACAGTATGGATTGTGCCCGTATATACATGTACTTTATAAAGGAAGGAAAAAGTTGTCACGTTCAAAAATCCCGATGAGTTCTATTTATAGTACATACAATCGATATATGTATATTCATATTGGTAAGGGCATTGGAATCACACAATACCATAATTATAAAAACATATCATTAAATGTTTCATTTTATAATATACAGTATATACCGCCATACGAGTTTACTACTATGCATTATGCCCGTACATACATGTACTAAATACAGGAAGGAAAAATGTTCACGTTGAAAAATCTCGATTTGTTCTATTTATAGTACAAAACGTCGATATATCTAAATAAGTACGGGCACTGGAATCACAATACCATAATAAACCAGGATATCAGTGAACTGATGGATGCTACCCAATGCGCTTGGCCAAGTAATAGAAATGGAATCACAAGAGCAGAGTCCAGACAATTGTGGTCTATATATCAATTTCAGCAATCATCAAAGTCCCATTACTGTAAGAAAAATCATTGAAGCGGAGCATCTTGGTACAGTGAACACCTCCTCTTGGTAAAGAAGCTTCCAATAAAGTTTCATTGAATATTGGCCAGTAGTTGTTGAGAAACAGTCCAGACAAGAATTGCGCAATATACATTAATTTTACACTAAACATTAAAGTCCCATAACTCCAAGAAAATCACTGAACGAGAACATCCTGTATTGTGAACACCGCATTTTAAAAATGAAGCATCACATACAGTTTCATTGTATTCTGGCCAGTAGTTGCCGAGAAATAGCCCGGACAAGAATTGTGCACTATATTCTAATTTCAGAAATATTAAAAGGCCCCCAACTCTTAAAAATAACATAAGAGTGAAACACCCTGCCTCAGCGCACACGTCCTTTTGGTAATTGAAAGTTTAATTGAAATCTGGCCAGTAGTGTGTAGAAAAAAATTGGACACAAATTGTGCACTAAATACTTACAATGTATTTCAGAAATCTTCAAAGTCCCATAAAATCATTGAAGCAGAACGTCCTGGTTCAGTGCACATTTCCTCTTGGTAATGAAGCTTCCCATAAAGTTTCATTTAATTCTGTCCAATAGTTGCGTTTAAACAGACCAGACAAGAATTGTGCACTAAGTTCGTATTTCAGAAATCTTCAAAGTCCCATAACTAAAAGAAAAATCATTTAAGCGGAACGTCCTGGTTCAGTGCACACCTCCTCTTGGTAATGAAGCTTCCCCTGCAGTTTCATTGAAATCTGGTCTGTAGCTGCTAAGAAATATTCCGGACAAGAAAACGAGACGGACGGACGGACGGACAAAGTGTCGACTATACGGGAGCATAAACAGCATAAACAGTCATAAAATAGTTTCATCTCTTAATCCACAGTACAAAGCGTCATACGAGTACACTAGTATGCATTGTGCCCGTACGAACATGTACTTCATATAGGAAGGTGTTCACGTTCGAAAAAATCCAAATGAGTTCTATTGATAGTATAGTATAGTATAGTATAGTATAGTATAGCATAGCATAGCATAGCATAGCATAGCATAGCATAGCATAGCATAGCATAGCATAGCATAGCATAGCATAGCATAGCATAGCATAGCATAGCATAACATAACATAGCGGGGGGGTGGGGTGGGGTGCGGTGGGTTGGGTTGGGTTGGGCGGGGCGGGGCGGGGCGGGGCGGGGCGGGGCGGGGCGGGGCGGGGCGGGGCGGGGCGGGGCGGGGCGGGGCGGGGCGGGGCGGGGCGGGGCGGGGCGGGGCGGGGCGGGGCGGGGCGGGGCGGGGCGGGGCGGGGCGGGGCGGGGCGGGGCGGGGCGGGGCGGGGCGGGGCGGGGCGGGGCGGGGCGGGGCGGGGCGGGGCGGGGCGGGGCGGGGCGGGGCGGGGCGGGGCGGGGCGGGGCGGGGCGGGGCGGGGCGGGGCGGGGCGGGGCGGTGTGGGTGGCGTGGGGTAGGGTGGGGTGGGGTAGGCGGGGCGGGGTGGGGTGGGGAGTGGTGGGGTAGGGTGGGGTGGGGTAGGGCGGGGTTTTGGTGGAGTGGAAGGTAGAAGGCATTTCAGCATATTTATATGTTTTATGTGTTATTTAAGCAAGTGTTCTATTATATAAGCTAACAAGGATCCTTCAAACTACAGTTAATTAAGGCTGATAATTGAAATTATAAAAAAAAAAACAGCCGCGCTGATTTTACTGAGCCGGCTTTTACACGTTCAGGTACATGTAGTGATGGATTTCTAAAAGTTGATCGGATAATACCTTATTATTAACATTTCGAAAAGATAAATGAGCTGTTTTCAGTACGAATACATATATTACACACACGTCCATTCATTAATTATGTTATTGTGAGCATTTAATATAAATGCAAGCAAAGCGCAGTGTCTATTTTGTCGAAACTGAAACTGAAACGGCTTTATTGAACGAAACGCCAGACATGTTTTGTATAGTATAGTATAGTATAGTATCCATATTAGTACGGGCACTGGACTCGCATACTAAAGAATAAGTTTAAGTCAAAATGCCTGATCACTGTTCAGCTTATGGATGCAGTAATCGCCGATCTGAGGAATCAAAGGGAAATGGAATAACATTTCATAGGTAAACGCCATTAATGTTAATAATATTACCATTAACTGTTTCTATTTATAACCTAATAAACAATTCAGAATGCAAAGTAGAAGGCATATCAACATATTTGTATGTTTTATGCGTTATTTAAGCAAGTTTTCTATTATATAAGCTAACAAGGATCCTTCAAACTACAGTTAATTAAGGCTGATAATTGAAATTATAAGAAAACATATCCGTTTAACTAAATATATACGAATTATTGATACTGAAATCGAAACAAGAGTGTTAAACATACCATATACATATACTTCTGAAAACACATAGTTGCATTAATACTTTTAAACAAAAAGTTCCTGGCCTATTTTAAATGTATGTATAAATATGTATTATATTAATTATGTTATCGTGAACATTTAATATAAATGCAAGCAAAGCGCAGGGTTTATTTTTTCGAAACTGAAACTGAAACGGCTTAATTGAACGAAACGCCAGACATCCATATAAAATATATTTAGACGCGTTTTACAATACACATAAAAGAAAATATCATATAACACAGAACACACTCACATAGAATTGTAGTGACACATAAAACAATTTTATGTTTCATAAAATAAACATGAATTGTCTTTAAAAAAGACAATCGGCGTTGAAATTAATATCGATATTTATAAGCCTAAATGTAATACTAGAGGACCAAGATGATCGGTTACGTGACTTCTCGGACCCCAGATTTTTCGGCACTACTAAGGAAACCACTCGGACACTAGATTTTTCGGACACCATGTGAAAATTTATCGGTCCCAAAATTAATTTGAGATAAACTCAATCATTATTCATATCTGTACTGTGAATAAACCGATCGTATACCGCCGCATGTTTTTCACCAGTGATAGGTAAGTAACCTAAATACTAGTAATTTACGTAAACACAATGGATACATGATTTGTCAGGAAAATTTAACAAATAATACATTTTCAGAAAATAATAGCGGATATGAAAGAAAGTTATTATATATCAGACAAGTGTACATAGTTATGATAAATAAATAGAGAATAACATGTTACTGCCTGGTCTTGTGTAATACATCAGGTGAAGCTTAGAATAATATAACGGCGAGGCATGCCGAGCCCTTATTTTATTTGTGCTGAACCTGATATATTACACAAGACCAGGCAGTAACCTGCTTTTCTATTTATCATACCACGTTTTTCTTAACATTACACCCAACGAGCTGATATTTTTTACATATTTAAAAACTAAGGGCCGCGCTGATTTTACTGAGCCGGCTTTTACACGTTCACGTACATGTAGTTATGGATTTCTAAAAGTTGACTGGATAATGCCTTATTATTAACATTTCGTAAAGATAAATGAGCTGTTTTCACTACGAATACATAGATTACACACACGTTTATTCATATAATATTGGAAACGCAAACTGAAATGGATTGCAACGGTCAATTTCATCTGAGAACACGCATTGACGAATTGTTTTGAGACGCCATTTTCATGATTTTGGAGTTGTGTATTGAAATAGACATTTTGACGATCGTTTCAATAATTACTATAGCGTGTTCAATTTTTTGTCTAAACATGTTTGAGACTCAACATAAACTGATTCTGTGTAGTGACTTTTAATTCATTTATTAAAAATCTATTGAAATAACTGTGCATGGATGATTTATAGTTCCATCGATGACGTCATACCAATACCAAAGTGCGGGTTTATGTGAATATTTAAAAGAAAACGTTTTGTGATTTATGACGATTAAAAATAATAAACTA
Organism: Congeria kusceri; assembly: GCA_027627225.1. Classification (NCBI taxonomy): domain Eukaryota; kingdom Metazoa; phylum Mollusca; class Bivalvia; order Myida; family Dreissenidae; genus Congeria; species Congeria kusceri. The sequence continues at coordinate 63,440,136 of CM051034.1, forward strand.
TATACGTTCATGGTATCAAATTGTTTGTTTTGTTAAATCTGATTCATTTTTACTGAAAATGTTGACTTTAGAAGTGGATTTCGAGTAATATGACGTACCTCCAAACATTGACTTATATAAACGCTACTGACCTGATATAAAAAATTTATATCAGACACCTTTGTATCAGGCCGATATCAGCATAGTGGTATAATAGTATACTATATGTATCATTAGTATTGCGCATTTTGTATTCATCCTAAGCAAATGAAGTTGAAGTAACATGAACAACATTTCGACGTATTACAAGACTTTTTTCACCACATTTTACTTATAGAAAGATGTTTAACTTTTTTTTTAGATTGAATAAGATCTACTGGAGAAGTTGATTAAAGGTACAATTATAAATAATTCTTAATAAAACGCAACCACAATTCAAATATAAATTAAAATGCACAGTAATTTTATTAATATAAATTTCCCATTTATTGAAATTATCGGGTTTATGATTCTCCGAACGCTAATTGATGCGCGTGTATTTACACAGCTTTACCGCGCGCTATTTTTAGAATGATTTACTCTTCTGCTGGATTGTGTTGTTTATGATTAATTCACGGGGATTGAACTCGGCTACAAAAATATTTTTACACAATGATAAAATAATAGGAAATATGAGCTCTATCAAATGTGTTAATATCTTTTTGCTAATTTATCAGCAAAAATACCAGAAATTTACCAATTTACATTTGGTGCTTATCGCAACAACCTTAACACTATTGACAGGCAGACTGACGCAAGCTCAACAGGCAACCTTGAACGTTGTGACCGACTGACGTGCCCGTGAATTTCAGTATTATAATTGCTATTTATAGAGCGCGCCGGTGTAGGCTAAAAAAAATTGTTATTTCATTATTTTAATGAATATAACATTCTGAGCATGACATACAATGAGTAAAATTTTTCATACTTATGTTAAGTTCGAGAGTGTATGTCAAAGATATGTTTATAACTTTATTTTAACCGCTTATGTGAACAATCATGTAAATTTTAATCCCCGAAAGCATGCAACAGTTATTGGTATACATTTAACCACTGTTGTAAGTTTGCATTCCCTAATATTAGACAATTTGCCAATTCTATTCTAATCTTCAAGCTGCATAATTATCGCAAGAAATCTAGATCAAAAGCGATCTTAGATAGCTACGCCGAAAAAGCACTAATCGCCGATTTAACTTTTACCAAATAAACATGCATGTTAATAAATCATTATAGATTGAATACAAATATTCACTTAAAGCAATCTTAGTTCATTTAAACTAAAATGGCTCGTAAATACGGACGTTTGATAGTATAGGGTTAATAAAAACGTTATTTCATTACTCATCCTACGAATTTCTCATAATTTTTTGTTTTCAGAATATGGTGTTAATGGAAAAAAGAACATGTTTATATTTAAGTTGAATATAATGGCCGCACATTATATTGATATGCTGATAGGATAATTTTTTTATTTCAAGGTTTCCTCGGAATGATGCAATAAGAAGGGAATGGGAAACAGCAATTGGAAGGAAAGATTTTGCATCTAGTAAAACCTCTGTATTGTGTAGTAAACACTTTAAAGAGGACAGCTTTGACCGGACTGGACAAACTGTACGACTGAAAGAAGGAGTCGTACCAACCGTATTTTCATTTTCTTCTCAAAATACGAAGGTATGCATCTTAGTTGTCAACAAACGCGGGATATAAAAAAGCAAATCATCCACAACATACAAACTACTTTGCATTGTAGTTATACACGCTTTCAAAAGAACGAGTATGTAATTTGACGAATTAATAAGCATTATATTTTTTTTTACGTGTATAAATGCTTTTTAGATTAATCCTAACTTTTGTGAAAGTACTCAGGCTTAGACAATTTAACCAAGCTTAAAAGTCCTAAGGCTTAGACAATTTAACGAAGCTTAAACCCATTTGAAAAGCACATGTTCAACCGATTTTATTTATTTATTCCAGATCAATTAGTTTGCAACTTGGAAACATGTTTGATCATTTCAGTTGTTTTTTAAACATTCTGTTTCCTACTTGAACACACTAGTATTATTACCACAATTCTTGGGAGGTATGTTGTAATTTTAAACTCGATCAAATATTCAATAAAGACGCCATGGGTTACATTCAAAATTACTATTCAATAAATCAATTTTGCTTCCGACTCTACTGACAAACATTAAAAGCAATTTTCAAAAACTTCTGTCTTGATTTATCCTGAACTAACACACTGAACATAAGTTGGTCTTTTTTTCCCAAGTCTTATATAGCTTCATTGATTTTTAAACCTGCCTGCAAGCGATAAATGGTTTAAAGCAGTTTAAAGTAGCACATGTCTATCTTTTTTTGAAATCCGCTGGATGATAACAAAATAATCATTGCTGTCTTCCGCATCTTCGTAAATCAATCATATATGTTTTCAATAAAGTACAACTATCATGGATATATTGTTTGTTTCCTTTTATATAAGTCAATATCGTCTAAAAATAAATAAGTTAATCGCTTGCCAGTCCAAAGCGCTTGTTTAGTGCAATGAAGAATAACAAAAATTATTAAAACATGTCGAACCTTCAGTCCTTCATGTAATAAACATGCACATAAAGCAGCTTTCTTATAGATGTTAAAATATTCTAAGAACTTTTGCTCTTTACCTAAAATTTCTTTTCATAGCTTATTTACAAAACGTCTTCGTCTGTGATGCCAATCCCTGCAGCTAGTACAGAAGAAACTCGATGCAAGGACTTTGATACTCATCAGCCAAACCTTCCACAACCTGGACAAACTGAAAATCAGTTTCACGAAAGAAAAACAGACGTAAAGACACATTCTCCGATAATTCAATCCATAACTGGAAATGGGTAAATTTGCTTTCATACTTTTATTCATTGGTTGGTACATCAAGTTCATGAATTATGTGCGAGGAATTCTTAACAACTGAACTTTCAAAATATAAGTTACGAAATTGTATTAGCTGTGACTTCAACTGGAAAACATTGGACAGACAGACAAAACATGACTTAATGTTTTGAAATATCAGTTACAAAATTTTTTTACGAATCAGACTACACTGGCAAGCCTAAAACGAATACAATTTTGAGGTAAATATATAGTTAATGTTGTTTTTATAGTTCATATTCATATTAATAACTGTCTTTCCCATACATTAATAAAATGTACATTTACGTTTTATGGAAATTCCGAGGGTAAATAACCCAGTATGCTTATCCATGGTAGGAGCATGACGTTCTGTGTTTTGAGTCAGGTGAACTTGGTTTCTAAATTTATTTTTTCATTTTCCAATTAGAACATTCACATGGCCAGTCATTGCGCAGCGAATAAGTCCAGAATACCCTACGGATGAGATCCCGGTAAGTCATTTCAAGGCATGAAATAAAGCATGAATATAAAGAACAAGTTATAAAAACTATAATATACATTTGGGTTTCCATTCAGGTCAATTCATCCATCCGTCCATTGAATCATATATCCAATTATTAGTCCGTCCGTCCGTTTTATCGGGGATTCGCTAATGCTATCATTATTTAAAGAGATATGATAATTATCAAAACGAGTTTGTCCTCTCAACACAGGCACACTTATTATTTTCAAACAGATACATTATCTTTTTCTGAAGGGATGTTTTAGTGTTGTTACATTATCCTTTGAGGTGGTTTTATAGGCCTCCGAGGATGCACATTTCTCCTATCCACCTACTGACATATATTTCATTATACCCATTTATTTAATGTAAATCGCTACTAACTTTAGAGTTAAAAATGTAACACCTTTTTACTAAACTATGTATTTATTGTGGTTTATTTATTCCATTAGTAGAGATGACTTTATGCGGGCTTTTGTGATAGCGATCTTCCGTTTTTTCATGAATGACTGAATTAATAGATGTTCTTAATTTAATCGGACCCATCAATTTGTTGTTGCATGTTAGTGTTGTCCATTTGCTTTGCAACGCGCAATACTACATTGACACGTTTGCTTTTTATTTTGTTATCTGCCATAGTTTAACTACAACTGCACATATTCACGAATTCGAATGCATTTTATTATCCAATGTTGTAAATGTTGACTGCTTAAAAACATACATTGCGTGCCGACCTTATATAGTATAAATAGCTCCACCAAATCCGGCAAGAAATGTGTCCACTTAACTAAACTCGGCTGATTTAAGCACAAGCAAGGAATATAATATAGGTAGGAAAATATGAAATACATATGCTCCGCCTATACAATTTATATCTACGTGAATATCTGGAAACTTAAACTAAACTTGCTAAACTTGCAACTGAAACAGACACATGTCTACAGGGCTAAAATTAAAATAGAAGAACGAAAATACGAACTAAATTCATGTTATTCGCGACAGCATTCATTTCTTTTGCAAAAATATGTACCGGTATATTAAAATAACAGCGTAACCTATAATATACGAAATGACATGCATTTGCAGATTACTCTCATTAGTTATTAATGTGTTTTCATCTCAGACATTCGAAGCAATACAAATCGTGGAAGAGGAACATAACTTGGAAGCACACGCAGATGTGTCGCACGGAGATAACGTTTCCATAGCAGACCAGAAAATGGTATGTTTGATTTGTACTATGTATATGTATTGATTTACTTCACACCACATGCACTGTATTTAAGGCAAACTTTAAGCCAGGGTTGGCACAGAAAATCCGCCCTTTAAAACACACCCTTTAAAACCCGGGTTAGGCAATATGATTTGTTTCTGGGTTGTCAATTACTGTTTCTAAAGAAATGAAGTGATTTTTCTTTTGTAATATTTGAATTTTATATGCATGTAAAGCTTACAATGTTTGTATCAGTGACATCAGATTATCAGTCAAACATTTGAATCAAGATATATTTAATGTAACTCAAAGTCACTCAAAGTCACTTCAATCACTCTTGGCCATTTTTAGCCAGATTCAGACACAGAAAAAAATTCCACAGTGGATCTTTATGTTTTGTCTTATTGAGAATGAATGAACAAAAAGTGAATATACCTCAAGTTGTGTAAACATTTGTTGCTCAATCTGAAATTTTCTCATATGACTGAATAATCTGACCGCCTAAGATAAAACCCGGGTTTAATGCTAATCCTGCATTAAGCTCCAAGAAACAAACATATAATTGCCTACAAGTACATCGAAGTCCATACAAGATCAGGGTCCATATTCCAGAAGCATCTTAAGTGTTTCTTAAAATATTTTCACTTAAGTTAAAAATTTCTAAATGTTATATTTTAAAACCTAATATGAGACGCGTCGTGGGAAAACCGGGCTTAATGCATGTGCGTAAAGTGTCGTCCCGGATTAAAAAAATCCGGGTCGACACTTTACGCACATGCATTAAGTCCGGATTTCCCACGACGCGCCTCATATAATTTTTTTATCTTTGTATGTTTATATGAACAAACGTTAATACTTTAGGCGAAAAAATTAATAAACATTTAACACAATGCACTGTACAAAGGAAATAAAACGTTAAATAAAATGTTGATTTTAAGGTTAAGAATAAGTTATTACTTAAGTTTCTGGAATACCACCACTGCTTTCTTCTGTTTATCGAGAAAAATTACGTGTTTTGCAGTTTGTCAAATGTTAATGCCTATCATTACTTTTTCACAGGAAATCCGTAATGCTTTACACGGAAATGAGAAACATGCGGAATATAGTTTAAGGTAATGTCTCACAATTATTGAAATCCGAAAATTTAGTAATACATTTAGGAACATACCTGAAACTAATACTGTAAACTTATCTACAACTTCCATTTTTCCATGTCCCAGTGTGTGTGTGTGTGTGTGTGTGAGTGTGTGTGTGTGTGTGTGTGTGTGCGTGCGTACGTGCGTGCGTGCGTGCGTGCGTGCGTGCGTGCGTGCGTGCGTGCGTGCGTGCGTGCGTGCGTGCGTGCGTGCGTGCGTGCGTGCGTGCGTGCGTGCGTGCGTGCGTGCGTGCGTGTGTGTGTGTGTACGCGCGAGGTATATTTGAGTCACGCGCGGGGTATATTACTTTCCAACGCCATGACATGTTAAAATTATGCCGGGATGGGTTGATGGGATTATATAATATAAAAAGGAAGTGAGGTAAAATAAATGATTTTATACGACAGAAATGCGCTTTATGAAGACATGTGCATGAACAAATAAAACACGATATAAAACAAAATAAGAAATTAACAAAAAAAGTCTGAAAAATTAAAACCCCAAGCACGGATCGAACTCACGACTTAGAAGTCAAACGAAGAAATGTTAGTAGACAGCGCATTAACTTACTGCGCTATCATGCTTGATATAAAGTAGAGTGTAAACTATGGTTATAAAAAATACTCACAATTATCACGTCAAAATGTTAAAACATTAAAAGGGCCAAACAAACAAGACCCATATTATAAATTGATTTTTATCTCAGAATGCGTGCACTATTTTTTCATTATGTATACCCTGTTTTAACTATTATTGTATGTCAGTATTAAGATCTGAATTTCAGATTTTTTTAAAGAAATTGCCCCCTTGAGGCCCTTTACACTGACATAGTCCCTTTAAAGTTTGAGGCGTGTATTATTTATCTTAATTGGTTAAAAAGATTTCCTAAACCACAATCTATATTGAATCTATCGTAATACAAAATGTTAAAATGACCTCGAAAATCCACAGCTGACAAAATTAACAAATATTCACTGATACATTTGTAACGTTTAGACTACAGAGGCAAAAATTACACATTTGCAAGCAAACCAAACATGCGCATATACCATTCATTGAATTATAACTATGGTTTTGCACTTGTGCTCTTCGTGTATCGACGTATTGTTATGCAACACTCTTATAATGTATTCGTGTTTATATTTATCGTGTTTAAATGCATTTAAACGTCATAACTGCAAAACAAACTAAATCATTTGGACTAAAAACTATGGCTGGCATATTGACTGGTCAATGGGCCGGGCAGGTTGTCAATACTTTTGAAATCCCGTCAACATTGGTCAATCGTGGTCATTTTTATTTTGCTCACTGTAAAAACAAAGATATAATGTCTTTGATACAGAAATGAATATGCAAGGATGGCATGCAACAAACTATTGTTATCATTTCTAAAATGTTGTTGCTACATCTTGAAATGGACATTCTGACTAACATCATGTGTGTGTTCTATGGCAGGTATGTGCCGTAAAAATTTAGTCTTATTAAGTTATGGAGCCTTTGTCTGTAATAAACACACGCTTATGATTATACTATTAAAAAGTTACATTTTGATCTTGATCTTATATCAATATGCACCATAAAATGTTAAAATTAGGTAATTATGTAATAACTGTGAATTTGTTTAATAAATACAGGACGTTGTCCGTACAGGTTATTACGCCATTCCGATTGAAAATTAGTATTACGAATGATATATGACAATGTCATTTTATACAAACGTTTTTCTTTTAGGTACACTTTACTGTATAATGTATTGCAACAACAGCCTTTCACCTTTTACAAATGTTTCGAGCTAATGTCGTCACGTCATATTATGATGTTAATCGGATGTTAATAAATGCCCCACATGACACATAATCATATACAAATATTTCTGAAGTTGTCGAGTTGACATGAATATAAATTCTTTTGGTGAAGAATGGTAATGTTGTATTCTAAAATGCATGCAGTGACTCGAATGATGATAGCCGAAGTCCAGTGGAGGAAACGAATCAAAATACAGGAGTATTTAAGGTAGAACCATTTTGTCGGTCATAAATAATTTCAGTTTTTTTGCTGAAATAAAATGTCCAAGGAAATGATCGATACAAAAATTTGGACTAGACACAAAGTTCAAAATGGACACATTATATTTTATGCTTGATTCTTTTACTAGATATTGTCTTTTGGACTTGCCTTATTGTCATACAATTTTAGGGTCCATAAATACAATCAAGGTTAATATATATGAGATAAGTCCGTGTAGGAGTTGGTAAATAGGACAAAAAGTGAGTCATTTGTTTAAGGTTCTTAAAGATGCATGCAACTCAATTCATGGCTATAACGTAAAGAATAGGTGACACAATATTCAGTTTTAACACGGGTAGTATGGGCGACATACAATTTTTTGTTTGTCAATGTGTTAAAGATGGCATATAGTTCAGACCTTGTCAGAGGTTTAAAATATAAAAACAAAAGCAGCTCTGACAATGTCATGCAGCTCTGACATTGTCTTGGACAGTAAAAACGTACAACAGTTCAATCCTTGTCAGGCATATTATAGATGACCTATATCACTGTCCTTGTTAGAGATGACCTATATCACTGTCCTTGTTAGAGATGACCTATATCACTGTCCTTGTTAGAGATGACCTATATCACTGTCCTTGTTAGAGATGACCTGTATCACTGTCCTTGTTAGAGATGACCTATATCACTGTCCTTGTTAGAGATGACCGATATCACTGTCCTTGTTAGATATGACCTATATCACTGTCCTTGTTAGATATGACCTATATCACTGTCCTTGTTAGAGATGACCTATATCACTGTCCTTGTTAGAGATGACCTATATCACTGTCCTTGTTAGAGATTTTAAAGAAAACAGTTAATACTGTCCTTAAAAGGGTAATTGAAGACGATCAACAATTACACCAACTTAGTCAACTTAGTCCGTGTTTTTTTTTCGCGCAAGTCTGTGCGATTAGAATACATTTAAATATACAACAGTTGGCACAAAACGTCATGTAACTGAACAATTATATAAAAATGATTGCACAATTAGAGAAAAAATACATTGGACATTTCAAAATCAGCTTTTGCTTCACCAGTTAAATTAATGCATCAGTTAGAGTACTATTGTGCAGACAAAACGAATTATAAAAAAACATCATTTAGGAACTGTATACAGCTGCAACGATTGTTTTCGATGCATCGATAAATCGATTGTAATTGATCCGATTCGATTATTGATACCAAACCAACCGAGTTAGAAACGATTTTCCTTTATATATTCATATATGATTTTCATTAAAGTGTTTATTAAAATTATGGTGTTTGTGTGGATTAATCATTTAAATTGATCATGACAACATGGTTGCTGTTACATTGAACTAGTTGTCAAACATTTTCACCAAATATTTCAATTGTTCTTATTTATATTGATAAATAACAAGGCACATACGTTGACGATAACCAATACATTGGCATCTGTAATAACAAATACAATCTTTACTGTAATCGCGAGTCGTGAGTCATTAATACGCAAAAACAAGCCTGTAAAAAGGAAACATCGAGTCGAAATATTCAACTAAATGATGTTTGAAATCGAAATAGAATCGAATCGAGTCATGGCTAAATCGTTGCAGCTCTAGAACTGTACAATTTCATTTGCAAACACAACACCTTATTAATATTTGTCGAAGAAGTTTAAGGTACAGTGCTGCCCATAAAATTTATTTTCTATATATTACTGAACATTTGTGTGTTGGGGGTGGGGGGGGCGTTGTCTTAGTTCTTGTAAATATCTAACTTTTCGAAGGATATTACATATTATTTTAAAAACACATACACATGTAAATAATATACATAAACGTTTTCTTTTCAATCAGATCAAAGGTGGAAGAATTTGTGTCAGTTTGTATGGATTTGGGACTTCCAGACTGCTTTTTATTCGCAGAAAAGGTAAAATATTCCTAGAACGAGCGTCTAGTCACCCTGATCATTAATATTTACTGTTGCTACCACCGCGATTGTGCTTTTACTTGCTTTTCCGGATATTGTATATGCCATTTTAATAGATAAACGATAGTGCCAATAGTATTGGTGTTGTTTAACCGTTTGTATACAATAGTAATCGCCCTTTGTTCCAACATTGCCATGGTCAGTTTTTTCAATCAAACACATTTTACAAAGTTCGTCGGAGCTTTCCTTCTTTACTGGCGTGGTGGCAGTGATATTGACAAATCAACTACGCATATTCAAGACTCGAAAATCAGTATTTACCGCAATACAACCATATATGTTTAGAAATGAACTTTTCTCAGCCTGAGAACGACGAGACAGTTCTTGTCCAGTAGCTGTTTAATCTTTGGAAACGTCATCTCCATTGTCGGTGAAACCATGCATAGGGTTTGTGCTAACCTTATTGTCCATCAAACCCCTTGTTTAAGAAAAGTTGTGACCAAGGAGAGTGTACTGTAGCCTTTTTGTTATACAGTACTTTCATTCTCAGTGATACGCCACTGCTTAGGGGCTCGTTGAGTACCCATTGAGATACTGATTGACCGGGATGGTTTATGTCTCAAGTTAGCAAAAGTAAATATAAATGATCAGAGTGACTAGGCGCTCGTTCTTTAGCGTTTTTAACTCTTATCAAGATGTTGTTTTTTTCGGCTTACGGGGCTTAAAACCTACGCGCACGCGGACGCTTAACAAAGTTATAAAACAGAATGGCCTAAATAAACATATCTTTATTCAACACTAACCCAATTTTCTATATATTTTAACACACACATGGTGGGAGTGAACTGACCTGGCGGAGGTCTGCGCTATTCGACTGCTTTCAAGTTATGTATGTTACATGTATATTGGCAACTAATTTGCACCCCACAGAATTGGGTGAATATTAACGATTGACCTAAACACATACATAGTGTATTTGTGCTTTATTGAAGTTAAATGACAACATAACATGTGTTGTTTATTGTAAAATGGAAAACTGGGTAGGTTGACTTGAAGTCTGCTCAGAATGACGTCAGTCTCTCAGTGTAACACACAGACTCATGAAACTTTTTTTTTTGTTTTACACACATTCGTTTAGTGAAAGTAGTAATAATTAAACTTCATCAATTTATGCAGAACACACATACATTTGTATAATTATATTCTTTATTCCACATTATTTTGTAGTGAAGCATATCCCATGTATGCAAAAGGAAACAGAAGAGTCCTTCATATGGCAAATCGTCCAGAACTTGCTTGCTGGTTTGGCTTTTCTTGATAGATTAAAAATTGTTCTCTTGAACTTAGGTAAGTGATAACAGGTTTTAGTAAGTTGTTTAAAAGCTTGTTATTACTAGCAAGTCAACATTTGTAACTTTTAGTTTTGTTGCGCGTGTGCACATGTTTTGTGTGCGTGTATGCGTGTGTTGTGTAACTCTTTTCTCTCTGTGTCCAATATATGCCAGCTAGAATTGTGTCATGACTTCGACAACGACAACATTTGTAGTTTAACACTCCTTTGCGAATCAGAAAAGCCATATACAACTTTAACTGCATTGCGTTCAACCTTTGGGAGTGGTAATTGCTTGTCTCATAACAACTTTATTATTCTAGTAGGAAATGTATACATACACCAGGAAAAAGGAGTGCGATGTATAAAACTCAAAGGTTTTCAAAATGCGAAAGAAGAAAATCAACCAATAAACTTCATGGGCCTTCCACCCGAGTATGTGTCACCAGAAGTTTGTCAGCTAATTCTACAAGGACGGTTGGTTAAATAAATACATCTTCATTTATTTAGACATTAATAAGGGCAATTAAAAAGGTAAAATATTTGATAGAATGAGGGTTGTCGCATTGTGAGATACAACTAATTGTTCGCTTTAGGAAGATTTTATTTCGTATTTTGTAAAGGTATATTATTACGTCAAAATTGTGAGTATTTAATGTAACCATATTTCTAACAGGAAATTTCACGAGGCAAGTTAGCGCTGATGGTCCTATTAAAAGGATTGTAATGAAACGTTATATATTTGCAAGAAACATACATCTCTTTTAATTCACTCTTTCTTTTGCTAACTTCATCATAGTTTTGTGTTTTGCTTAATGTAATGTACATTGAAGGAATCTACCACTGATAAACCATCAAGTAGTAGGTAGGATTGGGTGAGATTATTTGACTGATCCTTTCAGACCAGAGAAGTACCTGTGTCGTGTGGAAGAGGGCGACATTGATGGAAAGGCAGCTGTCTTTGCGCTTGGTAGATTTGCCATGAACCTGTACGAGTCAAGCAACGGGATTGTGCAGAAGAAATTCACCGATGGCAAGGCTACTTATGATGGTTACACCGATCAGGAAAGGAAACAACTGCGATTTAAAAGTCTGGAAACAGTATGACACTTATTATTGTTTCTATCATTGTTCTTGTTGTTCTTGTTAGTAGTAGTAGTAGTAGTAGAAGTAGTAGTAGTAGTAGTTATAGTAGTAGTAGTAGCAGAAGTAGCAGAAGCAGTAGGAGAAACACTAGGAATAGTAGTAGTAGGAGTAGTAGAAGTAGTAGTAGTAGTAGAAGTAGTAGAAGTAATAGTTATAGTAGTAGTAGTAGTAGTTGTTGTTGTAGTAGTAGCAGTAGTAGTAGTAGTAGAAGTAGTAGTAGAAGTAGTAGTAGTAGAAGTAGTAGTAGTAGTAGAAGTAGTAGTAGTAGTAGAAGTAGTAGCAGAAGCAGTAGGAGTAGAAGTAGTAGTAGTTGTAATTAGTAGTAGTAGTAGTAGTAGTAGTAGTAGTAGTAGTAGTAGTAGTAGTAGTAGTAGTAGTAGTAGTAGTAGTAGTAGTAGTGGTGGTGGTAGTAGTAGTAGTAGTATATATGAACATTGCTCGATTTAGACATGAACATTTAGATACAAAGCGAAGCAAAAGTATGTTTATATATTATTAGCTTAAAATGTTTGAACCATTATTTGTACTTACCATTCTTTTGTCAAACAAAAGTGGTAATCTTTTTTTTGCCACAGTTAATTAAAGCTACCGTATTTGCCTGGTCAAGATTACACCAGTTACAAACTAAAATTTATCGAAGCTTTTATAAGCCTGCAATGTCACTGATCTTACATACATACATACAAATCCATTACATCACAAAGAGATTTGCTTGATTGCATTTTGTTCATTTTGTTCAAAATGAAATATATGTTGCTGTCACATACTCCTGAAACCATGGAAAATTAAATTGTTTGAACGTTATCGTTGTGGGATGTCACTGAAAAATAATTTCGCTATATAATATTAAAGGTAAAGAAGGTGTAATTATGCTTGAATATTCGTTGAACATTATTAATGGCCAGTGACCTGTTTTAAAAGGCGTCAACTTACATATTAAGTATGTAAGAACTTTTAGTAACATAGAATTATAAGCATATCATGAATAGCATTGACACGTTGTGCCTAATGTTAAACATCCCCTGTCTTGCGTACAAACTGTTGTAAGGGAAAGGTTTGTGATTACTGATAGTAATAACACAGTTGCTGTCATAATGACTCTTTATTGTGTTGTTTTCCACAGTTATAAAAGATAAATTGGAATTTACAAAAATCCCTTCAAATTTAAGCCAGCTATAATTAAGGTATTTGTTTTGTTGTTTTGCTCTGACTGTCTAATGTTAAGTTGTTTTTAATGTCTTAATTGAGTCGACAGGATCAATTAAGAAAAACAATAAAATACTGTTTGCACTTTGTTATTGAAACACCAGCATGTTGATAAGTTACAGGCAGGTGCGTAAGTAAATCAACACCAGTGTGCTATTTTTAATAACAAAGAGTTCAGTTATCATGCTTGTTTAAGATTGCCGAAGAGGACTTCATGAAGTCCTTAGTGCCAGCTGAATGCACGCCAGAAATGAAGAAGTTATTACAAAAAATGTTTGAATTTTCTCCAAGCAAAAGAATTTCAGCAAGAAATGCCCTGCGCTATATGACAGGTTGGTAAACATCTGTAATGCTTACTATAATAAATATCATCACTGCATCTGTCATTAATGATTATTGTTGAAACTTGGACTCCTGGGGCGGTTTGATTTATTCACTGTATTCACGATCCACGAGTCTGTTTCGACAACCTCCGTTAAATTGTGTCATTGTTTCAAAACAAGACATGTCGGTCACTTGTCTCAAATTATAGACCCGAGGGTGTTATTAGGGTTTCCCTCCTGCTCATATTCCTGGGGGTATTATTTATACGGTGTAATCAACGGTATGCCATAGTGATTTAAGTACCTTTATTGTGTTTTCCAGCATGTACATACATTCCATAATTGTAAATTCGTGTATCGAATGAATAACGCTATAAATTGTTCGTAGGATACTTAAATTCGTTTTACCCACTAAATCATCGAAAGTTAACAACACATGCATGTGCATTGTTTTATTGTATATGTTTTAAAATGACAACTGCGACGGGCCGGAAATTTATAAAGGGTATCAACTGATAGTTCGTGTTTTGAATTAAAAGTACGTGAACATGGGCCTTTTTTAGTGTAAACCGTATTGGTGTTGTATTTAAAATATGTTTTGAATATATAATTATTTCAGTGTTTCTATTTAAGAAACATTTGAGGGAGATCGACCAATGCAAATAGTCATTCCAACACATAGTGACGACAGGCAAGCCCACCGAACAAAACTCAAAAGAAAAGCAGACATTAACCAGAAAAAGATGGATGAAGTTCCAAAGGTCAATTATTAGTATTAGTTCATGCCAAAATTGTCTTATATTACATCTGTAGTATTTACGTTTTGCTCCTGATTGACTCTTTCTTATTATAATTTTAGTATAATTTTAAGTTTATAAGTCAGTGCATAATTAAACCGCTAACTTAGCAACATTGAAGAACATTTTCTGTTGACGTAAGCTATATGAATTCTTTTAGTAAACATGAACAGAGGACACATTTAGAATATATATTTCATGATAACTATACACAAATGTTGAAATTATGTGAATTCTTTTGAAGGCAAATGATACAAAGATATCCTACTGTGATGGCAGAGGTATAAATACATACGTTTAAATATGTCAGTTAAGTTAAATGCCTAGTAATAAGTTGCCCATTCTTAATTTCACAAAGCTGTTTGTTTTTGTTAGAGACGTTAATCACGTTGTAATGTGCACCTTTTTTCTGCAGTGTAAGAAGAATAGAGAGAAAAGGATCAGACAGGACAAGCCAACCATTAATCCTTCTACAACATAACAGACATACAATTTAGTTAGATTCTACAAATTCCTTTTTTAAAATTCCATTTAAAGATAAATATTTTTCCAACCTAAACCTGCGGAACTGTGACTCCACAATATTTATTGTTGTATAATATTTCATAATACAAACTTAGCCCTGTTAACAATATTATTTTCAACACCAACAAGGAAAGGTTCTTGTACTTATTTTCAATATATGCATACACTGTTTACAAAAAAAAAATGAATAACGTAAACAACAACAAAATATTGTATTGAAGCATATAACACCTAAACAACTTTCGTTATTTCGTACCATGTTTAAGTGTTAATCAACTGCTTCAGCGAACCTTTACATTCAAAAATAAATAACACGATCCTAACAGCATCTGCCTATTATATGGAAAATATTTATTATAGAAGTGATATCTTACTTTTTTTCCTGTGAAGATGGTTTATGGGGATTATAGTGTTGTTCCCAAAATTTTTTATAATAATCCATCACATTTAACTATGTTAAAGTGATATATATGTTACTCTGTCTTTTTAGTCAAAAGGTAGTTGATTGGACTTTGATTGTGATTTTGCAATGTATTTTTATGACTAACAGTATCGTAATACTGAACAGTGTTAAGTCGTGGGATCCTATTCTACAGGTATATCATCCAATACTCATATGAACGACATTACAATTGCCTCCTTAAACTGCCGCGGTCTATATTGGAATAAAACAAGAACGGATGTTTTAAATTTTTTAATGGAAAAAGATTACCATATTTATTGTCTACAAGACACATATTGCCCAAAAGAGATAGAAAAGGATATTTACTCTAGCTGGGATGGTATGTGCTTTTTAAGCAACGGAAAATCGAATGCCAGAGGATATGCTATTTTAATTAAACAAGAGGGCCCTGAGGGCCCTAGGACGCTCACCTAAGACTATGTGACCCAATTGGAATTTGCATCCTCGAGGCGTGGCTAATTTTTATCCCAGGGGCATAATATGAACAATCTTGAACAAACCACTGGGTCTTGCGGTTTCATGTAAACATTTTTAAAGTAACTTTGCTATTTAAGTCTATATAAAGCATGTGACCCTCGGGGTGCAACCAGATTTGGCCCCAGGGGGGCATAATTTGAACAATCTTTGGAGAGGACCACTATAAGTCATTTTGCTATTTAAGTCTATATAAACCATGTGACCCTAAAGTGTGGTGAATGTTGAACCATGGGGCATAATTTGAACAACGTTGGTAGAGGACCACTTGAGGATGTTACATACCAAATACGAAACCTTTGGGCCTTGCGGTTTCAGAGGAGATGATTTTTAAAGTTGATATAAACCATGTGATCCCGAGGCGTGACCACATTTAACCCCACAGGCATAATTTAAACAATCTTTGTAGAGGACTACTATATGATGTTACATACCAAATAAGAAACCTCTGGGCCTTGCGGTTTCAGAGAAGATTTTTAAAGACATTTTGCTATTTAAGTTTATATAAACCATGTGACCCCCGGGGCGTGGCCAATTTTGACCCCAGGGGCACAATTTGAACAATCTTTGTAGAGGACCACTATAGGATGTTACATACCAAATATGAAACCTCTGGGCCCTGCGGTTGCAGAGAAGATTTTTAAAGAAATTTTGCTATTTAAGTTTATATAAACCATGTGACCCCCGGGGCGTGGCCAGTTTTGACCCCAGGGGCACAATTTGAGCAATCTTTGTAGAGGACCACTATAGGATGTTACATACCAAATATGAAACCTCTGGGCCCTGCGGTTTCAGAGATTTTTTTAAGTTTACACTTTTAAAATCTATTTTTAGCTCTGGTGACCTACATATGCAGCGGACCGTAACGATTTGAACAACTTTGAAAGAGGTTCACCCAAGGATCATTCCTGTGAAGTTTGGTGAAAATCTGCCAAGCGGTTTAGGAGGAGATGTTCTTTGAATGAAAAGTTGACGACGCACGCACGCACGCACACACGCACGACGGACAACGGGCGATCACAAAAGCTAAATCACTAAAACGACTTTGATTGTAAAGTTCAAAATTTTTAACAAGATGATGCTGGTAATTTAATTGGACTAGATATTGTACTTGGGGAGAATAAGGTTCCATTAATAACTATCTATGGTCCAAATCTCGACAGTCCACAACTTTTTTAAAATGTCTTCAAACTTATTGAGGGACTTGGAAATGATGATTTCATTTTATGTGGAGATTTTAATTCGTACTTCGTAGTGATTTAGACTATAGCAACTATAAATCTTTAAACAATAATATTTATTTTAGAACTGTTGTTTTAGAAGAAATAGCAAAGCGCACTTTAATAGACACTTTCAGAGAAATGCATTATAATATCCAGAGATTTACATGGCGGCGTACTAATCCATTACAGCAAGCAAGACTAGATTTATTTTTCATTACTCCTAATATGCTTAATTTTTTGAAAACTTCAGATATAAAACCTAGTCTAAACTCCGACCATTCCATCATCGATATATCATTACAATTCCAGAAAATTGAACATGGCAAAGGACTGTTGAAATTTAACAACTCCTTACTTCATGATATTGACTATGTTGATTATGTGAATAATAAAATTGATGAAATTAAAAGGCAATATTGTCTACCAGTATATAATTTAAATAACTTACACACAATGAATAATAGTGAACTAAATTTAGTATAAATGACCAACTTTTTTTTTCAGGGGCGGGACTATTTCTTATTCTAGTTATAAAAATAAATTAGTATCTTCCAATGAGCGTAAACGGCTTTTAGAAATTGAGCAAATAGAAATCCATCTAAACGAAGCTAACAATGAAAAAGTCGAACAACTAAATGTACAACTAAATAATATAAGGGATACGAAATTAAAAGGACATATTATAAAAGCCAGAAGCCAGTGGATTGAAAATGGTGAAAAAAACAACAAAATAGTTTTGTTCACTTGAAAAGAGAAATTATGTAAACAAAAACATACCTTTTATTCAAAAAGATGACGGTCAAGTGAGACACAATCAGCCAGAAATTCTTAAAGAAACTGCGTCGTTCTATAACAAGTTATGCCAAAAAGTGGAATTGAATTCGGATTATAGTTTTAATGATTTAAAACATATTAATATGAATGAATTGACCACTGAACAGTCTAATGACATGGAAGGTCTATTAACATACAAAGAGTTATCTAATACTCGGAGAAATGTATGAAAATGACAAAAGCCCTGGATCTGATGGTTTTACAACCAATTTTTTAAAAATGTTCTGGAATAAAATTGGAAGATTTGTATTGAGGAGTATTAACTTTGCCTATATAACCAATAGTTTTTCTGTGACTCAAAAACAAGGTATAATTACTTGTTTACCAAAGGATAAGAAGGCAAAACACTTTCTTAAAAACTGGAGACCTATTACTCTACTTAATGCTGTTTATAAATAAGCATCTGGGACAACCATAGCAACTAGACTACAATCATACTTACCAACGCTTATCTCAAAAGACCAAACTGGCATTTTTTCCGGGTGATATATTGGGGACAACACAAGACTACTATATGACATTATAACAAAATACCAGCTCTTATTATGCTAACTGAATTCGAAAAAGCATTCGAGGCACTATCCTTCCACTGCATTGAACAAACTTTAAGCTTTTTTAATTTTGGACTTAGTTTTAAACGTTGGATTTCAATTTCCTACAAAATACACAATGGTCCAATTAAATGGATTTTTATCTGAGAGGTTTTCAATTGGCCGCGACTGTAGACAGGGAGACCCCATTTCACCTTACATATTTATTTTATGTGCGGAAATAGTCTTAAACATTCAAAACTGTTCAGATATCAAAGGCATTACTATCAATGGCATTGAATACAAAATTTCCCAATTTGCTGACGATATTTCACTTCTGTTAGATGGTTCTGAAAATTCGTTAAACTGTGCTCTTGACATGCTTCATGAGTTCTCTTTTTTCATTGGAAATAAGCTCAAGATCAATAAAGACTAAATACAAACTAGCATGGGGTGTAACGAAATTTAAGTTATTAGGAATTATTGTTGATGTCAACTTACAAAGTATGATAGATCTTAATTTTTCTGAAAAAAATGAATAAAGCTATTAATCTTATCAATATGTGGGGGGAAAAAAACGATTACTTACCCCAATTGGTAGAATTACTGTTATAAAGTCTATAATACTTCCACTGTTTTCTCACTGTTTCCTTGCGATACCAACACCTAAAAGGGGCATCCTTAATAAAATAAATAAACTTATGTTTGATTTTGTATAGGATGATAAACCTTACAAAATACGAAGTTCAATTCTTGTACAAAAATATGAAAATGGTGGATTAAGTATGGTAGATATATAAACATACTCTAAGACAATAAAACTATCATGGTCAAGCAAATTGTGTTCATGCTATGACAGTAAATGTTCAATTTTAATTAGATCTCTGTTTAATATAGGGACATTTTTTAAAACAGGAAAACATTTTGCTTCTGTCGTGTAAGGTAAAATAAAAAATGATTTTTGGTTTGAAGTGTTCACATGTTATGAGCAATTTATTGATGTGTACAAAATTTCAGATGTTAATAGTATTCTGAACATGCTTTGTTTTATAATTGCAAGTTTAAGATTGGTAATGAACCATTTTTTTCTTAAGGATTTGTATGACAGGGGTGTCAGATTCGTTAGAGACATAGTAATCGATTCAAACTCATTTTTCAGCAAAGCACAAATTGAACTTCTTACTGTTAAACGATGAACTTTATTCATTATAAAGGACTTATACATTCAGTGAGGAAATGTATTAAATCATTGAACCTACAGTTTAGTACCACAGATGTTTTGGTACACAATTCTACCCTGTCATGCTATGCCAAATATTTTGTATGTTGTGAAAGTCAATCTAGATATGATTGTTTTATTGAAAATGACATAGAACTTGTAGAATTTGTAAAAACAAATGGGCAATGTTTGCTATTGCCGATGATGAATGAAACCATATTTTTAAAAACATTTTCTACATAACAAGAATTAGTTTTAAACGGCCACCAAATTATGGTAACCCACGAAATTATGGTAATTAGGCATATATATCAATATTAAACAGAAACAGAAAAGGAATTTGTGTGGTTTTGCGTACATCACTGTATAATAATGTTCTATGACATAAGTAATATGTACTTGTGTATATGATATGTACACGAATAAAGACGTTAAATCACAAAAAATAATAAAACAAAAAAATCCTTCTATAGCCGCAATGAAGTCCAAGGTTTTCCTGGCAGGATTGGAGGGGTGTTCCAAATATGATTGGAAAGCGACGATTCACGACAACTGTTAACAAACCAGTCATGAAAGAAATACTTTGATGCAATATAATACAAATTATGTTCATTTTTAAGGCTGATTAAAACCAGTGTAGCGTTTGGGTTGTGTGTGTGTTTTCTGTAATAAATGATTCATTGATGTCGACATCTGCTTTGCATTGTGCCTTGAAAGTATTCGAAAAGAAACAAATGAAAAGCATACAATGCAGTAGATAAAATGTATCCCGTGGTGTGTGAAACATATGTTAGTGTTTCTAAACTAAATTATCAGTCTCAATTCTCATTTGGAGCAGTTAACATCTTACAAAGTATCTATTATATCAATTAACATTATTAATTTATGTGCAGAAGGTTAAGCAATAAAGATTAAGTACTGCATTAATATGAAAGTTCCGTATTAACAAGTTAGTTGTATTTGTAAGACATAGACTAAAATAAAATGTTATGTTTAGAATACTCCATAATTATTATAACCGAATCATATGTTGTATTATAAAGAAACACGGAGTGTATCTGTATACACAGACATTGCACATTTATTGGATAATATATAAATATCATATGGCAGCGTGTGTGACATTGATATTGTCAACCCGAGGGATGAATGTCACCTGAGGAGAATGCCGAGGGTATACAATATCAATGTCACACACGCACCCATTTAATATTTATTTTATTATAGGCCTACTGATCAAATTTGAATAAAAGCAGATAAAACATGAAATTATGCCGATCAAGATTGAAGAATGCCTAAATGTTCTTTCATCTTATAAATACTTGCAATTTATTTTTCCTAACATTTAACTCTGAAGAGAATTGCATGTTTACACATTGAATAGTGATGTCACGACTATATCGTATATGACGTCACGACAAGGGAGGCGAAATTTTTCATGATGTGGCTAAAACAACAACCTCCGCGCGAAGATTTGACTGATTCCGAGCATAGCTCGATATCAAATACCTTAAGGGGAAATAACTCCTGTGATGAGTTTGAAAAAACTGACGCAGTTACTGTCCCTTATATGACATTCAAAATGTCAGCGCGGTCACATGTCCTTACAGTTACTTTCGCTTGGTCACGTGTCAGAAAGGTTGAAATGTGTTTGACAGTCAAAATATATCTTTCTGAGTTAATGGGAATTTATCATTGAATATAAACAAAGCAAAACTCCAGTTGCGACAGCAGGACAGAACTCTTATTAGCAGCCCGAGGTCGTTTATTTATGGCAAGTGACCAATTGCCAAAAGCAATACACAGGACATCACAAAACACATAACAAACACAAAACACACAATAATAAAACTGGGATCACCGCCTTGGAACGGTCAATGCACAGCATTGGAGGTTTAAACCGGTTTATGTGCGCACGAACCTTACACTTGGCCCAGAATTATTCACAAAACATGTAAGTGTAAATAAAATTAACCTCGTGGCATCGCAATTCAAATTAAACAGCAAAAATAAAAGAGAATATTATTCAATTTAATTACCACTATATTATTCAATGGCTAGATGCAAACCAGAGCAGCAGAATTGCAACTTTCTGAGGCACGATGAAATGAAACGAAAAAAAAGTATCAACTACATCTCGTCTTTTTATAAAAACTTTAAAGACATATCATCAAAAAAACGTGAAGACAAACGTGAGTAAATCTATAATAATATAATATAATGTGATTAAAATACGGTTTAATGGCAAAACTTCTAAACATGATCTGCCAACCCGTCTGTAGCTGTTCATGGTGACAAACATTGTATCAGATCAGATACATCATTTTTTGCTACATAACACTATATTTGGAGTTGTCATGATGACATTATAATAATACAATCGCATTTAATGCGTACATTGGTTTAAAGTGTGTATATACACATTTTATCAACGAGTATTTACGGAGAAACAGTTGCGAAGGGAATACTGCATATTTACAAATATAAATCAGCAAGTTTTTTTCCAGATAATATTTAAATATAAGACACGTAACGTTATTGAGAGTGTAATGTTTTAATCTAGAAGGGCAGAGGGGCGTGGCGCTTGACTTGGAAAAGGGACATTTTGTGTCCGGTAACGCTGTTGAAAAAGGGCACAAGGTTTCAATCGTTTTTTTCCTGAGGTATTATGGACTGATTTCTTTCATCTGTTTGATGATTTTTTAAGTCAAATTATTAACATATTTTAATTTTCCAGATGACATTGCTGCTAATAATTTGATTAATGATGAAAAGCTTAAGCTAGGATTTAAAATTTAGAAAACAAACATCGAAATTCGGATTGAAATGCTTTATCCGAATATGTTGTCCGAAATTATACTTACTTCTGCGGGGATTTTTGTTTATGATTGGAAGACATATTGTATACACATGTATTTTTTTCATAATTTGCAGACCACATTGAGTCTACATTTATATGCATTCTGCCCTTTGGCATCACGTTTATCATAAAAATTGGAAAAACGAAATCATGTTAGAAATTGCATATAAAACGAGGCTGTTAAATGCAGACAATTTACGCTCATTATAAAAACAAAATCAGCATGTTTTTATTGTATCTGGACACAAACTCGTTCCTTCAACCAATCTTATCCATTCGTCACAGATAAATTAATATACCATAACATGCCATCACAATGGACCTTCGTTAAGGGCAATACAGTCCATAGATAAGAGGGTACGAGGCGGACCAATAAAGGGGTGTGGCGCGGTGCCGCACTGATTAGGTATAGATAAAACAGTGTTGTTTTTTTATCAGTATAATCAACAAATGCAATCCTTTTTGAAATTGTGTATTATACTAGCTGAATACTAGGTTAATAGAAGTATTTACAAGGTTAGATACCTGTAAATTATTGTGTATTCCTCCGTGGTCCATTCGAAATTATTGCCTATTACTAAAGAGTTCCTTTTCTCTTCTGGTATAAAAGCCATTTAGCAATCTCAGACATGCCTTTTGTGGTTACTTCTTATATCCCATGTTCATCTGGAACAATTTGGTGTCTTTCACTCGATGCTAACTTGTCAAGTGAACTTTTGGGGTGTGTTTACTGTGGTGTGGGGCTTTTGTCGAAAAACGACTGCCGAGACCCTGTTTTCTACCGGTGTCTGCATTCGGGTGTCTGCATTCTGGTGAGATGCATTTTCTTAGAAGTAACATGACATATCTTTTTTATTGGAAGAGGACAGACTCATCTTTAAATTGATACTAGGCTTCTACAGTCTGATCTCAAGGTAAGGCTAGAAAAATTCTTGGAAAGTTTGCCGTTTTAAAATGGGACCCTATGGGAATTGGAATAACTGGTATCTAACCTACAAAGATGTAGCCAAAGTACAGGGGTGCTTGGCGATAGCTGTTCATACAATTTCGCCTAGCTACATGGTTGTTTATGATAAGACAAGCATTCGACAATCAAGTTGTGGTATAAAGCTAACATTATTTAATGCAGCTGAATAATTAACTAGAACACAAGATATAGTATAAAATGTTTATTTTAAAGACCGAAAACATACATGTATACGTGTTCAGTCAAACAATAATAGACACATGGAAATAAAAGTGTCCACTCAAGATATCTTGTCGGTGTTGGTTGTTTTATTTTATTTCTATCTATAGTATAAATATTCATCACGAATTGATACCATAGCACCTCACTTTACTGAGTTGTACATCCAAACAAGATACAAGAAGTATTTCAGATACAAGATACACGGAACTTTATTAAACGGGACCTATTCACATATTGGCAAATGGACACTTTATATAAACACGTCTGACAAAGAAACATTTAGGAAATGCGGTGTCGTTTATGGATAATCATCAATTGAAATGGATGGAACTATACAAATTATTTGGAAAACACGTGTATCACTTAGTTAGCCTTAAACCTACACTACTATGTTAGTACGTCAGAATTTCCGAGTGGTTAGAGCGTCAGATTTTTTAGTCCCAATCATCCTAGGTTCGAGCAAACAATGCCAAATTTTTGGAATTTATATTTTTTTTATTTAATATTTACTTTTGTAAGTCCACATGCTTTAGTTTTTGCAGTTAAAACATTTCCTTTATCTGTGAATAAGTCCCATTAATGTCGGCTTGTAAATTAAAATTACCTACAATTGAAAGCTTTTTTCCCGACACGGACACAATAAAAAGCTATTCAATAATAATTGAATCACAAACTCGTACGACAATCTATCAGACAATATTATTAGGTTAGTTAACAGCGTTCCTTACAATACGGTGATATTTTTGGACAAGTACACAGCTGACATACCATATTGACGAGCCGATAGGCGAGGCCAATGTGAGTTTTTCAGCTGCGTACAAGTACAACTAACAGTTGCATATTAGTTCATTTTTGAGTACTCGGACATTATTGTATGTTTATACTCGGACCGTCCATACGGAAAATATTGTACGCACGCGCGTCCAATATGGTATAATATTGGACGGTCACGGAGCACGAATGACGACATTTGATTGCATGATATAAATAGGTATAGGATAATTCAATGTTAAATGCATTTATAATACTGACATAACACAAATAACATATAATCAATTTTAGTAACAAAGGAAAAATAAAAAAATAAGATTGCGTTTGAGAATATCAATTTATCGACAGAGTGATGTCAACATGCACATCAGTCTTAAAACATACGAAACATTTTTTCTTTGATAGTACTCTAGGCTTTTCAAATTCAAGTAAATACTGAGAAATTTGACCTAAAGCAAAAAAAATAAGTTGAAAAAAGGGCAATAACTCCACCAAAAACCTTGATATAGTTACCTCCTCTTGTCTACAAAATAAGTTCATCCCTGTTATCAAGTACTTTGAGATTCACGTCAATACCTCTTATAGATATTGTGAAATGTGACCTAAAGCGCAATTTATAAGTTAAAAAAAGGGCAGTTACTCAAGCAAAATCCTTGAAAGAGTAACCTTCTCTTGTCTGCATAATGGTTTCAGCACTATAAACAAGTACCTTGAGTTTCAATTTAATGTCTTTGATAGTCGTTGACTATTGAGAAATTTAATACTTGCCAAAAAATTGTCAAAACATGCCAAGTTGTAAATCCAAACAAGGGCATATAACTATGGAAATATAAATCACAGGGTTACCTGCCTTGTTGTAACGAAGTACTCTTTTGATAATGAACAAGTATTGGAAGTTTTAAATAGATACCTTTGATAGTTTTTGAGAAATGGAGTCCGACAAAAAACTTAACCAGACGCTGATTCAAACTACAGGGCGACGACAGTAGCTTAACTGTTTTGCTCAAAAAGTCGAGCTAAAAGTGAAATGATACAGTCTATACATACTTGTGTTTTACATGTATATCAATTATTTCGTCAAGACATTACATTACAGAAATAGGTTTTGATTAACTACACAATACGACATAAACAAAATAGACACAAAACAACAGCATTTAATTAAAACACTTACTACTACACATTAGTTTGTAAGACTGATATGCAATTAAAGGGGCGTATCGACGGCTTATACGGTAATACTATTTTCACAAATAAGTTATATTTTTAAAGAATTCATTCAATGATTACTTCACACATAGGTCTCGTTTTAAAAAATCAAACAGTAAAATATTTTTTAAGGGAAAATTAGTTGTAGTAGTAAACTCCAAATGAATTAAATGTACATGAAGTACCGCTACGCGCATGCTCACTGCTGATAAATGTTGTCTAGCTTAGGAAAGTTTCCATTGAAGTGCGTGATTTGTAGGCGTGCGTACGAATCCTGCTGGAACCGTGTATCGAAAAAAAGTTAGGCGTTGTATATTTTTTTTTTTCATCAATTCAATGATATGGGTGTCAGTCTGTAAAATTTAAATGCATATCATACACAATTTATGATGAAAACAAATGCTTTTAAACAAAAATAGCAAAGCACTGCTGGCTAAATCTTGGTTAATTGTAAAATACATATTGTATTAATTAAAACAACATATAACAATTGATAATGACTGCTATATTATGTTACCTTCTATGGCTCTGTGCACAAAAACACGGAACCGTCCGTGAGCATATATATAATTAAGGTAGACACGTCCTAATGACTTCGGAAATACTCTCGAAATATCGCTTAACTTTGGCCCATTCGCCACTAAACGTAAACCGTGAATATCAAGGTTTGAAAAAAAAGGGTCTCATTAAGAGCTTTCTACCTTAACTGTATAAGCGACGAGCGGACCTCCAAATCTGGGTGGACTTCAAAGAGGCACTTCAGGAAAAATGAGCTTCAACTAAAATAATGACATCCTGTGCATGTTTTGTCCTTCAATAGTCCGCAAAACGTGATGATATCTCTTCTATATATTACGCATTTTGTTAAGAAATACTGGTTTATATTCCACAAATTATCGACAAGGGATTCCTCAAATTCCATTAAATTTTGTGGCGCCATTTTGCGAATCTGATTTTCGAACGCTTGTCTTAGTTTGGTGTCATCATAAAATGTGCAATGAATGAAATAAAAGTTTACATGCAAACGATTGTCATGAAATTAATCGCTGTGCAAATATGACCTCATTTTCTGAAAATTACCCATTTTATCACAAATCTAGTAAGCCTCGGCGCGTTGTGAGTGCTGTGAAGTGTATAATACAAGTCAATAGGGAATTATAAAGCAGAGGTGTCGATCGCACAACATAAGAGACGTGTGAGATAGTGATATAAAAAATAAACTGCATTGCTGATATAGCTTAAATTTTAATAATGAAAACAAAAACAAGATAGAGTAATTGGTAACGCAGTAACAGACGTTGGTATTACCTAGTCAATTCAATGCAATGTGTAAACCGAGACGTTTACACGGAAAGTTGTAAGACATGCAAATCGACTTGTCATTGCCAGAAGGATGTTTTACCTTACTTAAACATGGACGAATTTTGCACAATTACTTTTTTCTTCACGTTTACTTCGACAAATACTTTCAATTTTATAAATATAATAAAAGGCATTGCATAATACGAAATGTCTTTGTTGTTCAGAAACCACTCTTTAAATAGTACACATTGAAACACTTTAGTCAAAGAAAACACTATTTATAAGTATGCTACGTTTCGCTTCGATTGTATTTAACAAAATGATTGCCGTAGGCCATTTAGATTTATTGTTATGATGATCATGAACCAGAAAGGACAAAGTACTACCACTATTATAATACACAATACTATTTGTTAGATAGAGACCAACTTAATACATAAACGCAAAAGGTATGTTCATTGCAGCGTGTGTTCTTCAAGGTGTGTATCGTGTTTATGGCCACGCTGGTCAATCTATTTTATTTAGTGTACTCCTCCATTACTGAAGACTGGTGAGTCGACATCGAACGTGTCCAGTCTGGGTATTTTTGACTGAAATATTTGGCACATTCATTATACATAACATAACGTTATAGTGTACTCGTAAGTTACTTTAACAATCGAATAGGCAGTAAAGGTGTTGTTTTGTAATTTTAAATCAAAAATCGAAAGCGTTTCATTATGATAAAAGTGGTTTTCAAAGTCGTGGTGTCTTTCATAGGAACATGGTAAGATTGTAGGATGTAGATTTTATGTTCAGAACATTGCTATGTCTTGTAAATGCATTTTTCTCACATGATTGGTTGTAAGCAGTGCTACAGATAAATATTTGTACTGGACGTAACTGTACGCTTATTTCTGAAAATTTGGTAGTAAATTTACGCTGATTTCAGAATTTGTGGGGGTCAATGATACTAAACCTATGTAGGATTAGTGGTGTAAATTTAAATCCAACAATAGTTGTACATTTCGAGATGAACATAAGACCAGAGTATTATTATAATAATCCTTTATAATGCAGTCATTTGAATACAAAAATGTTGCAAGAAAGAATTCTAAACATTTTACGACTTTATTGCTAACTACTGAATATATGAACTGCACATTCTGGTAGGCAGGCTTGACAAAATTTATATCTGTTTCTGTCTTCTAGTCTCTAATGTATGCGAACATCCGAAAAGTTGTGCGTAAATGCACACCCACATTTTTATTTTCCTGCGTATCTTACAATTATTTGTGCGTAATTTACGCGTGTACGCGCCCTATCTGGGTCTCTGGTTGTAGGTACTCAATATACGTTGGTTTTATTGACGTTGTAGTTCATTTGCAATGTTGTGATCAGTTTAATATATTTTGCAAAACATTTTAATTCTATAATATACCGCCGACTCAAACATCTTTTTTTAAATGGTGTATGCAACATACCTATTAATTTCCTATCACCACACCAGACAGATCTATATATTATCTTTAAAAATAACAAAATTGTAAATAAAAATGGTCAGACTTTTTTCTCGAAAAACAAAACACAACACCAATAGAAATACATTTGTCTAATATTCTTGTTTTTGAATTAGAAAAATAATCACATCTGAAATCATACATTACGTTTCATTTATTTTATACCTGCCAGCCACCATCGCTATCGTTCTCTGCACCGACGAGTCGTTTAGACACCGTTTTCTTCAAAGAAGTCAACGTGGATGGTTGGCATGGCAAATCTACTTTGAACGCGACTACAAGAACAAAACAATTTCAACTCTATTCCAAAATAGACATCAGGGGTTTAGCATATCTAGACATGTATTTATATATGCGTGCGCATTTAAATGTTTGAATACAATAATGTAAACTATAAAACTTTGAATTCTTATAGACGTA
The DNA here is from genome assembly GCA_027627225.1 of Congeria kusceri. NCBI lineage: Eukaryota > Metazoa > Mollusca > Bivalvia > Myida > Dreissenidae > Congeria > Congeria kusceri. Next base: position 63,469,153 of record CM051034.1, read on the forward strand.
AGTAAGTTCAATTCCAATGTATACAAGAGGATCAAGTGTCAAGCTCATTAGGGTGATGCCTATACATATATGTTTCTCCATCAGACCTTAGATTTGACAGAATGGTTTTCAAAAATGTGATTGCTGTGGGCGTCTGTAAATAGTGCCTACACCAAATAGGCTTGGTTTAGGGTAAGTGGAGTTCAATAAAATATATTTATTCATCATTGGACATGTTATAGTTGTTTCTTACAGTAAAAGCAATATCACTACAACGTTGTGTTACAAAATACTCCGCCACCACACCACATAGTCTGCCAAAAGTAAAAACATTAAACGGAAATCTTACGTTGCAGAACAAAAAAAAGAACACGTTCAATTTAAATATTCTTAACGACCCTAAAGTTAGACGATAACCAAAGCAGCAGAACAGCAATTTTCAACGGTTTGAAAGAAGTTTATATACATGTATGTCATCACGCAAATAGTGAAAATTAACGACCTTCGAGTTCATATTGTGTTTACTGGTAGTACACGCTGTTCCTGATATTTTACCTGCAACGATACTTGGAACATGAAGAGTTGCATTCTCTTCTTTAATCCCCATCGAATCTTTACCTCTTTCTTGGGTTTTATCATCATCTGTAAAAAGGGGAGTGTAATATTTCATACAAAAATCGATAACGTCTCCTACATATTTATATACTTATTACTAATTTGCGAAATAAATGATGCCCCTATTTGATTAGTACTTGATGGGCATACGTACAATCAGGAAACTCAGAGAGTCAGAAATAGTACTACAGATACATTTTTAACAAGACTATTGGCTGTCTGGCTAGCCCAGTGGTTGGCACGCTCGATTCTCACCGCTGCGGTTGGGATTCAATCCCAGGTCCTTAGGGATGTGCGTTTGGTTGCTGTCCACTGTACCGGACCGGTGTGGTTTCATCTCGGTACTCCGGTTTCCCCCCACAGTACATGACCACGCTAAAATTAAAGATATTTCAGAAAATATAAATAGCTGGAAATTGCAGCTATTATCCAAAAATTCATCTTTAAAACTTTCGATGAGTCTCTAGTGATTAAATTAAGGTAGGAGTGCTGGGATACAATCCGGGTCCTCACATAATGCAGCTTCGGCGCGGAAGGGCTTCATAAATTTCGAAATACACAACAAGACTCAAATGTGTGTTAGTTGAACACTTCCAGGCATACCTCCAGGCATATGGTTAGTTACATGTTATCTATTTTTACTCTCAAAGTGATATTGTGAACCTTTCGAGACCCTAGTTGTTCGGTTCATGTAACAAAATGAGTTGAACTAACTAGACCGAATTAGTGTTTATTAGTTGCTCACGCAAACTCTAAACAAGCGGGGATCATTATACATTTCGTTCAGTTACGTTTTAAGCAGGCTATTGATCTTTAAAATGCAATTTTTTTTGTTTAGGCATAAACTGCTCAAATTCTATAGAGATGCAACTAAGCTTGATTGTTTGCGAACGTTGTATTTGCCTTAACACAAAATATTTTCCTGTACCATGAACGGTAGCAGTGTCAGAAAGGCTTCTTTCAATCTTCGTGGCGACCCGTTTCCATTGGCTGTCCTCATCATACGTGTCTAAAACGATATATAAAATTACAAGACTTAAAAGTGATAATGAAATGTAGATCCAGTAGATATTATCCTGGAGTGTCCATATTCCGATGACATAAGAAACTGATCAATTCAAAGATATTCAGCCAACTTTAAAAAATCAAAATATCTACTTATATTGAAAAAACAATAATTTATCTATCAACTACAACAAACTATTTGCACTTTTGTCACATAAACATGACCAACAAATGAAAAATACATTTGCCAGTACCATAAATCTGCCATCTTGAATTTGTTCCGAATTCCGATTACACAATGTTATATGAAATATACTTGTTTTGCTTTGTTTTTCAACATTACTTCATCTTTATGTTATCCATTCATCAATTGTCAACATTGTAGACAAAATTAACTAGAGGTTTCTTATGTACTTTGTCAGAATCTTTGACACAATAGTAGACACCGTGTGAAAAATAACAGAAAATGTGGTTGTTTTATATATTTCATGAAAAATGACTCTAAATAAATGTGTTTTTTTAATGGGTTTTTTTCTGTCTTGCATGTTTTTAAGTCAATTCCAACAAAATAAATAAATAATCCTACCCTAAAGTGCACTGATTATTTAAAACAATGGATCATCGGAATAGGGACCCACTCGGAATCAGGGCCTTTGACGTTATGTTACATAAAGTCTAAATGCTTAATAGTCAACCTGCCAGTATTTAAAATATACATTGTGATAAAAAAAGAACAAAGTGACTAAGTGTTACTCATAACGTGAAATGTGTAAATTAAATACTAAAACTAAAGAAATGAACTTGTTGTAGTTTGTTTACGATTAGCGGATAAGGAAACTTTGTTAAATGAAGTAATGGAAATAAGAGTATATATTAAACTTAATTAAAGGCCACTGTGGTGAATTCGTGAAAATATAAAAGCAACCCCACATTATTGGGAAAAAAATCCTAGATCAGGATATGTCAAAGGGTACAATGGTGCACGACATTCTTCCGTATTACTTTATAATGGCCAATTCTTTTACATCAGAAATGATTGACAGCAAAGAATGCATACAAGATACGTAACTTTTATAATGTATGAGTTATTATTAATCTGGGCCTACACTTTATAATGAGTCTATACACAGCTATATTGAAATTCAGATATGTCGCAGTCATTTTGATTTCTTTACGATTTCGAGATACTGAAGTTTAGTTGCATTAACTGCGATAAACATAGTTTTAAGGACTAACCGTCCATATACTGCAGGGCTTCTCCGGCTGATATTCGTTTTTGGGGGTCATGTTCCAGCATCATGCCAAGTAAAATCTTCATGAAAGCTGAACATTTGTCCGGGACCAACAACTGCATACAATCCACCGATGCAATCTTGGAAGAACACAACAATTATTCTTTGTACGGTTATTTACATAGTTTGAAGGAATTTCGTAAATATTCACTCAATAACAATTGCCATGTTTTATCTTATATTTATTAAAACGGTAATAGCATATTCTTCATAGCAATTAAACCAAAATAACCCCACCAACTCTGTCTCTGTTTTTAATGAATCCACAAACATTATGGAATATCGTAAAGCGATAGACCAATAGCAATTATTGCGAATATAAAAACAGTTTGTGGACGATGATGTTTTACAAGTATATATACATGTACATGTTGCACACTGGAGTGTGATCCAAAAGAAGCGCGGTGTACCAATTTGAATAGCTTCACACACACACAAGGGATAATACAATTTAAATTGATTTTGTTGTAACTATATCAGGAACAACATAATAACTTAATATTTGCATGAATAGTTTTTAAGACCATTCCTATCAAACCTGGTGTACAATGTCTAAGCGAAGGTCTTTTCGAATGTTATCCGGCAATCCTTCGTACGAATCACAGCCGTTGGTGAAGATCTTTTCCAGTATCCGTTTGCTGCTAGGGTAGAGATCCATAATTACCCTAGCAAAGGAGAAGATGTCTGCTTTACCAGTGATATCGTCATCAGTCACTTCGAACTGGTGCACACCGGGTTTACTGAAGTAGAGTGGAAACACCAACTTTCAAGAGGAACATATTTAAAAATATATAAAAATTAAATGAAATATTTACAAATTACGGTTCAGTAATTGTAAGGACCTTCAGGGATATTAAAATACAAGCATTGTGTGGTTGATATCGACGTCGTAATATTAGGTGTGCCAATTATGGATAATCGGCACACTCGAAAGGTGTGCCAAAAATCCATAATATAAAAACATGCGCCTGTGCAAAACAATGTGACGTCATTTCACGAAAATGACGCGTTTTGTAAGGCAATCAAGCGTTATTTTCAGATAGGGTAACTCGCCCTTGAGACGAATTTGCCCCATAGTCGAACATTTTGTTCTTTGTATTGTGTAAAGATGGGTGTAGTTTGACATGTTATAAGACAGTTTAACGAAAAATCCATCCTTTTTACCCAAAGCTAAAAACATTGTTCGAAATATAATGTCATCAAAAATTTTCTCATGATGACATTGTACATGCAGCACTATTTATAATTCCGCGAGACCGGAAATTCAGAATTTTCAAATACAATGCAACTTGATACCATCGACATTTTGGTCAGATACGTTTGCAGCATCCATTAAGGACTAAATATTGAAAACATTAACTTAATCTAAAATTATAAATGGCAGTTTTCAGTGTTTTGTTCTATTTTCATAGATTTCTCAATTAAATCAGCGTAACAAGTCAATTAGCCCTGGAGACGAACGCAGTTCGCCCTTATGATGACCAGGTCTTTAACTCCGGTTATATGTATAATACATGGGAATTAACAACATATCTATGTCATTTAACATGATTCGATCTAAAAAGAATCGCCCAGTTCACAAACAATAAGCAGCACAAAATATTGTATATCTTCTATTTACGCATTGTGTCTGTGCCCAAGTGCTAAATATGGTAATGTTGTTGCGATGTTCGAATAGACGCTAGAAGTGCCAGTGTAATGCACCGTATTTGTAAACACTTGTTTCTGTCAGCATTTGGACAAAGTTATTGTTTAAGTTCTACAAAGGACTCTAGATGTGATTGTTTGAATTTTATTGCGTCTAGGCAATGGATAATCTCATCAATGCTATGGCAACTTGTGTTTGTCTTAAGGGCGGATGTGTTTGACTCATGGGCGAATTCAGTGGGTATTGGTTAGTCAACTACATTCAAAGCAAACCAGCCGAGAACCAAGCAGTTTGTCTAAAAACAGAGTAATTAGATATGGTGCGTATGGCCTGCACCAGCTGAGTCCCCGCTTTGTACAATGAGCATTGAAGAGGTAAAGCGTTAACCTGTTCGACTTAAGGGCGAATTACCCCAAGTACCATTCCGTATTTAGAATTATTTTAAATTGTATTAAGAGGATTTTGTACTGGGAATCAATTAGAAAGCATAAAAAGGGACTGTTTATGCGATTTCTTTATTTTATGTACTAAATGGAAAGAAAAACTTTAGGTAAAAACATATATAATCTGTACCATACTTCAGCAATTGAATATCTTGAAATCCGCGATCAACATAAATTAGATTTTCAGACATCGATCGAGAAGCAAGTTTGAACATAATAATTTTTAGTATAGATCTTTTGCGTATAAACTACAATTTGTATTATAAACAATATAATACGGCAGAGCCTTAGAGGTATTATTATGCGTTTTCGGCAAATTTCTTTATGTATTCAAAATAAAGGAATTACCTAACCAGTGTATACGATAATGTTATTGGCTTAATGCCATAGCACCAAAAACTAACAATAAAGAAACTCTTTTATTCAACATATGCAATTAAAAGGTAAACAAGAGCTATCAGAGGACAGCACGCTCGACTGTTTGAAGTATTTCAGTTGGTACATATTTTGGATAGTGGAAGGGGCATACATTTGTTAAAATACAAAACTTTAAAGTGAAGCCTTGTATAATTTATACATTTTTGGAACAACTAGAATTGTCAAATGAGTGAAGGATATACCCCCACAATATGGCCTTGTCACAAAACTATGGCGTCCATTAGAACGAAATGGAAGGAGAGAGAATGTTTTAATATGTGAATGGTCAACAGTGTATTTGGACAAATTTAATTTCAATAGGAGCCATAACTCTGTCAACATATAGTGGTTTGTAACCAAAGTAGAACTTGATCTGTATTTTATAATGTTACACATATGTACCAAGAATAATTTAAAATGTGAAGCCTTTCATGAGTTATTCTCCATGTTTTTCGGGAATTTAAGTCCAAAAGGGGGGCCATAACTGTGTCAAAATTTAGTGGTTTGTAACTATAGTCGAACTTGACCTGTATTTTATGATGCTACATATGTGTACCAATAATTATTTAAATATGTCAAGCCATTGTTACAGTTACCGTCAGGAAACCATGTGTTTAGGGAATATAAGTCAAATAAAGGGCCATAAATCTGTCAAAGTTTAGTGTTTTGTAACCAAAGTCCAACTTGACCCGTAATTTTTAATGCTACATACGTATACCACGAATTATTTGAATACATGAAGCCATTCTTGAGTTATCGTCCGGAAATCATATTTTTAGGGAATTTTAAGTCGAAAAGGGGCCATAACTCTGTCAAAATTTAGCGGTTTGTAACCAACATCGAACTTGACCTGTATTCTATGATGTAACACATGTGTACCAAAAATTATTTGAATATGTCAAGCCTTTCTTGAGTTATCATCTGGAAACCAAAAACCAACAGACCGGCAGACCGACGGACCGACAGACAGATAAGCTCACTCCTTTATAACCCCCCCCCCCTACACTTCGTTTGTGGGGGTATAAAAACTGTAACCACAAAATCTATGTAAAAAGTGTGCATAACTCTTTCAAAATACAAAACAGAGTTATGGGTAATGTTGCCCCTGATACTAGAGTTGATGACAAAGGTTAGTTCCAAGTTTCAAATGAATTACTTTTGTAGTTTTGAAGTTCCAAAACTTTTGAATATAAACTTTAAGCAGAAAATCTATGTGAAAAAGGGGCATAACTCTGTCAAAATACAAAACAGAGTTATGGGTAATGTTGCCCCTGATACTAGAGTTAATGACAAAGGTTAGTTCAAAGTTTCAAGTGAAAAGCTTATGTAGAATTGAAGTTGCAAAACTTTTGAATATAAACTTTAACCCGAAAATCTGAAAGAAAAAGGGGCATAACTCTGTCAAAATACAAAACAGAGTTATGGGTAATTTTGCCCCTGATACTGGAGTTGATGACAAAGGTATGTTCAAAGTTTCAAGTGAAAAACTTATGTAGTTTTGAAGTTACAAGACTTTTGAATATAAACGTTAACCAGAAAGTCTAAGAGAAAAAGGGACATAACTCTTTCAAAATACAAAAAAAAAGAGTTATGGGGAATGTTGCCCCTGATACTGTAGTTGATGACAAAGGTATATTACAAGTTTCAAGTGAATAACTTATGTAGTTTTGAAGTTACAATACTTTGGAATGAAAACTAACCAATTCAGACACCCGCGCCGACGCCGGGGGTAGAAGGATAGCTCACATATTCTTCGAATAGTCGAGCTAAAAAAAGGCGTCGGTGTGACATCTGTCCATAATGGCACACCTAATGAGTAAGGTCACTAGGGCCATTACTGATTAGCTGTGCCATTACGGACAGATGTCACACCGGCGCCGTTTATTAACCTCTAATAATTGTAGACTGAAGATTATTTTTCGCAATTAAGAACAGTCTATCTTACTTTAATGAGAATTGTGTTGTGTGCACTTGCTTAATAGAACGCAGAACTTTAATAGGAACGCGTGCTATTGCGAATGATAAGCAATAACCATTACATGAAACATTATCACGGCCACTGTCTCTGTTATTTACATGTTACTATGACTTACCAACACCAGTCTATGTGCGATGTTCATACTAATGACACACATTAAATGTGCTTGTTTTGTATTATTCTTTATTGCAAAATAATGCTCTAATGTACAGTCTTCAAAAATACGGTTTTATTATGAATAATGCTCTTATATATGGTTTCTTTGACGGTGTTTTTATTATGAAGTTTGCTTACATTTTCTGCAGAATCAGCTTGGCAACTTCTGGTGACATTGTTTCCGGATTGAGACCAAAAATATTTAATGGTCGTTTGTCTGTCTTACAATTCTCAAAACCTGTTATTTGTAGATGATGGCAACTCTCTTGGTTCATCGACACATTTACCCCTGAAAAACGTATACAAATAAAATTCCTGAAAAGGTTCCCTCCTTAAAAAAAAAAAAGATACCTCGTTAGCAATAAACTTCGGGCTTTCGTGGACCGTCCTATAAAAAAGTAGGTAAGTACACACGTTCACCTGAAATTTTGTTACTATAAACAAGTGTATGTCTATTGATAAAAACACAGTGGTAATTTGCACAAGTTCCATGGTTTTCATGAAAAACTGTACTTCTAACAGTAATATCAATTGTCATAAACTGGACAAGTCACTTTGAGGGCGTTCTACGAAACATGGTATACAGTATTTAACGTTTGAAATATATAATTCATTCAACAACTTACAATCACAAAATCACTTGGTAAGTTTTGACCACTAATAAGTAAATTTGCACAGTAAAACTATGTTGTGTTGTTTATAATTACTTATATTTTCTCAATTTTTGTACTAAATTAATTAATGTCTGTATTCAATCTTGATACCACACTAGTAGGACTACATTAAAAGGATTTCTCCATCCAAAAATCTTGCATGGGAACAACATTTTTTTACGGGAAACTTGGATACCAAATGTGTTTAACGTAATTTTGAATCAGGTCAACAAGCCAGCGTTAGAACTCGATTTTAATGATCTACTCCTCAAAATCGTACAAAAAGACACAATTGAATAATAATCATCATCAAACAAAGTTCTACCCATTATGACTGATTATAAAAATTCAAAATTATACAAAGATATTACTTATATACTGTAAACATTATTTGTAATAATTATACGCAAAATTTCAAAATATTGCGGGGCAGTGCAGATCATTGAGAAGTTGGGCGATTGGCACAAACGACAAAAATAGGGTTGCCTTTCAACTGTATTCTGCATATTAATAATTTGAACTGATTTTACTATATTAAAGTGATGTTTTGTTTGAATTTCCATATATAATATTATTATTTGGAGAAGTTCGATATGCATATACATACGAGATTGTTTCCATTCTACGAACGTAGTGATTGAATGTGCTAAAGTGTTAGCAACACTGATAAATGCATCATATGATATTGTCATAACCATTGCAAGAGTAATATTGATCTTACACTTATCATTACTATGAATGAAATGCACCTATATTATTAGAATAAATACATAACCGTGCGATAAAAGCGTTTTTGGTGATTCTGGATTTTGAGAAGAAGTGTGTGAATGTGTCGTTTTCCAAGCTTCCTTCAGGAGGATAGTTAATTATATTATAGTCAGATTGATTTAGCGATTTGGTGGTCAGGTCACAAAGTCATTTTCATTCAACATTCCATATTTATTTTAACATAATTATGACATAAACATTTTACATCCTTGCCAAGATTACACAAGTTTACTAAGGCTGAGTAAATATGGTGGGCCTGAAATCAGTTCGTAAGCACATTTTTTTGGCATTATATACCAATATGTATGTGTAAAAACCTTGTTTCAAAACACAGCATTTGCTAGTTTGAATAGTTCTATCAAAACAAAAAATAGGCAATAAATGTACGCATATATATTCATATTTTAAGATATTTGGATATATCTTGCATGACCAAACATGGACGTAAATTATTTTAGTTCAATGAAGCTGCTGTATTTAAGAATAAAAACAACAAGAAAACTTACCGATGTTGAGGTGAACAATCCCTAATTGGTCAAGATAATTTAAACCAATTAGTCCATTTCTGCAAAAGGGTAGGATGTTTTGGACTTTTTCACGGTTTTTTGGACCTTTTCACGGTTCGTTAGGATGTAATGGACTTTTTCACGGGAAAACCGTGAAAAGGTCCATTTTCTACGGATGCTTTCACGGTTACGGTCGTTTTCACGGTTTTGATGAAAACTTATATTATAAATATATATAAGTGTTATTTGTTATAAATAGTTAAGGGGTGCTTAGAAATGAATAAAAAAACGGTTGTCTTCCCTTGGTTGAATATATTCGAAAAATGAATTTGGGTGGGGTGTTTTGGCTCAGAACCTTGCGCAAATTTGTATTTAAACAGCTGGAGGTTGAATTTAGTGTGCGATGGGGTTATTTTAGGGGTCGACTAAATAAAAAAGGGGCGATAATTCAGAGGTCCATATGAAAAAAAAGTTGGGTAAATAAAAAATACCGTGAAAAGGTCCATTGAATACATCAAAAAGTGAGGATTGTTTATGTGGAATTATAAAATCGTATAATTTGTGGAATATTGTTACAGGATGTATAGTGAAATAGAAAAATATAAAATATAAGCTCTAACCGTTTTTTTCTGGGTGTTTGGGGTACTTGAAACGGGGTACTGTTAGTGCATTTTACCTATATTTCGACCCTACGTAAACGGCACATACCCTGGCTGGGTATATAATCTGTTTGGTGTGTGTTTTTGATGAAACATAGTAGTTTCATACGATATAATCCTTTCCTGGGGGGGTAAAAGTCTTTTGGGGTTAGGTTAGGGTGAAAACAGACGTATAACACATGTTGTAACGCATGTCATTGATTGGAAGACACCCTTTGATGGTGTTTCTTTGTGTTTTCTGTGTGTGTTCAGTCGATATTGAGGGCAAACGAGCAGGAAATGACGCCGCGATAAGAGTTTTGTGAAAAAGTATGACCAAAAGTGACGTCCTAGGGGTGTAAAGTGTGAATACAAGCATAGTTTTACGTATAATTGGTTGCAATACAGACATTTTGGGGGAAAGTTAGTGTACTAGGCTGGCTGGAAAAGGGTAAATGTACGTATTAAAACATAAAAAGTCCAATGGCAACCCAAAAAACTTGTTCTTATTTTATGACCGTGAAAAAGGCCAGGGGTTGGGGTCGATTAGACCCTAATAACTTCGTTATGGTACATTATATCTGAAAACGGTTTGCAGATTCGTGCTCAGCATTGAATCCTAACACAGATTTGAGCATCTTAGGTTTGTATGTGAAGGTCACCGATTTGGGTAAAATTTCACCCTGATGGTACCATCAGGTGAATTTTTTACCCAAATCGGTGACCTCGACATAGAACCCTAAGATGTTCAAATCTGTGTTAGGATTCATCGCTGAGCACGAATCCGGTGTTACTTTTGGGGTATTTTGTCCCCTTTGGGAACTAGGGAGCTACAAAGGAGGTAGGGGTCAGTTTTATATATAATGGACTTTTTCACGGTTAACACTAGGCAATCATTGTGAGATATGTCCGATGCGTATAGTGTACTTATTCTTATCTAGGTGTAGTCGGAATCTAATTCTTATCATGTAATCCAAAGTATTACTCGTTGAATTGATACTAATTTAGTTTAAACCTATTTATTTTAGCTCGATTGCATCACAAGTTTTTCAAATTTATAGAGACACTCTCGAGTCCGTATCCTGGGTAGAACCAGTACTTGGTGGATTTTGGTGCGATTTTGATAACGCTCTCAGAGTGAGGATCGAACCCGGGACATCCCGGTCGCTAGGCGGACACCATATCCACAACACCACCGCTGTGTGTAAGATAAACAACAACAAGTAAGTGTCTGTACTCCAAATCCTTTTTTTATTTTCTTGTGTTTTTTTTACCATACAGACAAAAAATAAACAATAAAAATCATAAAAAGTCATTGAATAAGGCAGCCAGGTGTTACTGTTTTTGTTTCAATGCTTATTAACATGCCAAAATGAAAAAAATTGAAGAAAGTTAAGTAGCTTAACGCCGGTAATAAATGGACTGTTTCCTGATAATATTCCGTAATTTCTCACGGATCTGTGAGTCCGAGAGACGAGGCCATTTATCGACCCTCATCTTTCGGACCACCTCCATCGGAATGGTCTTGTAACACCTGGCTGCCTGCTCTATCTCAATGTTAAACACATCCTTTATTTCTTTTTCCTCCTCCTCCGTAACAAACACGCGCTTCTGCTTTCCCTTGCCCCGGGAAGCCGTGTTGAGCTCCGTCGGCGCCTCCGACTCGGCCTCCGTATCCAGGATGTCCGTATCCGGGATGGCGTCGTCCTCCTCTTCCTCGAGGACCCGTACCTTCTTCTTTTTCTGGATGATTGGCTCGTCGTCCCCGGACTGGGACTTGGGCTGGCATCTCTTCCTCACAGTGGTGAGGGGCAGGTCGTCGTCCGACTCCATCGCCGAGCGCGCCTGGCGGAGGTAGAATTCAACGTTCTCGACCTCCTCCTGTGGAAATTAGACATAGCATGTGTAAGAATATGTGTTCAATATCTGTTCCGGAAGCTGAAATGCGAATAGATTATATAATTAAATAAATCATTGGTTTCTCGTACAATTATCACAATCGTCTTAATCATAATCGTAATTTGTTTGAATTATTTTCAGCCATACCAGCGCCTCCTGCGTAGCCTCGTTGGAGTCAGAGTCCGAGTCAGGGGTTTTGCTGGTTGACGGCCCGGCGACATCCGGAGCGGTCGATGGCCCCGGCTGCTGATCGTCCCGTACTGTCGCGGACGCGGTGGCGTCCCCAGCACGGTCCGGGCCCGGGGCGGTGGCGGAAGCGGTAGCGTTCCCCGACCTTGCCTGCCTAAGCCACAGATACGTTTCCTGGGACCTGTGTCTGAAGATGAACAAATGTATAATGTTACTGAACGATTGCTGAGTGTTCATTAGATCGTTTCTCTCACGCTGTGGGACCTGTAATATACTCATACATACATGTACAATTGTCTGTAAAAAACACATATTGAACAACATGTAATCTAATGTCACAGCAACTTACTTCTGCTCGACGACATCATAGTGTCTATCTGCCGTGTTCTTGTTATGACAGAGCATGTCGGCAATGCTCTGGGCCCGGTTGACGTCCAGGTTCCTGCCCTGGACAGTCAACATCTTCCGGTTGAACGTCAGGGACATGCTGATATCCGGATAAGCAGCCTGTATGCCGGCTCTGAATAATAATTACAGTTACTAATGCAAGTATCATTGTCATAAATATAATTATGTGGAACAAGCACCCTCTACCTAATCATCATCAGGAACATAATCATCATCATCAGCAGCAGCATCATCATCATCATAATACTTATCATCAACCTCATATTTAACCTATGTAAATTTACCGTGAATTAGTCCACCGACATGCTAATTAACGTAAGGAAAAACAGCCGAATCCGGCACGAAACACAGACACTTACTTCTTCCAGGCTAACTGCAGCCACTGGTTGACGTCCGTGGCCCGTAGTGGGCCGGCGTGAGTGGCGAACACGAGATGATTCGCCGTGTCTTCCCTGGACTGCCCAGTATAGAGGGCTTCCCTCACCGCCTCCACAAACGCACGCAGCAGATTGAACGTACTTGCCGGCAGGTGAAAGTACCCGTATTTGCCATACTTCGATGTTTTGTGGGCGTCTATGGAGATGGTGAAAAAGGTTGCGCCCTTCATCGCCTCCGCCCTGTCTACGTGCTTCATCTGCAATGCAAAAATGCACTCGTGTCGATACCTTTAAAGGTGAACATTTAGCGCTTGTACTATTATGTAAATAGCCTACAGAGGCCCTCATACGTATATGAGTAGAGTTTGCTTTAAATAAAATGCCGATCTATTGGTTAAAAGTACATACTCTCATGTTGGTGAATTCGCCTGCTCGGGCGCCGTTGCCGAAGGCCATGAACAGGACCAATATCCCCCGGATGGCTTGCCAAAAGGCTCGGGGGGCCCTGTAGAAACTGGCAATGGTTTTTGCCACGTATGCCGAGTTGGAGAAGCGCTCCTCCAATGCGCTGTCGGCGGGCATGTGGCTGCTGATCTCCACGCGACGGGCCACCTCACGCGTTTTTATCTCGGCCCGTGTGGCCGTCAGACAGCCCCTGATGTGCCGGAGAGCCTGTAAAATACAGGTATATTAGTATCTGTCCAAAAAGAAGGCATAGTGTACAAACAGAATCACTGTAAACCGAATCGGTGTATTGTTTGTGAGTGTTTGTGAAGAAAAACATATCTGTTTACCTCGTCCACGCGTCCGGATTGTGCCAGGTGCTCATCCTTGGCCCAATGCAGAAACTTTTGTACAGTTGCAATGGCCGACCGCTGGGTGCCTGGCTGGTGGGCGCGGTCGAGGTACGAGTCGTGGATCTCCAGGTGACCGGACCACACGAGGACTTCGTCCAGCTGCACTCCCTCCTCATAGCCAGAGAGGGCCAAGAACCTGTTGAGCTGCATGGCCGCCTGACCCGCTTTATCGGCGGTGGCGGCGCCCCCGGGTCTCGTTCGCATGTGTGCACAAAAGCGCTCTATCACTGAAACTGAATGAAATATCATGGAACATAGCACAAAGTAGGTAATTAGTTGTCGTTCGTAAATGGACATTAAAGTCACTGCTTGATCTATATCGTTACTTACAATTACTGCGGCCTTGCATCACCCGGGCATTAGGCGGCAGGGACAGGCAGAATTCCCGAGTGAGCCTCGGTGCCTCCGAGCTCGGCGACTCCTCGGTCAAGGTAGCGGCGGGCGAACTGTCTGTGTCGTCACTTGAGGTCGGCGACGCGGTGGCGTCCCCCGCCCGGGCCGTGGCCTCTGATGTGGCCGTGGCTGTAGGCGCCGCCCTCGGTGGCCTACCTGTCCGCTCCAACTGGAAGTGTATTGTTATGTGGAAATGCAAACCTCAGAAAATCGTGTGTTATGGTGTCGTTGATACACGTTGCTAAACACCTGTCAGTGTTATAAACAATGTAATTTACATACTTTATGCGACTATAATTTGAAACGCCTCTCATATAACTCCATTCTGACACTTACCATCGTGAATGAGTGCAGGGCCATCACGTACTGGACACTGTCCGGGTCCAGATCCCGGTGGGCAGCGGATTTCAAGTGGTGGGCCCTACGGACGACAGACGCCCCGCACTGGCACTTCCAGTACCGTCTGTCGCCCGTCTTGCATTTTCCCGTCTTCGCCCGTAGGGCTGATGTGTATGCCCTCAGGTCTGGGCCTGTTAATCCATGCACGTCGCGGATGTGGTCGTTGAGACGGGCGTACACCTTTACCCCGCCCGTCTCTGCGCATATGGGACACTTTCTGGGTATCTGCTTAGGCTTTGGCTGTGCAGGCATCTGAAGCCGAAGTTATACATTGGCAGAGTGTATGAACTGAACAGTGCACAAAATATGTTGTAATTTCAGTAAACAGTAATTTCTAACCCACACAAAATATAGTAAAAATCGGTTTTTCTGACCTATCTGGAACACCATACTTTTTTTTCACTTTTAGTGATTTGTAACCTCAAATACATCGGCACAATGCACATGTGATTTTAATACAAATTGCTCGTATATATTTTGATTTATATAATTTTGATTTTATATATTTATTGTTAGTTTAATTAAACGTTGAAATATATTAAATCATACACCAATCATTAGTTATTATGGTTATTTACTTACGTTTTCAAGCTGAACGCGTGGCGATGTTTACAACGGAACTGATAAGCCTTACCCTATCGTTTGGCTACACTACACTAGGTTGAAAGTGACCAAGAACGGAGACGTGTTAAACATGTATTGAAAAATTATCAAACATTATTAACAATAAACGGATTGCAGATTTTTATTGAGCACTAAATTGTACTTAAAAAACGATGTTTGTTCGTACTCACCGTTCGTCTGTCCGTCCGTCCGTCCGTTCGTCTGTCCGTCCGTCCGTCTGTCCGTGTATATGGCTATAGGGTGGTATGGAGGAAACCCTTATAACTTTTGAGCGGTGCAATGTAACTCAAAACGGCTTTCAGATTCGTGCTCAGCATACAATTTTACCCTTGGGTTCGTCCGTCCGTCTGTGTGTCTGTCCTTCTGTCCGTCCGTCCGTCCGTCTGTCTTTGGAGTGTTCATGGCGAGGGGTGGGCTCCAGAAAGCCCCTATAACTTTTAAACGGTTTAAGAGATCTCAAAACGGATTTCACATTTGTGTTTAGAATTAAATTGTCCATTTAAAACAATGTCTGTTCGTCCGTCCGTCCGTCCGTCCGTCTGTCCGTGTATATGGCTATAGGGTGGTATCCAGGAAACCCGTATAACATTTGAACGGTGCGATATATCTGAAAACGGATTTGAGATTCGTGCTCAGCATTGAATGCTACCCCTAAGACCGATGAGTATTTGGCTGTATGTCCGTCCGTCCGTCCGTCTGTCTGTCTTTGGAATGTATATGGTTAGGCGATGGTTTCGAGGCAACCCCTCTAACTTTTTAACGGTTTAAGATAGCTCAAAAGGGATTGCAGATTTGTGCTCAGCATTGAATATCACTTTAAAAACAGTGTCTGTTCGTCCGTGCGTCCGTCCGTGTACATGGCTATAGGGTGGGGTCCGTTAGACCCTTAGACCTTGTTAACGCTTCGAGATAGCCAAAAATGGATCGCGGATTTGTGGTCAGCGATGATTTCTACCGTAGAAAACACTATTTGATCGAAGTGTTTGAACAAAAAAATTTACCCAAAAAATGACCGTGAAAAAGGCCAGGGGGTGGGCTCCCTAAGACCCTAATAACTTTGGCATGGTACATTATATCTCAAAACGGATTGCAGATTCGTGCTCAGCATCGAATCCTAACACAGATTTGAACATCCGGGGGTTGTATGTCAAGGTCACCGATTTGGGTAAAATTTCACCCTGATGGTACCATCAGGTGAAATTTTTACCCAAATCGGTGACCGCGACATACAACCCCCGGATGTTCAAATCTGTGTTAGGATTCAATGCTGAGCACGAATCCGGTGTTACTTTTGGGGTATCTCGGCCCCTTAAAGAGTTATTGAGCTACAGAGGTGGTAGGGGTCAGCTTAATATATAGTGGACTTTTTCACGGTTTAACCCACAATGACGACGACGATGAAATAGGTTCCCACCTCCACACATGAAACTGATCGTATAACTGTTGTTGTGGTTGCTAAACACGAATCCGATGTTATTTCGGGGCTATCTTGGCCCCCTGAGCTCTTAGGAACTCGCAAAGGGGTAGGGCACACGAAAAACCCCAGGGGTGGTCAACTTTAAACACCCCCAGCCCAAGCCCCGGGCTATATTTGCGATAAATCTGAGTTTCAGCACCTCAGTAGCACAATTATGCCTGCAGATGCAAGCTTGGATATGTATAAGTGCACGAATGTGGATGTAGGATAGCTTCGAAGGTCGACAAATGCGAGCTAAAGTAGCAAATACGCATTTTCGATGAGGGCACCCCACTTTGACACACCCTATTCCGACCCTAAGGCAAACATATAACCCGAACCGGATGTCAATAGATCCGCGGTACTTTTTGCTACCCATATATATCAGTTTCAGACACATATTGTTAGAAATCGAATTTTGGCAAATTTAAAACGGGCTAAAATACAGTCAAAATATCGTATACAGAGGATTTTCAGACCCCCACGGAACACCATACATCTTTTTATTATTATTTTTTCGATTTTCCGCCTGATTTCTCAATACCTTTCCAATGATATATATCATTACGATGTACTCTGTCTCTAAATAGTGGATCCAGGGGGGGTATTTTTTAACTTTTAGTGATTTGTAACCTAAAAAACGTTACTCACACGCGTTCTAAGTCCTATAACGCATTCAATTTTGGGCCGATTTTAAATAAAAAAATATCCTGTAGTTGGAAATTCTAGTACATTTCAGCAAACATAAGTTCATATTGCATTACACGCAAAATAAAATCACCAGAGTTCGTCAAAGTGGCCGTTCCAGGCCTAAAAACGACCAAAAATAGTCCCGATAAAGGCCCAGAACTTTATTATTACCCCCCCTTACCCCCGGGCGGACCCCCCGGGCGTTGTAGATATCGACGACGTGTACCTATATACGCGATATCAGGGATCTAGATATCAGCACTAAGGAGCATTAGATGTACCAGTGCCGTATGAGAAAAAACGTACCAGAGGGGGGGGCACTTTGAACCCCCCTAGCTCACCCCCGGGCAATATTTGCCTTAAATTTTCGATTTCAGCCCCATAGGAATACAGTGATCCATCAATTACCCAAAGTTCCTGCATCTAAGTCCAAGAATGGGGGAGTTTGGTAACTGTAATGGCCAAAACGCGTGAAAAACGACAAAATTTGCATTTTTTACGAGGGCACCCCACTTTGAAACACTCTATGCCGACCCTAAGTCAAACATATACCTAGAACTGCATGTCAATAGATCCGCGGTACTTTTTGCTACCCATATATATCAGTTTCAGACACATATTATTAGAAATCGAATTTTGGCAAATTTAAAACGGGCTAAAATACTGTCAAAATATCGTGTCAGAGGGGTTTCAGACCTCTACGGAACACCATACATTTTTTCTCCATTTTTTTTTTATATTTCAGTTCGATTTTTTATTACCTTTCCAATGATATATATCATTACAGTGTACTCCGTCCCTAAATAGGGATCGAGGGGCCGTTTAGTCACACTTAGAGTGGTGTGTAACCTAAAAAACGTGTATCCAACGCCTTCAAAGTACTATAACACCGTCATTTTCTGGCCCATTTACAGAAAATAAATGTCCATTTTGTTGCAAATTGAACCAGCAATCTGAAAAGATGAATACATTTTGCATTAATTGCGAAATAAAATCACCCGAGTTCCTCAAAGGGCCCGTCTAGGAAAAAAAAAAAAAATATCGGCCTTAAAAAGGCCCAAAATTCTAGTATTAATCCCGTCCCCGAGGTCGGACCACCCGGGCGTTGTAGATATCCACGACCTTCACCTATAAACGAGATATCAGGGATCCAGATCACTGAATAACGGAGATGGACCTTAATCCTTATCGAAAAACCGTGAAAAGGTCCGTGAATGAAAAGCGATCGACCTCGTAAGGGGCATAACTCCGGAACGGAAAGTCCGATCCCCAAAATTCAAAGCGTGTTAGGTGGGGCTGGTCCAGACCTTTCCAACGGTACCAATCTTTTAGGGGTCACCTAAATTTGAATTAGGTCAACTAGAGCTGCCAAATACTAGCTCTGATAGTTCTGTGGCTGAATATATCCCCTAGTAGACCCAAAACTTATTTTTTCACTTTTAGGGTCAGGTAAGTGATACTTTTTTTTCAGGAAGTGTATGATTTAATAGGAAGTTCCGCACCCTCAGACGGTCCCAACGCCGTCGAGTTTACCCCCTAGGGTAAAGGATTTATGGACTTTTTCACGGTTAAAGATGGCGGCCCCTGGGGACCTTAATCCTGTACCCTAGGGGAAAAAAATGGGTGCGTTGGATCCGCCTCGCTCTAACTTAGATTCAGTTAAAGTTTGAGTCAAATCGGCCGAGGGGTAAATTTTCTACCCCTCGTTAATTAAAAAAAACGTGAAAACGTCCATTGACATCCCAATTAGGGTCCTGATTAAAGAGTCCTCTGTCGGTTTTTGGCATGGTGTGGGTAACAATTCTAAAATATGTAACATGTAATTAGTTTTATATTTGGGATTTCAAGGCAAAATTCGCTGGATATGAAATACACACATGAACAAGAAAACGATGGTATACACTACAGACAATACATACATTAAACAAGATTCTGTGTTTGATATTCGCGATAGATATTTCCAAGTAAATTCATTAAAAGAACTTTTCCAAACAGTGCCATCTTATACATTCATCCAGTACTTGAAAGAGATAAACATGTATAACAAAATTTAGTTCATATTTCCTATTCTATATAGAAATCAACATAAGTAAACGGCACGATATAACCATAATGTGTTGAGTTGCCGTAAAACCCAAATAAACAAGCAAATACATTGATAAACACGCATGCCCCCAGCTGGTGCTGGATAGCCCATTTCTTAGTCCAAATTAGATCAAGGTCAAGGTCAAAGTGATTGGTAACGGTCATAAGTAACAACTGTTTAAATATCCAAGTGTTGTAGTAAGCGTTGTTGGTGCGAGACGAAATGGTAAAATCTATTTTACCAAGAAACAGCCCATTTAAATTATTCTAAGTGCAAATTAGGTCAAGGTCAAGAAATGGTACTTTTGAATTATTATAAGTCCAAATAAGGTCACGGTCAAAGTGAGGTTGGGTGATATGGGTGGATTAGGGAATGGTCATAAGCAACAACTGTGCAAGTATCCAAGTGTTGCAGCAAGCGGTGTTGGTGCTAGACGAAATGGTAAAATCTAGTTAACCAAGAAACAGCCCATTTGAATTATTCTTAGTGCAGATTAGGTCAAGGTCAAAGTGAGGTTGGGTGATATGGGTGGATAGGAAATGGTCATAAGCAACAACTGTGTAAGTATCGAAGTGTTGTAGTAAACGGCGTTGGTGCTAGACAAAACGGTAAAATCTATTTAACATGGTCACGGATGGAAGGACGGACAGGACAACCACTATATGCCCTCCGCATCAAGATGCCGGGGGCATAAAAACAACAGGACAATCACTATATGCCCTCCGCATCAAGATGCCGGGGGCATGAAAACAACAGGACAATCACTATATGCCCTCCGCATCAAGATGCCAGGGGCATAAAAACAACAGGACTATCACTATATGCCCTCCGCATCAAGATGCCGGGGGCATAAAAACAACAGGACAATCACTATATGCCCTCCGCATCAAGATGCTGGGGGCATAAAAACAATCAAATGGAACAAACGTTAACATTTGCTGTTATAGCGAGTATAATTTTTAAAACACATATTCCAAAGAGGAAGTAATAAATATGTTTTGAAGTAAAGGGACAATCCCTTTTACAAATTAATAAACAATACAATTACAAAATTACGAATGTATATCCAGTAGGGTGATGTATAAGGGATGCTTATACTGCCTTGTTATACATGTATGAGCTAGCTTTTATAGCGACCAGGTACAGCGCTTGCGTTGGAACCAGGAGGTCCAGGGTTCGATTCGCCGTTTAGGCTTGTGGATTTTTCAGCTGGGTAACATATACTACTTTGCAAATAAAGTTTAAAGTATTATTACTGTGTATATAAAGTTAAAGTAATAGATACATATCAAAAAGCGAGCATACTGTTGTTGTTGTTTTTATAACTTTTTAATAGTTTGTAGATCATTATTGCTTTTTTTTTTTTACTTTATCAAAGTTAAACATTTTTATAATATTAACCTACATACGCAATCAGTTTACTTTAACTGTATTTGATTAAACATATACATTCATTTCTAAATTTTATAATGACATTTTAAAGTTAATTTATCTATAAAGAATATTTAAAATTTATCAGTATTGATCATTAAAATTGAAGATCTACTCTAGGTATAACGGATAAAAGCCGGTCAACAAAATTTAATATGACACATAATTAGAATTCAAAAGTAGCGAACCAGCTACCCTTATTCTTCATCAACAAAATATTGCAAAGACACTTAGATGCCGTAAAAATCTATACCTTTGCTATCTACGTGCAGCTCCTTGAAATTGGTTGAACCGATCAACTTAACATGTACACTTCCTGTACGTGTTTGGAAAGTCTTTATGTTTATCTGTAAATAGGAATATATGCAACTTAAAGTTTATCAGTATTGATCGTCAGAGTTCTAGCAATCCATTGAACATATAGAACATAACAAAAATGCCCACTCACAAAAAATTAATAAACTTAAATGAAGATGTACATTTGCCATAAATGTATTCTTTTAAACATTTTTCATTTTAGATATAAAACAATCTGTATCCAGCATGTATTTTCAAAACATATTGTGATGACACGAACCGTGTTTTCGTCCTCTATCGACAAATAATTTCCACAGGTTTCACTTCTAAAAGCATCAACATCACAATGCTTTTCATTAGAGGTCTCTGAAGCTGGACGTACAGTCTGAAAGCATGAACACTCTACATTAAATTTCTATAACACCGTAATACAATTACGAAAAAACAGCTAGTAATATTACCAATCGCAGTTTTAAATACCATGATTACAATCAATTGATAAATCCAAAATAATAAGTTTGATATAGACAGAACCCACAAATGTGTGTATGCCAATTGGGCAACCTACAAACGTGTAGTTAGCTTAAATTGGCCTTCCCAAGGCGGTGACCCTTCTCCCCCCACATACTTTTATTCATATTTAAGTTGTGTGTTTGTTACGTGTTTTAGTATTGTGCTGTGTTGTATTGTCAATTGGTCACTTGTCTTAAGTAAAGGCCCGTGTGCTGCTAATAAGGGATCTCTCCTGCTGTTGCAGCTGGAGTTTCACATTGTTTACATTTAAAAGTGCTATGTTTATATTGCTGAAGATATTAAACATCACTTAATAATAAAATAAGTTTCTGTGAATCGATTTTCTACGCTCGGGCGCGTACGTATATGGAACATAAGTCACTACCTGATCTATTCCTGTGTCCTGCGTGTTAACCAATGTGGGTACTTGTTCATCATCTGTGCATTGTTCTGTTGCGATTTTAGTGTTTTCAAAACTAAGAAAAAGCAAAATGTCTTCATGTGAAAACAGTTACATATTAGTAAGAACTTGTAGTCTAGAAATGTTAGAAAGGTTGAAACTGTTAGGACTTTAGCAAATAAATAACAAAGAAAAAATAACAATATACATGTATGCACAATTTATAATAAATATGTATTAATGTACAGAAAACCTCAGGTACCATGTGAACCCCTTCATAAAACTTCGCTAGACGCAGCAAATCGCCGAATAAAAAAATATATAGTTAATATATTTTATCAAATGCGTTCACACAAACGTTATACCAGTTTGTACAATGTTACACCGTTTTCTTGTACCTTTCTACAGAAGTCGAACCATATTTTTGTGGATGATCTAGGATTGCAGGCGAGTGCAAATTCAGATCTTGACCCGTTAAAGCGTGACTCTGAATGAAATATAATAAATACAGTGAACAGCAATGACAGACGGTTTGAGAGTGTTGCTCATAATTGTTTTGCTTTTCTATCTGCTGTTTATATGTTGCTATTGTTGCGACTTTCATCGATGTTAATAAAAAGTTAAACAACCATCCAATAAAATATTGCGCTGTCCAAAGTGATTTTATCAGTCTTAAGTTTATTTTTTTTTAAATACATAAATACAAAGGTCGCAATATATCACAATAAATATTGTTATAAATTGAAAAATTGAAAAATATCACAATATATTGCAATATGGATTTCTAATATCATGACACCCCTATCGGATATAGCGATATAAAACCTATTGTTACCATCAGAGTTTTCTGTATTCTCCTTATTTGAAAACATTTGTAGTAACTTAACAGGTGTATGTACGATCTTGCAACAGCAATAGTGGTTTAATAAGATAAACCCAGGGTTAATATAATTTGATTGAAAATGGAAAAAAATGATAAGAAGAGTAAATGCATATTAAGACAGTTTTTTTAATCCTGAAATATTAAACACCTATTAAACCATCTGCCAGCAACATTTAACATTGGAATAAATTAATATTTTCTCTGAAAATGTGTGCTAAATTTAAAAAATATACAAATAGCTCAACTCTGAATCAAGAAATGGTACAAGGCCCATATCTGTGAAGCTCCATAGCAAAATCTACAGTTAAATTGAGAAAACCATTATATTAACATTTGTGTAGTTTTTCATTTAAAATTCCATTTAAATTGAAATGTTTTTATCTAATAAACATTGAACAGTTGCTTCTTAATTTACAAAACTAATTTTACACTGAACACTCAAGTTCACATTATGCTTAAAGAGATTATGGATATAGCCCGAGTACTCGGACCAAAAGATACTGAACAGAGTCTATGCTTTATTTTGGCAACAGACACCTTAAAATCAGCAGTATGAAAAGCTTTTTAAATACTACGGTATGCTTTTTACCAAACATAGTCTCAGTCTGCACTTACCTCTGGACCACTGTCATCCAATGCAGTCCAGCTGCCAATTGCAACATTATGTTGTTCATAGTCCACGTGGAACGCACAGAATATGAAAAAGTGGAAATAATCTGAAAATGCTAAGGAATAAACTTTTGTCTCTTGTCGTAATTCATGAAGAACAAATTAATGTCAGTACTCTTGGCTTGATTTTGCCTTATTTGCTTTGAAATCATTTTATTCTAACTGATGAAGTAAGACCCTGATTTTATCCAGTGCCAAAATTAAAAGACTCAACCAAATTTATGAGGTTTCATTTGATTACATTTATTTATACATGGTCGACTCTCGATGCCTCGAACTCGCTTGTCTCGAATTTCTCTTTGGCTCGAATTTTCTACGAGGGACCGATATTTTATTGCTACAGACATGTGTATTCATATAAATTTCTGTTGTTTGGCTTGAATTTGCTACAGTCGAAATGTTGGATGGCTCAAAGCGTTTGTCTCGGTCCCAGTTACAGTTTTCACTCCTTCGTTTGGCTCGAACTCCCTCAGGCCGCATCGAGTCACTAATAGGTTAGATGCGTTTGGTTAGTGGCAAAAGTCGAGAGGTGGCAAATAATTGATTTCACAGCTTTCACAACTTAAAACTTAAAAATATAAATAAATGTTTGACGTAAGTAAATTACAATTACATCAATACTAGGCAAAACTCCTAACGTACAAAACAGAAATACTATCAATACGTTACATTGAAGCGGAAACAACAAATGGGTCAAAATGACCTTAGTTGACCGATCAATTTTACCAATAATCATTCCGTTGAAAAGATTTGATACTTGACAGTAATGTCTGAACATTTCATTTATATATGTTTATGAATAAGGTTTTTATGGTCAAATATAAATGTGCGTTGGGAAATTTGCCTAGTATATGTAAACACTCTTCAATTGGAGATTTGTAAACAAGCCAAACACAATTTCCGTCCTTATAAGTACACATTCTCGTTTAGCTCGAAGTTTGATGGCTCGAAGTTTCCTTGTCGGTCCCCGAGACTTCGAGCCAACGGGAGTTTGGAGAACTCAGCCTGATCTTTAATACGCATTAATATCTGACAAATTTATCACAATGAAATGAAACAGAAAAGTATGGTTACAAAACTACTGAACATCTATAATTATTATGATAACATGTATCGATATTGCTGACGCAGGATAAGACACAACTACTGAACTCATGATAACAAATGACTTCAGAAAGTAAATCTGAGTTCTCACTAGGATTTCAGAACATGGACTACTTCTTCAGGAAGTTTGCATCCCAGTAATCGTCACCAAAGACCCACACCCTGTCCACCCTTTAAAAATACAATTATAAAACAATGCTTTGTGTCCAAAATCTTATTAAACATACACTATTTTGTGACCAATGAAACAAATAAAACAGGGCTTTATTCATTAACAACTTTAACCTAGGCTAGACAGACTGACGGACCAACTCACGGACAGACAGACAGTTTGATTTCAATATGCCCTCCTTCAGGGGCATAAAAAGAAAACCACAGACCATTTTTGATAAATTAAAACAAAAAAAGGACGCCAACGTTTTATTTACTGTGCAAGTACTTTCACCTTCGACAAGGACTTTACTTCTGCTAACGTTCATTCAAATGTTGCCTCAGCCTAAGTTTTTGCATATAATCCATGTACAGTGATAATTCTGAATAGCTCTTTCATTACTAAACTCTAGTAGTTGTAGGTTTTTTAACAAATGAAGATGTTCATTTGACGCTATTGGCATGTGCAATTTGTCAAATTACACAACAGCATAATTCCTATTCGTAGGAAACTGTTTATTTCACAAAAATATTCATTTTATTGACTCCCTTTAATTTGCAGAATTTATTAAAAACATGAGAGTTAAAAACACGAAGATAACAAAACACATACCAAACGAAAAAGTGCTAAAAATTAGAAAGAAGTGTGATAAACTTTCTATTGATGTCGCTCATTAATTTTACATTTTGGAAATTTTACGCGTTCTCATTGGCCGACTGGTTGGCTGTAGCAAAGCTGACTCCTCCTGCTTCTAGATTTTATTGATTACTGACACACTTGTGAAGAAGAAGAGTGCGTTTATTGCCCAGTAGGCGTTCTTTGTCTTTCAAGAAAAGGTGAGCAGAAACGGTTGCGTTCTAGAATCTGCCACCAAATTGTATGGCATCCTTTTGTAAAAGTATGCATTCAAATAAGCCAAATTACCAGTTACAGAGAACTCTTTGTAAATAACAACACCAGTGGGTTTTTTTCACCTTTGGGGAAAAGGTGGAGGGGCCCTTCAGATAGAAATTTTACCACAAAAGGGGATTTTTTTTAAAGAATTATTAGTAAATTTACATTTTTATATTCGACATTGTTATAAAACATTAATCAAGCAATTGTTTTGCTACAAATTATTTTGCTTTAACTTGGTTTGATAAAAAATAGCTGGAACTGTTTACGAAAAGTCCTCAATCTCAGTCATTTTTTGTCCGATTTTGGTCATTTTATCCAAAATGAAGCTTACATTCTGAGGGGAATTTTAAGGTAAATATAGGGTAAAACTATATACTTTTTAAGCAGGAGAATTGGCCATAAAAAAAAACACTGAACACAAAAACACTGTACCTTGTTTGACTCCAGGTTTTGTCATTCTCCGAGTCAAAAGCTAACTTTACATGGTCCAGAGAATTCGAAGTTGAAGAAACCTGCTTTTGTTTGTCTGATTCTCCAACTGGCAGATCAGGTGGGGGAACGGGCTTTCTATTTTTCAAGTCTTTTAGGGGAACAGGCTTTCTATTTTTCAAGTCTTTTATTTCATCATCTTCTTCATGATTGGCCTTTATTAAGGATGGTAAAGGAATGATGGCCTCATCAGATGCAGCTTCAACTAAAATTATTTAAAAAATACATACTAATAATATTTGTCATATGATTGCAAATACTTTACTAACACTATGTCTTGTTACTGGATGGACACATAATTACAGTACAGATATACAAATATTTTACTTACAATGCCACAGTCAGAATTTACAATCTGTTTTATTATTTGACATATCCATGCAAAATTGTAAGGAATATCAGCAGATGATCTACCCAAAATACTGTGGGCGTAATCAAAATGTGAAAGCTTGATGTTCTATGTAAAGTTTCAAATTTAGGCTTACATGTTTGCAAACATAATAACGATAAAATGTAATAAAAGTACACATTTCCCATGATTTTACAGCATAAATATGAACAGTTATACTTTACATTGAGCTTTAAAAACTTGAAAAAGTATGAGTGAGTACTCACGGACATTGCAAAAGTGCCAACAAAATCTTTAATACATTTCTAATGCACCTATCAATATTTTCCTCAGGGTGGCAGCAGCGGGCTGACCCAGGGGAATTCGAATAATTTGATTTTCGGGGTCTAATTCCACACCCTAGAGCCAAGCATTTTTGTCTAAATCCCCACAGTGGGAGATGCTTGGTGAAGCGTCTCTGCCATGTTGTTACGTGCATAACTAATAGCCACCTTTAACTCCAGCGCATGGACACACGCAAGACGGACTAACGGCCATGACATAAGCTCGCAGGTCTACAGCCAATGGAGCTTACCCGTAAAATAATCAGACTAATAACATACGGGTGCCATTCTGTTTCTGCGTACTCAGTAGTGGAGGATCTTTCCCTGTCTGGAGAGACTTTTCCATACCTTTTTATTTTTATTCTGAAAAACAAACATATTCATTTATCATTTCGTAAAGTCAAAAAGCCTTACTATAAATTTGGAAGTATTGAAACTATTGTGTGGTATTGCATTCGAGTCAAAAGTAGTGAGAACCCTATCGCATCAGAGAATTAAAGGTCATACACAAACTGCAAAAAATCTAGATCATTTTTGATAATGATCAATTGATGAAAGCATAATGAAATGCTATACCAATAGCTCACCGAGCACTTCATGCTCTGAGTGTTAATGAGACCTGTTAAAACTATGTGTATTAAGTGTGACAACATCAACAATAGCTGTTTGTAAAACTTTATTATTACTGACTCAAAACTTTTCATTAAGTTTGGTACAGATCAGTTGAAAACGGTTAGACTTTAAAAGAGAGCAGAAACGGCTAAAAAGGCTTATTTTAGATCAATCAAGGGCCATAACTCCACATTTCCTGGGGCAATTTGGTTGATTAACGAACTTGCCTGAGAAATTATGCCCACAAAGATTGTCACAAAGTTTGTTGAAGAAAGGATAAAAAAAAATATTGCACTAAGAGAGCGGAAACGAAAGCGCTCTACAGACCGACAGACCAACAAAAGCACACCAATATACAATGCCATCTTCGATGAGGGGAATAATTATTATACCTCATATTATAAGGAGAAAGTTTATCCGGTTCGGCCCGAAAACAAAAATAGGGGTCGCTGAAGCTCACCCTATTTTCGTTTTCTAAGCCTCACCGGATAAATTGTCTCCATCCCGGCACCAACCATGTATTCTCTATGTTCTGGGCAGTCAGAGTGTAAGCAACCATCATAGAGCTGTATATTTTATATACCGGTATATTATATGTCAAGTTATATTAATTCTGAAAGGTCTTAGAGACATGAGCCAGAGAGAGTAAAGGCAGAAGCAGACTATGTACAATAAAGTAACATGTAAAGTCAGAACCACATTTAGTATGTTCATATACGTTGTAATGTGTATGCGTGAGTTTGTGAGGAAAATACAACTTTTGTATGTATTATATAACTGTGATGTTTTATTGCTTTGTGAAGGATTGTTTTATATGTACCTGTTGAAATGTAATTACACGTGTAAAGAATTATTTAAGTGGGCAACTAGACACATTTTCTTATTATTATATTTGTAACTATGAGTGACACATTTAGGTAATTATATGTGCTTTCTATATGATTATTTATCCATCTTGATCCTCATCATTAGTGATCCTTATCCTTGATTCTTAGTCAGCGTGTACTGGATCCTATCTTATCGTATTTGATCTTGAATGTTGAAACTGTGATATCCTTGACTTGCCTAAGTTTGTGGATGTAAAACATTGTCAAATAATAAATTGACAAAATTATCAAAAGACAAAAGAGAAACCACTTACTCATTATCTTAGCTTAATTTTATATGTTTAAATCCATGAAAATTTCAAACAAATGGCTGAGCAAAAGCAAAAATCCAAGTACTACGTCATTTTTGTTACGACAATTCTAGCCCAATGCAAGTTCGTGGATTTTACGTCATCGCCAAATACAGCGCGTACGTGTCAAGATGAAGACAATGCAACTTAGGCCAAGCAAAATTGTGTTTCATGTAAAAGCGTAAGTTAAATTAATGTGTTATAGGTGTAAAATTCTTCCAGCTCATGATTAACTCATGGTCTACATAATATGGGAAGTATGGCTGGCTATCTCCCAGTAGTAACAGATCCAATGTATGGGAAGTATGACTGGCTATCTCCCAGTAGTAACAGATCCAATGTATGGGAAGTATGACTGGCTATCTCCCAGTAGTAACAGATCCAATGTATGGGAAGTATGGCTGGCTATTGCCCAGTAGTAACAGATCCAATGTATGGGAAGTATGGCTGGCTATCTCCCAGTAGTAACAGGTCCAATGTATGGGAAGTATGGCTGGCTATCGCCCAGTAGTAACAGATCCAATGTATGGGAAGTATGGCTGGCTATCTCCCAGTAGTAACAGATCCAATATATGGGAAGTATGGCTGGCTATCTCCCAGTAGTAACAGATCCAATATATGGGAAGTATGGCTGGCTATCGCCCAGTAGTAACAGATCCAATATGTATGGGAAGTATGGCTGGCTATCTCCCAGTAGTAACAGGTCCAATGTATGGGAAGTATGGCTGGCTATCTCCCAGTAGTAACAGATCCAATATATGGGAAGTATGGCTGGCTATCTCCCAGTAGTAACAGATCCAATGTATGGGAAGTATGGCTGGCTATCTCCCAGTAGTAACAGATCCAATGTATGGGAAGTATGGCTGGCTATCGCCCAGTAGTAACAGGTCCAATGTATGGGAAGTATGACTGGCTATCTCCCAGTAGTAACAGGTCCAATGTATGGGAAGTATGGCTGGCTATCGCCCAGTAGTGACAGATCCAATATGAATTTTACCATGAATTATATTACTACAATGTTTATTCTGTAACTCCAAAGAGTTTGACACTATTGCCTATATGTCAGTGATTTTTTTTGGAATTTTTACAACTACCCGTGCCTTTGAACTAGGGGAATTTTTGCGACAAACCTCAAAAAGGGGAAAATAGTAAAGTTGTTTTTATATTCTTAATTGTCAACTGTGAACATTGTATATTTTTATTTTTTCGACTGATATATTTAACTTTTTATAATGCAGTGACTGTGTGCACACCTTTAACACATGATCATTAGATGATATGATTCTTAAAGTTATATACTTATTGTATAGGCAATTGGTCAATTGCCTCAAATAAAGGACTAACGGATGGTAATAAGTGTTTCTCTCCTGATGATGTCTCTGGAGTTTCCTTATTCCTATATTAAAGTTGAGCCAACAAAATATTAATGTAAAACTGATATCAATTAGAAATACTGGATTGTCACAGCAAATATTAATTTAAATTTTACAATATTTGAATGATGAACACAAAGAGTCAAATTTTTGAGGGAAATTGCTGAGTCCGGTGCTAGTTTTCTTGTTTTATGGCCCTTGAATTTGTCAACCAATAATTCAAGATCTTCATCTGTGAGGTGTCTTTGGTGGCGGCAAATCCGCATGGTGGCATCGAGATGACCTTGGGTTAGCCGTTTTCTATTCTTAGTATGTATGGTGGCCATTAGAGAGAAACTTTTTACCCTAGAATTCTGCTATGAAAATGTGGTGCACATTATACATGGTAACAGTGAAAAACTTTAAGGTGTTTTTTTTTCTATAAAAAAATGTAATATATTCATCATGTTTTGTTCATAATGAATTCATGTTTTTTAAACACAAACACTGCATTATAATAAATTGCAAATTATTTCCAATTAGAACAAACAACAAAATTCTTTAAAAACGCAATTCGAATAATATAACCAGTTAAAACTAAAGAATGACAGCGTGACGTCATCAATTAACCAGGCTTCCAAATCTGCAAGCCGTGTCGGTTTTACTTCAAATGGCTTTGATGTGACAGCCAATTTTGCGGCTATCGTCTAGCAGTTTGTACCTGAAAAGCGTGTAACACGCTGAGCACGTGGTCAGTGTAAAAAAGGATCGATTGATGCTACTAAGTACTGTACCTGAACAAAGCAAGGGCTGTTGATAGAGCATTAATGCATAAGCGTTCAAAGGGAAATATCGAGGATTTAGACATTTCAAACAGTCGTTTTGTTGCATTGGATCAATTGGATATTTAATTTTCGGGGTGACGTACTATACATTGTCTGGATTATTTAGAGGATTTAATTATATTTGTATAAATACGTGTTTCATGCATAACGTAATTCTGTGTGCGTATTTAAAATTTACTTGCTGTAAATTACGTTTTGATTAAATTGGTGTAATAATACAGAATATCAACATTAAACAAATGCGGACAAAGTAAGTGCAATATAACATCAACAGACATGGCAAAATCAGATGCAAATGGTTACCACTTTGTAAACCTCTGATTTTCCTTCCAAAATCGGGTCCGCTTTATACACGGTGGTACCAGAACTGTTTTTATCAATGTCTCGAACGCTGATTTTCTGTCTATTTGAAACCTAATATTGTGTGTAAAGAAGCAATAAAGTTTCGTCAATTTTTGATTGAAATGCCAACCCAGTCTGAGGGGAAAATGTTTCTTATTTAGGGGAAAAATTTTGTCATTTTAGGGGAAAAATGGAGGTTTATTTGCAAGGGGAAACTGACGTTATTCGGCAGTAAAAATAGGCTAAAAAATCACTGCATGTTTATGCTTGTTTTTTTCACATTTAAAGACATTTTGCAAAACTTGAGACGAATGTAGACACTATTTCTGTTTGACATGTACGGGTTCATCTCCAATTCCAAAGTTTTATTTTACTTAAGGGTATGAGTCAACATTCAATAAAATATTCTTGGTCTTAAATATCTCTATGAAAAAAATGACATGTCAGCAGTGCAGACCACTTAAATTGTGTACTTTTATATGAATTATGTTACGAAATATGGGATAAAATATTGTTGGATTAATAGGGTATTACAAATTTTAGGTATTTTACATACCTTTTTTGTATTCAGGTTGAGTACTTGTTTAAACAGAGTATTTTATTACTTAATGTATTTTAACAAGTAGGTCAAGGTTACATCTGGGTTTTTAAATAGAAAGTTAGCATGTTCTGTATATGTTTTTGGTTATGTAACAGAACATATGAAATCCACGAAGTTACATTATCCACGAACTTAGGCCATGCGACGGTATGTTAGTGTACGGCTATAATATTACTTCAATAGATAATATTATGAACTGCATTCTGGTCGTAAAGCCTTTTCAACAATATTTTATTATAATCTAACAAACTGTTAGTTGACTGCGCACAGTCTCAGTGCTGGAAAGGGTTTTGACTTAATGGAAGATTGATAGAACTTAGAAGACAGCTAGATAGAAATTAGGTCAAATGTAAAGTTAAAGAAACTGTAAGGTTGGCGATTCCAAAGGAAAGAAGCATAAGTTATTTACATGTTTAATATAGTAACAGCTTTTGTTTGTGTATGTTATGTGTTAAATCTGCACTTATTATTTTCTCTGCGAGCATAAGTTAGGACACTTCGTCCTAAAATTGGACACTTACGCAATATTACACTTAGGCTGCAAGTTCTGGAGTTATGACAGGTTTTCGCCCCCTTTTTCTTTTCAGTGTATGACTTGTGATGTCCACAACAGTCCCCTCACTCTTCGTGTTGCAAGTTTCCAGCTTTTCACCATCTTCTGAAGAGCTAGTCTCAGATTCAGATGCTATCAGCTCGGCAGTAGAAGCTGCAGCCTGTTTCATGTGTTCCATTTGATGCCGCCTGGTACGTAGTGTCTCCTCTCTTTCAGATGCTCTTTTCTCCTTTGCAGCAAGCTTTGAATCTAATCCAGCCATCACCCCCCTTCTTCCCTTTTCTCGCTGGGCTAACAAGAAATCCTTGTCTTCTTGTAATACCAATGTTGTGGTCAGAGCATCAGCATGAGCAACATCAAAAAGATCTTCAAGCCTGGAAACAAAAGCCATCTCTCTTGCAAGTTGTGTTGGTGACTTTCTAGCTTTGTTCTTTTTTAGAAGTCGCCATTCTTCAAAAGTCTGCTCAAGTTTGGCTTGGCAGTGTTGATGATCCCTCATAGGGATTCTTGCTTTATTCCAGAACTGAGCTATTTTCTTGATGGTGACATCTGAAGATTGTCTGATTGTCTCCTTAAGATCAATATGGTGATGAAGGAAGTAACCAAGAGCCATACGCAAGGACGGCAATTTGCTTCCTGTTAACTCAGATACAGAGTCACCAAGGAGATACAATTCAGTCTTAGACCTTGTTGCTTTTGCCACGGATGACATTTTCAAAGATATCTTGAATCTGAATAAAAACAAATAATGGCATTGTTAAGACCATTTGGAAAAAAATTGCAAAATTGTATTTAACTACTCGGATACCTCCCATTTATACACACTAGACAGGACCTTGCCTCACTTCAAATGGCAAATCTGACCATTTACATGTAATAAATTAGCTTTAGTTACTGATTAAATTTGGGGTGT
Source organism: Congeria kusceri (assembly GCA_027627225.1). Lineage (NCBI taxonomy): Eukaryota > Metazoa > Mollusca > Bivalvia > Myida > Dreissenidae > Congeria > Congeria kusceri. Next base: position 63,502,530 of record CM051034.1, read on the forward strand.
AGAATGTTGTTTATCTCATATTAATATTTCTGATTTAAAGCATTTCAAACAAAAATTAATTTAATTATTTACTTACCAAAATGTCATAATTGAGGTTAGGCTGGACACCAGGTTTCACATCAATTGTCAAGCACCAACATAACAGAAATCAACTTTAAAACATTTCATACAGATGAATTAAAATAACAACATGTCACATCAATGATTCAAGCAACTATGCTGCAGTAACCACTGTGACACTGTAAGTCAGCATACAAGTCTGGAAAAACCAATAATATATAAACATCTAGATTTATTGGTACTTGGTATTAATCTTTAATGAATAATGATGGATAGTTTTGATGTGAATATGAAAATGCCAATTTGATTGGCGTTTTAAGAATGGGCTTTTATTTTATTGCAAGAATTATTATTTGGGCACTTAGCGAAGTTAGCGTACAAAAAAGGTCGTACAACACTGCATGTTTAGATTTCTAGAAACTTCACAACCATTGAGCTACCTCTAAATATTGTTCGATTGTGGTCATATTTTAACAGATTTGTTTTTTCATACATATGAACAAAATAAGAGGATGAGAAGATCATATTTCAAAAGTTAAAAAATAAGCTCCACCCTACTTAGGCAGTGGGGCACAACTTTTTTCCACCCGAAACGACTACTGTCCGAACATTATGCTATAAGTTCTACAAGTATATTCATAGAACAAATACATAAAGACTACAACCTGCATATATTAACATAGTTATTATTTTTTAAACAAAACCAGTCGCCATTTAACAAAAAATGACATATAATAATAATTAGCAAAATTTACCAAAAAAAAAGACTTGTTTTGACCGGTTTCGCCTCGATGTGCATCAGGACGTTTCGCCCTCAAGATATTTCCTCCCTGGACTTTTTGCCCTTGGACCTTTCGCCCTCATTTGAGGGTGAACTGTCTACATGATTAAGGGACACATCAGAACGTTCACTGTGAATTACAAAATTGCATTTTCGTTCAATAACTTATAAATTTCTTTATTTAATTAACTACATGAAATATATTATTAAAAATTAGCTTATTTGTCTTTGAAGCGGTTAAATCAAATGTTGATGAAGTTAGGTACTAACAGTTTGTTTTTTATGCAAATGGATTTATTAATTTATTCATTTAAATAAATATATATATTTTCGACTAGGTGCTATTCCTGTATGTGATTTTTCACCTGATACTTTAATACTATTACAACTGAGTTTTACAAGTTGTTTACTAGTTTTCAATTAGACGTCGAGTGTTTTGTAGGAATCGCCTAAATGTTGCCAGAAGTTCTCTTCTAGTGCCCTTCGATATATCGTCAATTTCTTCAATTAAGACCTTCAAATATATATATATACTCACAGTGAAGTTGACTTCAGTCTAACAATTGCCTTATATCCCCATCCCTTTTCAGTCTCTCTTCGCACTCAAAAAGGTAGTGATTGACTGATTCTGGATACCCACAGATACGGCATGTACCATTACCTTGGTTAGTGATTTTGGATCAATGGTCTCTGAGTCTTGTATGTTCACATAATAGATGATTGATAGTTCCTAAAACGTTTCTGTTTTCTTCACCATCACATATTCTTGACCCAACCGTTGTGAACAATTCTTGTAATCTGTTACTTGTCGTAGAATTTTTGTACACGAAATTCTATTTTCCTGTTGCTTTTGCTTTCATAAATGACATAACTTCTCTGGTATATTTTTTTCTCCGTAAAATTATTGCTGTTTATCATCTCTGTTGCCCCCCTTTTGCCTGCTAATTCATTTCCGGTTATGTTTTTGTGTCCCGAAGTCCAGTGTACTTCATTATGATTTTGTTTATTTTCTGGTGACACGATAAGGTTTCTGATATTTATAATGACTGTGTTTTAATTTTTGGAAGTTGATAAGAAAATAGAGCTGTCGGAGGACAGCGTGCTCGAGTTTTCGTGTGCTTTGCAGAGTTACTGGCTTTTCTTCTAAACCAAACTGGATGATAGGGGCCAATTAAAAAAAAGTTAATTTCGTTACTGAGTGGAAAGCATTTCTAATGTTCAAACAGTGACCTTGAACCCACCCACCCCATATACAATCTCATGCGATATCTAAGCTATATGGTATCTATAAATTAAGTTATTATTATTTCATTATTATTAATATTTACATGTGTTCTCCAGTAATTGAGCAGAAACTTTTTTTTCTTTTTTTTCAACAGTGACCTTGACCCCAACCGCCACACCCCAGATACAATCCCAAGTCAAGTATAACTGTAGTCTATCTATGTTTGATGATTCATTCTCGAGTTAGAGAGTCGAAATCAAAAGTTGACGCCGCTACCCCACCCGCGGGAATGTAAAATCTATAAGTGTAAAAAGGCCTATAATTTTCACACATTTCAAACTAGAGTTATCAAAATTGGCCTATGGGTTCATTTTAATATAGGGAATAAGAGATTTAATTTTGAATGAAATCCCTCAAGCCATTCCTGACAAACTAGCTTACCGAACAACTAAATAGCTGTTATATATGTTAGATTTATAAGTGTACAAAAGCCCATAATTTTAACAAATTTTAAACTAGAGTTATCACAATGGGCCAATGGGTTCATTTTAATATAGGGGATAATAGCTTTAAGTTTGAATGAAATCCCTCAAGCCATTCCCGAGAAACTAGATTACCGAAAAACTTTAACCTATCTAAATAGCTTATATGTAAATTTATAAATGTAAAAAAGGCCCATAATTTTATCAAATTTAAAACTAGAGTTATCAAAATTGGCCTGTGGGTTCATTTTAATAGAGGAAATAAGTGGTTTATGTTTGAATAAAATCCCTCAAGCCATTCTTGAGAAACTAGCTTACCGAAAAACTTACCAATCCGAATAGCTTATATGTAAAATTTCAAAGTGTAAAAAGGCCCATACTTTTTACAAATTTCAAACTAGAGTTACCAAACTTGACCTATAGGTTCATTTTAATACGGGGAATGAATGTTTTAGGTTTGAATGAAATCCCTCAAGCCATTCCTGAGAAAATAGCTTACCGAAAAACGTTAACCTTTCCAAAAAGCTTATACATGAAATTTCTAAGTGTAAAAAGGCCTATAATTTTTACAAATTTGAAACTACAGTTACCAAACTTGGCCTATAGGTTCATTTTAATATGGGGAACAAATCTTTCCAGTTTGAATTAAACCCCTCAAGCTATTCCTGAAAAACAAGCTTACCCTAAAACTTTAACCTACACCGGACGCCAACGCCGACTCCGGGGCAAGTAGAATAGCATGCCCTTTCTTCCAAAAGTCGAACTAAAAATAGTGTGAACTGCCGCCTGGCAATTGGTTAATATATGATTTTTTTCTTGAATGTATTTCTTCACTTGTTTGAGAAATTCTAACGCTAACTCGAGACCAACTATATCACCAGCAAAACTGTTGCTGTCACCAGATACTCCCTTATGAAGTAGACTGGAGTTGAATGGTAGCCAATGGTGTATATTGCTGTGACAGCTCCTGTGGGTCCTGGGTTGCCAAGTGCTGAACCATCAGCAAATACTAAAACATCTTCATTTCAGCATGTGTCTAGTAGGTCTAATATGTTTGAAGTTTGCGTGTGTTTGCTTGTCTTGAAATAATTCTGTGAAGTTGACTTTTTCCTTTGTTTTTGATACACCTATGAAACTTTGTGTGTATTGAAATTCCTTTTCTGGTGGTTAGAATTGTTGTTGGCTTTCCTGTACAGCTGTTCCTGTTTTTAACCCAATTACTCCAGTCGTCTTTCAGCGGATCACCTTCAGTATTTTCTGCTATTCTGATTATTTCTTGCGCTGCACGCAGTTTCAAGTGGATACTAATTGGCAGAGTATTTGATAAAACTTCTTATGTTTCAGTGCTAGTGCTCTGTAAACATCCTGACGATTTGAGCATATATTGCACTTCTCTGCACTCCTTCAAACTGTTTAACAAACTTTTCTGTTGCAGTTGACAAAATGACAGCCTTAAAGTCCTTAACAGGAAGCATCAATGACTGATACAGACGCGATTTCTTTTGATGAAGCTGTCAAGATAACTACCGGTAAGTGTTCTATATCCAGCAGTGGTGTTTGTCTTGGATGTGTTTGTCTGAGCTTAGGTTTTCGATGTTTATCCCAAGTATTTTCTTTTCATTCAGTAGTGCTAGCTCTTCCCTTTGAAGTTCAATCCAGAGTTAACAATTGACATACCCTTATCATTTGTTAAAACATAGCTTGAATTTTGTTTTCAGGTGATATACTCATGTTCCATTTTTTACACCAATGGGCAATTTCTTTACATCTTTGCTTCGTTGTAGAATAACATCTTCTAGCTTTTAAAATCTAGTCCAAAGTGTTGAATCATCAGCAAACTCTGTGTATTTACTATGGCTGTTATACTACCCCGTGTGTATAGATTGCATAATGTGTGACTTAGAACTGAGCCCTGTGGAATGCCGACCTTTGAAATAAATTAAGGGGAAGTGTATTCATTTACCATGAATAAAATATCCTGTCTTTTATGAATTCTCTAAAAAAAAACAGTCTATCTTCAATGTTGCGTTCGTATGCTTTGTTTAGAAGCCCGGCTCGCCATACTCTTTCAAAAGCCGATTCAAAGTCCATAGCAATGAGAGCTGATATTTTCTTCTCATATTTAGATTCTTGAAGGCTTTGCGTAAGTCGTAAGCTTGCTTGGGGACAATACTTTCTCTTTCTGTAAGCCTTGCTCAATCTCTAGTTTCCATACAAGCCTGTTCTTTATTCTACTTTGATGCTCTCCAATGTGATAGGTCTATAGGACTTTGAAGTGTTGTAACCATCCTTTCCTGGCTTTGGAAGCATCATTTTTTTGGGTCTGTCTTAAAACTTTCTGGTAATTGACCATTTGACCAACACTGTTAGAAAAGGTACCGTAGACATTCTCTCGTGTTATCCCCTCCACGGTAAATCATTTGTCCAAATATTTTCTCTTCAGGACTTGGGGCAGCGCTCCTTATTCATATTTGCTACTGCTGCATCCACTTCTTTCATGTCAGTGCCTGAATCTTCTGAATCCAGAAGTTTTGTTTTGTTTTAAAGATTCATTCTCCTTCTTTTCAATCATTAAAACATCATTTTCTACCATGCGATACCAATCAGGTGATGATCAGGTGATGACGCTTTTACATCCAGATGCTCTTTCCCATAAGTCTCTTTAAGTTCTTCAGAGATTTCTTCATCGCTGATTGCCACTGAATGATCTGATCATTTTGCCAACATTTTCCTGGTGTTGTTTACAATTTTCCAGAATCTGCTTGGATCTTTAGGGTTAAAATCTTTTGCTTATTTATCCAGGTAATCATGTTTGGCTTTTTGTACAGTCGTAAGGTAGCTGTCTTAAGCAGCTTTGAGAGCTAATTCATTTGCAGGATCAGAACGAGTTTTGAAAGCCTCTTTTTGCTTTTGAGAAATATGAGAATTCCTTTGTCCAGAAGCCTTTACTATGTGGACATGTCTTCTTTATCGGAATAAATTCGGTGGCTCAGTCCAAAATTGTCTCTGTCAATAAATCATAAACCGTGTTGATATCTTCTGAATCGTCCCTGTCTTCCATTTAGAAAGTTATATTTTACATCTTGATTCCCATTATCCCCAGTCTGCGTTTTTGAAATCCCACCGTTCAGTTGCTTCCAAATGTGTGTTTTTTCCTAAGAAAGTTACTGTGATCTGTATTCAAAATATCTACTCATATTGAACAATAGTCAATAATCAATTATATATATCAACTACAACCATTTATTTGCACTTGTGTCATGTAAACATGACCAACAAATGGAAAATATATTGCCAGTTCCCTAAATTCGTCATCTTGAATTTGTTCCGAATTCCGATGACATACTATAATAACATGAAATATAGTTGTTTTGCCTTGTTTTTCAACAGTACTTCTGATTTATTTTATCCATTCACGAATTGTCCACATTGTAGGCAAAATTAACTGGAACATTCTTATGTAGGTGTTTTTTCCAGAAACTTGGGCATAATAGCAGACACTGTTTTAAAAATAACAGAACATATGGCTGTTTTATATATTTCATGAAAAAATGACTATAAATATTGTTCGACTATTTTTTTTTGTCTTGCAAGTTTTTAATTCAATTCAAACATAACAAATAAAAAATCCTACCCCAAAATGCACATATTATTACAAACAATAGATCATCGGAATATGTACCTCACTCGGAATTAGGGCCCTTTACAATACAACAATACACTTACACAGTGCAACTCAGCCCGATTGTTTGTAACAAGCCTTTTAACCCGGATAACCCTGACAGCGTATCGAGATGATGAACAGCTTTAACTGGAAGCCTCTACAACAGCGCAGAATACAAGCAAACCTCATCTTCATATATAAAACAGTGATTTATTTTGTCGCCATACCAACCATATACCATCCAATCCCAGCTACCATCAGGACAACAAGATCCAGCAACACATTGAAGTTTATCCCATACCAGTGTCGACTCATCATCTATCAACACTCGTTTTTCCCCAAGAACAGTCACTGCTTGAAACGCCTTGCCAGAAGCAGTCATCTCTACCTCAAATCTCAAGGCCTTCAAGACGGTCCTCGTACAGGTCCTGGGCGTTGCAGTCTACTTGCAAGTAGGGACACATTGTACAGTGTACATATTACACGTTTGGATTTTAATAAAGGCAATTTTTATGGAACTTTTCAACACTGAGCGCGTGAACAGCACACAACCCTCGTTAACAAGGTAATCAGTAAAACTGATGGATGCTCCCCAATGCGCTTTGTCAAACAATATAAATGCAATACGAAGGGCAGAGATAGTAAAATGACTAAAAATCGCTAGAACTGTACGAGCAAATGTGACATCAAAACTTATGTGAGCATACCATAAAAATACATAATGAGCATGCAGTAAACTTGCAAAAATAAAATTAAAAGAAGAAACACGGAAATTCCACCAAAAACCAAATTTTTCCAACGAAATGCATTAGTCAGAACAAAAATAAATTTTTTAGTAATAAAATTTTGAGCGGAAACTTTCTATTTTTAGTAACAGTGACCTTGACCCCACCTACCCCATATGCAATCCCAAGCGATGTCTAGATATAAGGTATATATGTATTAAGCTTCATTAAAATATCTCAATGTGTTCTCAAGTTATGGAACAGAAACCGTTTTTCTATTTTTAGTAACACTGACCTTGACCTTGACCCCACCCACCTCATACGCAATCTCGATATAAGGTATCTGTGTATGAAGTTTCATTAAAATATCTCAATGTGTTCTCAAGCTGTAACCTCGACCTTGACCCCACCCACCCTATACGCAATCACTAGCAAAGTTTCGATAAAATGTATCTATGTATGAAGTTTCAATAAAATATCTCAATGTGTTCTCAAGTTATTGTGCAAAACCGTTTTTCTATTTTTAGTAACAGTGACCTTGACCTTGACCCCACCCACCCCATATGCAATCCCAAGCAAGGTCACAATATAAGGTATCTATGTATCAAGTTTAATTAAAATATTTTAATGTGTTCTCAAGATATTGAGCATAAACCGTTTTTCTATTTTTTGTAACAGTGACCTTGACCTTGACCCCACCCACCCCTTATGCAATCCCAAGCGAGGTCTCGATATAATATATTTATGTATTAAGTTTCATTAAAATATCTCAATGCGTTCTCAAGTTATTGAGCAGAAACAGTTTTTCTATTTTTAATAACAGTGACCTTGACCCCACCCACCTGATATGCAATCCCAAGCGAGGTCTAGATATAAGGTATCTAGTTATGAAGTTTCATTAAAAAATCTCAATGCATTCTCAATTTATTTAGCGGAAACCGTTTTTTTTCTATTATTATTAATGGTAACCTAGACCCCCCCCCCCCCCATATGCAATCCCAAGCAAGGTCTTGCTATAAGGTATCTATGTATGAAGTTTCATTACAATAGCTCAATCCGTTCTTGAGTTAGAGAGCGGAAATGAAAAGTGCTACGCCCGCCTGCCCAGCGACATTCGCCAATCTAATAACCGAAACTTTTCTCTGAAAATTTTGGTTAACAAATAAATAAATCAAAGTGATGGATCAATACTGTAATACCGGTATGGTTATTTCCATTCCTTGTTATTTAGTATTCCATCAAGCATCATTGAATTCATATAGCAGTTCCTGGGAAATAGATATGACACAATTGACATCTTCAAAGTTCCATAACTCCAAGAAAAATCATTGAAGCGGAACGTCCTGTTAAAATGCATTCCTCCTCTTGACAATGAAGCTTCCCATAAAGTTTTATTGAAATCTGCTGAGAAAAAGCCCATGCAAGATTTGTGCACTATAACTAATTTCAGAAATCTTCAAAGTACCATAACTCTGAGAAAAATCATTGAAGCGGAACATCCTGGTCGTATGCACAACTCCTCTTGGTAATGAAGAGTTCCATTAAGTTTCAATGAAATTTGTCCAATAGTTGCAGAGAAAAAGCCCGGACAAGAATTGTGCACAATATACTAATTTGCACACCTCTTCTTGATAATGAAGCTTCCCATTAAGTTTGGTTGAATTCCTGCCAGTAGTTGCTGAGAAAAAGCCTGGACAAGAAAGTCAAGAATTGTGCACTATATACTAATTTCAGAAATCTTTGAAGTCCCATAACTCTGAGAAAAATCAATGAAGCGGATCGTCCTGGTAATATGCGCACCTCCTTTTGGTAATGAAGCTTCCCATACAGTTTCGTTGAATTCCGGCTATTAGTTGCTGAGAAATAGCCCGGACAAAAATGTGGGACGGAAGGACGGACGGACAACGTGGCAACTATATGCTCCCCCGAAATTTTTCGGGGAGCATAATACATGTCTGCTTGGGATTTTGATGCGTAACCAAGTTGAAGGTGAAGTGAAGTGACAATACCCTGAACTTTACGCTACACAAGAGATTTTACCAAATAATTGTGTATGCTGCACTCTGATCAAGGATGCATTTAGAATCTGGCTAACAGGACTACACGCTAACATGTTTTACACATTTCTAGTGCATAGAGAATATCACTATTGTACTTTTTGGATACGTACTGTGTTTATGAGCGCACATTAACAGGACCTGCTATGCGTCATGACACACAGTTCTCACGTGGAAACACGTGGACAAGATTACTACCGTGATACTGGATCTGTTTTTATGCTCCCCGAATTTTGTCGGGGGACCATATAGTCGCCGCTTTGTTCGTCTTTCCGTCCCGTTTTATTTTCCGGACTATTTCTCAACAACTACTATAAGGTGTAAAAAAATTGTGTTTTTTTTTTCAGGTAACCCGACCTACCCTAAAAAATGCCACGACCCTAGAAGATTTTATTGGGTTTGTCAGATTGATTTTTGGTTTATTTACCTTTTTCAATAATTAAATGTGTTTTTGGATAAATAAGTGTTTTGTTTTGATAGTATCCACTTATAAACAGTGTTTAAGGATATAACTGATACGTTTTGAATATTTTTTAAGTTTTAGAATCTTCAAGTTACCCCTTTATTTACCCCCCCCCCAAATAAAAAAATCCCGATTTACCTACCCTAATTTTTGTGGGCATATTACCTGAAACAAACATTTTTTTTACGCCAAACCAGAATTCAATGAAACTTCATTGCGGAACCTTCATTATCAAGACGAATTGTGCACTGAATCATGACGTTCCGCTTCAATGATTTTTATCAGAGCTATGGGACTTTATGAAATTAGTATATAGTGCATAATTCTTTTCCGGGCTATATCTCAGCAACTTCTGACCAGAATTCAATGAAACTTCATGGGAAGCTTCATTACCAAGAGGTGTGCACTGAACCAGGACGTTCCGCTTCAGTGATTTTCTTAGAGTTACGGGACTTTGCAGATTTTCTGAAATTAGCATAAAGTGCACGTTTTTAGTCCGGTATATTTCTACACAACTACTGGCCACAATTTAATGAAACTTGTTGATAAGCTTCATAACTAATATGAGGCGTGCACTAAACCAGGACATTCCGCTTCAATGATTTTTCTCTGAGTTATTGGACTGAAATAAATATACATGTATTATGCACAATTCTTGTTCTGACTATTTCTCACCAGCTGCTGGTCAGAATTCAATGAAACTTTATGGGAAGCTTCATTACCAAGAACACTTGTGCACTGTACCGGGATGTTCCACTTCAATTATTTTTCTTGGAGTTATTGTACTTTGATGATTGCTGAAATTAATATATAGTGCACAATGCTCGTCTGGACAGTGTTGCAGCAACTACACATATTTAAATGAAACTTCTTGGGAAACTTCATTCCCAATTCTGGGTGGGGTGTTCAGAGTAACAGAATGTTCTGCTTCAATGTCTTTTCTGGCCTTTGAATTACTGAAATAAGTATTAAGTGCACATTGTCGTCAGCGCTGTTTCTCAGCAACTGCCTAATCATATGCTGCATGAAATTCAGTGATAATTTTTTGTATGGCGTGTTTGTGTCATTTTCCTTCAAAAAAAATACATTTACAGATACATGTATTTAGTGAGTAATGTTGCATTTATATTTATGGACATAAAAAACTAACTGTATTTGACCTTTCAATCCAACAATACTGCATGGTGCTCGTATGCTGCTATGTTTATCAAACTCAAACCATATTTTGTAAATTCTATATCACCACTTGTGTGTCCAATAATTTTTGATAGATACTAGTTAGTTTATTTAACATAATGCGATGTTCATTCATTATGTAGAGTATTTCTTAGCTCTGTTACTGATTTTCCGATTACAAGCCTCAAAACTAGGTTTTCTTTAAAATATAATTTCTGTTTGATTTTTCAATTTTTGCCACCCAGTTTTTTCCTTGCCGCTTTTTTCGGTATTTCCATGTTTTTTCCATCACTGGCAAAAACCTGCCAACCCTGTCGGCTGTAATTTGATTCTCTTCTGCAAATGGGCACACAGGTAGATTACCAATTGAATATTAATATAAAACTCTGCACAAAAAGTACAGATAATAGGGTTGCTAAAATATCAACTTAGTGCGCAAAAGTTGCTACACATCAAGTACATCTTGGCAGATCTACATTGCTTAATTATTCTTGAATGGACAACAAATACATAGTAATCTTCTATACAAATTTTAATACCATAACCATATACTGATTGCAGTCAATATGAAGTAAAAAGTGTATATTTTTATAAAAGACAAGTGCTATAACAAAATAATTTGTAAAATTAACAAACAAATTTCAACATTGTTATCAAATATAGGTATATGAACGTAATATCAGATGCAAACGGAATATCAAATTTTATTCAAAAGTATATAATATTCAACATAAAGCTGTGTTTTTGATTTCACATTCATTTGTTCGACTGTCACATATAAAAAATAATCACAAAATATAATGCTGACAGAATCAACACAAAGTTGCTTGCAAATTTTCAAAAGATTGTTTTCGATTCCATGACAGTTTTTGAGGAAATGTGTGCAGTTGAAATGTAAATTTCTTTTTTATTTAACAATAAACATGGAATATAGTATTTTTTAAATTTATTTTATGAGAAATATTTGGTTAACATATATTTTGTATTTATAAATTTAGTTTTGATTAATGTACGATCTTATTTATTTAGAATATGTGTATAACCATTTACTTGTATAACTGAGTTAGTTTATACTATACTAGTTAGTTACTGGTACCAGATAAAACAAGTATGCATTTTGATATTTGACCCTCAATAAAGATTGTAAAATATCTCGGATATGCTCTATACACTTGCACATGAGTTTTTTTTTTAATGGCTGGAAAGGTAACTATTTTTTGCAATTGGTGTAAGACATATTTCTAAAGAGATTTTTTTTTCTTGGAAAAATATGTAAAAAGAAAGAAATCTCTATCATTATATATTGAGTACATATACTGCTACAAAATAGTTATAAAACATAACTAACAAATCAATAAACACTAACACTTGTCGTTAATAAATGTCTCTACAAAGAAAGGGTACATACATGTATATACAAAGAAAACAACCCTTTTTATTTGTTTTATGCAAACTGCATACTGTTAATTAATTTATATGTATAATGCATGTATAATATCAAACTACAATGCACATGTAAAAAGTATGATATTAAAGTGTACAAACATGCTTTCTAATAACAAGCACTGTTATAACAATCTTGTGTTAGATACAAAAAACCTTACGAATTAATTGAACATCATATATACGAGTTTGTACAATCCCACCCAACGTTTTCAAACATTTCAATGCAATATGTGCTTGTGACTTGTGCTACAAGAAAGTGCTTGCCAAACTTCCAGAATGTTTTTTGTTGTGGAGTTAAACTCGATCTTCATTCTCTATATTTAAATTTGAAAATACAACCACTTCAACCAATTTCTTGTGCATTTCTGAACCCACATTCAATTAAGGTTTTATCAAAATATTTACAATGACATTAAATAATATAATGTCAAAAATCATTACACTTTTGGACCCACCTATAAAATGCAGAATTTTAAGGTAAACTATGCATAAGTGTTCATTGGCATGTTTTTAATAAAACAACAAACACACTTGTACATGTACATGTATGTCTGTTACTGATAAACACATAGTCTCTGGACGAGTATTAAGGCCTATGAGTTTGTTTAAAAATGACTTCAAAAGTATCAATATTTTAATTTGTTAAAAATGTTACAATTTATTTGATTCAGTATTCTGGTCACAATAAACAACAAAATCAAATAAAGTATTGCCATAAATGCCACCAGCAGCTTAAGAATAAATGAAAATGATAAGAAAGAAAACAGACAAATAGTGCCATTTGAAGAATCTAACATGTTAATGTTACGCTTTAAACCTAGACAGTAACAACGTATACAGTTAATAAAAATAACAAAAAGGTGAACCCTTACTGAAAGGCATATAGACATGTAAGCTTCAAAATATTGTATACACTAATTAGTTAGCACCTGATATATCAATAGAGAAATAGGAGTTAGTAAACTTCACAATTATTGCATAGAGAAGGTTAACAATGCATGCACTACAATATATTTAATACAATCAAAACAGCATACTAAAAGAAACATACTGTGTTCATAAACAATAACAATTTACATAGAAAAGCATTCGCTATAATTATACACATGTGTAACTATTAACTAATACATACATATACATTATAGTTTTTTCCCTCTTAATAACAAAACTGGTCATATTACAGTTAAACCACAGTTGCACATTTTAAACTAACATTTGTATACAAAAACTAATCTATTAAATAAACACACCTGAACTACAACCAATTGGCCATCCTATCCATTCTGTCACATAATACATACATGCACTTTGAATTTGATTACACCCATTATCATTAACATTGGTATAGACACAACAGTTGCTTTTTGTAAAGCCATATGTTTTGATACACAATCCATTTGGCATGCGTCTTCCTAACTCCATCGTTTATTTGCCTCCAAGTATCCAAGAAGAGAAATTTCCCTGCAACACACAGAAAAGTTCGATGTACATGTGGTCTATTTTAAAAAGAAGTTTTCATCACACACTTTCACTGGAGGGCTGCTTTACTGTTTGTTTCCTAAAATCCACCTGGAGAAATTGCCCTGCAAAAGTGTGAAGAAAAAAATAGAAAGGACGTATTACTGGTTGCAATGACCAATTGCTTCAACTCCACATTCCACAATTCACAGCAACTAATGTACTGATGTAAGTTTATTACAAAATGTACAATCTAAATAACGGAATGTAATTTGTTCTTGGTAACATTGGATACAATTTTTGTTCCATTAAAGTTAAGAACATTTTCAACTGTGACTTCCAAATGCTAAAAACATCCATAAACATGACATAACATACACCATTAAACAGCATAATGTTTCATTGAGTATATCTACAATCATTCTGATTAGATGTAACAGACATTTAACAGCTCCAAGAATGCTGACAACTGACCTGGAAGCTACTTACTAAAATTGCAACAAAAAAAACACCATATATGTGAAATTATGAATACTTATTCTACATGTATACATTAAGAAGACTACCCAGAAAAGAACTGGCACTGTGTTGTGTGAATACTAACCAGAAAGGAACTGGCATTGTGTGGTATGAATACTAACCAGAAAGGAACTGGCAATGTGTTGTGTGAATACTAACCAGAAAGGAACTGGCACTGTGTTGTGTGAATACTAACCAGAAAGGAACTGGCACTGTGTTGTGTGAATACTAACCAGAAAGGAACTGGCACTGTGTTGTATGAATACTAACCAGAAAGGAACTGGCACTGTGTTGTGTGAATACTAACCAGAAAGGAACTGGCACTGTGTTGTGTGAATACTAACCAGAAAGGAACTGGCACTGTGTTGTGTGAATACTAACCAGAAAGGAACTGGCACTGTGTTGTATGAATACTAACCAGAAAGGAACTGGCACTGTGTTGTGTGAATACTAACCAGAAAGGAACTGGCACTGTGTTGTGTGAATACTAACCAGAAAGGAACTGGCACTGTGTTGTATGAATACTAACCAGAAAGGAACTGGCACTGTGTGGTATGAATACTAACCAGAAAGGAACTGGCACTGTGTTGTATGAATACTAACCAGAAAGGAACTGGCACTGTGTGGTGTGAATACTAACCAGAAAAGAACTGGCACTGTGTGGTATAAATACTAACCAGAAAGGAACTGGCACTGTGGTGTATGAATACTATGCAGAAAGGAACTGGCACTGTGGTGTATGAATACTATGCAGAAAGAAACTGACACTGTGGTGTATGAATACTAACCAGAAAGGAACTGGCACAGTGTTGTGTGAATACTGACCAGAACAAACTGGCACTGTGTTGTGTGAATACTAACCAGAAAGGAACTGGCACTGTGGTGTATGAATACTAACCAGAAAGGAACTGGCACTGTGGTGTATGAATACTAACCAGAAAGGAACTGGCACTGTGTGGTATGAATACTAACCAGAAAAAAACTGGCACTGTGTGGTATGAATACTAACCAGAAAGGAACTGGCAATGTGTGGTATGAATACTAACCAGAAACGAACTGGCACTGTGTGATATGAATACTAACCAGAAAGGATCTGGCACTGTGTTGTATGAATACTAACCAGAAAGGAACTGGCACTGTGTGGTATGAATACTAACCAGAAAGGAGTTGGCACTGTGTTGTATGAATTCTAACCAGAATGGAACTGGCACTGTGTTGTATGAATACTAACCAGAAAGGAACTGGCACTGTGTGGTATGAATACTAACCAGATCGGAACTGGCACTGTGTATGAATACTAACCAGAAAGGAACTGGCACTGTGTGGTATGAATCCTAACCAGAAAGGAACTGACACTGTGTGGTATGAATACTAACCAGAAAGGAACTGGCACTGTGTGGTAATAATACTAACCAGAAAGGAACTGGCACTGTGCATGAATACTAATCAGAAAGGAACTGGCACTGTGTGGTATGAATACTAACCAGAAAGGAACTAGCACTGTGTTGTATATGAATACTAACCAGAAAAGAACTGGCACTGTGGTGTATGAATACTAACCAGATCGAAGCTGGGACAGTATTATCATGAATACTAAATGAAAAGGACCTGCGACTGTCTAGGGTATCAATATACTAACTGGAATTGATATCAATACTTACGGGGAAAGAGTAGATAAAGAGGAAGACCAGCAGCACCAGGAGCAGGACGACGAGGAAGATGATGAAGTACCACTTGTAGTTGGCCCAGATGATGTAACGCAGGGTCTTGAAGGGCGACGTGAACCACAGGAACGACGTCTCGGGGCGGCTGTAATATGCACATCGAGGTGTACATGTACCTTAGAACTGGGCATTATTTAACTGTTTATGAGGCGCGTCGTGGGAAAACTGGGCTTAATGTACACGCATAAAGTGCCATCCAGGATCAGCCTGTGCAGTCCGCACAGTCTAATCCAGGACGGCACTTTCCGCCTACAGCAAATACCAAAAAAGCTGGAAAGATCGTCCTGTAATAGCCTGTGCGGACTGCACAGCCTAATCCGGGACGACACTTTACGCACATGCATTTAGCCCCGTTTTCCCACGACACACCTAATATCATTTCCTACTGAATAACATGTACAGGTTATCAACTATTTTGTCTGTTTATTTGGATTTTTCACCGTTTTAAACGTATTTCAATCATATCACGGTGGTCAGTTAACCTACTCACACTTTTCCTGGGCAAGCTTAGCCAATCTAAGCGGTTCACCAGAACTAAGTGCACATACTTATGCCAGTAACTGACAACTGCCCTACTTGAGAGGTAGGGGCAGAATGGCCGTAAAAATTATTTCATGACCAATCCCAACAATTTTCAATATAGAACTGAGGTGAACTAAGCATCTACAGAAAATCTTCTATCAGTTCTATAAATGAGAATAATAAACAAGTGTTAGTTAAAAATACTTATTCAAGAAGTACATATGCATTTATCAATTGGTACAGTACCATAGTGGATTGGTTAAAAAGCTTATGCAGCTTATTGTAAATCATTCCACAGGTGTTATTCCAACACCACCAGTTGTTGGCCTTACTTGGGTGGGTCAAGCACGGGGTTCATATTGGGCTCGTCCCGGGCCTTGCCCGCGGGTCGCACGTCTGCCTCCTCCTTTGTGATCAGCTCCAGCTCCATCTCTACCTTGCCCTGCCAGGTGAGACGGGACAACAGGTTAGTTTAAACTTATTTAGCTCGATTGTATTACATTAATTTTCACTCAATTGTGTCGAAAGCCTGAGGCTAACTGAGATGTTTTCAGATCTGTTTTTCCTGGAAAGAACCAGTACTTGGTATTTGGCGAGAAATCATGCGATCGCGTAGGGATTGTACTGATATTTCCCAAATTTCAAGGCAGACACCATATCCATTACACCATAGGGACTTTTAAGGTTAAAAGTCAGTGTTTGCAGTTTTAAACTAGACCGAGATATAATAACAAATGTTATGGGCAAGTTTCAGGTTGATTGGGCAAAAAATGTGGACTCTAGAGTGTTCAAAAGCTTTTCTTAAGTTTGACCTAGTCATATAGACCCCAAATAGAATATAACTAAAAAAAAGGCCTAGTTTTTGACACCATATGACCCAGTTTGGAAGTCGTCCAAGATATTATTCGAAGAAATTTTCTGGGCAAGTTTCATGAAGATTGGGCAATAAATATGGTCTATAGAGTGTTCACAATGTAAATGTAAACGACAAATGACGAATGACAGACGAAGGACAAAAGGCGATCACAAAAGCTCACCACTGAGCATGTTGTGCTCAGGTGAGCTAAAAAGTAACTTTAAAAACCTACAGTAAGCATTCTCGCACCCTCCCTCTCGTCATAGACGGGCCAGAATCCCCGTAGTCGCTTCTGTTCAAACAGGGACACGGTCTTCACTGCCACGTTGCCCATGTTGATATCCGGTATCTGCTTCAGGTCACAAGACGCCGCACGCTTCGCTGGCATCGGCATGCTGGTCAGGTTCATCTCAATTGTGCCTGAAATCAGTAATGGGTAGCCTTATTATTGACCGGATAGAAAAGTGCCTGAAATCAGTTATATTGAGCCTTATAATTGACTGGCTAGAAAGGTGATTATGCAATTGAAGATAACCAAGTTCAGCTGTATATCTTACTCAGTATTAAGTTACTTGTACAGTATAACTATGTAAATAGCTAAAAATAACTTGTATGTACTACTTCAAAAATGCTGAAATGAATAAATAAACAAAACATGGCAGATAATTGATGGTACTCAATGGGATTTATAACAACACCTACTTAGGTTAGTTAAACTATGTCAAACACCTTTGACAGTATACAAATGAGCCGCGTCGTGGGAAAACCGGTCTTAATGCATGTGCGTAAAGTGTCGCACAGGCTAATCCAGGACAGCACTTTCCGCCTACAGTTGATTTATGTTTAGAAGAGACTTCCTTGAAACAGAAAATACCATAAAAGCGGAAAGTGCCGTCCTGGATTAGCCTGTGCTGACTGCATGGGCTAATCCGGGACGACACTTTACGCACATGAAATAAGACCGGTTTTCCCACCACGCGCCACAAATGTTTTTACAAGACAGGTCTGTCAAATAATGAAGTCCCAGCTTTTTTAATCACTAAACAATTGACAATTAAATATCGTCCTACAGGCTATTGTATACAGCAACAGAGAAAGAAACTACAAGATCTTACCGAGGAAGTCATCGAAGGAGAACTTGTCGTTGTCCCAAACCTGCACGGTGAATATCGGCGGAATTCTCTGCTCGGTCTCGTCGAGACTCCAGAACTTCTCCTGTAACAGGTCACACTTTGCAGTTCTACCTAGTGGCTTCATTGCATGAAATTGTACGTTTATTCTGTTTATATTTGAAAAAGTATAAAAGGCATTTCATCTACTTTCTGATACGTTAAATAGAAAAGTGTTCACACTTGGCAGTTCTACTTGGTGGCTTTCATGCCATACAGTTGTACATTTGAAAAGGTACAACTTCCGTTTATCCAGTTTCTGATATATTTATTATAAGTGGTGACACTCTGACGGTCTACCAGCTGCTTCCATGTGTATGACAAGGACTGATGGTTATAACGATTTGTACTTTCATTCTGTGTAAATCTGATACATATAACTTCTATTTTTATCTGGTTTCTGAATAGTTTAGCGATACGTCCATAACAGTATTTTCTGTGCAATATTCTTTCATTGATTTAACTCCAGTCGAGTAAGGAAACTAATATATGCATCGTAACGTTTTTTTTTAAATATTCATCCATAAAGATCAGTGGCAGCTTAATGTTTGCAGGCTATACATTCAAAACAGAATTTATAGGCGTAAACTTACACTTATTCCAAAAAGGGTGTTAATGAACTTTCAGTCAGAAAACTGGTTAGGTTAAAAGTAAAGTAACAAAGTCAATGAAGTAACCTTAAATAATGTAGAAGTCATTTCACGAAGATACTAAAAATGTTATATTAGTAGTTTTGTCACATTCACATCTCGAACATTCATTTATGAGTCGATTTTTAATGTCCACATGTACACAAAAATGAATACTGTGCGTACATGTAAACACACACACTGAATTTATTTTCTTGCAAGTATCCTGAGATTTTCCTTTCCATGCGTAAATCGCGAGAGTACGTGTCTCATCTGGTCGCCTTATCTGGAACACTTCAACGACACTCACCTTCTTCTTCACCACCACACAGCTTTCTGCGGGCACATAGTCGAACGGGTAGACCAGTCTCCAGTTGAAGTTTCCTTCCCCGTTCAGTGACCTGAATACATGATAAAGCACAATGTAAGGCTTCATTTTGTTTACATTAATGTGTATTATGATCAATTCTAGGTCAAGTGTGAGGTTTGGCATGCCTTTAAACCGTTCTAAACATGTTAAAGAGCAATAATTTTCATATTGAGTGTTGCATATTATATTTGCCACAATAGGCACAATGACTCTATAATGCACCTATCAATATTTACCCCCAGGGGGGAGCGGCGGGCATATACGGGACTTTAGACTGAAAGCAATTCCTAACAGGCGGGAATTCGACGAGATGAATGATTCCGGGTCCCGGGAGATAAACTTTGTTTGGAATTTAGATTGCGGTAATATTGGCCCCCGGGCCATTTGATACACCAATTAAGCACCCCCATTGAGGGGATTTAGACAAAAATGCTTGGTTCTAGGGTTGGGAATTAGATCCCCAAAAATACAATTAGTCAAATTCCCCTGGGATTGCCCGCCGCTCCCCCCTGGGGGAAAATATTGATAGGTGCATAAATAGCAATTGTATCTAAGACACCAGAGGGATGGTGTATACATATTGACAGGGCCAAATGACCCCAAGGCTCGCGCAGCTGCAGGTCAGTGTAGGGTCAAATTTTCTCCTAGATATAAAATGCCAGTGTACAGTTGAATAGGTGAGAGGCTTGACGAATAGTTTTTTCACTGTATTCTTTACAACTCAACAAGGTTGTATCTAGCCACAAATATTTCAATATATTTAGGCGCGTCCATACTTCAAACAGAATGTACTAGTACAGATTATTGCCGCATATGTACCGATAATTCAATGTATTACCGTTTATGTATCATGTTCTGTGCTGCTGAATGTATTGTTTTAATTTTTTTACATAATCTTTAATTAATCTAAGAAAATATATATTATATTAATGTTGATGTTCAAAAACACATAAGTAACATAAAATATATATAATGGTATGTTAGGAGGCGTAAACTATTGTTTAGTATTTGAGTATTGTGTGCCATTCTAGTCTTATTTACATAGTTTATAAACATTTATGTTGGAAGTCACATGTACATTAATTACTTGCAAATTTACCACTGATGCCGAAATATCTTTTTTAAAGATATTTCTTGTTTAACATTTTAACATTTAACTTTTTTACCTACAGGACTGAGGCCATGTTCCAAAAATATCTAAAGTAAAACCCTTTACTATCAAACCTTCATATTTCTTTTCTTTTATTCCACAGGTATATTCTAGTGTGCTTAAGTGATTATAAATGTTTTCAAAACATACCATTATTTACAAATTATTTAGTTAACTTTAAAGGATCCACAAATTAATAGATGTAGTTTTAGGAAATATTACATTAACAATATTGGAAATTAAATGAAAACATAATTGTTTAGATAAACTTCAGAAGTTTCTGGATTATGGCCACAGATGCTTTGTATCCTGGATCACAAATGACACACCAGGGATCACTCTGTCATTCGCCAAAATTAGCCAATGGCTGCAAATTTAAACATTTGGCTAAAGTTTCCATTTGACTACAACTTTGTCTTCATAAAACCCTTAACAATGCCTTTAATGAGTAGAATTTCAATGCAAAAGGGTGATTTGGGCTAAAGATATGAGGCGCGTCGCGGGAAAAACCAGCCTTAATGCATGTACGTAGTGTCGTCTGCACGACTAATCCGGGACGGCACTTTCCGCTTTTATGGTATTTTCTGTTTCAAGGAAGTCTCTTCTAAACATAAATCAACTGTAGGCGGAAAGTGCCGTCCTGGATTAGCCTGTGCGGACTGCACAGGCTTATCCGGGACGACACTTTACACACATGCATTAAGTCCGGTTTTCCCACGACGCGCCTCGTATTGTTTAGCCATGCACCCTATCCCCATGGAGACCCTGTACCTGTAGTGTATGTCGGTCTTCTGTTTCTCGTCGAGGCCCTGTAGCCAGCCAGACACGTAGATGTCGCTCATCTTCTCCCCCGTGATAGACGTCTCATCCAATATCACATCCACCGTGTTGTATATCACACACCGCAGCACATACCTGCAGTCAAACAGGTATAAATATTGCATATTATCCGCAAATGATATAATATTAAACATTTTACTCCACAAAACAATTTACATGCAAACATCTGCAGTCACACACATACAAACATTGCACATTATCCACAAATTTAATCATATTAAACAAGTTACTCCACAAAACCAACTACAGAAATGACCAACTGAATTGTAATATATGTATCAGCATATAAAGCAGTTTTTGGAAACATTAAGGACTGAGCAGTATAAATGTTCTCAAACTGTATTTTCTTAAATTGCAGCTTGTCGTGAGAAAATCGGGCTGAATGCATGTGCGTAAAGTGTCGTCCTGCACAGGCTGATCCGGCACAACATGTTCCGATGTATGGTATTTTCTGTTTTGAAGAAAGTCTCTTCTAAACATAAATCCACTGTAGGCTGTCCTGTCGACTGCACAAATGCATTAAGCCCGGGTTTCCCACGACATGCCAGAATTTTATTAGCATTAAGTCTGCTTTACAAGAAACGTTGTTTTTTGGCAAAGTTCAACAGTTTTGTTACCATGATGACACAACTTACTCCTTGGGTTTCCTTGCTTTCACATCAAAAGGCGTGCCAGGTTCACCCAGGGACTTGGGGAATACATCCACCCACATCTGGAGCTTGCCCTGAAACCATGGCAATAAACAAGTTAGCATGTGACCGTTACATTTCCCTGAAACCATGACAATAAACAAGTTAGCATGTGACTGTTACATTTCCCTGAAACCATGGCAATAAACAAGTTAGCATGCGACTGTTACGTTTCCCTGAAACCATGACAATAAACAAGTTAGCATGTGACTGTTACGTTTCCCTGAAACCATGACAATAAACAAGTTAGCATGTGACTGTTACGTTTCCCTGAAACCATCACAATAAACAAGTTAGCATGTGACTGTTACGTTTCCCGGAAACCATCACAATAAACAAGTTAGCATGTGACTGTTACGTTTCCCTGAAACCATCACAATAAACAAGTTAGCATGTGACTGTGACGTTTCCCTGAAACCATCACAATAAACAAGTTAGCATGTGACTGTTATGTTTCCCTGAAACCATCACAATAAACAAGTTAATATGGTATTGTTACATTTCCCTGAAACAATGGCAATTAATAAGTTAGCATGTTACTGTTATGTTTCCCTGAAACCATGACAATAAACAATTTAGCGTGTTTCTAATACATTTCCCTGAAACCATGGCAATAAACAGGACATCATGTCATAGTTATGCTTCCCTGAAACCATGGCAACACAAGACAGCATGTCACAGTTATGTTTCCCTGAAACCATGATAACACACAAGTTAGCAAGTCGCTGTTATGTTTCACTG
This sequence comes from Congeria kusceri, assembly GCA_027627225.1. Classification (NCBI taxonomy): domain Eukaryota; kingdom Metazoa; phylum Mollusca; class Bivalvia; order Myida; family Dreissenidae; genus Congeria; species Congeria kusceri. Next base: position 63,525,276 of record CM051034.1, read on the forward strand.
AAACCACCGCAACACACAAGTGAGCATGTCACAGTTATGTCTCTCTGAAACCATGGAAACAAATAAGTGAGCATGTCAGTTATGTGCCTGAAGACATGCCAACAAACATATGAGCGTAAGTTATTATTTCCCAAAACCATGGCAACAATGAAAGTTTATTTATAAGCCAAATTTCAGATTCATTAACTATCATTAAGTTTTTAAGAATGTCTATAATAAAAGGTATTTAACTTCTCTTTAACAATATTTGTTTTAAACACCAACTGTTGTTTGTATTTTGAAAATTTCCTTTTCTTTCCGAGTTCAAATATTTACAATAATAATTCAGTACATCCTGTTTATTGCAAGCCTTACCTGTTCAATACCCGGCTGCAGGGGGTTGTAGATAGGCCGTGTCTCCACATGCTCCCTGACCACATCAAACGTGTTGAGAATGTGCAGGGCGAGTCTCTGGTCAGCTGGGCCCAGATCAGGGGAGGCCACCTTGCCAGTCTCTATAAAGGGAGGTAATGAATATAAGGCAAGGGAGACAATTGATAAATATGAGGAGTATCATGTTCTACTCAGTTTGGCCAGGATCGGGAGAGGCTATTTTGGCAATCTCTCTAAAGGGAAGCAATACATATGTGATAAGAGAACCACACACTTGAAACAATGAGATGGACCAGACTGTGGTCCACTAGTGATCATGTAGGGACATATTGCAATGTTCTATAATGGGATATACCCGGTACTTGTTTATTTTCAAAATCTGTAATCAGTCATTGCCTTACCAAACTCGGAGAGTTTGTAGACCCGCTTGCCAACCTTGGCACTGTTGTTGCCATAGTAGACAGGTCCCGCGATGTGCTGCTTCTTGCAGTACTCATCCAGCAGGTCCTTGGGCAGGCGGGAGTCACGCCACTTGTTGGGGCCATTACTGAAACACAGATGTAGTGAGGTTAGAGAAGGGCAATAACAATATCAGGTTCAATTTCATCAGTAGGAATAGAAACACAACTGTATGTTGTTGGATGAAATGTCACATTCCTAAAAAATTCCATCATTAAAACATCAAGCTTTCAACAGGATAACAATTTCGCCACTCACATCATGTAGGACTTGGGTATGCCACATGCCGCCCTGTGCTTTGACAGCAGGCGGTTCTCCAGATCTATGACGGTTTCCCCGATCAGGTCGTCACTGGATACGAGGTCCCAGTCCATCAAACGCACCGTCAAGTCCTTGTACAGCGGCAACACAGTCGTCACCTCAAACATCCTGTAAAACATTGCGTGAACAGGGGGTTAAACACACTGTTATGTTCAGTTTGAATTAGACATCAAGCATAGAACAGAGTGTTTTATATGCAGTAAACTATTTGTACTTGTCAAAGGATTAGATTGCTCATATTAGATGTCTGTTTTAAAAACTTATTTTGAAATGCAATTAGTCCCCTAGACACCTTCAAAATAACATAATTATGTGAAATTGATTTTACCACAAACTGTTAAACTGTGAAGAGGTTTTGACATTTGACCTCTTAAGTGTGACCTTGACCTTAAACCTGGGTCTTGCGCACTACATTCGTCTCATTGTAGTTAACATTTTTGCCAAGTAATTTCCCAATCCATCCAGAAATGACAGAGATATTGACGGGAAACATAACTTTTGGGACAAACGCACGCATGCATGGATGCATGGACAGGGGTAACACTTAATGCCCTTTCACCATTCTTTGAATATCTGGGAATAAAAACTTGTATACATTCAAGTATCGTGTATGCCATGTAAAAAAAAAAGCAGAAGGACCGTTGCGTGCCTGCCGAACAGTGGGTTGATGCTGTTGATGATGTTCTCGCCTCTTACCTGCTAAACACTGGGTTGATGCTGTTGGGGATGTACTCGTCTCTTACCTGCCGAACAGTGGGTTGATGCTGTTGATGATGTACTCGTCTCTTACCTGCTAAACAGTGGGTTGATGCTGTTGGGGATGTACTCGTCTCTTACCTGCCGAACAGTGGGTTGATGCTGTTGATAATGTACTCGTCTCTTACCTGCTAAACACTGGGTTGATGCTGTTGGGGATGTCCTCGTCTCTTACCTGCCGAACAGTGGGTTGATGCTGTTGATGATGTACTCGTCTCTTACCTGCTAAACACTGGGTTGATGCTGTTGGGGATGTACTCGTCTCTTACCTGCCGAACACTGGGTTGATGCTGTTGATGATGTACTCGTCTCTTACCTGCCAAACACTGGGTTGATGCTGTTGGTGATGCACTCGTCTCTTACCTGCTAAACAGTGGGTTGATGCTGTTGGGGATGTACTCGTCTCTTACCTGCCGAACACTGGGTTGATGCTGTTGATGATGTACTCATCTTTTACCTGCTAAACACTGGGTTGATGCTGTTGGGGATGTACTCGTCTCTTACCTGCCGAACAGTGGGTTGATGCTGTTGGTGATGTACTCGTCTCTTACCTGCTAAACACTGGGTTGACGCTGTTGGGGATGTACTCGTCTCTTACCTGCCGAACACTGGGTTGATGCTGTTGGTACTTGTCTCTTACCTGCCAAACACTGGGTTGATGCTATTGGGGATGTACTCATCTCTGCTGTCCACCTTTGTTTTTCCCAGCTTAATCTCAACATAGGGGTCAGCCTGGAATGAGTATCATACAACAAACTATAAAGCATTCTGACAGCACATGCCTCTAGCCAAGCAATTTGCCTCATATGCTTTAAAAACCATAAAAACAATGTGGATTTAGATGGTGATTTTGATCACCTATTTTTTTATTTGGCCTATTTCCGAACTTCTCGGATAATTTCATGCAAATCCATTCATAACTTAATGTGGAAAGCTGCTAACAAACAAAACAACAAAGCAAATCCAGCAAAAACATGACCTTCTTTACGTAGCTTACAATGAAACTGGGTCCAACTGAGTAATACAATAGAATATAAAGCATATTTATATCTTCGAACACAAAGTGCACAAGAGAAAGGGTTATAAAAGTTATCCATGAGTTTTAGTACATGTCTCTTAAAGAAGATTACAACATATATGAGATATCTGTACATCAACAGAGATCAGGGACCCATGTTATAAAACATCTTAGGGCATATTTACATTACGATACAATTTTCAAAGAAACATAAATACTAAGCACCAACATCTTTGATTACTTTATTTCAGTAATTCAATTCATTTCCGTGGTATCTTTTACATGCCCTTTATTTCAGGAACATACTGATAATAAATGTCTATTTTTTTAAACTACAAAATTCATTCGTAACTTAAACTTGTCATAAGATCTTTGATAAGACAGGGCCCAGTTGCTCAAAACTTTAACGGCCAGTTAAGCTAACGGCCTGTTAACTTTAGATGTAAATAAAACTAATATTTCAAGCATCTCGCTTATGAAGTATTTGACAATTATTTGAGCATATCAGTTTATTTAAAATAAATGCAAATTTTAAAATTTTAACATTTAATTTACATCAAAAACCTCATCCAAAAGTTAACGGCTGTTAGCTTAATTGTCAGTTAAAGTTTTGAGCAACTGGGTCTATTGGAATTGATTTCTTCTAAATTGTTCATGGAACTTACTCTATGTCTATTTTGAATTTGTCATGCAGTAGACTGAATTGACAAAGTCTCAGCTACATCAGCGAAACAAATAAAAATAACCAATATCAACGTATCAATAATTCTGACAAAAAATACTGACAATGTAGTGAAAAGGAGGGGCGTCGTGAGAAAACCGGTCTGAATGCATATGCGTAAAGTGTCGTCCCTGTGCGGACTGCACAGGCTAATCTGGGACGGCACTTTCCGCTTTTATGGTATTTTTTGTTTCAAGGAAGTCTCTTCCAAACATAAATTCACTGTACGCGGAAAGTGCCGTCCCAGATTAGCCTGTGGAGACTGCACAGGCTAATCTGGGATGACACTTTAAGCACATGCATTAAGCCCAGTTTTCCCATGACACACCACAAATGTGTTTAACCTCCTTTTGACAAACCAAACCATGTATGAAAATCTTCTACACACTACCCCGAATACAGAGAACACCACTTACCAGTCCAGTTGGATCATTGGGTTGAAGGTCAATGCCGCGGATCACGTAGATTCTGACGATGCACTCTTCGGGCTCCGTGGACGGGACATTGTCAAGGGCCTTCAGTGGGAGCTCCTCACTGGGGTCTGACGGCAGTGGATACACCTTGAACAGGCCCTGTGTGGGAGAGAATAATGTTTGTTCGTTTGTTGTGTTGGGGTTTTTCGCCATGTTTAACAGTATTTCAGTCATATCACGGCGATCAGTTAACCTACTCACACTTTTTCCTGGGCAAGCTTAGCCTATCTAAGCAGTTTACCATTACTAAGCGCACATACCTATGCCAGTAACTGACAATGCCCTACTTGAATCAGAGGTAGGGGGAGAATGGCCGTAGAAATAATTTCATGACCAATCCCCACACAAGTTATGTGGCTGGGCTGGGGTTCGAAATCACGATCCCCAGATTGACAGTCTAGTGCTCTACCAACTGAGCTAGCCGGACCCGGCAGAGAATAATGGGTCCAGGGCCTTATATCCACATAGCTCCTTAGTGAAAACTTAAACAAATATCTGAAAGTCTTAACTTTCCTTAAGCCTGTGGCTGGTTAATTTACAATGTATTTGTAGAAGATGGTTTTAATCTTTTAAAGAATCAACACATGAATCTTATTTTACATTTTTTTATAAATAAAATATTTATTTTCACAAGTGAAATTATATTTTAATTGTTCACTGAAATATGACTTAGAAGCTTGTGAATACTGCCCCAGAAGAGTAATGAAAATGAAAGTGCATGTAACCTAACCATATAATAATAATTAACAAATATGTACAAGCCCTACATTGAACTGTCCGATGACGTTGGACTCCTCATCAATATTCTCCAATATGTACAAGCCCTACCTTGAACTCTCCGATGACGTTGGACTCCTCATCATTGTCATCCTTGCCTCTCTCAAGGTCAAACGTCTCACAGAAGTCCAGGAACTCCCCATAGTGCTCCGCCTTCTCCAGCTCACAGTCATACACCTAAAGGCAAACAGGCAACACACTGAACAACATCCCCTACAGCATATCTTTTTTAAATGTCAATATTTTACAATGTTCTAGATAAAAAATCAGTTAAAGGGTACTTGTTACTGGTACTCGCTAAATTCAAACAAGGGTATTTAGCCTCTTTTCCTGTATATTCGGCCACTTAAGAGCTAAACTGCTTAAATGAATACAATTTCAAAAACAGTGAGACTATTATCCGTAACGTTAATGTATTTCCTACTAAATAAAGGCCAGATTAGGTAGAGATTAGCCATTCACTTAGTTACTGACCTATTCTAGGAAGGCATCCTAGCAACCATGAATTTGTCAGATGTTTCCTATCATTTGATTCAGTCCTCATATTGATAAGAAAATACCAAAAATTCTTACAATTTTGATATTCATTAGAAACATTCTATCTAAGACAACCACACACCAGCATACTGTTTGAAAATGAATGTTTACAAAATTCTTGGCATATGCACGAAGTGTGTAGCAATTTTTAGGAAGTTCTTTTAAAACTCTTAATTTTCTTTGACAAAATCTAAATTTCACAATTTTTTAAACCAAAAACAATATTTATGTGATAGAATTGTCTCTATGCAGATAACTAACACAAGTTTTATAAGAAATATTCATTAATTCCCCTTATCTGGGAATGGCCGAATCTATAGGAATGGCTGAAACTATAGGAATGGCTGAAACTATACGAATGGTTGAAACTATAGGAAAGAAATATACCCCTGCATAGGTAAAACTATACATATTAAATTTAATGGTTTAAGGATGTATAAATATTAAATTAAGAATTGCTATTCAACAAAATTTTATGTACTATATTTCCAACAATATAAAGTGAGAAATGTTCAATTTTTTAAATGAGTCCCAGTACTCCCATTTTTATATTTGAATGAGTATTTTAAAGTTGTACATGATATGAGGCGTGTCGTGTGAAAACTCGGGTTAACGCATGTGCGTTAATGTGTCGTCCCCGATTAGCCTGTGCAGTCCGCACAGGCTAACCCGAGATGGCACTTTCCGCCTTTATGGTTTTTTCTGTTAGAAGGGAGTGTCTTCTAAAAATGAATCCACTATAGGCGGAAAGTGCCATCCCGGATTAGCCTGTGCTGACTGCACAGGCTAATCCGGGACGACACTTTACGCACATGCATTAAGCCTGGTTTTCCCACGACACGCCTCATATGATTTACTCTAATAGTCCTTTTATCTAGGGGACATGTTTATAAATAATTTTATTAAACTTAGAATACTAGGTCTGGATCTTGAGCTGGATGTATTTAACTGCAGACCCTCTGGACACATACAGCAGGCTATAAAAAATCAGTAATACTATAATCACTAGCCGGCAGCAGTTAGACAGTTCTTTGAAAGGTCTGTGTTGAACTGGTAGAGACAACCAAAAGGTTTAAGTTGTTTCTGTCAATAAGTTAAAAAAAACACAAGATTCTGTGTTTGATAAACACACATGCCCCCGGTTGGTGCTGGATAGCCCATTTCTTAGTCCACATAAGGTCAAGGTCAAGGTCAAAGTGAGGTTGGGAGATATGGGTGGATTGGGGATAGTAATAAGCAACAACTGTGTAAGTATCCAAGTGTTGTAACAAGCGGTGTTGGTGCTAGACGAAACGGTAAAATCTAGTTAACCAAGAAACAGCCCATTTGAATTATTCTAAGTGCAAATTAGGTCAAGGTCAAGGTCAAAGTAGAGTTGGGTGATATGGGTGGATTGGGATCGGTCATAAGTAACAACTGTGTAAATATCCAAGTGTTGTTGCAAGCGGTGTTGGCGCTAGACCAAACGGTAAAATCAAGTTAACCAAGAAACCGCCCATTTGAATTATTCTAAATGCAAATTAGGTCAAGGTCAAAGTGAGGTTGGGTGATATGGGTGGATAGGGAAGGGTCATAGGCAGCAACTGTGTAAGTATCCAAGTGTTGTAGTAAGCGGTGTTGGCGCTAGACGAAACTGTAAAATCTAGTTAACCAAGAAACCGCCCATTTGAATTATTCTAAATGCAAATTAGTTCAAGGTCAAAGTGAGGTTAGGTGATATGGGTGTATAGGGAAGGGTCATAAGCAGCAACTGTGTAAGTATCCAAGTGTTGTAGTAAGCGGTGTGGGTGCTAGACGAAACGGTAAAATCTACTTAACCTTGTCACGGACGAAAGGACCGACGGACAGAAGGACGGACGGACAGGACAATCACTATAATATGCCTCCCGCATCAAGATGCCGGGGACATAAAGAGTTTCTAAACTGGCACAAAATGCAGATATACAAAATATACACAATAGATCAGTTGATAAAACTTGTGATGTCTTAAGGGCTGAGTTGGAGATAAGCTAATCTTATCACTAACAGTTTTCTGTGCCACTATATCATGATAAATGAAACCCCAGAATCATCAGCTGGACAGAATCTCTCATTAACCTCTTCTGGTCCTTCATTTTTAGGCAAGTGACCAATTGCCAACACAATACAGTACAATGTGCACTACACAACACAAAACAATTAATATGATTAAAACTGGGGTCACAGCCTTGGAACATTCAAAGCAAAGCATGGGGGTTTAAACCTGTAGAATGCAAGCAAACCTGGTATTCTCTGTATTCTCACCTTGATGGTATCGAGGCCCATGTCCAGGTACCTCCTGCACTTCTCCACCTCGCCGATGGATGCGTAGTACTTGGACCACCAGTCTATGTCTGCATAGTCCACCTCCGTCTGAAGTACCATAACCAGGTCAACAGATTAAATGAGTTTATACAAATATTCTCTAACAAATTTCAAGCATTTTTTCAGCACTTTCCAAAGACAGAAGATCTAAATTTAACGTCATAATTTAAATTTGATGTCTTTACATTTTTTTTAAGTTAGGACTGAAATTAAGGCTAATATTTAAACTGTTAGTGAAACTGCCTTTTGTCTTGCTTAAGACTTATTTTGACTCAGTACTCATTCAGAAAAATATTTTAAACAACTTTACTAGTTAAATGCTTTATTCTAACATAATACTTGCTAATTTGTCTATAGACAAAGAACAAAATTGTCGTTAAACTACCAATAAACAATGCGAAAAGAAGTTCCGAATCAGAGCAGAGCATAGCAAAAAGTAGTTCAATTTTACAGTTGCAAAAATATATATCAAATAATGTTAGAATCGAAATAATTTTCACATTATCGTGGTTCATCGGCCAATTTACAACTAATGTCTGTCTGTTGCGTGGCTTTTAAACAACTCGGGCTAATGCCATCGTGATTTAATTCCTACACATCAGAACTCCAAATAGTTGTTTATTGGCCGACAAACAATGATAAATCAAAAATTATTTCTTAAGTAGCACACACTCCTTAAATATTTAAGCATTATTTATCAATGTTATGGGGTAAAATGTCATGTAATCATGTCATGTTATTTTTATAGCCTAGTTATCTCAATAATAGTACATAAGTTTAAAACTTTCACCCATGAATAATTATATAGTTCAAAATAATTAATAATAAATTTGATAATATGACACCAATATGTGCAGGCTTAAATATACGTTAACCAAACTGTGAAATCAACCTTCGAAATAGTACAAAGGTAAATATGATGTAATTATAATGGGTTTAATATGAACAAAACATGAATTAGTTTTTCAACAGTATTACATGAACTACTGCAAAGCAAGAGCTTCAAGTCCCAAACCAATACTGCCATCTACAGTTAGCAGAGTGCACATGATGTTAAATGTTGGCAATAAGCAAGAGACACTTGCGTAACCTCCATATAATGTGGTTTCAGCTAGTTCATTGAAAGCCAAAATGGTCCAACAGGTACACAAAACAAGGCCAGAAGACAAGGCCAAAAGGCATTTCAAAAATAATTTAAATATATAAAAATTCACATACAAGAAGAGGAAATCAACTGAACTGACAACAATTCAAACCCATTAATGTATTTCAGCAGTGTAATGCAACTGCTCATAAGTCCATTTTTTGGCTTTCAATAGATAGAATGTTAATTTCAGAGACAACAAGAAAGCAGTCCGAGGGTGTAAGTTAGAAGGAAGCTCAAGGGCTCTATCTAGAGATGGTACCTCACGGGAAGGTTTAGTCAATGGCCTGAGACTAGGAAGCTCTTCTTGGGGATATGAGTAATTTATACTGCCAAATATCTAGAAAACACAGAGAAAAAGGCAAGTATTAGAAGAGTGTAACCCTGTAAGCCATCATAGTAGAGTGTAACCCTGATGTTCAAGATGACTGCTTAAACATGACTGCTGTCAGTATATGCAATACATGATGTGATCTGACATAACTGTTGTTGTTTTTTTCTGTCATGATATGCAATACATGATGTGGTCTGACATAACTGTTGTTATTTTCCTGTCAGGATATGCAATACATGATGTGGTCTGACATAACTGTTATTTTTCTGCCAGGATATGCAATACATGATGTGGTCTGACATAACTGTTGTTATTTTCCTGTCAGGATATGCAATACATGATGTGGTCTAACATAACTGTTGTTATTTTCCTGCCAGGATAGGCAATACATGATGTGGCCTGACATAACTGTTGTTATTTTCCTGCCAGGATATGCAATACATGATGTGGTCTGACGTAACTGTAACAGTTGTTTTTGTACAACAATATCAGTAACAAAGGACAAATGTTAAGCTGGCCCAGTGCCAAAGACATATTTCTAGGGTTGAGAGCAAAACTAGTGTATCTGCTTAAAAAAAAAATATCAGATACAATAGTTTCGCGCTCAACTCTCACAATGAAGATATAAATGAAAACATGCAAAGCAATGCTCATTAATTCCTGCCAACGTACCTTGGGCTGTAGAGGCTGGTCTGCATCCACAGGCATGTCCACGACGTGTTCCCCTCCAGGACCATTACCAACACCTGCAAGAGCTGGCAGTGTACACTTTGAGGGTTGAGTGGAAAATGGTTGGAGCTGCTTAATATTTTCTTTATCTGATACAATAGTTTCACACCTAACCCTGGACTTGTATAGACCAACACATAGTATATAAATACCATATCCATGTAATACATATAGCATATGAATATGATATCCATGTAATAGATATGTTAAAACAGGAAAGAAAATCTGAATTGTCATTAACTTTCAAAATTACAAGACTTCATTAATATAGCCAGTTTACATAATTATGTTATCAGGTTAAATTTTTCAGAATATTTTTCAACAGACTTAAGAGTTTCTCTAATCTGAACATGCTTAAAAATAAACAAAATATCCATTTATAACAGCACTAAGGATGGCCACTATAATTCCTACACACTATTACCAATGTCAACAATCAGTCTCGAACAATAAGCAGGATTAAATGTACAATCATTATTGTACAATGGCATATTTCCGCTTACCACGGCCCCCGTCATCACCATCATCATCCCCCTGCATGATGGGATCTACTCTGAACTTCTCGAGGGACTTCAGGACGTGCAGACCCACTATGGGCTTGCGTCCAAACTGGCGATGGTCCCGCACTCTGATGTTCATGGGTGGCATGTACAGCTCCTCTTTCGGCAGCATCTAGTAAAGACAGTGGACACTTTGCTTATAAAACAATGAACATACACATTTATGTAGCTATTAAAACTTTTGCAAAAAAAACTTCAACCCAAGTTCAGATGCAGTGGTGCATAGGAAAGCTCACCTACTCTTCGAATAGTTGAGCTAAAAGTAGTTAACTGTTCCATTAATATGACAATATATAATAGATTTCAATTATAATTTTATAAACAGTATATTTTAAATATTAGAAACCAAATGACAACCATAATTTAATATTTAACTCTAAACCCAAATATTATTCAGAAACAAAATCCATTAAACGGAAAGATCAAAATATCAAGGATACCACAGGGATACCCACCACATCAAAGAAGTAGCTGGGACAGGAGAAGTTAGGGTTCCTCTTGGTGCTCTTGATCACATCCGACTGCACGACGTTACCCGACACCTCAAACTCGATACTAGGGGAGGTAACTGAGGACAGCTGGTAACTCTTCATGTTCCTAACTCCCCAGCATAACACCTGCAAAACGATGCAAGAAACACTTATTTAATGTATTAACAAGTTAACTTTATTATTAAGTTATATATTATTAAGCTATTTTCTGATATAAAACAAATAATTGACAATTCAATGTTACCAACACCATAGCATTAAATGACAAAATATGTAACAGAATATCAAATATGGCTTTAAGTTATTAAACAACATCGCAAAAACAATATTAACACTTTACTATTTACAGCAAATTATGCACAAAAAGATCATCATTAGCTTAGCACTTCTTTAGATTAAGTACAATATTTCAATATTGACAAATATAAGCCATTACTCTAACTTGTCATTCACCAAAGTTTGGGTTTATTGTTTTTCCTGTGTTTTTTTTTTCTTTTTCTCTCTCTCTCCCTCTCTCTATCTCTCTCTATCACCCTCTTTGTTACTGTATTCTCGAGCAAACCCCCTGTGCCAGCATACCTCGATGGCTGTGCGTTGCATTATGGGTCTGATCCCGTTCGGCACGGAGAACAGGCTGCCTCGTGTGGGCGGCATGAATGGCAGGTCCTTACCGTTCATCTGAAAAAGAGGCGAGATTGTCAATGAAGTGAAAAGAATACAAGCTACATTGGCATCAGACCTGGGGCCATATTCCAGAAACATCCTTAGTTGATCTTAAAATATTTTCACTTAAGTTCCAATTTTTGTAAGGTAATATTTTAAAAAGTACACGTAAATTAATGAATACAATTTCAGTTAAGCAAATATTAGTTAATAGTAAGTTGATAGTAAGTGAAAATTGGCCATATTCCAGAAACATCCTTAGTTGATCTTAAAATATTTTCACTTAAGTTCCAATTTTTGTAAGGTAATATTTTAAAAAGTACACGTAAATTAATGAATACAATTTCAGTTAAGCAAATATTAGTTAATAGTAAGTTGATAATAAGTGAAAATTCAGCAGAATTTCATGTACACATGGAATAAAAAGCTTAAGAAAATGATGATTTTAAGGCTAAGGATACGATTTCACTGAAGATGTTTCTGGAATACGACCCCAAGGCCTGTATTCACCAACCCATTCTTAAGACTGAAGACATAAGAATTAAGAATATTACTGCAACTGTTACATTCTAAGAACGCTCTTCATTTTGAATCTTGGTATTCACAAAGCACAAACTTCAGCATTCTTTATTAAGAATGATGGCATACGCCACATTGGTACTCGGCACATTGGTACTCGGCACATTTGTGACAGCATTATCTCAGACAATAACAACATCTCTGGCAAAACCATGCTTAATTAAAGTGCAAATTTGCAAATATACATTTGAGGCGTGCCGTGGGAAAACCGGGCTTAATGCATGTGCACAAAGTGTCTTAACGGATTAGCCTGTGCAGTACGCACAGGCTAATCCGGGATGGCACTTTTCACTTATATGGTATTTTCTGTTTCAAGGAAGTCTCTTTTAACCATTTATCCACATTAGGCGGAAAGTGTCATCCAGGATTAGCCTAAGCGGACTGCACAGGCTAATCCGGGATGACAATTTAGGTACATGCATTAAGTCCGGTTTTCCCAAGACGCGCCTCATTTTATTTTACTTGTCATCTAACAGTCCATAATATATACAATTGCAATGGTTATTCTAATGAACATTTACATCATTATAAATCACATATTGTGTACATGCGATCAAAATTTGCACACATGCTAATGATAATAATGGCAACTTTAAAAGTATTTTTGAATTCAATAGTAAATAAAGTAAGTTTGATCAATGCATTAGAAAGTTCATTAAAACATTTAATTATTATGTAGAAACAAATCATAACAAATAATATAACACAGATTACGTATATATAACACAGATACACTATTCATGTGTCCTATCTTTTTAGTTTTGGACTAAAAAATGTACCATTATTGCAAAATAAAACTAGTCATTCTAATTTATGAATGACTCGGGTTTATGAACCGAGTGAATAATAGCAAGAAGATCAGAACTATTTGAAACCTACTTCAGACTTACTAGCAGCACCACAAATCTTGATATAAATAATTATATTACCAAGTGCTGTCACTTTAATGTAACATATGCCAGCGAATGCTCTTTAGTCAAAAACGAAAACAGAATGATGGCGATTGCTTTCTGTGGCGGAGACGATGACAGTAAAGAAGTATTCTAAGTTTCAATATGCCTTCGATAGTATTCGATTTACTGGACTTCAGGCAAAATGTACAAGTTAAAAAGGGGTATAAAAGTTGTCGGGTTAGTTTCCCTGGAGGAGACATTGATAGTTAAGAAGTAGTTCAAGTTAAAAGTAAATAACTTTGATATTATTCAAAACTTGGACTTTTTACAAATCTTTAACCTTGGCGGACAGACTAACAGACGGACGGACGGACAGATGGATGGATGTTCGATTTTAATATGCCCACCTTCAAACATGTGAAACTGAACGGCAAAACATTATGGAATTAAGTATTTTTGTTTAAAAAATGAATCTGTGTATATCAGCATAAAATAAATATTCACGATTTCTAATGCATAGAATGAAACCACCATGTTCCCCTGACATCTGGTCATAAAATTATGTTCAAATGCAAGTCAAAGTGATTCACATAAAAAAAATAATTGTGATGTATTACAGTGATGAAAACTCAATGAATAATCTCTGCATCAGAACTATTTCCTTCACCCTACCCACTGCATAAAAAACACAGATTTTTTTGTCCATAGGAAAATCTGTGTATCTTGAGTTAGTATATTATACTAGTTATGCATCATCTGATGTTTATGTCAAATATTGAATTTATAATATATTGATTTTTTCAACCTAAATTGACATATAAATCAAAGTTACCAATGATGATAACGGGGCAAATAAAGTTTTCTTCAAGTGGAACTCTTTGTATCTGGATATATTGTACACGGTATCACTGATTTTGAATATTTAAAATCTATGACAAACAGCTAAAAAAACTACTGAGTAAAAAAAGTTAAAATGCCTTAAACACAGAAAAACTACAATCTAAATAGACAACAAGAGCTGTCAGAGGACAGCACGCTCGACTATTTGAAGTATTTCAGTTGGTACATATTTTGGATAGTGTAAGGGGCATAAATTTGTTAAAATACAATATTTTTAAGTGAAGCCTTGTATAGTTTATAAATGTTTGGAACAAAAACCTGAACCACAAAGTATATGTAAAAAGTGGGCTAACTCTGTCAAAGTACAAAACAGAGTTATGGGTAATATTCACCCAGATACTAGAGTTGATGACAAAGGTATATATCAAGTTTCAAGTGAATAACTTATGTAGTTTTGAAGTTACAAGACTTTTGAATAAAAACATTGATAACCAAATTCAGACACGGCCGCCGACGCCGGGGATAGTAGGAAAGCTCACCTATTCCTCGAATAGTCGAGCTAAAAATGGGTAAGAAAATGTATACCTGCATGTCAAAATATTATACCTTTGTCTAAAAGGCAATACAGTCGAAACGCAATACAACAAATAGTCAAAGGAGACAATAATTTGTTCGTTCAATCGCGTTTTTCGTAGTATCGCATCTTGAGGAAATTCCGATGCTAAAGTAACATTTAGCGTAAATTTGCACTTTGCAGCATGTCGAGGTGTTTACATTAGTGCATTTGGAATAATCGCATTTGACAATATATTTGCGTATTAATTCGCATTAAGAATCAAAACTGAAGTATAAAATCCACAAACAATTCAAACTGCAAAGACATATTGTTATTCAAAATCATTGGTAACCAAACCAAATAATCTCCCACTGCACACCACTTTAAGTGGATAAATATGGTAATTATACCCGTTAACAACTATGTTTGTCCATGGTGCAAACAAACTGGCTTGGCGTCTCGACTTGGCAGAGGTGTGAAATCTTCGTCGAGAAGGTGTGAAAAGTCTCAGTGACAATCCGATTCATAGTATCGCGTTAACATTTCATTGCAAACGCTTTTATGGGACCGAAACATTTGTTCGTAGTAACGCATCTTTCGTTCAATCGCGAATTCATAGTATCGTATCTTTTAAATATATAAGGAAAACGGACGGAACCGGCCGCCTTATTCGTAGTATCCTGTCATTTCGTGGTATCGCAATTCACAGTATTGCGTTTCGACTGTATAAACAATGACACTTTGAAAGCATATAATACTAATGTTACAGAATTGTTTCTTACCGATTCAACAATGTGATCGCTATTGTGAGGCAAGTTTAATCTAGTAACTATGCTCAATTCAGTCAAGAAACAAACTTGCATCAGTAAATACAACATTTTCTCAATAAACCTAGCAGTTGTCTCAATAGTAACTTAGATATATATGAGGCGCATAGTGGGAAAACCGGGCTTAATGCATGTCCGTAAAGTGTTGTGCCCGATTAGCCTGTGCAGTCCGTACAGGCTAATCCAGGATGGCACTTTCTGCTTTTATGGTAGTTTCTGTTTCAAGGAAGTTTCTTCTTAACATAAATCCACTGTAGGGGGAAAGTGCCGTCCTGGATAAGCCTGTGCGGACTGCACAGCCTAATCCGGGACGACACTTTACGCACATGTATTAAGCCCAGTTTTCCCACGAGACGCCTCATACAAAGTTAAGGCTAACAAAGGACCTTAGTTATTATAGTTGGAAGATAGTACATAGGAAATAAAACTTTGTAGTAGCATTAACTGCATCCGAATAAAAGTGAAACAAAACATCAACACATGGAGAACATTTCGAGGTTTGAGCATAAAACTAATGTATCTTATATAGAAATGTTAAGCAGATAAAACAGTTTCACGCCCAATCCTTGGTTTATTTAGATCACGAAAAAATAAACATGTAACCTTTTTATGAGATGTTCAATATTGGAATACACTAATTCGTAAAATTTAGATAATTAAATCATGACATTTGTAGTGATAACACTAACCAGGAAGAGTTCAAAGGCTGCCAGGAGTTCTCCCCCTTGGTCCTTGCCGCGTGTGATCTCGTACCACTGGAGCACGGGAGACCGTGCGTCGCTCGGATCCAGCTTCACCATCGGGTGTGCCTTGGCTCGACCCAGAAACTCCGGCTCACCCTGAACAGGCAAATGTATACAGATACTCACAAATCTTACAGGTCATTTATTGATGTGTGGTGTCATTTTGGTTATTATTTTCACAAGTATAATGCCAGACATGAAAATGAAGTGTTGACAAGGCCCTACATTTTATTTGCAGCATTGGATAACTGACTATGTGATAAGACATAACGCTTTACTAAACATGAAATAAATACCTAGATAATTCAGATCTTCCCTGTTAAACTTTACCCAGGGATTTGACTGAACTATTTTTATGAGCTAATAATAAATCTAGAATTGTCAGATGAGTGACAGATATACCCCCACAATATGGCCTTGTCACAAAACTATGTCATCCATTCGAAAGAAATGGACACAAAGAGAATGCTTTAATTTATGAATGTTTAACAGCATATTTGGAAAAATTTAATTTCAATAGGAGCCATAACTCTGTCAACATTGAGTGGTTTGTAACCAACGTTGAACTTGACCTGTATTTAATGATGTTACACCTATATACCAAAAATAATTTAAATATGTGAAGCCTTTTAAGAGATATTGTCTGGAAACTGTGTTTTTAGGGAATTTAAGTCAAACAGAGGCCATAACTCTGTCAAAATTTAGTGGTTTGTAACCAAAGTAGAACTTGACCGGTATTGTATGATGCTGCACATGTGTACCACAAATTATTTGAAAATGTCAAGCCATTCTTGAGTTATCCTCCCTAAACCATGTTTTTAAGGAATTTAAGTCAAATAGGGGTCATAACTCTGTTAACATTTAGTGGTTTGTAAAATAAATCGACTTTGACCTGTATTTTATGATGCTACACATGTGTACCAAGACATATTTCAATATGTCAAGCCAATATTGAGTTATCATCTGGAAACCATGTTTTTAGAGAACTAAATGTGAAAAGTGGCCATAACTCTGTCAAAATTTAGTGGTATGTTCCCAAAGTCGAACTTGACCTGTATTCTATGATGTTACACATGTGTACCAAAAATTGTTTAAATATGTCAAGCCTTTCTTGACTTATCATCCGGAAACCATGAAAACCAACAGACCGACCGACCGACAGACCGACAAGCTGACTCCTATATACCCACCCTAAACTTTGTTTGTGGGATGTTATGACATTTCGAAATCATAAAATACGAACAAATAATATACTAAAACCTTACAGATACCAAGACAAAAAGAAAGTCAACATACAAATGTGTCGTGATCAAAGAGCTCAATGTAGATATCGGGTGGCTGGGCCTCGATGTGTCGAGGGTCCCCGTGGATCTCAATCTCCCCGAAGATCAGGGTCTGGTCCCAGGTGGGGCACAGGCTTTTCTTGATGTTCTCAGTGCGCATGCTCTGTGTGAGGAAGGACACGTGGGCATAGGGGTCCGACGTGCCCGAGTCATCCATCGCTAGGATGTCCCGTGCCTGGTAAATGTAGGCTCTCAACTGATACTTGTAGCTCTCTGAAATAAAGAAGTGTAAATAATTTATAACAAGAACAAGAGATGTTTGTAAAACATGTATGCCACCCGACTTAGAGCCAAGTTGTGAATATGTCCAATTGTGAAAACAAAAAATTATACGCAATCCCAAGCGAGGTCTCGAAATATGGTATCTATGTATGAAGTTTCAATAAAATATCTCGATGCGTTCTCAAGTTATTGAGCGGAAACCGTTTTTCTTTTTTTAGTAATGGTGAAATAGACCATGACCCCACCAATCCCATATGAAAACCCCAGAGAGGTCACAATAAAAGATATCTATGTATGAAGTTTCATTAAAATATCTCGATGCGTTCTCAAGTTATTGAGCAGAGACCCTTTTCTATATTTTTATCAACGGTGACCTTGAACCCACCCAACTCGTATGCAATCCCAAGCGAGGTCTCGATATAAGATATCTATGTATGAAGTTTCATTAAAATATCTCAATGCTTGTCAAGTTATTGAGCGAAAAGCGTTTTTCTATTTTTAGTAACTGTGACCTTGACCCCACCCACCACATATGCGATCCCAAGAGAGGTCTTAATATAAGATATCTATGTATGAAGTTTCATTAAAATGTCTTGATGCATTCTCAAGTTATTAAGCAGAAACCATTTCCTATTTTTAGTAATTGTCACATTGACCTTGATCACACCCACCCCATGTGCAATTTCAAGCAAGGCTTCGATATAAGGTATATATGTATGAAGTTTCATTAAAATATCTCGATGGCTTCTCAAGTTATTGAGCAGAAACGGTTTGTCTATTTTTAGTTATGGTGACCTTGATCTTGACCCCACCCACCCCATATGCAATCCCAAGCCAGGTCTCCATATATGGTATTAAAATATTAAAATATCTTTAAGAATTCTAAGGCCAGTCCCTTTTCATTTTCTGGTTTACAAAAATTTTTGGGGAACATGTCCACTGGCAGGTCGAAAAAAAAGAAAAAAAGTGTTCAAATCTTAACACAACGAACGATTTCCCATTAGCAATTTATAATTAATAACAATATCAACATTAAAACACACTATTATGTGAAGTTAGAATAAGACGTCAAACATGGTATAAACTGTTTTATTACACCAATGTTTTATATGCAGTTTAACCATTTGTATTTATGAATTTTACAGGGTAAATAAGTGTAATAGATGCATATATTTTAACGGCATCATTAAAATTGATTTTACCACAAAGTTGTATACTTGTATGGATTTACAAAATGTAAAGTGAGATGCCTTTTTAAAAGAAGACGAGTTAACCTGCGCAGGACTGGAATCCACAACTGCCCGAACACAGACCTTGCAAAACGAGCTTAATCTAACCACACAACGCAAATTTTGAAAATAATTGCTGTGAGGTCTCGAAAAACATATTAAATTTAACTATATCAAGAGAAAAGTCCAATTAATATGACGTTAATTGTCTGCATTCTTATTAAGTCTTAATTCTTATTAAAAATGAGAAACCAGTTTTAACATATTTTTTTTTTAATATTCAACTCTGTGTATATGCTAAATCTTCATGTATATATGAAATTTATCAGATATAAACTCAACTGCTAGTGTGTGTTAAATTATTGCATTACAATTGTGACAGAAACAAAATACAAGGCAAATAAGAAATTCTCATTGTGTCGCGAAAATATATATCATCAACAAAATGCAACCATGACTTTCTCTTTTAAGTGTATACGAGACAAAGCTGTCTGTCCCCACATCCTCGTTTCGATGTCCCCGCAAGAAGATCTTTTTACTACTGATATTATTTGTTACAAATGCCACCTGAAAATATACATCCAGTGCCTTCCACAGGATTTTTTTTGGCGTCCCCGTCCCGAGAGGGTGGGTTAGGGAGGGGTATCCCCTCCGTACGTCAAATTTTTTTGCGGCATGTGTCAAATGACGTTATCTGGTGCGTTTTAGCTATTAAATTTAAGGCTAAGATGTTTTCAATTTTTTTGTACAAGTTTAAACGAAATGAAATAAACGAAGCATCACCGTTTGAACGGCATACCTCTAGCCTTTTAAAAGCAAAAGCATCATTGTTGTTGCGAAACTGAAAGTAATGATTTTTTCCGGATGTTTATGTCCAGTGCGCATCACATTCGCACAGTGACGTCATGTCCAAACCCACTATTCTCGTCGTTCTCGAATCTTTAGGTTACACTCGATCTACTGATGGAGCCTTTTTTATTCGATTAATTATGTTCATATGGGCATGTATTTAGTGTTTTAACACTGATTTAATCGTTACAGCTGTTGAACAAAGTACTGACTGGATAATTGGTGAATTGTAAAGATCTTGATTAAAATATATTTATATTATATACATGCTTTGTTCTTGCAAAAACGGCGGGAAATTTTCCTCGTGCACATCGTGCATGCGCGTCATATGTTAAAGACAAATGTCACTCTATTGTTTAAAACAGTGTTGATTTTCATTCTTTCCATGAATAACTGTACTTCTAACGGTAATATTAACTGTCATCAAATGGACAAGTCATTTTAAGGGCCGTCTACGAAACATGTTGAACATTATTAGAAGTTTACAATATATAATAAATTCAACAATTTACGAACTAAAAATCACTTGCTAATTTTTTGTCCACCAATAAGTAAATTTGCATGGAAAAACCACGCCAATTTGTTTATAAGTTACCTATTTTTTCTCCATTTGTGAATTTATTTATGAGACGACCCTCAAACTTGAAACACTCACTGACCACAATAACGGGATTTCTCCCTGCAAAAATCATGCATGGGATTAACATTCCTTTGACGGGAAACTAGGACACCCAATGTCTTTAAAGACCTGTATTTAGTACAGCACATGATCGGTACACGTACGCTTTCCATGCGTGGAACGTGACGTCGTGTTTCAGCAGACATTTCGCACTCTTTTGTAGAAAACACGGGTTTTACATGGCATACATGTACATAAACAATGGCGGACGCCTTGCTTAAAAAAATTGTCCGTGAAATTCCGGAACAATTTGTTGATCTCGATCGGCAATCATCGTGTGATACCGTCAAAAACAAAAAGCAGTTTCACGGAAGTAAACGGACTTACCGAGCAAATTATTATATTCGTACTCAAAATATTTCGAAAATTTGAACGTTTCGATGGGGGCATCGGTAAAAAAAAAATCGTAATTATAATTTTTTTTTTTTTTCACTTTCGGAAAATTTATGTTCGTCGGTTTTGTAAACCGTAAAATCAAAAAGTCCTGGCCTAAAGTTATTGAGCGGAAACCGTTTTTCTATTTTTAGTAAAGGTGACCTTGACCCACCCAACCCATATGCAATCCCAAGCGAGGTCTCGATATAAGGCATATATGTATGAAGTTTCATTAAAATATCTCGATGCGTTCTTGAGTTATTGAGCGGGAACCATTTTTTCTATTTTAGTAACGGTGACCTTGACCCCACCCACCCTATATGCGATCCCAAGCGAGGTCTCAATATAAGGTATCTAGTATGAAGTTTCATTAAAATATCTCGATGCATTCTCAAGTTATTGAGCAGAGACCCTTTTTTATTTTTAGTAATGGTGACCTTGACAACACCCAACCCATATGCAATAACCCATATGCAATCCCAAGCGAGGTCTCAATATAAGGTATCTATGTATGAAGTTTAATTAAAATATCTCTATGCGTTCTCAAGTTATTGAGCGGAAACCGTTTTTCTATTTTTAGTAACGGTGACCTTGACCTTGACCCCACCCATCCCATATGCAATTCCAAGCGAGATTTCAATATAAGGTATCTATGTATAAAGTTTCATTAAAATATCTCTATGCGTTCTCAAGTTATTGAGCGGAAACCGTTTGTCTATTTTTAGCAACGGTGACCTTGACCTTTGACCTATTGACCTCAAAATGTACAGGTGTCTTCCTTTCCTCCCAAGTAACCAGCATACCAACTTTCATGATCACAGGTCAAAGCGTTCTCTAGATATCGTGCGGAAACGAAATGGTCAACGGACATACCAACCATCCGATCGACCGACATATCGACCGACCGACCGACCGACAGGTGCAAAGCAAGATACCCCCACTTCTTCGAAGGGGGGCATAACCAGGAGTGTAAATAAACTACAACAAAAACTGTTTGTAAAACAGGTATGCCCCCTCTTGAGGTCCAGAACAATCTCTGTACAAACTTGCAAGGATGAAAAGTAAATTGAAATAAGTTTTTCTTCAAGTTTGGGTCAGTTTGACTTTGACCGTTGAACCAATGACCCAATAATCAATACGGATCTACTTGTAATCATAACCAACCTACCAACCAAATTTTATGAACCTAGGCTTAAGGGTTTCATAGGTATTGCCTGCACAAGGGTTTACAACTATTGGTCAGTTTGACTTTGACCCAAGGTCTCAATTATAAACAGGGATCCTTTACTAGTCATACGAAGTTTGAAGAACCCAGGCATAAGGGTTCTGTAGTGTTTGCCCAGAAAAGGTTTTCAATCTACTGGTCAGTTTTTATATCTTATGGTCAGGTTGGCCTTGACCTTTGATCCAATTGACCCAATAGTCTATTGGGATCCTCTGATAATAATGACCAATCTATCTACCAATTTTAAATAACCTAGGCCTAAATGTCGCAAAGTTATTGCATGGACATGCAATTACAACTTTTGGATGTGTTTTACTATATTTTAAGCAGTTTGTCTTCATATTATCAAATGAATTCCAAGACATTTACAGCAGCAAGAAATTCCTAGACTCATGAAACAGCAATAAGCCCTTACGTTTGAAGACGATGAACATGCGTGGTGCGGCCAACTGCGATTCCTCATCCTCATCATCACTGTCCTGAAGTTACAAGAAAAAGATATACATTTTTTCATTATTACATGATACAACATTATATGAAATTGGAATACCACAACAATTCTGAAATATGCTACCTCAACCTTTTCTGCTTGGTCTAACATGGACATGGAAATTCCAAAAAAAAACAACGTGACATTGATCTTGGCCAAGTTGGCCCCAGTAAGGCCCCCCCCCCCAAACAAAATAGTCCCATTTCTGGTCTCCCGACTGACCCTTTACTTTTGCTGCCGACCCTACATATTTTTGGTCCAAAAATAATAAAGACTTAAAAAGACTGTTACAATGTACAACACAAACCATTCTCCCATAATAAAAAAGTAACATAAAATTTTAAAAAATCCCTACCTACCGACCCTTATTTTTTGGGGCAGGAGACCAGAAACGGAACTTTTTTTTTTTGGGCCTAACCAATAATCAATCCCAGCCTCTGGCTTGATTATTTCATAAGCAACCTACAGTACAACTTTTATGAAAATATGTTAAGCCAAACTAAAGTTATTGACGAAACAAAACACCCTTTTTTTCTATTGTTTGTGTTGTTGTTGTTTTTGACAACAGAAAAATGTCAAATTCTACACAAACAAATAAATTGTTTTAATGCTGTGTTACATGTATATACATGTATAGTACACATGTGAATAAACAATGTATTGTAACATCTATAAAGTAAAGTAAAGTGTTTGTTTATTATAGTGTCACCCCTCGCGATTAAGGGCCAGCCAGTTTTGACTTATGAGACACCTTTACTGATGAACATCTTTACTCCCGATTCCTATCCTATATGCCGGGCGCTTGGCAGGAAGGCAATCGGTACCCCTTGATTTAACTAGCTGCTGGGTCGGCAACCGGCCATATCAGAACTCGCCCTGTGTAGGACTCGAACCTTCGACCTCCCGCTCCGTAGGCGAACGCCCTAACCACTAGGCCACGGAGAATATGTAACACATTATCTTCATATTTAAACAAAATGCATAATATATCAATTAAGACTTGTAGATGAACATGCTGAATGGAAAATTCATGCACAAAAAATTCACTTTTTGAAGCAAAAACAACAGACCCTGTGCTTGATGACCTGGTAAATGCGTTTGTTTGAGAACATTTAAGAATATGTATACAACTTTTTTAAAACACAATTTATAGTTATGCGTCAATTAGTTGTATACAAACTGCTACATCTGAGCTTCAAATATTTATATCAATGTTAGATTGGCTAATTAAAGATAATATTGGCTTCTCAAATCTATCGTTGAAATTAAATGAACTAAAACAAACGCATAAAAAAACATACAAACACTGTTATACACATTCACTTAATAATGCATTAGAGTTATAAAAAAAAAAAAAAAAAAATATGATTTGCTTTAGCCGGGCCAGCTAGCTCAGTTGGTAGAGCACTGGACTGTCAATCTGAAGATAGCAGGTTCGATTCCCAGCCCTGCCACATATTTTGTGTGGGGATAGGTCATGAAATAATTTCTACGGCCATTCTCCCCCTACCTCTGATTCAAGTAGGGCAGTTCAGTTACTGGCATAATATGTTCACTTAGTACTGGTAAACCAGCCTACCCAGGAAAAGCGTGAGTAGGTTAACTGACCGCCTTTATATGACTGAAATACTGTTGAATACGGCGGAAAATCCAAACAAAAAAAAGATCTAATCCAGACAAAAATCAGGCTGGTATACACGAACACTTTTAAATACAAAACACCAGTTTAGATTATCAATCTGGATGCTTCTGCAAGCAAGTGAAAATTAATAGTAGTAATATATTTACGTGCAAAATTGTTATGTGCATGCACGTACCTAATAGGACTTTATAGCATTGAAAATAGTTCTTTTATTCAACATGATTAACCCTGTGGTCACAAGATCTGATCGCATATGTACACGTGTACTCAGCATCAAAATAATTTATAAATTTCTGACAACATAATGCTGATCAATTTAAGAAACTGTGAACTTATTTCATTTTGCAGTATCTAAATTTAAATTTGAAAAACGGCAAATCTGCGAGGTCTTCACTTTCACTTTTTCTCCTTATTTTTCTTATAACCATTCACAAAGAAAATTTACTCTGGGTCTTAAATTTGCGCTATGTTTGGACTGCGTGATATGGGAAAGTTGGACCACCATGAAATAAAAAGATTTTTCAGTACATAAATATGGGAAATTATCACCGTTCTAGATTTGCTCCTTCAATATGGATGGAAGTCCACAGTCTTGTCATAAAACAATAAACTGGGCTGGTACAAAACAGAAAATATAAGAACATCGGAATTTTCCTCTTTTTTTTTTCTTTTTTCTTTTTTTTATAAACCTAGGAAGTAATTATTTTATATGTAAATTACACAGTGTTAAAACGAATCGGTCACCTCTTCGTCAAAATAGCCCAAAATGCACCATCTTCGTTACAGTACCTGACCCTCTCCATTATAAATAGTCTATAAGAACTACAGGTAAGTCACTTTCCTGTCGATGTATAACTTACTGTCGCCAAAATCTGAGATATTGTCTTTTTTTGAAGAGGTTACCGATTCATTTTAACACCATATATTACAAGGATGGCAATCAATATCTGATGTGGGTCAATACCGTTCAGTAAAAATTAATGCAAACAATCCATGTCATTGTATCAATGGGCATAAACATCTATAAGATAATACAATAGTATGTTGTATTTAGTGATTATATAAATATTAAGATGTGTTAACTGAACCTCAAGTTATAATCGTAAACATGCAGTTTATGTAGCCAATATTTAAATATAGAATCAAGACGCATCCTCTAATGGGCACAGATAAAACAAAATGAATGCGGCATGTCATGGGAAACCCGGACTTAATGCATGTGCGTAAAGTGTCATCACGGATTAGCCTGTGCAGTCCGCTTTCCGCCTACAGTGGATTTATGTTTAGAAGAGACTAGCTCAAAACAGGAAATACCATAAAAGTGGAAAGTGTTGTCCTGGATTAGCCTGTGCGGACTGCACAGGCTGATCCGGGATTACACTTTACGCATATGCATAAAGCCCAGTTTTCCCACGACACACCTCAAATTAAAACCAGTGTGCACCAGTGTTTCCCAGCCTGTGGAAAAGCCCCAAAGGTATCATATTTAAAATGATTTTAGCAAAGTTCGAAGACAGTTACCAGGTAAGCAAATCAAAAACTTCTTTTACATGCAAAACATAAATTCCGTCTTATGAAAAGAAACTGAAATATATTGATCAACGTAAACTGAAAATAGTCCAAGTAACTTGCAGATTTGCCTCTTGCCATTGACAACAAGCAATTGGCCTTGATCGTATAAATCACAAATGCAGCAAAGGGATGACACTTTACGCATATGCATAAAGCCCAGTTTTCCCACGACACACCTCAAATTAAAACAAGTGTGCACCAGTGTTTCCCAGCCTGTGGAAAAGCCCCAAAGGTATCATATTTAAAATGATTTAGCAAAGTTCGAAGACAGTTACCAGGTAAGCAAATCAAAAACTTCTTTTACGTTCAAAACATAAATTCCGTCTTATGAAAAGAAACTGAAATATATTGATCAACGTAAACTGAAAATAGTCCAAGTAACTTGCAGACTTGCCTCTTGCCATTGACAACAAGCAATTGGCCTTGATCGTATGAATCACAAATGCAGCAAAACTATAATAAGAATCTAGAATTTATTTCTGTAAATTTCTAATACATGTATATAGGGGCTCACCCCATATAGGGAAAACTTTTTTATGAGTCCATAAAATCCAGCAAGTTTTTGAAATATAATTTATTTTTTCAATCCATATGGTCAGTGTTAATTCTGGGCCATGCCTTCACGGGATTCCGGGAAAAAAAAAAATGAACGGGCGCAACCAAAATACTTTCAGTGGGCCATTTGGGCATATAATAAATATAACGGGCGCGTTGAAAATTCACACAAAAATTACCAAAAACCATATTGTGAAAAGTAAACTCTGCACAGCTGAATTGTTAGGGGTATTGAACCGTTGCTAGGCTACAACGCGCGCACTGTGTTATAACTAGTGATTTCATTGGCTGATAAAGGTCATGCACCATTTGACTGCGATAACATCACCAGAAAGTTTAGACAGCGTTGTCTGATATTTATACGCGTTTAATTTCAGTTTTCTGTTAATTTTAGTAAGTAAATTACTAGGTCAAAGCAGAAAGCAGAGAAAGAGGGCATAGAGGGACGAACTCTCTTGCATTTTTACAACAAAGTTCCCAGGCAAAGTGAGAAAACCATGGAACACGAATGCCTTGGCCAGTACATTGTCTGCAACTTCGAGGGAAAAAATTTCCGAAAAGGTTGACGATCACAAATTCCAGAAAGGTTGGTTAAAGAAATGTTTGTGGCTGTCATACGATGAAAAGAGCAATTTCATGTTTTGTGACATTTGTAAAAAGCACAAAGTAACATGTTTGTCAACGGCTGTTCGAATTTTCGGACAAGTACTCTGAATAGACATGCAACTGGTAGTGATCACAAATCTTGCAAGAGTACAGTGATTTTTTTAGGGCCAATTTGGGGCCAAAATTCGGCCCCATTCCCTTGCTAATAAAGCATATATTTTTCCCCTACATTTACCTTAAAATTCTTCTCAGAATGTAAGCTTCGTTTTGAAAAACAATTGACCAAAATCGGACAAAAATTGACTAAGATAGAGGAATTTTTCTAAAAAATCCCACCAATCTTTCATCAAAACAATTTAGTGCATAATCTAAGACATCATTTCTAACAAAACAATTGATTAATTTTTTTCGAACAAAGTAGAATATATGTACTAATGCTTTTCAAAAAAATAAAAATTTCCCTTTTGCTGTAAAATTCCCCATCTTAAGGGCCCCGCCACCTTTCCCCCAAAGGTGAAAACAAACACTGGAGTATTCCAATGAAAGAAGCAATGCAAAAACAGTCAAAGAAAATTTTTGATAGCAAGGAAAAAGCCACAGTAATTTGCATGAAAACAGTATACTATTTGGTGAAGAAGGGTTAGCCCCTGACAAAATATGAATCACTTGTTTCACTTCTGAAAGATTTAACAGTACCTGAAATTAACAAAATAAATGTTGATAAACATACCTCGTACTCCTCAGTGACAATGGCAAATAGTATGTTGTCATCAATTGCAAATGTTGTTATGTGTGACATTAATGACAAGCTTAATATCACCTGTTGTGAGTATACTGGCTGATGAAAGTTGTGATATTGCTAACCACAAGAAGCTAGTTGTGTTTGACATAATTTTGAATCCAGATACATTTGAACCAAGTACACTTTTTTTGGAATAATATTAAGGTTCCAGATGGTACTGGGGCAACTGTTTCCAAAGCTTTTTTTGAATTTCTTAAGGAACACAATATTTCCATGTGACGGGGCCAGGGTACTGCTGCATTGTTTCTGCACGAATTTGTTGATTGGAAAGCCTTTTGAAGCCATTTTTGTACAATTCACTTTTTTCACTGTTTATAATGCAAAACTTACTACTGTTTTCGGGGGGGTGGAAATCCTATGCCCGACTTGTCCGACTTGGGTAATTTTACTATGGACAAGTAAATTACTATGTCTACTTGTCCATGGACAAGTACAATTTCAGGGTGTGAATGATGTACTAGTTGGAAGTTAATAAAAAACAGTTTCATAGCATTACATATCATATCATGAAGGAAGACCTGGAATAAAACTAGATTTTTGTTTGGACAGGTGACTGTTGCTTGTGGGCAAGTAGATTTTTCAAAAAACTTGTCCATGAACAAAAAAACAATTTTGATATTTCCACACCCCTGGTTTTCATATTGTTAGGACAGTTCGTACCTTGTAGATTCGTACCTTATGTTGGTTCATATATGTTAGGTTGTATCATGTGTCAATATGTGCTCTTTTTGCGTGTATCTCATAAGAAACATGCCTATTTTGATTACTTTAACATTCATTTAAGGCGATATGTCCACCATTAGGCTTCTTTGTACTTATTTAGTATTCTGGCAAAGTATGCTTAGTAACAATATATTAACTGTTAAAAGTCTATTATTAATGTGAAACTGAGATTATACGCATCTGCCTTTTATTCTGATTATCGTTATTAACATGTCTAGTGAAATTCATTGTCAAGTTATATAATATCTGTACATTTTTCATGATAATAAACCATCATAGAAACTAGTTGCTGCATTCTGGTACAACAGGTCTGTTTTATTTCTTCAAATGTTCAGCTGACAGGTGAGAAAAGCTTAAAGACATTCAAGAGCTTTTAAAAGAATCAAGGAAGTGCATGATGTTAGATGGATGTCAATCTACAATGCGGTAGATGCTGTGTATAGGTCCCTAGATTCATTAATAACACTCTTTTCCACTGAAAAAGATGGTAAAGCTAAAGGTCTTGCCAAAAAGAAGATTGCTTCAGAAGAATTTATTTCCACAACATATATGCTAATGGATGTTCTGTCTATTATTACAGAATTGTGTTTGGTGTTCCAAAGAAGAGAACTTAATGGGTCAGTTGTAGAAACAAACATTGAACACTGTCAGAAAAAACTTGAAAAGTTGAAAGAAAAGTCAACAGACTGTTCTACTTCTACTCCCCAATGTTACTTGACATATTGAAGGAAGACTTGAAATCAGAAAAGGGCAAACTGTTGTTCAAGGGGAATCATTATATCACAAAAACCAACAGGAACATCCCAGCACTGAGAGATCAGTTTATAGATAAACTTGTACTAAACCTGAATAGTAAATTTCCACCTCACGACTTTGAAATTGTGTTTGCTATGGGAGCCACTGGAATGAAACCAGTTGCTTGTTTATCACAGAACGATCTTGTAGAATGGCGAAATCAGAGGATAGAAACTCTAATTAAACACTTTGGAGAAGATGATGAAGTATGTAATGGAGAAACGGTAGTTAAGAGTGAGGCCACCATTAATCCAGCCAGCACAAGAGAGTAGTGGGAAAAAGTTAAATAGCAGGTTGTGAACTCAGGTTATCCTACAGACAAACTCAGTGCTCTATGGGGACTTATCAATGAACATTATGAACCTGAGTACCCAAACTTACTGAAGCTGGCTGCAATAGCAATAACAGCACCTATTCATACCTGTGATTGTGAAACGGGTTTTAGTGCACAAAATAACATTAAAACTAATAAAAGAAATAGACTAAGCCCTGAAAGGACAACCAAGAGGAGTTTGACTTCAGTGCTGCTCTTGGATCACTGGCTTCAACAGGAGTACAGGAGAATATTTATGCAGTAGAATAGATATGAAATGGCGTCGTGGGAAAACCGGACT
Source organism: Congeria kusceri (assembly GCA_027627225.1). Taxonomy (NCBI): domain Eukaryota; kingdom Metazoa; phylum Mollusca; class Bivalvia; order Myida; family Dreissenidae; genus Congeria; species Congeria kusceri. The sequence continues at coordinate 63,555,133 of CM051034.1, forward strand.
TAATGCATGTGCGTCAAGTGTCGTCCCAGATCAGCCTGTGCAGTCCGCACAGGCTGATCCAGGACAGCACTTTCGCCTGAAATGAATATATGGTTAGAAGAGACTTCCTTGAAACAGAAAATACCATAAAAGCGGAAAGTGCCATCCCAGATTATCGCACAGGCTAATCCGGGATGACACTTTACGCACATGCATTTAGCCCAGTTTTCCCACGACACGCCATCGTATTAAAGTGAGTCTTTTATACACTATACTCTTATTATTTGTTTCTTATCAGTTAATAGTCCATATTGTATAGACAAATATGCTAACAATTTGTTTCCACCCAACAAAATCCTTAAATGGCCGACTGATTTTGTGGCTGATGGGCCATTGGCCAACCAGCAACTCGGCCCATAATGAACACTGATACTGTACACAGTTTAAAGAACAAACTGCATCTCCAAAACAGTATCATGTTCACCAACACAATGATGCTTCCAACCATATTTGTGACCCTAATAATGACACGCCCTACTCCCAAACAACCGTAACATGTAGATAACCCTAAACTTGTAGCAATTGATGCACCAAAAACCTTTATATACAAAAAAGCAACCAGGGGTGTGGGAATACCAAAATTGTTTATTTGTCCATGGAAAAGCTCATTGCAAAAATCTACTTGTCCACATGCAACAGTCACTTGTCCAAATAAAATATTGTTTTCATCTCAGGCCTTCCTATATGTTTTCATTAAATGATAAATAAAACACATTTTATTATTCAAATGCATAAGAAAATAATACTATGGAAATTAACTTTTAACTCTTACATCATTTTCACACCCTGAAATTGTACTTGTGCATGGACAAGCAGACAGGAAAAACTTACTTGTCCAATAGTAAAATTTCTCGCATTGGATAAGCCGAGCATAGGAATTCCACACCCCTGACAACCACATACAGACTGACATGTATGACACAAGTGAGATTCCAGCCCCTTACCGCTTTCTCCTGCATGCTGAAGAAACACGGCTTCCCCTTCTCAGTTTGCACCATCTTGCGGTGCCAGCGGCGGCGTCGCACCATGTCCATCTTGCGCTCAATGTGATGGAACTTCATGTTGAACAAGGGAGCATACTCCCATCCCTCAGTGGCAGCCTGGAGTTGCTTCTCCTGATAAAAACAATATACAATTTTTATATTTTTTTAATGTTGACAATTTTATACATGTAAATAATATTATGTTCAAATAAGTCTTGAGAAACAAACATCACAAAATCATTTTACTGACAGAAGACAAAATAATGATACAAACAAACAAATGGCACTTTTTTAGAATATATCAAACTTTTTTACTATTAAACTTTCTAAGAACTTTTCTGTAGTAAATACAATGAAGTAATACTATGTGCCTAGTGTTTACAATGTAACATAGATTGTACATGTAATAATTATAAGAGTATGACATAGTGCATGCCTGTTATAAAGTGTTCCTATTAATTAACTTGTAATCTATAAACACTGACATTAATGCACAAATATAATATTATCAAATGCAATAAATTTAGTGAAAAAAGTCAAATGAAATTATGTTTTTCTGGACATAATAGCTCTAATTACACTTTGGAATTTTTATTGTTAGTCTGTTGGGACACACCAGTGACCATTTGTAAAACATCCTTTCAAAATATGATATGCAACAACTGAAGGCATTGGTGGGAATGATTGGCAGATACCAACTTTATTTTCAACATTAAGATATAAAATCACCGAAACTAATCAAAGATATACAACTGAAGCATCACACTGCATGATTGGGGGGAAATAAGCTTAATTTCAACGTTCAGATTTAAAATTAGTGCCAGTGAAGTGATCAAAACAGCAAGCAGGACAGCGGTATGACAAAGTATCGAACCCACGAAAACCCATTAAAACCTACTCAAAATAAAAAGAAAACCACTCAAAAACCAAAACTTGTGTTTTTCGCAGATTTCTGTTAGTTCACCGGGAAGTAGATCCTCGCAGGTTTACATAAGTTTAAGTAGGTTTTTGTATGTTTCACTTGGGTTTCTGCTGTTGAGTTTCATGTGTTTCCTTGGGGTTTAGCAGGTTTCTGTTATTTTATGCAGGTTTTGTTTGTTTAAAGACGTTCGCAACAATTTCCTTCAATTCTTTTTAATGACAGCTTTTCTTAAAAATTGGCACAAACATGTATCAATGTATCCTAAAACTAAAATAGTCTTACAAAATAGGGGTCACCGGCCTTTTTCTGGAAATATTGAATTTTGCATATGGTACCTGTCAAAGCCTTTTTTCAGTTTGTGTTACTTAGATTGTTGACTAATATAAAGCGTTTATATTCAAACAAAGATGGAGATTTTTAAATGCATCTTTTTTTTAATGTTTCGTTTGGTAATATACAAGTGCAGTTTAATGATAAAACACGCTTTATCTACAGTTATCATTTAACAAATGACTTGTAATGGACACTTAACAAGGTTAATTATGCATTAAATATGCCTGTGAAAACAACAACAGTTGATCAAATATACGAATATCTTTTGTTCCAAATGACAGATTTTGTTAAAAGATCGCACATACATGCGTCATTTGTGTACTGAAACTAAAACAGTCTTAAAAAATAGGGATCACCGGCCTTGTTCCGAATGATGGGGTTTTGAATACGGTACCTGTCAAGCCCTTTTTTCATGTTCTAAGTATATAGGATAGTTTTTTTCAAACAAGGTTATGGTTCTTTCAACTGATATGTTTGTATACATGCTTCGTTTGGCAATATACAAGTGTATGTTGATAATAAAAACTCTTTACCTGCATTTACTGCTAAAATAATGAATTTTACTGGACATTTAAGTGTGTCAAATAGGAACTAATAATGCTTTCTGAAACGTTATTTTTATCAAATGCATATTTTGTTCCAAACGACAGATTTTCTTAAAATTTCGCACATACATGCATCAATGTATACTTACACCAAAACATTAATAAAAAGAATGGCTCACCAAACTTGTTTGGGAAATTTTGGATTTCATAAAGGGTACCTATGTAGCCTTTTTCCTGTTTCGTTTTAACATACATAAACAACATATCAGTAGAATGGAGATATTAAATGGATCATTTCCGAACTAAATTTGTTTGGAAAAACATTGCAGTTTGGAAAAACATTGCATAAGTGTTTTTGATTATTATATATGCTTTGCTAACTTCTACTCTAAAAAATTTTGGAATGGACATTAGAGATTAAATTAGTATATTGTAACCTATAAACAATAAAGAAAAAATGAAGCAAAAGTAGAAATTAACCCAATTATTTTCTTTTTGTTGCGAACGTCTTTAAGAAGGTTTCCCTGGGGTTTCCACCTTTTAGTTATGGTAGTCGAGGTATTTCGTTTTATTAGGGTTTTCATTTTATTAAAGACAAGCTTCTGTAGGATTTCGCAGGTTTCCGCAGGTTTTACGTGTTAAGTCATACCCATACACAATGCAGGACAGTGGACGTTTATGACATATGCCAACTCACCACTAAAGCAGAGAAGGTTTAATGTTGTTTTCAAATAATAAAAAGATGGTAAAACCATGATTCTATTGGGTTTTCATGAAGACACATTGTGTTGTGACAGTTAGAAAATAACGTTAGTCACATTTAACATAACTTTCCAAACAGAATAGCAAAGCATATATTACAACATAATATAACAAGCTAACTCAATACATAGTTTTTTTCATTTAAAAAATCTTTTTTATATTTACACATTTCAGTAAGAGCCTTCAAAAGCAATAAAGCTTTGCGGAACTGTTACATTGCCATGCAAATGTTCTGTACAGTTAAACTACCTACAATTTAGCAATGGTAAAATAAACTTGGTCTTATGAAAAGGAGTCCTAATAGTTATGCTCTATTGTTTATTTCAGCTGACAGGACACCATTCAATAGATTTGCTTTTTTATAATGTTTTTACTATAAAATATCATTCTTGGCATAAGATGGCTCAGAATCAACATTCTTAATTTACATATAACTGTTGAAACCATACGTAATCTTCTATAAAATACTGTACCGTTCTACTGAACAGAGTCATTCAAAACTGCACTTATCGATGCTACTCACCTGGTAATTCTGAGGATTAAAAATAACTGTATTCAGAATACTTTAAATAATATTATACATAGTTAAGTTAACCATAATTAAAAAGAAATTGATGTTAAAATTGTTTGTTTTTGTATGTTTTCTTTCGTTTTATTTTTTTCGAATTAAAGGCAGAAAATGATGGGATAAATAGAACACCATTTAGGTCTTGAATAATTTATTGGTTTAAGTTTATCTGCTCAGCTCGAAACCATGAACCATTCGACAAGTGGTTCAGGTTGTCTAAGTACCGCTCAATAAACTCATCTTTATTCAACACTAACCTATTACTCTCTATATATTCCATATATTCAAACTGTATTTCCCTATATAACTTAGAGCCACTGTAAGGTACCTTCTCCTTCTTTTGTTTCACGTTCTCCACGAGGCGTCGTGAGCGGACCCATCGCCGACGGCGACACAGGTGGTACCTCCTCTCCACCGGGCCCCACCCACCCATCGTGGACTCCACACAGTACTCAAACCCTGCAAACAGAAGTCACCATACAATGGTTTCACGGCAGATTTGCTGTCAAGGGACAAGTTTATTTTGGAATAAATAGATGGAAATTACAGCTATGATTCTAAATTCGCCCTAATTTTCATGCATCCGTAGTGAATAAGTTGGAGTGCTGGGACACACTCCTCCAAGTCCTCATATAATGCAGCTTTGGCACAGAAGGACCTCAGTAAACTTCGAAATACACACATACACATGAATTACAAGCCTAAACATAGTGTATCTCCCCCATACCTTCCTCATCAACAGCCCTGCCAAGGTCAATCTGCCACTCGTCCTCCCACACCCAGCCTGCAGGCAGCTCTATCTCTCCCTTCGAGGGGCTCGGGTCCCCTTTCTGAAATACATGAACAGTTGTGTGAAATCTGGGGTGGGCCAGAGTTGTGCATCTATCTATTCAATACTACCCTATTCTAAACGAAATGCTGACACCATAGAAAGACTGTTTGTCAGACAAGGAAATCCTGCAAACCAGAAGCAATGGAAATATGAGTGCAAAACAGAAGATATTAATAGAAAGGGAACATGTATATGCATTACAGGAAAATGTCAACCACTCAGCTGTTGGCAAAAATAGTTGTTGGAGCGTATAAAGGTGGGGTATCAATTTATAGTGTTCGTCGCCTGCAGAGTTAAGAGCAAGCACTGCCTGCAGAGTTAAGAGCAAGCACTGACAAAACGCCTATAAGCAATTCTTGTATTTGTTCTTAATCACTTATTGTCAGTAATATCACTTATTGTCAGTAATATCACTTATTGTCAGTAATATCACTTATTGTCAGTAATATCAATAACTGTAGCAGTCTGGTGCCACGTACCACATTAGACCAAGGCCTGGATGACTCGACCCAGTTTGTGCCCGGCAGCCTCATCTGACACTCGTACAGATCATCAATGAACTTCTTGTGACCCGCATCCTTGTCATACAGCATACTGAAACAGGTACAAACACAGTCAGTATAGTCTAGACACGCAGCTCCTGTCATACAGCATACTGAAACAGGTACAAACACAGTCAGTATAGTCTAGACACGCGGCTCCTGTCATACAGTATACTGAAACAGGTACAAACACAGTCAGTATAGCCTAGACACGCAGCTCCTGTCATACAGTATACTGGAACAGATACACACACAGTCAGTATAGTCTAGACATGAAGCTCCTGTCATACAGTATACTGAAACAGGTACAAACACAGTCAGTATAGTCTAGACACGCGGCTCCTGTCATACAGTATACTAAAACAGATACACACACAGTCAGTATAGTCTAGACACGCAGCTCCTGTCATACAGTATACTGAAACAGGTACACACACAGTCAGTACAGTCTAGACACGCAGCTCCTATCATACAGTATACTGAAACAGGTACAAACACAGTCAGTACAGTCTAGACACGCAGCTCCTATCATACAGCATACTGAAACAGGTACAAACACAGTCAGTACAGTCTAGACACGCGGCTCCTGTCATACAGTATACTAAAACAGATACAAACACAGTCAGTATAGCCTAGACACGCAGCTCCTGTCATACAGTATACTGAAACAGGTACACACACAGTCAGTATAGTCTAGACATGAAGCTCCTGTCATACAGCATACTGAAACAGGTACACACACAGTCAGTATAGTCTAGACATGAAGCTCCTGTCATACAGTATACTGAAACAGGCACAAACACAGTCAGTATAGTCTAGACACACAGCTCCTATCATACAGTATACTGAAACAGGTACAAACACAGTCAGTATAGTCTAGACACGCAGCTCCTATCATACAGCATACTGAAACAGGTACAAACACAGTCAGTACAGTCTAGACACACAGCTCCTGTCATACAGTATACTGAAACAGGTACAAACACAGTCAGTACAGTCTAGACACACAGCTCCTATCATACAGTATACTGGAACAGGTACAAACACAGTCAGTATAGTCTAGACACACAGCTCCTGTCATACAGTATACTGAAACAGGTACAAACACAGTCAGTATAGTCTAGACATGCAGCTCCTGTCATACAGTATACTGGAACAGGTACACACACAGTCAGTATAGTCTAGACATGAAGCTCCTGTCATACAGTATACTGAAACAGGCACAAACACAGTCAGTATAGTCTAGACACACAGCTCCTATCATACAGTATACTGAAACAGGTACAAACACAGTCAGTATAGTCTAGACACACAGCTCCTGTCATACAGCATACTGAAACAGGCACAAACACAGTCAGTATAGTCTAGACATGAAGCTCCTATCATACAGTATACTGAAACAGGTACAAACACAGTCAGTATAGTCTAGACACACAGCTCCTGTCATACAGCATACTGAAACAGGTACAAACACAGTCACTATAGTCTAGACATGAAGCTCCTGTCATACAGTATACTGAAACAGGTACACACACAGTCAGTATAGTCTAGACATGAAGCTCCTGTCATACAGTATACTGAAACAGGCACAAACACAGTCAGTATAGTCTAGACACACAGCTCCTGTCAGACAGCATACTGAAACAGGTACAAACACAGTCACTATAGTCTAGACATGAAGCTCCTGTCATACAGCATACTGAAACAGGTACAAACACAGTCACTATAGTCTAGACATGAAGCTCCTGTCATACAGCATACTGAAACAGGTACAAACACAGTCACTATAGTCTACACATGAAGCTCCTGTCATACAGCATACTGAAACAGGTACAAACACAGTCACTATAGTCTAGACATGAAGCTCCTGTCATACAGTATACTGAAACAGGTACACACACAGTCAGTATAGTCTAGACATGAAGCTCCTGTCATACAGTATACTGAAACAGGCACAAACACAGTCACTATAGTCTAGACATGAAGCTCCTGTCATACAGTATACTGAAACAGGTACAAACACAGTCACTATAGTCTAGACATGAAGCTCCTGTCATACAGTATACTGAAACAGGTACACACACAGTCAGTATAGTCTAGACATGAAGCTCCTGTCATACAGTATACTGAAACAGGTACACACACAGTCAGTATAGTCTAGACATGAAGCTCCTGTCATACAGTATACTGAAACAGGTACACACACAGTCAGTATAGTCTAGACATGAAGCTCCTGTCATACAGTATACTGAAACAGGTACAAACACAGTCAGTACAGTCTAGACATGAAGCTTCTGTCATTCAGCATTCTAAAACAGATGGAAGTCTAGTTACTATGGTCTGGTTATATCCAGTTACAAGGTGTCCCATTATACCACCCTAGCCTCCACGCCACGTACCTCAGTTCAGGGTTGATGTACCAGTCCCCCTCCCATCTCCAGCCGGGCGGAGGCAAAAACTTCTCCTTGAACAGCTTGATCTTGCCTTGCTGGTCAGAGAACTTTGGCCGAGTCATCATTGGGCCTTTGTTGGTCCAGCTTCCCAGGATGCTCACTTGGTTCTCATACTGAATATAAAAAATGATCATAAGCTTTCTCTTTGTGACAAGTGTTTGGCATATGACAGTTTCTAAATATCTTCCAGAATAACAACATGGTACTGACCTACATTTTGGCACATAAAAAAGTACTTTAAAATTACAAGCAATAGCAAATTCAAACTCACTACCACTATCATTTTCTATATAATAAGTGACCGACCTACCATTTCAGCAGAGACTAAACTACCCACAATTATAATTTCATGAAACAAAGGACATACGGTTTCAGAAGACACATGAAGCGGTAGGATTTCAGCAGACAATTAACAGACATTTGGTTTCAGCAGACACCCAGAGAGTAATGGTTTCGAAAGACACCGCAAGGACGTACAGTTTCAACAGACACCTAACAAACACATGGTTTCAGCAAACACCTAAAGAGGTAAGGTTTCAGAAGACACTTAAAGGAAATTGTGGTTTCTGAAGACACCTAAAGGATGTATGGTTTCAGCAGGCACCTAACAGTTCGGATTCATAAGACACCTCAAGAACATACTGTTTCAAAAGACACCTAAAGAATGTACTGTTTCAGAAGACACATAAGGGACATATGGTTTCAGTGAACTATTAAAAAGACCCCAAACAGACGTACGGTTTCAGCGAAGACAGCGAGCTCTCCCTCTTTCTGCATGGCCTGCCAGTGGTCCTCGTGACCCTGCAGCCCCAGCCACACCTTGATCCTCAGCAGGGCCGGCACCGTCGGGTCCTTCTCCCCCTTCTGGCCTGGGTACTGAAACAACAGGCAGGCAGGTACAGTGAGAACATTGACCTGATCTTGTTAAGCTTAACTTACCATACTAAATCTACTTAGAAATCTAACTCATTTTGAGTAGTTGTATAGGTTTGTTTTCCTGTTGATTTTTCCTGAAGAAAAAGTTGTAGCCAAACATAATTTCTTTAGCAAAATATCCAAATAAGAAGAAAATGGCTAGTTTTGCTAATGGCATAGAGTGACCTGAGCAGTGCAAGTAACAACAACCTCAGGCATTTGAAATATCAACAACAGTGATCCTACGTATGTTATTTCATAATGTGGATACAATGAATTAATATAACCCATTAACAATTAGGACTGGGATGAGTACTCTGGATCTGGGTATCAGGCTGGGTATTAAATGTTATTACCCAGGTAGATAATCAATACCTGGGTGCCCATGCCATATGTTATCTAACCTTAAATACAGTTTTTGTATAAGTTAAAGACTGCATTAAGTAAATGTGTTTAAACACAATGCAGTTATTTGATAGACAGGTAGACTTCCAGTTATTATGTATAATCAACTTAAAAATTATATAACAGAAGAGTTTCAAAAGAATGAATAAATATGGTATTTGACAAAACCGACGGTTACTCGTTTGTGTTCATCCAAAACAATGACATTGAATTATGCGTGGGTACCTGGGCAGTAAATTGCTTCTAGTCCCAGCCCATTTAACAATACTACACTCGTACCTTCATCTGTAGTGACTGCAGTTTGCCGCAGTTCTTGCCGCAGTACATGGGATTCTGGGAGTACAGGATGGTGTGTGAGGGCATACGGAAGTACGCAACCCGCTTCTCCCCGCTGATCATCCAGATGATCACGTCCGGCATGCTGTTCTGAGGCTGAAGAGAAACCGGGCGCAGACTTTTTATTCAGTTTAGCATAGGAAATGAATTTAATAAAAGAAACTCAACAATGATGATGCTTATCCACTCATTACACATTTACTACATATAATAATTCTTTTATTTACATATTATTGCATTATTAAAAAGATACAAACAACCACATCGGGCAGACGCTATTCACTATACTTTACTTTACATGACTGTAAGACCAATTTAAACACAGAAGACTCTTAGTAACATAATTCAAGTATATAAAGTATTATCTAAACACACACCTCAACTGCGAGATTTTTTAGAATTTCCATGTAGTTCTCTGCCTCAGCGAGTGCCTCGTTGATGTCGGTGGCGTTCTCACGAAGATGGGTGGCCTGCTCTCGAAGATTCTCAAGCTCGATCTGTCGGTACTGGGCCAACATGTTGTCCAACTCAGTTGCCAGGTGTACACCCGCCTGGGGTTGCGGGACGGGCTTCCTGTGCACAGAGAACATAGACATGGGTGGCTTATTGTGTACAGAGAACACAGACATGGGTGGCTTACTGTGTAAAGAGAACATAGACAAGCGTGGTTCCTTGTGTACAGAGAACACAGACATGGGTGGCTCCTTGTGTACAGAGAACACAGACATGGGTGGCTTATTGTGTACAGAGAACACAGACATGGGTGGCTCCTTGTGTACAGAGAACACAGACATGGGTGGCTCCTTGTGTACAGAGAACACAGACATGGGTGGCTTATTGTGTACAGAGAACACAGACATGGGTGGCTCCTTGTGTACCGAGAACATAGACAAGCGTGGCTCCATGTGTACAGAGAACACAGACATGGGTGGCTCCTTGTGTACAGAGAACAGAGACAAGCGTGGCTGCTTATGTACAGAGAACACAGACATGGGTTGCTTATTGTGTACAGATAACACAGACATGGGTAGCTTATTGTGTACAGAGAACACAGACATGGGTGGCTTATTGTGTACAGAAAACAAAGACATGGGTAGCTCCTTGTGTACAGAAAACACAGACATCGGTGGCTCCTTGTGCACAGAGAACACAGACATGGGTGGCTACTCGTGTACAGAGAACACAGACATGGGTGGCTTATTGAGTACAGAGAACACAGACATGGGTGGCTCCTTGTGTACAGAAAACACAGACATCGGTGGCTCCTTGTGCACAGAGAACACAGACAACGGTGGCTCCTCGTGTACAGAGAACACAGACATGGGTGGCTTATTGTGTACAGAGAACATAGACATGGGTGGCTTATTGTGTACAGAGAACACACACATGGGTGGCTCCTTGTGTACAAAGAACACAGACATAGGTGGCTTATTGTGTACAGAGAACACAGACATGGGTGGCACCTTGTGTAGAGAGAACAGACATGGGTGGCTCCTTGTGTACAGAGAACACAGACATGGGTAGCTTATTGTGTACAGAGAACACATACATGGGTGGCTTATTGAGTACAGAAAACACAGACATCGGTGGGTTTTTGTGCACAGAGAACACAGACATGAATGCTCCTCGTGTACAGAGAACACAGACATGGGTGGCTTATTGTGTACAGAGAACATCGACATATGTGGCTCCTTGTGTACAGAGAACACAGACAAGCATGGCTCCTTGTGTACAGAGAACACAGACATGGGTGGCTTATTGTGTACAGAAAACACAGACATCGGTGGCGCCTTGTGCACAAAGAACACAGACGTGGGTGGCTCCTCGTGTACAGAGAACACAGACATGGGTGGCTTATTGTGCACAGAGAACATCGACATGGGTGGCTCCTTGTGTACAGAGAACATAGACAAGCGTGGCTCCTTGTGTACAGAGAACACAGACAAGCGTGGCTCCTTGTGTACAGAGAACACAGACATGGGTGGCTCCTCGTGTACAGAGAACACAGACGTGGGTTACTCCTTGTGTACAGAGAACACACACAACGGTGGCTCCTTGTGTACAGAGAACACAGACATGGGTGGCTCCTTGTGTACAGAGAACACAGACATGGGCGGCTCCTTGTGTACAGAGAACACAGACATGGGTGGCTCCTTGTGTACAGAGAACACAGACATGGGTGGCTCCTTGTGTACAGAGAACACAGACATGGGTGGCTCCTTGTGTACAGAGAACACCGACATGGGTGGCTTATTGTGTACAGAGAACACCGACATGGGTGGCACCTTGTGTACAGAGAACAGACATGGGTGGATCCTTGGGTACAGAGCACACTGACATGGGTGGATCCTTGGGTACAGAGAACACAGACATGGGTGGCTTATTGTGTACAGAAAACACAGACATCGGTGGCTCCGTGTGCCCAGAGAACATAGACATGGGTAGCTTGTTGTGTACAGAGAACATAGGCATGGGTGGCTTATTGTGCACAGAGAACATAGACATGGGTGGCTTATTGTGCACAGAGAACACAGACATGGGTGGCTCCTTGTGTACAGAGAACACAGACAAGCGTGGCTCCTCGTGTACAGACAACACAGACATGGGTGGCTCCTTGTGTACAGAGAACACAGACATGGGTGGCTCCTTGTCTACAGAGAACACAGACATGGGTGGCTTATTGTGTACAGAGAACACAGACATGGTTGGCACCTTGTGTACAGAGAACACAGACATGGGTGGCTTATTGTGTCCAGAGAACACAGACATGGTTGGCACCTTGTGTACAGAGAACACAGACATGGGTGGCTCCTTGTGTACAGAAAACACAGTCATGGGTGGCTCCTTGTGTACAGAGAACACAGACATGGGTGGCTCCTTGTGTACAGAGAACACAGACATGGGTGGCTTATTGTGTACAGAGAACACAGACATGGGTGGCACCTTGTGTACAGATAACACAGACATGGTTGGCACCTTGTGTACAGAGAACACAGACATGGGTGGCTTATTGTGTACAGAGAACACAGACATGGTTGGCTCCTTGTGTACAGAGGAAACAGACATGGGGAGGCTTATTTTGTACAGAGAACAAAGATAAATACCGAACAGGTCCAGATTATAACAACAGACCAGTCTTTGCTACTAACATATGAATATCCTCCCACCTGAATACAGAAATCATTTTCAGCAGAATTTACAATGTTCACTTGAATTTACATAAAATTACCATATTCAGTTCTATAAATTGATCTGTTTTACAAAGCAGCCCCTCCGCTCCTCTACAACTCTCATCCCCCATAATAAACTTACCCCTTATTTGAATAAGCCCCTACCCACCTCTACATCTCTTACCCCCAATATGAACTTAACCCTTATTTGAACAAGCCCCTACCCTCCTATAGAACTCCCACTAATATAAACTTGCCCCTTATTTGAACAAGCCTCTACCCTCCTCTACCACTCCCCCCCCCTCCCAATTATATACTTGTCCCTTATTTGAACAAGCCCCTCCCCTCCTCAACAATTCCCCACACCACAAATACAAATTTCTGCCCCCATACTTGGTGCCCACCTTACTTGCTGTCCCCCCTTTACTTGGTGTCTCCCCTTACTTGGTGCCCCCTTTGCTTGCTGTCCCACCTTACTTGCTGTCCCACATTATAAATTTTGCTGTGGTCCCTTACTTGGTGCCCCCCTTACTTGGTGTCATCTCCTTACTTGGGTTTCACCCTTATTTGCTGTCCCCCTTTATTTGATGTCTACCCTTACTGTGTGTCCTCCACTAGCTGGTCCAGTGCAGAGATGAGCAGCTGGGCCAGTTCCGGGGTGGGCAGCTTGGCCTTCATCCCCACACGCACCTCCTCTATGTTCTCCTCCTGCAGGCATACAGGGGGATCAAGTGTGACCAGAGCTATCACAACAGGACCAACGACCACGAACATGTGTAAACTCAGTTTTAGTGTAAATCAATATTTCAAATCTCAAAAGTAACAAGTAATCTCATTGGTCAATATTTCAAATCTCAGAAGTTACAAGTAATCTCATTGGTCAATATTTCAAATCTCAAAAGTTACAAGTAATCTCATTGGTCAATATTTCAAATCTCAGAAGTTACAAATAACCTCATTGGTCAATATTTCAAATCTCAGAAGTTACAAGTAATCTCATTGGTCAATATTTCAAATCTGAAAAGTTACAAGTAACCTCATTGGTCAATATTTCAAATCTTAAAAGTTACAAGTAACCTCATTGGTCAATATTTCGAATCTCAGAAGTTACAACTAATTTCATTGGTCAATATTTCAAATCTTAAAAGTTACAAGTAACCTCATTGGTCAATATTTCAAATCTCAGAAGTTACAAGTAGTCCCATTGGTCAATATTTCAAATCTCAAAAGTTACAAGTAACCTCATTGGTCAATATTTCAAATCTCAGAAGTTACAAGTAATCTCTTTGGTCAATATTTCAGTTAAGACCAAATTTGAGACTGAGAACTTTCATAGTTGTGGTGCCATGGCCCGCATTCACGAAACATCTCAAGTGATTTCTTAAATATTTTCACTTAAATGAAAACTGTTCATATACTGTATACTTCATACACACTTGTATGGTTTTGATACTTGACAAATAACATGTCAGTACTGATGTCATTTTGAATTGTTATGTGCTTCACTCTTTCTATACAATCTATAACAGTTAAGGAAAGGATCAGATTTAAGGATAAGGATAAAATTTATCTTAAAACTCTTTGTGAATACCACCCCAGGGGATTAATACCCCCTCATACTGCTTTGACACAGATACATGTAATTACTTTTAAAAGCTACCTTGATCTTGGACAAATTGACAGTTAAGGGTGGGTCAAGTGTGTGACACATTATCTGGTCATGGGGAGTAATAATCTGAAGTAATATGAAAATTCTAAAGGCATTTAGAAGTTATGTGTATGCATTTAGAAATAATTTAAACAACAAATGGGCAAACAGACAGATCAACACGTGTGACATCCATATAGGCCCCACTTTCACAAAAGGTGGGGGTATAATAAAGGTTTCTGTTCATTTTATGTACAAGATGATTAATCAATGCAATTTTGATTGAAAATACACAAATATATTCAATAGAGTAAACAGATTCATTTTCTGTACAAGATGATTAACCAATGCTATTTGATTGAGAACACACAAACATATTAATAGAAGTAAAAGATTCATTTTTTGTACAAGATGATTAACCAATTATATTTTGATTGAGATTACCGTAATATTACGAATATAATACACACTTTTCTACCCAACAATTTATATCAAAAGTATGGGGTGCGTATTATGCTTGAATATAAAGTTTACCTCAAAATTTCTATCCAAATATTTGCATAACCCTTTCCCCCATAGATACGTATAAACCCGACCGCATCGGTTACTGAATACATACGACTTCTCCCGTCTCGATCCATTATCCGATAATCCCGTATATTCACAACTTTCATTTTTAAAAGCAAATTCCGGCCAATATTGATGATGTGTTTTAGAATTACATAAACACAAACGTTTGCTTTTTTTCGGCAGTATTGAGTGCATTTTGGGATATGGTTTTATTTAAAGACATGCTGTAATTGACATCCAATTGAGACAGGGTTATTCGAATTGTAGTAGTGTATTTAAATTTAGATGGAATGTACCGTAAATTCTCGCATATAAAACGCACTTTTTTTCAGCCAAAATGCGTAGCATTTTTCCGGTGCATCTTTTACGCGGATATAAGCAAAATCACCTAGTCTTTCTTTCATAAATATCAACTGTGGTGTTTTGGGCGCCATTTTGAAAAGACGCTCAATCGACGTCACTAAACGCTTATATAAGTATTCGTACCCGATACGTTTCACACTGTTATATATAGGGATCGTTTAAAAATATAGTATTATATAATATCTATCCTTATTTTGTGTGTTTTATATTCTTAATTCTTATTTTTCCGAAATATATATGCAATAAAACATAATACATAAAAAAATAAGAATCGTAGTGTAAAAACCACCTGAAAAACTACTTCACACCTTTTATACTGTTCTGCAAACAAAAAGGATGGTGTCATTGATGATATTTGCAAAACTGACTGTTTGTCAAACAGACAATTAACGCTTATGGTGTAATTAAAGGTGTTGACACTTGAGACTTCTCAACACCTCTCAATACAGCGAAAACACATCTAGTGTAATGTATCCGCATTGTGACTTTCACGACAAATATATTTTCAGTGTCAATAAACAATGAACGCAAAATTTACGATTTTGATGTATAGAAGCTTGCAAATAGCAGATTTTTTTTTCCACAAATTAGGATCTCAATTTTTAGGTGCATCTTATACACGGGGGCGTCCTATACGCGAGAATTTATGGTAGTCACAAGTACAAACAATTTTCTGTAAATAGGGTCAACATAATTTTCTGTGTAAATAATCATGCTGCATTCGTCTGTATTTAAATCGTCTGATTTACTTATTTTGATTCATCTATGTTTTTAATGATTATCACTTTGAAATTATTTGAATATATCTCGCTTTTTTCCTGTGTTCATAAAATCTCGTTTTAAAGATATGCCTACGTGATTTAATTGTGTAAGCTACTATGGCTTGTGTACTGACATACAAAAACATAATGAAGAGACACCTCATTTTTGGATGCGTATTATATTCAGATCTTTATTTTTCCCCCAAAAAATTGTTGAAACTTGGGGGGGGATGTATTATACATGAGTGTGTATTATATTTGTAAGATTACGTTATACAAACATATTAAAAGAAGTAAACAAATATAAAAATGTCATCTCTTTGTAAAATGCCCCACCAATGCACTAATGATGCCTTCAAACAGGTTGAGAGTCTCAAGACGCCAACTGATGTCTTCCCAGTGCGCATCCACCTCCACGCACGGCTTGGTGCCGCCCCATGGCAGGAAGTAGTAGTTGTTGCCATCAAACACAGCGTTTGTGGGCTGCGTGCTGGACGCACAGGGCGAAATGTATTCATCAAGCTTGTTGCCATAGTTCCCTGCAGATGAAAATATATGTTATGTACCAAGATACACATGATACAAAAAAGTACCCAAAAAAAAATTACTGTCTCAAGAGATATTCAAGGGCATTATAAACAAAACTTAAGATGCTGCATCCTCAATTTTTTTATTAAAGAGCCCATTAAAATGTATTTTTAGCATTTATTGTTGTTCTAAGATTGGATCATGTCTGCAAATTTATACTTTTGTCCTTGCAAGTAGTTGATCACTATTTTTCTTATGACAAAATTTCTGAAAATTACATATTCATATTAACATTAGTGAAATCTCTATCAATTATTCTTCATCAATTAGTATTATTTCAATAAATTTAAAGCTGCTATATCTCTGATTGGGAAAATGACAATATGAAAAAATGGTTTCAAGTACAGTAAAACAAGATATTACTAATAGAACTGACTGAAATAACATTGTTGACACATTAACAAAAGTTCCAAACACCATGGTTCAATAATTACAATGCATTCTTTTAAGACGCTTTTCAACTATTTATAACTCTTAGATTGTTGTTGTGAAATTGCAACTTGGTCCAAACAGCCAATCAATTTCATTTTTGTAGTCCCGTTGATGTCCGAAATTACAGGTAACGCAAAGTGCAAGTGACTTTAGCGGCACGGTTGGAGCATCCGCCTCTCACGCCGAGGATCTGATTAAATCCCCCACAAATGCTGATTATTTTTTATTGCAATGGTGATAGAAGTAATCTTTGTTTGCACAATATTTTTCCAATATATTTCATATAATAAAGAAATCTATCAATAAATGCAAATTAAGAAAATAATTTATAATACTAAATAAAATCTCTCATTTTAATAATCTATTGGAATCGCATCTGGCATGTTCATAAATGACCCACAATTACAATTACTCAATATTACACAGCAAATAGTCTTTGTCTATTTTTAGAAGCCCTTTCCCAAGAGAGTCGTTTAGTTTGCTATTTTTTGTATCATTATTATACTATTGAGTGATGCTTTATTGACAGCATTTGATAAGTATCATATTGGTTTACATTACAAACAACTTTTTGGCCTCAGTTATTAATGTCTAATCATCTGTGAAGTAGCAGCTTTAACATCAGATTACACAAACCCCACAAATATAATCGGGAGAGAAACCTTTATCAACATCCTCAGGTCCTTTATTTTAGGCAAGAGAACAAATGCCAACCCACCACAGTATAATATGCACAACACAACATAAAATGATTAAAACTGGGCTTATCGCCTTGGAAAAAATCAATGCAAAGCATTGGGAGGTTTAAACATGTTTAGAGGCATGCTGAACCTCAACCAATTTGATATTATTTAATAAGCGCAAGTGCATACTGACCTTGGCTGACCTCAAACTCTACAGGAGCGTCAATGGCGCTGACCATGGAGGCGTTGAAGAACGCAGCATGCAGTCGGTACTTCCTCTTCCGCATGAATTTCTATAAATTACACAAAGTAAATTATAATTCTATTAGTAATGTAACAAGAGATGTTTGTAAAACAGTTATGCAAAGCAATCTTTAAAATATCAAGTTTGGTGAAGATCGTATGAAAACTGTTTGACTGAGTGAGCAGAAATGGCTAAAAGGCCAATTTTAGATAATAATTCAACGCCCTAACTCTGCAGTTCCTTGAATGATGAAGCTGATTATCAAACTTAGCGGACACATTAGGACCAAAAACATTTTCCTTAAGGTTTGTGAAGATCAAATGAAAACTATTGCACGTAGAGGGCAGAAACGGCTAAAAAGGCTCAATTGAGATAAGTCAAGGGCCATAACCCTGTAGTTCTTGGGGGCTGATAATCCAACTTGTCATCAAGATCGGATGAGGCTAACTGAGGCATTTTCGAGTCTGTTCCCTGGGTAGAACCAGTTCTTGGTGTATTCTGAGAAAGATCATTTGAACTCTCCCCTGGTTAAGATTGTTCTAACAATCTTCCAACCGCAGAGCAAACTTCTGATCCATTACCCTACTGAGACTCATTAATGCCAATTATTTCCCGGTATACCTGTACTTTGAGGACGTCCTCTGGTTTGATGTCCTCCACTGGCACCTCTGGCAGCTCTCCACCAAACGTCCTCAGCTCGATCATCGCACGACCACGGAACGCTACACCCTCTCCCTAGGTATAGAACACACCAAATTTTTTAAATCATTTTTATCACATTTACGCTTCATTGCACGACCACAGAACGCTACACCCTCTCCCTAGTTATAGAACACATCAACATTTTAAAAATCATTTTTATCACATTTACACTTCAACGCATGACCATGAAACGCTACACCCTCCCTAGGTATAGAACACATCAACATTTTTAAATCATTTTTATCACATTTACACTTGATCGTCGCACCATCACGGAACACTACACCCTCTCCCGAGTTATACAGCACATCGCACTCTAAGAAACACTTAAAAAAAAAAATGGTGGCGCGTCGTGGGAAAACCGGACTTAATGCATGTGCGTACAGTGTCGTCCCGGATTAGCCTGTGCAGTCCGTGCAGGCTAATCCGGGACAGCACTTTCCGCCTACAGTGGATTTATGTTTAGAAGAGACTTTCTTGAAACAGAAAATACCATAAAAGCGGAAAGTGCTGTCCTGGATTATCCTGTGAGAACTGCACAGGCTAATCCGGGACAACACTTTACGCACATGCACTAAGTCCGGTTATCCCACGACGCGCCTCAATTCTATATTTGCATGACCGCAAAGCAATATTTGAGAAATCACTCTATAATGTGAAGTTGGAATAAGACTGCAAACAGTCGGAATGGACCTGTCATGTTTTCTGTTTTCCAATATAACCGGGCATTTCATGTTGATCAAGTATGAGGTGTGTCTGCACAGGCTCTATATAGTCCAGGACGACACTTTCTGCTTTTATGGTATTTTCGGATTACTAAATGTCTCTCCTAATCATAAATCCACTGTAGGGAATGCATAGGCTAATCTAGAACGACACTTTACGCACATGCATTCAGCACAGTTTCCCACAACACGCCACATATGGGTTTTTTATTTTCAGACAATAATAATTGTACAGCAACTACTAATTTGCATTTTTCTGTAACTCTTTGATAACTCTGATTATGTTTTTGATAGTTTTTCTGTCTTTAAAAACTGTGTACATGCGAGCATACACACGGTCCTATTTACGTGTGCACCTTTTGTCAATGCATACAAGTATACAGTTTTGCGGTAAAATCACTTTCACTCATGTTATAAATACAGCTGTCGACTGTACTATCTACTTCACAAAACTTTTAAATTACAAATGATTAACTGCGTATTATATAAAACATTGGTATAATACAACAGTATATTCTATGTTTGATGTCTTATTCTAATTTCACATAATACTAAGCTGCAAACATTTTAAATTCATTTTAAATGTTCTTTTACTAAAATCGTATGGTGAATCTATAGGAATTGATATTGTAAAAGGTTATATGGTTGAATCCTCTGTTCAAAGATTATTATAACAAGAACAATGTTACAGCTGTTTTTTTGTTGTTGAAAACATGACAAATTGATCTTAAGATTTAGGCTTCACAGTATGGCAATTAAAATTGATATGTCATGTTTTTAAAGCAAATAACAACTGCAATGTTGCAGTTGATCATAGAACATGCACCTATCAACATTTTCCCAGGGGGGGGAGCAGTGGGCATATACGGGACTTTTGACTGAAAGCAAATCCCGGCAGATGGGAATTCGACACGCCGAATTATTCCTGATCCCAGGAAATAGATTTTGTTTGGATTTTAGATCCCGGTTAATATTAGCCCCCGAGACATTTTATACATCAATTAAGCATTGAGGGGATTTAGACAAAAATGCTTGGCTCTAGTGTGATTAGACCCCAAAAAAAACACAATTAGTCAAATTCCCCGCCCCCCCCCACCAAAAAATATAAATAATAATTTTGATAGGTGCAACAAGAGGACAAGACCTTTGTACTTTGTGCTATAAAATTTCTAAGCTCATCAGTCTTCTGTTTCTAGATAATACATGAAAATTGTAATTAATCGAGACATCGCAGTATGCCAACTATGAGATGCGCGCACCGATACCTACCCTTGTTAATAACCTATCGCAGTCTGCCAACTTTGAGATGCGTGCACCGATTCCTACCCTTGTTAATAACCAATCGCAGTATGCCAACTTTGAGATGTGTGCACTGATTTCTACCCTTGTTAATAACCTAGCCAATCTGCAACACATCAACCACCCAGACTAACGTTAGACAGACTCTCCACCCACCTTGCCCATGTTCAACACATCAACCACCCAGACTAAAGTGAGACAGACTCTCCACCCAACTTGCCCATGTTCAACACATCAACCACGAAGACTAACGTTAGACAGACTCTCCACCCACCTTGCCCATGTTCAACACATCAACAACCAAGACTAACTTTAGACAGACTCTCCACCCACCTTGCCCATGTTCAACACATCAACCACCCAGACTAAAGTTTGACAGACTCTCCACCCACCTTGCCCATGTTCAACACATCAACCACCCAGACTAACGTTAGACAGACTCTCCACTTTCCACAGGCTAACGTTAGACACACTCTCCACAGGCTAACGTTAGACACACTCTCCACAGGCTAACGTTAGACAGACTCTCCACTCTCCACAGGCTAACGTTAGACACACTCTCCACAGGCTAACGTTAGACACACTCTCCACAGGCTAACGTTAGACACACTCTCCACCCACCTTGCCCACGTTCAACACATCAACCACACAGACTAACGTTAGACAGACTCTCCACTCTCCACAGGCTAACATTAGACACACTCTCCACAGGCTAACATTAGACACACTCTCCACTCTCCACAGGCTAACGTTAGACATACTCTCCACTCCCACAGGCTAACGTTAGACACACTCTCCACAGGCTAACGTTAGACAGACTCTCCACTCTCCACAGGCTAACGTTAGACACACTCTCCACAGGCTAACGTTAGACACACTCTCCACCCACCTTGCCCACGTTCAACACATCAACCACACAGACTAACGTTAGACACACTCTCCACTCCCCACAGACTAACGTTAGACACACTCTCCACAGGCTAACGTTAGACACACTCTCCACTCTTCACAGACTAACGTTAGACAGACTCTCCACCCACCTTGCCCATGTTCAACACATCAACCACACAGACTAACGTTAGACACACTCTCCACTCCCCACAGACTAACGTTAGACACACTCTCCACTCCCCACAGACTAACGTTAGACACACTCTCCACTCCCCACAGACTAACGTTAGACACACTCTCCACTCTCCACAGACTAACATTAGACTCTCCACCCACCTTGCCCATGTTCAACACATCAACCACCCAGACTAAAGTGAGACAGACTCTCCACCCACCTTGCCCATGTTCAACACATCAACCATCCAGACTAAAGTGAGACAGACTCTCCACCCACCTTGCCCATGTTCAACACCTCAACCACCAAGCTAAAGTTTGACAGACTCCACCCACCTTGCCCATGTTCAACACATCAACCACCCAGACTAACGTTAGACAGACTCTCCACCCACCTTGCCCATGTTCAACACATCAACCACCCAGACTAACGTTAGACAGACTCTCCAGCCACCTTGCCCATGTTCAACACATCAACCACCCAGACTAAAGTTAGACAGTCTCTCCACCCACCTTGACGATGTTCAACACATCAACCACCCAGACTAACGATAGACAGACTCTCTACCCACCTTGCCCATGTTCAACACATCAACCACCCAAACAAGCGTTAGACAGACTCTTCACCTACCTAGCCCGTGTTCAACACATCAACCACCCAGACTAACGTTAGACAGACTCTCCACCCACCTTGCCCACGTTCAACACATCAACCACACAGACTAACGTTAGACAGACTCTCCACTCTCCACAGGCTAACGTTAGACACACTCTCCACAGGCTAACATTAGACATACTCTCCACCCACCTTGCCCACGTTCAACACATCAACCACACAGACTAACGTTAGACACACTCTCCACTCCCCACAGACTAACGTTAGACACACTCTCCACTCTCCACAGACTAACGTTAGACACACTCTCCACAGACTAACGTTAGACACACTCTCCACTCTCCACAGACTAACGTTAGACACACTCTCCACTCTCCACAGACTAACGTTAGACACACATTCCACTATCCACAGACTAACGTTAGACACACTCTCCACTCTTCACAGACTAACGTTAGACAGACTCTCGACCCACCTTGCCCACGTTCAACACATCAACCACACAGACTAACGTTAGACACACTCTCCACTCCACACAGACTAACGTTAGACACACACTCCACTCTCCACAGACTAACGTTAGACACACTCTCCACTCTTCACAGGCTAACGTTAGACACACTCTCCACTCTTCACAGGCTAACGTTAGACACACTCTCCACTCTTCACAGACTAATGTTAGACACACTCTCCACTCTTCACAGACTAACGTTAGATACACTCTCCACTCTTCACAGACTAACGTTAGACACACTCTCCACTCTTCACAGGCTAACGTTAGACACACTCTCCACTCTTCAGACTAACGTTAGACACACTCTCCACTCTTCACAGACTAACGTTAGACACACTCTCCACTCTTCACAGGCTAACGTTAGACACACTCTCCACTCTTCACAGACTACCGTTAGACACACTCTCCACTCTTCACAGACTAACGTTAGACACACTCTCCACTCCCCACAGACTAACATTAGACACACTCCACAGGCTAACGTTAGACACACTCTCCACTCTTCACAGACTAACGTTAGACATACTCTCCACTCTTCACAGACTAACGTTAGACACACTCTCCACTCTCCACAGGCTAACGTTAGACACACTCTCCACTCTCCACAGACTAATGTTAGACACACTCCACAGGCTAACGTTAGACACACTCCCCACAGGCTAACGTTAGACACACTCTCCACTCTCCACAGACTAACGTTAGACACACTCTCCACTCTTCACAGGCTAACGTTAGACACACTCTCCACTCTTCACAGACTAACGTTAGACACACTCTTCACTCTTCACAGACTAACGTTAGACACACTCTCCACTCCACACAGACTAACGTTAGACACACTCTCCACTCTTCACAGACTAACGTTAGACACACTCTCCACTCTTCACAGACTAACGTTAGACAGACTCTCCACTCCACACAGACTAACATTAGACACACTCTCCACTCTCCACAGGCTAACGTTAGACACACTCTCCACCCACCTTGCCCATGTTCAACACATCAACCACACAGACCAACGTTAGACACACTCTCCACTCTCCACAGACTAACATTAGACACACTCTCCACCCACCTTGCCCACACACAGACTAATGTTAGACAGACTCTCCACCCACCTTGCCCATGTTCAGGTCTTCGTACTCATTCGGCAGCTCGGAAAACTCGCGCGGCGACCCGTAGAAGTTCACAAAACACGGGCCAAACGTCGGCAAGAATCCTAGAAAAGTCAAACATCAATTTGTCAACACACAAGACTTGTAAATCAAGAATCAATTTAGAAATAAAACGGTCACAACATTTTGCTTGTCTTGTTGTTTTTTTTACATCAAATTTTCCAGACTGAAACATTTACTCCTGGAAAGTTTCAACAGATTACAATACATATTGCAATGTACCTATACATACATACATAACACATAATTACTTAATATAATAAATGAATATATTGATGTTCGGCTTAAAATATATTTACTATATTTATTAACTCATGCTTCAAGAATTCAAGGTTATGATAAACTGGCTATCAAAAACTTATTAAACTTGCATGCATGTTCTATACACTAGTTAGTTCACAAAAAAGCTAAGCAAACTATTAGAAAAAAAATTACCACACAATTCAATGAACTGCATTAAAAGTTAGAAAACATTAACTGTAAGACAGTAGTATGATAACAAACAGTCAAAACATAACTTATCTGGATTAAAGTTGATTGAAACATTTACAAGTAAACCAAGATTTTTGAGCATATCTGAAATAAGCTGACATCTGTTACCTTTTTATATACCTTTTTTAAAATGTTGAGAAAGTAGATCTAATATTTTCAAAATTATATTTTACGTCCAATAAAAAAACATTCACATCCACTGCGACATCATAAGCAAATTCTATAAATACCCATTCTCTAAATGTCTAAAATAGACTCAAATGCTCTAATTCAAAGTTGAAGCAAAACCAGGCTAGATTAAATGTTTTAACACAGAGGAAAGCATATGGTCAAATTTGACAGAAACTTTTTAGGTCATCTTATGTTATAGTACACTGGTCATTTCAACAACCAAACACTGCATCTACATTAATCAAATGAGGCGTGTCCTGGGAAACTCAGGCTAAATGCATGTGCGCAAAGTGTCGTCCCGGATTAGCCTCTGCAGTCCACACAGGCTAATCCGGGATGACACTATCCGCCTACAATGGATTTACGTTTAGAAGCGCTTCCTTGGAACAGAAAATACCATAAAAGCGGAAAATGTCGTCCCGGATCAGCAGGTGCAGACTGCACAGGCTGATCTGGGACGACACTTTACGCACTAGCCGCTTTTCTGACATGCCTCAAAATTTCTCTTCCCTAAAGACACCATGGATATGATAAGCAGTCAAGGTGCCACATTGACAGGGCGAGGACAGGTGTTCTAGTGCCCGCCCTTCTCGAAAAAGTGTATTTAATACGCATTTAATGCGTATTAAATGCGGCGGTATTGGCACCATATTTTTTCTGCGTTTAATACGCATTTTTTTAAATACACTAATGTCTTGAAAATGACATCTGAAATGAAATATTCATAACATGAAAACAATGTTCTAAAGTGAGCATAATTATTCATAAATTGTTGCAAATTTGCATAGATGGTGAAACAATAACAACTTGAAATTTATTACATATCTTCAGTACAAAATGGCAAAAAAGAACTGTAACAACATGGATTATGTAAAATTTATATCCACTTGAAATGATCAGATACACAATATAA
Organism: Congeria kusceri; assembly: GCA_027627225.1. Lineage (NCBI taxonomy): Eukaryota > Metazoa > Mollusca > Bivalvia > Myida > Dreissenidae > Congeria > Congeria kusceri. Next base: position 63,580,899 of record CM051034.1, read on the forward strand.
TATTTTATTTATTTACAATACTGATCGAGGACAAATAACCGAAGAGGACCACTAACCGAAGAACCAGTATAATTGATTAAAATCCTTCTGACCGTGTTAATCAATTGTACATTTTGTTGCATTAGAACGTTTTCCTGAATGCTGCAAATTTTCAATGGTTTCTGTTAAGTATTAATAAAAATCCAGCAGCTAATAACTTTTGTTTACATGTGTTCTGTCAAACTTGGCTGGGAAGTTCCATTTAATAGTGCGCATTCGCACGAAATCAGCATGTGGGACAACCCGCATGGGGTCCAGTATTTCCTCGTAACAAATGAAACAGCTAACGGCCAGTTTTCCTCTTAATTTTCTAGTTTACCCATTCCATATATTGCTTAGCAAATCCGCTATTTCAATCTGTTATAAATGCCCATTAAATTATATGCAAAAGCATCAAATTACAAAGAAAACTATTTATATGTATATGCTCCATGTTCCGATACAAGTTGAATAATTATATTGGTCAAAAATAAATTAATTTGCAATTCGTCAAATATTACATATTTGAGAAGTAACATGTGTACATTTTCTCATGATTTTCACGGAAAAATACCGTCTTCGGTTATTGGTCCTCCATTTTGGCAATGTTTGCATAATTTAGTACCCCCAGTCAGGCCTCACTAAATGTCGAGTAAAAATCAAAACATCCGGTAAGTTAGTGAAATCGAAAGAAGAAACACTGACCTTGATTCAGTGGCAGTTTCATTTCATAAAAATGCTTATTAACAACATCATATATATTTATGTGCTATTTTCCTTCAGTAATTGGTCCTTGACCAGTACTACTTTCATGCAAACAATTGAAATATTATTAAAGAAACACTACGGAACTACTCGTTTGAAATGAATGTCATTCTATAAAAAAGTAAAATGAAATAGGCGAGAAAATGCAGTCTTTAAATTACCCTCATCTTTATATAAAAAAATTCAATAAATGTTCATTGGCAACTTACACAAGTAATATTTCTTAAAATAATTAATCCTGCTGTAATAAATTAATAATAACGATACATAGAAAATGGTCAGTACTGTAGTGGTTGGGTCCTGTAACCATAGCAACACCATGTGAGGTACAATACGGCTCACGTGAAGTCAACATATTAAATATAACTTTAACCGATGACATTTAAAATGGTAATTCTTTCATAAAATTATGTAAATCTCTTGTTATTTATATTTGTTGCCAAATATTTTTTAACACAATTGTTACAAACCAAATTACTAGTAGCACTTACTTCTCTCTGTAAAGATACTGAACTGTTAATAAGGCCATACAAATTTGATTCTATGTTTAGCATCCCCATGATTTTTCTAAACCTACAAACCAGGCAAGAAAAAACAAACAATGAGTTGGTGAAAAAACATTCTTCTTTCACAACTTATTCAAAGCAGTGGTCCAATCTAAACCAAATGTTTACTTGCAAAACTCTTATATATCATCTTCATATTGGGAACCTACTTTTACACAGTAATTTAACTGTGTTAATTGACTAATTGCACAATATTTTTTTACAAATATTGGTAAAAGAACTAAAAGTCTTTTTTTTTTCTTCTTGTTTTCCAAATTTTTTGTACACATTCCGATTTTTCACATTGTCAAAATTGTTTTGTTTTTTTGTTCTGGCATCCAAAAACCGACCAGCCCGGGGACGCTAAACATAGAATCAAATTGGTATGGCCTGATGTGGTGGCTACACATTTCAAGTGACAGACTGCGTGGAATAGTGACATACAACATACATCACAAGTATACCATTTGCCTTACACTTTACATTGCCACTGTTGCATTATGCAAAATTACACTAATTTTCAAACATTATTAATATCAAATTTCTACTGTTAAAATTAATATCTAGATTCAAATCATGTTATGTCAATGTTATACAAATGTCACTGTACAAATAAATGTTAAATAATCTAGTTATCAATCAAGACCACTTGTTAATGTCAGCCTCTTTTAGAGATGCAAACCATGGCTGGGATAAGCAAAAAGTAATGAAAATGTATACCCTGATCACCAGACGAGGAGATTTGTGAAACCTCAATAAAAGTAGTGCCAATATAATCATCCTCCGTGATTCGGTCCCTAGTGGAATATAAATAATCAATTTCTCTAGTTTGTCTGCGTTTCAACTTGTCAAATGTTGACACTATAATTGTGTCACAGTTAAATAAATGTAGTTGAAAACATAGGTAATGCAACTAATTCATTATTCTACTTGAGGTTTATCTGCATAAAGTCCTTCGGCTGAAATAAAACAACTTTGATATGTTAATGTAAGCCCCATGCCATATATCAATTAAAGACTTAGAAAAAAATTCATAAAGCATAATAGTTAAATGTTGTATACTTTATATAAAAAATCACATCAAGGGTTGACAACCAGAAGGTCCTAACTGCTATTGATTTCAGTTATTATTGCTATTAAGTTCTCTACCTACCTACCCTAATTTTTTGGGGCATGTAACCTGAAACAAACATAATTTTTTAGTACGCCTTAGTACCTTCCGATTTTCAACCCTCGAAAGTAAAACACAATAGATACTATTCTCAAAGCAATATTTAAACAACAGGAAATAATACCTATGAGTAGTTCCTTGGATGCTTTATGAACATTTTCCTAGGTCTTTTGTCTTTGTTATATTTTCAATAGAATAAACAATTTAAGTATAATTCACATGCAACATGCTTAAAAGTTTAATCAACTAGTATTACAGTTACATAATTACATGCAGATATCATATATATGTGCCACTTGCATGCATGGATACTAAATAATATACAGCTAAAATAAATAATAGTGGCTACTACAGGTTAATAAACATAAATATGAATTTGTATTATAGCCAGAGAAAATGTTGGTTATGAAATATAATGTCTGGTTTTCCATGTTGAAACAATGTACAGATAACTCAATAAGGAATGCACATACACATGCATTTGGTGGTTTACAAGTTAATGTTTTTGACTGATGCGTCAATTAGCCATATATACTGTAGTGCAACAAACTGATGTCTAAACACATTCAGTGAATGTACTTTCCCATTTTTTTAATTTTTACTGACATAAACGCCTCGAAAAAACTTTAAACGTTCATTAATAACTTCAAGTCCTCAAGAGCATAGCATAAGTTTGATAAAAATATGAGCCGCGTCGTGGGAAAACCAAACTTAATGCATGTGTGTAAAGTGTCGTCCCGGATTAGCCTGTGCAGTCACTTTCGGCTTACAGTGGATTTATGTTTAGAAGACACTTCCTTGAAACAGCAAATACTATAAAAGCGGAAAGTGCCGTCCTGGATTAGCACAGGCTAATCCGGGACGACACTTGACGCACATGCATTAAGACCGGTTTTCTCACGACGCGCCACATATGTAATAAAGCTACCAAAGCAAGGAGCATTCATCATTGAACTTTTCTGTCCAAAACAATCACCCTGCAAAAGCAAACAATACAAAATAATCACATTTTAACACATGTGGTACAACTTTTAGGAGAAGCTACACACACCACCGCTCAAGCAAAACTAACGGATTTCACCATTTGCAGAATTTGGGAATTCTATTAATACAATAATAAATGAAAAAGAATGGAAGCATAGTTTTGAACTACCCTTTTTAAGAGCAACAATGTCAAGAGCCAATGGTTTCAATACAGATCAATACATACACTGTCGGATAAAGGGAGCAAATAATCTTTTGTATAAAATGAAAACCATGTTACCAAAGGGAGGAGACTTTAAAACATCTTTTTTGTCGCAAAAAAATTACTTGGCATTACTATGCATCAAGCCCCCAAGAGGATGAACTGGGGGTTTGACAAAGTAATTTTGTGGCATGTATCAGACACCACTCTGCGAATGAAAAGTAATTACACTAACAGACAATGCTGACTTTGTTACAGGGAGTGAAATATTTGAGGCGTGTCATGGGCAAAACTGTGCTTAATGCATGTGCATAAAGTGTCGTCCCTGATCAGCCTGTGCAGTCCGCAAAAGCTATCCAGGACGGCACTTTCCGTTTTTGTGGTATTTTCTGTTTCGAGGAAGTCTTCTAAACCTAAATCCACTGTACGCAGATAAAGTCGTCCCGGACAAGCCAATTTCTGACTGCACAGGCTACTCCCGGAGGATACTTTAGAGCACATAAATTAAGCCCCGTTTTCCCACGACACGCCTCATTTGCTTTGCTGGAGCTGCAGTGTACAGGGTAAAGCTTGGATATGAGAGGCCCGTTATCATTGTAATGGTGGTTGACACAAACCGTCCTCTCCTAGAGCCGATATATTGGAGATTGGTAGACATGCTGTACATATGTAATCATCTTCCGTAATTCTGTCCCTGTGAAAGGCAATGCATAGGTTATTGTCCACTAACATACTTACTGTCCATGTAAAAGGGCAACATGCATGCAAATTACAAAATAATTTTCGATTTAGAGTTGTTTATGGGCTAATAAACAATGATTTGGAGTTCTGATACATACAAATTAAACCAAGAAGGCCTTAGCCCGAATTGTTTAATATACTGCATTAGAACGACAAATCATTGTTTATAAGCCAATAAACATTGATAATGCGAATTATTTCGATTCTAACATGACCTGACAAATTGTTCTGCAATTACAGTGCAAACTATATTTTACAGCTTCAGAACTATTTTTTCGGCTCGTTTATTGGTAGTTTTAACAATGGTGAATTTTGCTCTTTGTGTATAGAAAACTGTGAGCGTGTCATGTTAGAATTTTACAGCTTCAGAACTATTTTTTCGGCTCGTTTATTGGTAGTTTTAACAATGGTGAATTTTGCTCTTTGTGTATAGAAAACTGTGAGCGTGTCATGTTAGAATGTACACGAATACACCAACAAGATTTAATATCACGACATAAAACTGAAAAGTAATATAATGACCAATAAGATTAGTAACTGTTAGTTTAGTTTAAACCTATTTATTTTAGCTCGATTGGATCGAAAGCCTTAGGCTTATTGAGACACTCTCGAGTCCGTTTCCTGGGTAGAACCAGTACTTGGTGTCTTTGGGGGAGATCTCAAGAACGCTCCCAGAGTGGGGATCGAACCCGGGACCTCCCGATCGCTAGGCGGACACCATATCCACTACGCCACCGCGACTGTTACATTTTGGTAAATTAATACAAATAACAGCTATTGAAATACCAATCAATATGCATTATGCAAACTGCTGGATAATATTTATTTATGTTAAGATTTAAGCATTTTTTTCATCATATCAAATTTCTGTCGAGATTACCATGCAACATTCCGATATTGCAATAAAAAATAAGTGCGAAAACATGCAACTTTGATTAATATTAATGCTCCAGTTTAAACAAGTTTTAACATACAAAGTATGTGTAGCGATCGAGATTTGGAACAAACCTCCACATAATTTATTCATTCACATAGTATATCAGGATATTATATGTATAAGGATATTTGCAAAATTACTGTATTAAGGACTGGTACAACTAATAAATATTTCTTTGAGAACTCATCTCAGACTCTATTTATTGTAAGTTAACACATTGGACAGTGTAATGATGATGATGATGATGATGATGATGATGATCATGATAATGATGATCATGATGATCATCATCATAATAATAGTAATAATAATAATAATTATTATTATTATTATTATAAAAAAGACAAAGACATAATATGAAATTATGAGCAAGCAACAACAAAAATGGATAGTAATGTAATCATAGCATGAATAATCTAAACACTTTTTCGTAAAAAAAAATTATTTGATTTTATCAAACAAATAACATTTTTCCTGCAAATTTGTATTATTAAACAATCATAAATGTTCCCAATAACATACAGTAATCATTGAAACAAAGCAACAACGATGGCCACAAATCCTGTCACTGTCGGACAATGGAAATTGCCTATCAACAGTACATGTATATACTCATAACCAGTGTTAATTTCTGGCAATATTGTAGGCAAATGATAAAATGATCGACCACACATTGATCATAAATGCAACACAATTTTTACGTAAAGCAATCAATGAAAACTAACTGAATCTGGATTACAGGCCTGCAATAGTGAATCTTTGAAAAGTTGAATCAACAAATATTTTCTACAAACCAAATACCTTATTGACAATAACTGTCAGAAAAGAACAACTTTTTTCCTAACAGAATGTCCTTTCATTTCGAATGTTTTTAATACTTATGTGTACAATAAACATCATTTAACAATGAAATCAACCAATAGATGTTCAACAATACGGCTTATACTAAATTCATATATGCAAAGTTCATATTTACCAGTCTTTCATGGAAAGTTTTATCTTCTCACACATGGATGGAAACTGGAATGTGTGAAAACAAGAATGCATGAAAGGCTAGCAGCATCAGACTAAATCTGCATTAAAACATCCACAAAATGTTTCATTTACTGGCATGTTCCATTTACTGGCCTCCACATTTATAATAATGAAATATGTCTTTTCTAAATTCAAATATCAATATGAAAGTCAAGACATTAAAAGTTAAACAGTGATGTTGTACACTGGTTTTTGAAACTCACATGAGGCGTGTCATAGGAAAACTGGGCTTAATGCATCTGCGTAAAATTTCGTCCCGGATCAGCCTGTGCAGTCCACACAGGCTAATCATGGACAAAACTTTCTGCTTACAGTGGATTTATGTTTAGAAGAGACTTCTTTGAAACAGAAAATACCATTAAAGCAGAAAGTGTTGTCCTGGATTAGCCTGCGCATACTGAACAGGCTGATCGGGATGACACTTTACGCAGATGCATTAAGCCTGGTTTTCCCACGACACGCCTCATATATCAATGTTATATGTGGGTACACATTCAAACTTAAACGAAAGTATTCATTCATTATGTATGTGTAATCAACAATGCAAACCAAATTAGGCCATACAAATTTGATTCTATGTTTAGCTTCCCCATGATTTTTCGAAACCTACCAACCAGGCAGGAAAAAACAAACAATTCTTGATAAAAAACAACACGTTTTTGTTTACTTGCAAAATTATTATATACCATCTTCATATTGGGAACCTCTTTAACAGAGTATTTTAACTGTATAAATTGACTAGTTACACACTTTTTTTTTTTACATATATTGGTAAAAACACATACATTAAGTCTTTTTTTCAAGATTATTCTGATGTTAGATCATATCATATAGCTATTGACAAACCCTCAAATTTACACCAAAGAATATATTATCAGTAGTAACTAACATCTTCATAATCGTAGAAAATGTTTTATCATAAATTAAATTGAATGGATAAAAAATTGAAAATATGTCCTTAAAAGGACAATACAAAATAGTAATAAGACAAAACATAGCAATTCAACGTGTTTTACATATATTTGTAGGTAACTTGCTGACAAAATAGTAATAAGACAAAACATAGCAATTCAACGTGTTTTACATATATTTATAGGTAACTTGCTGACAAAATAGTAATAAGACAAAACATAGCAATTCAACCTGTTTTACATAAATTTGTAGGTAACTATCAGCAAAAATGCAAGATTCCTAATCAGATTTGTGGAATATCATCAACTTATTTAAAATGATAAACATACCCAAATGCAAAATGTCCACCAACAATATTAATTCAAAAATAAAATGTAACTGGAACTAAGATCCATTATTTATATTATTTACAATGTCATTCATTAAATGCAAAAATACAATACAGAAATCACCCAAAATGTGTCATTATAGGCATATTTAATTGCTTTCCAACTTGAGTTTTCACTTGTCAAAAATCTTTTTTTATTCGTTCAGGCATCCAAAAACCTACTAGCCAGGGGACACTAAACATAGAATGAAATTGGTATGGCCTTAGCTATGGAAAAAAGATGACAGATATTACCACAAACATCATTTATATATTTATAAGTTAATTAAGTATTTGATCCAGTTACTGCTCTTGGATATCACATGTTTAACTGTTATCCTATAGTTTACACAAAGGAGAACATGGTAAAACCTATAGTTTACACATGGAGAACATGGTAAAACCTATAGTTTACACAAAGGAGAACATGGTAAAACACATAGTTTACACAAAGGAGAACGTGGTTAAACATAATTATAGTTTACACAAGGAAACATGGTAAAACCTATAGTTTACATAAGGAGAAAAAGGTAAAACCTATAGTTTACACAAGGAGAACATGGTAAATCCTATAGTTTACATAAGGAGAAAAAGGTAAAACCTATAGTTTACACAAGGAAACATGGTAAAACCTATAGTTTACATAAGGAGAAAAAGGTAAAACCTATAGTTTACACAAGGAGAACATGGTAAATCCTATAGTTTACACAAGCAGAGCATGGTATAACTTCCATAGTTTACAAAAATGAGAGCATGGTATAACTTATATAGTTTACACAAAGGAGAGCATGGTATAACTTATATAGTTTACACAAAGGAGAGCCTGGTATAACTTCTATAGTTTACACAAAGGAGAGCATAATATAACTTCTATAGTTTACACAATGGAGAGCATGGTATAACTGTATAGTTTACACAAAGGAGAGCATGGTAAAACCTATAGTTTACACAAGGAGAGCATGGTAAAACCTATAGTTTACACAAGGAGAACATGGTAAAACCTATAGTTTACACAAGGAGAGCATAGTAAAACCTATAGTTTACACAAAGGAGAATATGGTAAAACCTATAGTTTACACAAGGAGAGCATGGTAAAACCTATAGTTTACACAAGGAGAACATGGTAAAACCTATAGTTTACACAAGGAGAACATGGTAAAACTTGAGAAGCACTTGTGAAGCTAAATTGATGGAGAGGAGTTATAGGTGTCAGTGACAAACAACTGGAAAGGTCTATTGAATTGAGAAATAGTTTTCGATTCATCGTTGTTTATCGGCTAATAAACAACGATTTGGAGCTCTAATGCGTAGGAATTAAACCACGAGGGCGTTAGTCCGAGTGGTTTAATAGCCACGCATCAGAACGACAAAGAGTTGTTTATTTGCTGATAAACAACGACACTGCAGAAATTACTTCGATTCTAACATGATTTGACAAATATTTTTGCAATTGTAATGAGAACTACATTTAACAATGCTACGCTCAGAACTGGGACTACTTTTTGCGTTGTTTATTGGGTAGTTAACAACGATAATTTTGTTCTTTGTCTACAGAACAATTAGCGAGGATCATGTTAGAATTTTTAAACACTAATTCCCATACACTGCTGTACGTACCTGCAGGCCGATTCTCAAGGTCTGGTTGTACTCAGGATGGTCATTGCAGTACATGATCTTCGTTTGGACCTGAAACATGTTATCATAATATGTTTGTGTGAATGTACGCTACGAAAAATTGAAATTGTAATTATTATCAAATCAATAATTACATATACATTTTAAATTATTGTTCAGGTAATTTCATAAAATATCATATATGTTAAAATTTTAAAACTGTAGATTTTAAAGACTAGGAAACATTGCCAATAACAGCAATTTATAAAGAATATTTTCAGACATAGATTTTTTCTGATCAGCATAATTTGGACAAGAGAATGTCGTGGAAGCTGTAGTCCTTAGTACAGTCTTACTAGCTAAAAAAATATGATTCCAGTGTATGTTAAGCAACAAATCCGACCAACCAAAACGCATAATTGAGGCGCGTCGTGGGAAAACCGGGCTTAATGCATGTGCACTTTACGCACATGCATTAAGACCGGCTTTCCCATGGCGCGCCTCAATTTATGAATTTACTCATTCCATTTTCACACTGTGTACCTGCACAAGATGTTCAATGACTTAGAGCGAGGCAATTCTTTCATCATCAGTGTAGTTACACTTACAGGTCAATAAATCATAGCAATAATAGAATGTACTTGTAGCCCAGCTAAAACTAGATGTGTCACAGACACGGATGCCCCCCACGAGGCATGTTTGGACACAGACAAAGAGCGTGTAGCCAGCACGACATTTTGCCTTCACACATTTATTGTCATATAAATTCTATAGTGGAAAAAAAGACAAAGGGCCATAGTTCTGCAACAATTGGATGGACGTACATACGGACGGACAAGTGCAATGCTTAATGCCTCCCACTTTGTGGGGGCATAAAAATCCCCAAGCCTCAATAGGGATACAAACAAGGACCTTCTGGTTCCAAGGCAAACGTCCTCCTACATCGCCATAAAAGCTAGCTCATATAGCAAGGCAGTATAAGTGTCCCTTATACATCACCCTACTACATATAAATCAACTGATTTACAGTATGACACACATTTATTACATGCTATACCTTCTTTTCCATGTAATACAACCATTAGGAATATTTTTATCTTACACGTGTGTAAGATAACATTTTGAGCATTTTCATTGGCTATATATTTTTTGACTGACCCATCGCATGACGTTATTTTGGTGAAATGACATCGTCAACATGAAATGACGTCAACGCAGTAAACAACTTTTAGGATTTATCGACATGCTTTGGTAAAATTAGAAGCATTTCTTTCGTTTAAAAGCATGTGATAAAAAAGATCTGACACTCGTTGTCATTTCATATCATGTTTTATTAAACTCGTCCAGGAAATTCGTTAGTAACCTCGCCAAAGGCTTGCTTACCAACAAAATTCCTGAACACATTTAATAAACTATGATATGAAATAACAACTCGTGTCATATCCTATATATAACATGCTTGATCTTGCTGTTTCATGACTCTACAAACCTCTTTGCCAGCAAAGTTCATGAGAAAATAAGGATCCACAAGTTCCTTCTGTTCCTGCCCAATGTGCAAGAGCTTCTTGACCCCTTGTAAGAATGCAGTGTCCACTGAAATGGACACAAATAGGCTATTCACTTACATTTGCTGAATAAGAACATAACATAATCTAAAAATTCAATACAGTTAAACACTGCTATTTCGAAGTCGTTTGGGACCGACGAAAATAGTTTGAAATAGTAAAGTTTGAAATAGAGATGTTCTCTATTATACTAATAATTTTATAGTTTTGAAAATTGTGCATGCGGTTGAATTACACCCTGAATATATACGATAATGAATAACTTTTTAAAGATTGTAAATTTGTTGGCATTGTATATTACTCACAATTTTAACTCTACCGTATATCCAATTAATGTTGAAAATTAACCCACGAGTCAATCATCACTTGGTAAACCCAAGAACAAGGGAAGGTGCGAAAACATTACCGAACGACAACTGCCAAGTCATCACACCTTTGACAGACAGCTTGGGCTAAGGTGCGACTTTGAAATAAACGCTGATGATTACATGTGAAAAACATAGTTGGGAGCGGAATTTTAGTTCAAAATAATGCTCAATTCGAAAAAAGCAAATTCAAATTAATGACTGATATTTAAGTTAAATAATGAAGGCAAAAAATCTGGACCGAAAAAATAGTTCAAAATAGCGATTACTTAGAATTAACAGTGTTCAACTGTACATGATTGTGACATTTTAACAATGTAATTTTTAAGACATTTGCGACCATATTCACAAAGTATCAATTAGTTAAAAGGTAAATCCTATTTGAAAAGCTTGAGGTTAAATATTAACATCAACAAACAGATAGTAGACATTTTTATAGATGCAAGTTCCATTAACAACTAGTGATGGGCTGCTTAATCATTTCATCAACAAATCCTAACGCTCAGAGCCATGACGTGACGAGGACGATTGAATATGTTAATCGACGAAAATTACAGGTTGTGTTTGTCATTACATTTCGACGAATCAATGTATTTAAAACAGACGTAATAATTTTCTTTATCATATTGCAACTGGCAATTTCAAATGATTTTTTAACACATCAAACCAGCTTAAAGCCTCAGTCCATAGAATATAACTCAATAAATCTTAAATTGGCATTAGTTCTAATGAACGTTTATGGCATTTATTCGACTGAAAACTGATTCTTATTTATGAACGGCATTTATAATGTCTATGTTCGAAAATGCTTGGTACAAACGCAATATACACTAATGTACATGCTGATTTACTCCAGAGGCATCACCAGCTATCGCATACAGATAACTTATACGATAACAAGAGAGCCATGATGGCCCAAAGCACTCACCTGAGAAATGGAACAGATCAAGACCATACTGTTGTGACAGGTTTGAAAATTAAGGTACATGAACAATACATCAAGGGGGATAGGATCGATTTGATTTAAACATCAGTTAGTGCAATGGGCTAACTAAAGTATGAGTTGGGTAGTGGATGTGCGGTGTTTTTGCTAATGGTTCTCAAATCATTTTTCTTGATAATCTTACCTGACCCTTTTTAATTAAGTCAGTGACAATTCAGGAAAAGGGAGAAACAGTAGATTTTGATGTCTTTTTCGCAGACAGTTTTGGAGAACTAGTTGCAATGCGAAAATTGCAATGACTGTGCTATAAGGTCAAGTTTTGCTTTTTCTTTGATAATTTTCTGTCCAATGACGATAAATGATGTTAATGCAGGCTCTGAAGACATCAATGTTGCATGTACTAATAACTGCATGCAAGGTTTGCAACTGTTGAAAATCAAATGTTATCAATCAATTTTTATGGTCATAGGCAAACTGTGTAAGTTTGGTCAACATTTAATAAAAAATCGTGTGTGCAAGCCAATCATTGATAACTAGTTGATGCTTTTTTCCAAATACAAGGGGCAATAACTCCGGTGTTTCTGGCCTGATCATGCTTTTATTCGACTTCACCTGTAGTCTTACGTTCATAGACAAACTGTGCACGATAGGTGAAGATTGGATTGAAAAATGAAGTTTCTATCCTGGATAATGTCCATTTTTGTATATTTTTTCACAAACACAGGGCAATAAATCTGTTGTTTCTGGCCCAATTTTGCTTATATTCAACTTCATTTTTAATCTTATTGTCATAGACAAACTGTACAATATTGGTGAAGATTGAATGAAAAATGAAGTCTCTATCCTGAATAATGTCCACTGTTGCATATTTTTTTCACAAACAAAGGGCAATAACTCAAGTGTTTCTGGTCCGATCTTATATTTGACTTCAACTGTCATCTCATAGTAGTAGACAAACTGTGCAAGATTGGTGAAGATTAGATGAAAAATGAAGTCTCTATCCTGAATAATGTCTATTTGTGTATATTTTTTTAATAAACAAAGGGCAATAACTCTGGTGTTTGAAATATGATCTGGCCCATTTTTGGCATCTGCTGAGATCTGATGGTCATATACAAACTGTGAAAGTTTGGTTAAGAATGGATGGAAAATAAAGTCTATATGTTAGAAAAAACATTTTTGCACTTTCTTTTCATGAAAAAGGGGCAATAACTCTAGTGTTACTGGTGTGATCTGACCCAATAACAATCCCATCTGAGATTTTACGGTCAGACACAAACTGTGCAAGTTTGGTTAAGATTGGATACGAAGTAAAGTCTCCAGAGTGAATACGAACCCAATTGTTGACGGCACACAGACGACAGACAACGGACGACGCAGGAGAGGTCCCCTATACCAATAGCTCACCGAAAAACATTATTTTACTGATTTTAATGCGTTTTTTTGTATTTTGATCGGTAAGATGTTCATTCGAAACGATTTCTGCAATGTAATATTTTTATTAACATAATTCTGGACTGCTGCTTTAACAATTAGTTAGTATTTATTAAATTAATCTATCTTTAAATTGGCAATGAAACGATTATACAATTTTCGATGCACTATAAGAGCTTTGTATTAAAAAAAGCTGTATACCTCTATTTAGTCATGATTAATTTATTAATCAGTGACCTTTAGCTCTGATGAATCGGCAAATCTTTTTTAGACTGATTCCCATCACTATTTAAAACTGGTACATGTACGTTGGTTGGGGGGAATACCGACACCTGGCCATGTGACTTACTTCTCGGTATGTCCTCACACCGGTACACATTGAGAGCGAACGTGGCTGGTCTCAACTGGACACCCGCAGGCCGCAGCAGGTTGCTGGAAGATGCACAACAATAACAGATTGTTAGCGTGTAATGAATTTGAATGTCGTAGAAAATACCTTAAATGTTTTGTTCTATGAAAATACATTTCAAAATCACTATAGCCATTTCTGATCATTTTCTGCTTGGATACCATTTCTCTTGAATTGAGATTCAAACAAGACTGTACTAAAAATAACTGTATTAAAACTGAAAACTATTTCTTATTTACGAAAGGCATTTTATAATGTGAATGTACAAAAATGCTTGGTACGAACGAAATATACACTAATGTACATGCTGATTTACTCCAGAGGCATTATTACAATAAAAAGTTACCAAAACGTTATTATTTTACCAATGTCAATGCATTTTTTTGTATTTTGATCAGTAAGATGTCCATTAGAAACGATTTCTGCAAAGTTTTATTTTATAAACATATTCTGGACTGCTGCTTTAAATCATAAAATACTACTATACACTCTTGCATGTATATTTTATTATCCTATACAGTGAGTAACTGTAACAAATACATAAATATTTCGATTTTTAAACAGCCCTGGCAATACTGATAAGATATGTAGGCCATTAAAATTTGTCTGCATGAACTGGTGTCAGGATGAAGCAGGTTGTGATGGCAACAGTGACAACATACCTCTCAATGTCATCTGAATCTGTGGAGGTGTGAGCACTCATGGACTGAAACAAACAACAAGTGTATGTATTATAGATCTTTCTCGTATTGAAAATTAAATTGTTTTATGTTAAAAAGATGTGAATTTCCAATAATTTATAATTATATAAACAAGACATTGTGAGCGATAAACACACATGCCCCTGGTTAGGCCTGGACAACTGATTTTAATAATTCTTAGTCCAAATTATGTCTAGGTAAACATCCAAGTGAGGTTGGGATATATGTGGATTAGGAATAGTCATAAGCAACAACTGTGTAAGTATCCAAGTGTTGCAGTAAGCGGGGTTGCATGGTGCTAGACGAAACAGTAAAATCTAGTTTACCTCGTATCTTACAAGATAAATTATTCCATTCAATTCAAGGCAGAGTTGTGTAATGAATACATTGTCCACCTTGCAACTGACAGACTGTAAGTTCCATCCCAACTCAGGGAGTGATCTGTCTCCTTATTTAACAGGGTGCAGAAAAAGGACCCATTCCCAATACCCAAAATGGCTCCAAATGGCTAAACACGTCAAATAAATCCCGCAGTAAGGTCAAATGGAATGATATTGCCAGTTGTGGATCTAAATCTTTAAACAAGGAATTTCTTTGACAGAAAACCTGATGATAAAATTAAAGAATTTTAAGATTTTTCTTAATTTTGACTAAGAATCTTTATAAATTCCTGCCCAGGGTCCGTAAAATAATTTAATTATACATATTAGGCGCGTCGTGGAAAAACCGGACTTAATGCATGTGAGTAAAGTGTCGTCGCAGATTAACCTGTGCAGTCCGCACAGACTAACCCAGGACGGCACTTTCCGCCTACAGTGGATTATGTTTAGAAGAGATTTCCTTGAAACAGAAAATACCATAAAAGTGGAAAGTGCCGTCCAGGATGACACTTTACGCACATGCATTAGGTCCAGTTTTCCCACAACGCGGTTCATATCAATTTGTGAATCCCTTTACAGTTAGGTAAAGAATAGTTAATAATAAGTCGATAATTAATACACACTTTTCCCAAAGTCATTTAAATATGAAATAAAAAAAGTGAAAAATACTGACTTTAAGGTTAAGGATAAAATTTTACTTCAGATGTTTCTGGAATACAGGCCCAGGACATACCTGTGGAGTGTCGCCTGGTCCGAGCACTATCGCACAGAACTTTAGGTAACCCTTGGCGCCGGCCATCGTGTCATCTGGGTCGCTCAGTAGCAGCCACTTGTTGGGGAACGCGTGGTTCGCCTGCTCCCACACCATCCCGATGTCCATCTGCAGAGCAAAGGAAATTAAGGTTTGGATGCCTAAATAATACCGATAATACTATTATATTTTTAAAGTATGCTACTTTAATAGTTGATTAAATGTATTATTATACTGTCACTATTGACAACGTACAATGTATTTTTTCTCCTTACTTGAAATTAGAGATTAACAATGTTTAGATTGAGAGTCTGACAGTCAATCTACATCTGCACTAGAAAAGCACTGAGGATACCAATTAACTCAAAACAATATGAGGCGTGTCGTGAGAAAACTGGGCTTAATGCATGTGCATAAAATGTCGTACCGGATCACCCTGTGCAGTCCACACAGGCTAATCCAGGACGGCACTTTCGGCATACAGTGTATTTTTGTTTAGAAGAGACTTCCTTGAAACAGAAAATACCATAAAAGCGGAAAGTGCTGTCCCAGACTAGCTTGCGAGGACAGCACAGGCTAATCCAGAACAACACTGTACGCATATGCATTAAGCCCGCTTTTCCCACGACATGCCTCATTTGTTTATTAACAGTGTGCTCGCGTTTATTATTAAGACTTTGTTGCTAAATGCATGAAATTAATGTCTCAACCTCTATCCATTGAACTGATAACAAAATCTGTTCAAATATGCTATCGTATTCACAGACTTTCATCTTGGTATCAAGTACAAACCTTGAATGATCCAATGAAGGCATCCGATCTGAGATTCCTAGAATTGTAGACAGTAAACTCCAGTATTTCATCAAACAGCTCGGCGGGCGATGCATGGTAGTTGAAAAAGAACGTTTCGTCCCAATACGGAGCGTTTGTGGATTTCTTCACGCGGGTCTGCTTCACCTGGTTGTAGCAGGTCACCTTGCAGACAGGCTGGATGTTGGAGCCCTCGATCTGCCGGCCTTCAATGACCTTCACCCTGATCTGAAGAAACAATGTTTCAAGAGTGGCCCCTGAAGCACACTCAATTTTCCATCTTGGAGAAGGACACACATGTATAGCAATGTTCAACTGCTGAACATCAAAACAGTAAAACCAAGAATGAAATGTTAAAAGAAACCGACAAACAATATAATTATACAGGCATGCATTGATCTGTGTCCATAATTGTATATTATACCTATTAATGACACAAGTTCAAAATGCAATGAATGCATTAAAGCCATTTTTCAAATCACAGCACACAAGGACTGTTGGTTTCCAGTCTTACAAATGATTAATTTACACTGTGTTAGTCAAAAATTAAAGAAGACCTGAAAATCTTGAGGTTTGTTTGACAGTTTTCCACGGAACCGGCGTTTTCCCATCTTTTTCTTCTTTGGTCGCGGTTTCGGCTGACCGGTTACAGGGTCAATTTCCGGGGGACCGGCGTCTGCTTCCTCTTCCTCCTCCTCCTCCTGAAGAGTATTAAATTTTGATCATTTCAAGGGAGGTAATTTAAACTAAATCACTCTTTTTCAATGGAGGTAATTTGAACTCTTATAACTTATACATATTCTTCGCTCAAACAAATTCCAAGTTCTAAAAGCAGTTCAACTATAAAAGAAGTTGTTGTGATAAGAATGGTACTTAAGCAACATTCTAGGGTTAATTCTTTAAAAGGTCATATGGTAAAATGTTATATATTTTAAGTTAATAAATAATTTAATATGTTACTAGACATCACTGAAACCAGATTCGTGATAATCAACACATTAAAATGTATGAGGTGTGTCGCGATAAAACCAGGCTTATAATGCACGTGCGTAAAGTGTCGTCCGGACTGCACAGGCTGATCTGGGAAAACACTTGCCACCTACAGTGGATTTATGTGGAACAGACTTCATTGAAACAGAATATACCATAAAACCATCAAGTGTCGTCCCGCATCAGCCTGTACGGACAGGCTGATCTGGGACAACACTTTACGCACATGCATTACACCCGGTTTTCCCACAACACACCATGTATGATTGATGATTACTCAGTTTTAAGAGACTGACATTTTTCACTGCTTTTCATAAAATGATAAATGTGGAAATTATTTACAAAAATATCTTCTTTGCTCTAGCTACTTGTTCTTTATTTATTGTGTGAACTTATTTTAAGCTGAATAATTTATTTACCACATCTTTTTGGTATAAACAATACCATATATGCACAAACTGCTAGCAATGATCAATAAATGCATTCAGCCGTAGTTAATCGGTCACAATTAATCCTATAACTATGCTAATTTGGCATTAATACCTGACATTATCAAAACAATCGTAATTTCAGGGAATTCATTTGTGGCTGATAATTACACCATTTCTGTGATTAAGGAATGCTTTGACAGACACTGTGGTAGGGATAAATAATTACTTACATCAGCACTTGATGACAGAATGTTTATGACATTTTATGCAATAAAGAAATTCTGTGATATGTTAGATATAACAAACAGGGCTGCAATGTGCAATGAGTTATTTATTATGACCAGTATTTATATGGCTTTATATCCTACGTCACATTACGATAGACACTTCATAGGCCATGTCAGTACTTTCAAGAAAATAAAAAACCAACATTTGATGTATGTTATTTTATTTATTTTTTTATTTTTTTTCCGTTCCGTATAGTTTATTATCCTCGTCGATAGATGTGTGGGGGTCGAGGGCATCCCCCTCCACACAGTACATTATACATTAAATGCATGCACAATTTTACATGTATAATATAAACAAGTGTCCTCCACAACACACAAAATAGATATTTTTTGGATTTTACGGTTTACAAAACCGGCGAACATAAATTTTCCGAAAGTGAAAAAAAAAAAAATTATAATTACGATTTTTTTTTTACCGATGGGGGACGAAACGTTCAAATTTTCGAAATATTTACAGTACGAATATAATAATTTGCTCGGCAAGTCCGTTTACTTCCGTGAAACTGCTTTTTGTTTTTGACGGTATCACACGATGATTGCCGATCGAGGTCAACAAATTGTTCCGGAATTTCACAGACAATTTTTTTAAGCAAGGCGTCCGCCGTTGTTTATGTACATGTATGCCATGTAAAACCCGTGTTTTCTACAAAAGAGTGCGAAATGTCTGCTGAAACACGACGTCACGTTCCACGCATGGAAAGCATGCGTGTACCGATCATGTGCTTTACTAAATACAGGTCTTTAAAGACATTGGGTGTCCTAGTTTCCCGTCAAAGGAATGTTAATCCCATGCATGATTTTTGCAGGGAGAAATCCCGTTATTGTGGTCAGTGAAGTGTTTCAAGTTTGAGGGTCGTCTGATAAATCTGTACTAGTATCCAAAATTGAACAAAAGATTGGTACAGCAAATGGAGAAAAAATAGGTAAATTATAAACAAATTGGCGTCGTTTTTCCATGCAAATTTACTTATTGGTGGACAAAAAATTACCAAGTGATTTTTAGTTCGTAAATTGTTGAATTTATTATATATTGTAAACTTCTAATAATGTTCAACATGTTCAATAGACGGCCCTTAAAATGACTTGTCCATTTGATGACAGTTAATATTACCGTTAGAAGTACAGTTATTCATGGAAAGAATGAAACATGAGAAAATCAACACTGTTTTTAACAATAGAGTGACATTTGTCTTTAACATTTGACGCGCAGGCACGATGTGCACGAGGAAAATTTCCCGCCGTTTTTGCAAGAACAAAGCATGTATATAATATAAATATATTTTAATCAAGATCTTTACAATTCACCAATTATCCAGTCAGTACTATTTTCAACAGCTGTAACGATTAAAACAGTGTTAAAACACTAAATACATGCCCATATTAATTAATCGAATAAAAAAGGCTCCACCAGTAGATCGAGTGTAACCTAACGATTCGAGAACGACGAGAATAGTGGGTTTGGACATGACGTCACTGTGCGAATGTGATGCGCACTGGACATAAACATCCGGAAAAAATCATTACTTTCAGTTTCGCAACAACAATGATGCTTTTGCTTTTAAAAGGCTAGAGGTATGCCATTCAAACGGTGATGTTTCGTTTATTTCATTTCGTTTAAACTTGTACAAAAAATTGAAAACATCTTAGCCTTAAATTTAATAGCTAAAACGCACCAGATAACGTCATTTGACACATGCCGCAAAAAAATCTGACGTACGGAGGGGATACCCCTCCCTAACCCACACCTCTCGGGACGGGGACGCCAAGAAAAATCCTGTGGAAGGCACTGGATGTATATTTTGAGGTGGCATTTGTAACAAATAATATCATTAGTAACAAGATCTTCTTGCGGGCACATCGAAACGAGGATGTGGGTTCAGACAGCTTTGTCTCGTATACACTTAAAAGAGAAAGTCATGGTTGCATTTTGTTTAAGATATATATTTTCGCGACACAATGAGAATTTCTTATTTGCCATGTATTTTGTTTCTGTCACAATTGTAATGCAATAATTTAACACACACTAGCAGTTCAGTTTATATTTGATAAATTTCATATATACATGAAGAGCATTTACACAGAGTTGAATATTTTTAAAAAATATATGTTAAAACTGGTTTCTCATTTTTAATAAGAATTAAGACTTAATAAGAATCCAGACAATTAACGTCGTATTATTTGGACTTTTCTCTTGATATAGTTAAATTTAATATGTTTTTCGAGACCTCACAGCAATTATTTTCAAAATTTGCGTTGTGTGGTTAGATCAAGCTCGTTTTGCAAGGTCTGTGTTCGGGCAGTTGTGGATTCCAGTCCTGCACAGGTTAACTCGTCTTCTTGTAAAAAGGCATCTCACTTTACATTTTGTAAATCCATACAAGTATACAACTTTGTAGTAAAATCAATTTTAATGATGCCGTTAAAATATATGCATCTATTACACTTATTTACTCTGTAAAATTCATAAATACAAATGGTTAAACTGCATATAAAACATTGGTGTAATAAAACAGTTTATACCATGTTTGACGTCTTATTCTAACTTCACATAATAGTGTGTTTTAATGTTGATATTGTTATTAATTATAAATTGCTAATGGGAAATCGTTCGTTGTGTTAAGATTTGAACCCTTTTTTTTTTTTTTTTTCCCACCTGCCAGTGGACATGTTCCCCAAAAAATTTTGTAAACCAGAAAATAAAAAAGGACTGGCCTAGAGGAATTGATATACAGTATAAAATGATACACAAGTTATTTATGTAAGTCGCAGAGCACATTGCTCTACCGGAAAAGAGGTAGCAAACAGTCCCATTCTTTATTAGTAGTTAAATTGTTAAAGTAGTTTATTTCTTTCAGAATATGAATATGATAGCGTACAGACAAATAAGACTTTGCAGCCTTAACAGTAGGTAATGTTTGATTCATTTTACAATTATAAATAAACATTTTCGTGAGAAGGAAAGTTAGATTCAAAGGATCATTTGTATTTTTATGTCCTAATATAAAAGAAGGTGCGTTAATGAGATCTGCAAAAATTTTACATCCTTCAAACAAATTCTGAAATTAATTTATTTACGTATTTGCAGTCCCAAAAACATATGCTCAATTGTTTCGCACATGTTTTTACAAAAGGAGCATTCGTCTAACGTTTTGTAATGGATTTTAAATAAAAAAGAATTTCTACCTATAATTCGGTGTATAATTCTATACTGCAACCATTTAGAATCTTTAGTCATACAAAAGGGCATTTTAAAAATATGTTGCCAGTCCTTATTTTCAATATTTTGATAAGTGCTCGCCCATTTTGATATACATGTTGGTAAAGTTTCATTCATTTTAATTATATTATACATGGGTCGAGTTCCTTTTGTATATGTTAAAATGGATCGCAAGTGAAGGGGGGCAAATGGTTTAACAAAATCATATTCTAAACTCTGGTCTAGAACATATGTTTTATCAAACAAGCTAAACCTCTTCAAGTATTTTGTATGTTATTTTTCTACAGTTATTAATTATGGACATGTGGAAAGGAAAATCAAATGCATAAGAGCAATAAGATATAGCTAAATGTCACCTGTCTCTCAAAATGATCAAGTTGTCAGAACTACCCAGCAGGTATTTTAGATACCAATTATGATATGTATATTGTAACTGCAGAATACATATGAGGTGTGTCGTGGGAAACCCGGGCTAAATGCACGTGTTTAAAGTGTCATCCCAGATTAGCCTGTCCAGTCCGCACAGGCTAATCCGGGATAGCACTTTATGCTTACATTGGATTTATGTTTAGAAGAGATTTCCTTGAAACAGAAAATACCATAAAAGTGGAAAATGCCGTGCCCGATAAGCCCTGTTTTCCCAGTAGAGTGAACGAGGGGGGTCTGGGTGCATGCTCCCCTAGAATTCTTTTTGAAATTTAGATGCAAAATACTAGCCAGGGCTTACTCTACCATTCGTCAAATTAGCCAATGGCTAAAATTTTCACTACTTGGCTAAAACATTTCCATTTGGCTACAACTTGTTCTTTATAAAACCCTATAGAATACCCAATATGAGTAGGATTTCAATGTTGTATGGTAAATTTGGCTAAACAAAATGTTAAACCAGGGGCAGCCCTGATAGCATTTTTGGACACATGATTCATGATAGTTTGACCTATAAAATTACCCTTTTATACTTAATATTGATTTTTTATAATCAATTACAGAAATAACAAAAAAAATTAAGCTGATTACTTTTGTGTGATTTTTTTTATGACTCGACTTCCTAAATTCATTACACATTGTAAAAAAGATTTTTATAGATTGAACAACATGTAGATTTAATAGATCAATAGTGTAACACTTTTACTTTGTATATAAACATTCACAATGCATCGTAACACATTATAAACTGCATTGTCGGCAATGTTGTTTTTTTTGGAATTCGAAAATTTTAATTATATATTCATTATATTTTGTTCATTATTAATTTATAAATTTTTTATCAATAAAACATTGCATTCAAATTACCTTGCATTTATTTTTCCGATTAGAACTGAACAAACAACACCTGTTAAAACTAAGATGTGTAACAGCATGACGTCATCAGTTAGATGGGCTTCCAAATCTGCAAGCTATAGCAACTGTGTCCATTTGACTTCAAATGTCTTTGATGTTACTGCAGATCAGTTTATACATGTAGCAGTAACCCAAGTAACATGCTTAGCACATGGTCAGCATCAATCAGTACTACTGTACCTGAACAACACAAGCACTGTTGATAGAGCATTTGTGAATTAGTGTTCTTGTGGAAAAGTCAGGGTGTGAAAAAAAACAGAATGTAGTTTTGTTGCATTGGATAAATTGGAGATTTAAATGGTGGTGACGAAATATACATGTCTTTGAATTTAAATGGAAACTGTGTTACGAGAGAACACTTTTTGGATAAATTAACATGATTATTACATTCAATATGGCTTTCACTTTCAGAACAAGGTACACAATAATGTATTTGTATTTCTTTGAAAATTTGAGCCGACCCATAACTCGTTTGAAACGGTCAAATTTGGCCGGCGGCCGGCTCTTAATTACAACCCTGAATATTATGATCCAATGCAACCCCCAAACTATCATTGTGCCAGCATTATTATTTGCATATTTTGTAATATGAGTGGGAAGATTACATGACTTCAGATATCCCCATGCTGTTAGGACTAGAATAAATGACTACATTTTACATACAACATGAGACAAATGCGGAAACCGCATTAAAGCTGGATTTTTCATTTTGCCGATGGGGGTACATGTACAAGTCAATGTTGGTGAAGAAGTATGGAAGTTTCATGTCGAGCTCTTGTGGCCATTTTGTGCAGTGAGACGGAACCATATGAAAAAGTTTGGTAGAGGAACACTAAACGAACATTTGTATAAAATTATTTGAAAATCTAGCCATAGGTTAAGAAGAAAATGATGTTTAGACATAATTCTATTTTTAGCTCTGGCGGCCATCTTGTGCAGTGAGGCGAACCATTTTCACAGGTTTGGTAGAGGACCATTCCAGGAACATTTCTGTAAAGTTTCATGAAAATTGAACAAGAACTTTTGAATATAAGACAGGGATACGAAAAATTTACGCAAATTGTTGACTACATCGCAACGCCAGCCTGCCCAACCGCCCGCCCCCCCAAACGACCGGTTTTCTATAAGCCGAGAATTTTTGTTGAAAAATCCGGCTACTAAAAATTAATATGCATGTATTTTACAAGATGTTTTCATTAGAAAACAATGTATCGTAAAAACATATAAATATACAGTTCATGTTATGGATACATCAAGCTATATAAATAAATCTTGGTTAAGCTTCCATGTATTTTCCTTAAAAAGTTCCTCGACTTTAGATCATTAAAATTTGCAGTTTGACAAAATTTAAAGATAATTCAAGCCAAAACAATGAGACATAATTACATAGACTTTTTTGTAAAAGTACAAATATGCAGAATTTTAGGACAAACTGTTTTGCATGAATATAATTATTTAACGTTTTAGTTATATACCATAATGTGTAGGGAAAAGAACTTTCTTTGTATTGTAAGATGAATATTCCTTAAAAATGGTATTAATGTTTGTTTCTAGTCCTCATTTAAGAACAGTTAAAAACCACAGTCGTATAGTTGTGAATTTGTAAGTGAATTAATTTTAAATGCACCGAGTCATCGATAGCCACCAAAGGTGTGAAAAGACCTCAAGTTAAATGGGGTATAAATAATAACCCAAGCTCGAGTTTTCGAGTTATTGATGCTCGAGGTATCAGGAATATTTTAATATAATATATGAAGCAATTTTGCCAGGACCAAAGGATCAGTTAAAGTTTTACTGTGAAACAAGACACTGTGTTCGATAAACACACGTGCCCCTGGTAAGTGCTGGACTTTTAATTATTCTTTTATTTTTAAGTCCAAATTCAAGGTCAAAGTATCGTTGGGTGATATGGGTGGATTGGGAATGGTCATAAGCAACAACTGTGTAAGTATTCAAGTGTTGTAGTAAGCGGTGTTGGTGCTAGACGAAACGGTAAAATCCAGTTAACCAAGAAACAGCCCATTTTAATAATTCAGAGTGCAAATTAAGTCAAGGTCAAAGTGGGGTTGGGTGATATGTGTGGATAGGGAATGGTCATAAGCAACAACTGTGTGAGTATCCAAGTGTTTTTGTAAGCGATGTTGGTGCTAGACGAAACGGTAAAATGTACTTAACCTTTTCACGGACGGAAGGACGGACAATCACTATATGCCTCCTGCATCAGGATGCTAGA
Organism: Congeria kusceri; assembly: GCA_027627225.1. Classification (NCBI taxonomy): domain Eukaryota; kingdom Metazoa; phylum Mollusca; class Bivalvia; order Myida; family Dreissenidae; genus Congeria; species Congeria kusceri. The sequence continues at coordinate 63,606,050 of CM051034.1, forward strand.
GGCATAAAAATATAGATATAGTTTTGTAAATGGTTATTATTAACAAAATGTATTTACAATTTACATACATATATTAAAGGTACATGGTTATTGCTAACAAAAACCCGATAAATAGTTTCAATATGTGGTATTGTTGTGTTTACGTAGGTTATACCAACCTGCTCTCCGGCCTCCATCTCCTAAAATGTCAGTCAAGTAGTAAAACTAGTCAGTATTGATTGGTATCACAGAATATTCATACAAATACTGGATATTTGATGGTTTCAGGACAACGTTGATTTCAATTCACGAGTGATCATAGAAATTTATCTTTTCACAAGTGGAGCAGCCACGATTGACAAAATATATTTTCTATGATCACGAGTCAATAAAAAATCGATATTCTACCAAAACCTACAAATTTTCTTTTGTTTCTATGCTTAAAAATGTGTTTATTTGGCATTTTCCGACTCCTATGTGAAAAAGTAGTTCCATTATCAAAAGTAATAATTTTCACTGTTTCAAACAGTGAATTACCAATTTTATTTTCAGTTTTAAAACAGTGAATTATCAATTTTATTTCACTGATACTTCCATTTAAACTACCAGCAAGCATAACATAAATAAGGGATATAACATTACATTGTACAGCAAATACTCATTGTCCAGAAAATTGACTTTAAGGAATGAAACATCAATCTATTTAAGAAACTACCTACCAACTCAAATTTCCATTTGATAGCACAAGGCTAAAAGAATATTTATATATTTTAAACTGGTATGCCCCCTCATGGTACACAACAACTTTTAAAATCTAAAGAGTTTCGGGAAGATTGGATCAAAATTGTTGGGCAGTTAACAGAACGGAAAAGTCTACAAAGCAATTCAAGGGCCATAACTCCGCAATCTTGGGGCAATTTGGCTAATTATTGAAATTGGTAGAGATATTTTGCCCACAAACATTTTCATCCAGTTTGTTGAAGTTAGGATGAGAAGAGTTGGACTTGGAAAGTAGAAAAGAATGTGGTCTACCGACAGACCCACAGACGTTTGCAAACCAATATACCCCGTCATTTTCAATGGAAGGAGGGGATTATAATCCAGGAATGAATGTGATTATGTACCTCTCCCATGCCACCATCCACAGTCACGACTTCACCAAGGCTTGCATCACCAGCACCGCCCGCAGCAGCAGCAGCGGGGGTCCCTGCGGCAGGTTTTGCGCCTGCCAGGGGAGTGAAGGTCACCTTCAACTTGATCTTGGACTGAAAAAAGGCAGAGATACCTTACAGGCTGACCCGGGACAACACTTTACACACATGCATTAAGCGCGGGTTTCCCATGACACGCCTCATATATACAATACAATCATATTTTATAATGTCACCAGTCTGGGGTATGTGATAGATTCTTGGAATGTACACACATTTATTTAATGCTAAGTAGTGAAATATAGAAACATATCAGTGAGATATATCCCTATATCACTCACAGTGAGGGACTACTTTTTTGGATCCCGATTTAATACAGTAAATGAAAAACGGCCCTCATTGATGCCGGGCTCAAAACTGTGAAATGACGTCATTTATTTTTACGTCATGACGTTATGATTCCCGCTATATTTTCCAGTAAAATGTAAAACAAACGTTAATAAAGCATGAAATAAAAAGAAAATTTATTATTTTTCGGTTTGATAAGGTGTGATATCCTCGACGGAAAGAGAGACACTATACATATTTTTCACTCGCGCAAGAGCTCGTGAAAATATTAATTGTCTCCCTTTCCAGTGATGATATCACGCGTTATCACACCGAAAACAAACAGAGCTAAAAAATCTTTTTTTTCTATGTGCCAACAATAAATTGTCAACTTCAAGGCAAGTGCAAAATTTAATGGTACACTAAAGATCATAATACAACATTATTATATTTGTATGTTTCTAATTACACCCTTGTCCAAAAGTGTTTGAATGAAAGGATTTAAAGACTATTAAACTATAATGCAGCATGTGGTATAATATGAGCACTGCAGTTTATTTGTCCCAAGTCACATTTGTATCTACCTGTCTTCTACATCAAATTCTATTAAATAGCATTATCACTACTATAATAAATAATTCTACTTCCAATTTCTAAACATGTACTTCCATTAGATTTCACAATGGTATGGTATGTAAGTTAATTAGGTGTTGACTGACACCTGTCAAGCTGGCCATGTCAGAGATTTGATAGAAATAAAATGCAGTAACACGAGAACAAATACCCAAACTAATTTCATTTACCGCAGTACTGAACTGAACTATTTCTCATGAACATTCCTCACCCACATAAGAAACACTATCAAGACTGTGAATATCAGTTAATAAACTAAAGGCCACACAACTGGCCTATAAGATAACCAATTTATATGCTTTAAATGCCACAACATTTTAAAAGGGTATACTGGCAACACAGTATTACAGGGGTATACTGACCAAATAGGGTCAAAGAAGTGTGCTGACCATACAAGATAAAGGAGATTACTTAACCCTAACCCTAGGCAATATTGACAACCCAGTTCAGTATACTGACACCAGTGATATACTTATCACATAGGATTAAAGTGGTATACTGATCACATAGGATTAAAGTGGTGTACAGATCACATAGGATTAAAGGGGTATACTGAGCAGTTGGGATTAAAGTGGTGTACTGATCACATAGGATTAAAGGGGTATACTGAGCACATATGATTAAAGGGGTGTACTGATCAAATATTATTAATGGGGTATACTGAGCACATATGATTAAAGGGGTGTACTGATCAAATAGGATTAAAAGGGTGTACTGATCAAATAGGATTATTGGGGTATACTGATCACACAGGATTAAATGGGTATACTGAGCACATATGATTAAACGGGTGTACTGATCAAATTGGATTAATGGGGTATACTGAGCACATAGGGTTAAAGGGGTGTACTGATCACATAGGATTAAAGGGGTGTACTGATCACACAGGATTAAAGGGGTATACTGATAACAAATTATTAAAGGGGTATACGGATAACAAATTATTAAAGGGGTATACTGACCACACTGCATGAAAGGGTTATACTGAGCACATAGAAATAAATAGGCATACTGAACATACTGGATAAGAAACATACTTCATCCAAGCATACAATAACCACACAGGGCTGCATAAGTATGCTATGTCCTCAGTCTGAAAGGGGTACTAACCTGTGGTAGGGGCTGTCCATTGCCATCAAAGAGGATTGTGTCCACATCCTTACTGCCGCCATTAGCAATATCAGCCAATGGCACTTTGGCAGTACCCAGCAATCTGAAAGAAGAAATAAATATCACCATATTAGCTATGTTACATGACAATGTTTATGCAAATATAGTATTCATCTATGAAAATAATTACTTTTTTGTTGTTGTTTTTTGTGTAATTAAGATATTTACTGAGTGTTAATAGGGTTTTTGCATTATTTAAATGTAAACATGATGTAAATTATGTGAAACAGGGCCCTCAATCTGTCATATTTAGAGCCAAAAATTGACTGCTTCTCCCAGCAATAAACAGTGTCATTCCCCCCGCCCCCCTAAATTGACTGCTTCTCCCAGCAATAAACAGTGTCATTCCCCCCCCCCCCCCAAACTGACTGCTTCTCCAAGCAATAAACAGTGTCATTCCCCCCCCCCCTAAATTGTCAGAAAATTTCCCATGAAGTTATTAACATTCCAAACAAAACTGGTATTTTGATTATTTTGAAGTATAATTACATAACTTTGAAATTCCCTAATTAGAAGAAAACAATGCAAAATACCCCCCTCTCAGGGCTGTGGCTGACAATATCCCCTAAATCAAAAAGAGTGCCCTTAACATCATCACAACCAAGGGCAGCTACTCATCTAGTGCATGATGGTCAAAGTTTTTCAAGGTCAGCCAAGAGTTATCTTTTGTTCCCCCACACTGCATGTTTCAGCTTCAGCCAAGCACATACAGGCTAGACATTACACACATTATATATGTTCTCTCCTGATTATACATTGTCACAACAGCCCAAGGGCATATTGAACCACTCTTAAAGAATGTTGTTCACTTTTCATAACAATACATAATTCGTGATGGGGAATTTTCTAGACAAGGCCAAAAAAAAGTGTTGTTTCCGCTTATGTTACCAAACAAATCTCACATATTCACCACATAGTTTGGTTATATTGGACTGCATGTAAAATGTCTAAACGCCACTGTACTTTAGCTATAAATTAGCTCCTAGAAATTAGCTCCTAGAAATTAGCTCCTAGAAAACGACATTTCACAGTATGAGTAGGAAATTTACTTTTTCAAATAAATGTACACTTTCTATAAATGATCATGAATCTTGAAATATATCTGGCAAGAAACTTATGAAGTCAGAAAAAGTTAATGATCAATAGGCAAACAAACTTTTAGGAACGGTGATCAAAATTAGGGGGAATTAAGGGGGGGGGGGGGAAGTAAGGGAAAACCAACAACTTGTTTTACGTCTAAATGTGTGTTGTTGTTTTCCTTCAGCAAAATGTTGGAAGTGCAAACCTGAACTTGGCACACTGTTGGTGTTAAGCTTGGATGATAGCTGATTGCTGTATTCAATATTCAGGTGGTTTATAATTATTGATTCTATATTAAAGAAACTTCATATTTCTTTCTACTGATAATTCAAGTTATTGTTACAAGCTCCTGAAGTGTAGGTGAAAAAATCTATTGGATTATTTGGTATAAATGCATGCTTTTGCCAACTGCACAATGTACTTTGCAAATGCATTAAAATGACTGCAGTGAATGATAATCATACATCCAATTTACAACTGAAAAATCAATCAGTTATATTTAGTTTTAAAACATAACACAAGGTGTTTTAAAACAGAGAGTCTTACTATAGAAATTCTCATATTTTTCATCTCACTCTCTATGAGCAAACATCTAACAAACAAAAAGTGTGTGGTTTTGTTGTTCTGTTTTGTTTTTTTCAGATGTGAGCTTACTGCCCTTGTTATCATGATTAGCAAAATAAATTGGAGGCGTGTCATGGGAAAACCGGGCTTAATGCATGTGCGTAAAGTGTCGTCCCGGATTAGCCTGTGCAGTCCGCACAGGCTAATCCAGGACGGCACTTTCCGCTTTAATGGTATTTTCTGTTTCAAGGAAGTCTCTTCTAAACATAAATCCACTTTAAGCGGAAAGTGCCGTCCTGGATCAGCCTGTGCGGACTGCACAGGCTGATCCGGGATGACACTTTACGCACATGCATTAAGTCCGGTTTTCCCGGACATTGCCTTTTTTGGCTTGTTCAAAAAAGTGCTGAATTATCAGTTTCTCTAGTATCCACATCATTTTTAAGCAAAATCTTCCCATTTCATGTTTTGACGTAATTTGTGAAGTTAAAGGTAAGGTATTATGAAAAGTACGGAACATGCTTTGGATGAAGATGTCCCAGAAGAAAACAAAATTATATGGGGAACAGTACTTACTTGTTGAATATTGAACATTATAGTGAGTTTATATGATTTCCATAACTAAAACAACTGTTGAGCCAGCATATACATATGTATTAGTGTTTTGGGCTGTACAGTCAAACCCTTTCTATGATGATAATTCAAACTGGTCAATTGTCATTTTACAGCAAGTTTTCTTCTAAACTTTTCTTCCATTTTAAATAGAAATATATGGAATACAATCACGTATATGAAAAACACTTTGTAATTTTTTTATTAATGTCACTCTGTCTGTTGTAAAATTGTATACACACACTTTAAAACAGCAATATTTGTAATAAGGAGGATTTCCAAGTACAAAATAAAATTTACATGGGGTGGTACAAGTTTGTCGAATACTGAATGTTAAATCAGCAATTTTTGCCAAAAGGAATTAAATGTAACAAGAAAACGCGAATACACTGAGTCAACCTATCAACAAGCTGCCCCCAGTCTGGTCTATTTGATGTACATCCCATGCAATCATATATCACACCCAGTCAGGTTTCCTATGGCACATCCAATGAAGTGCTGGTAACATGTGCAGCCATTTGTGAACAGGATCATTTATATCAGTGCAAACAACAAAAGGGTTAATGATAACTCATCAAAAGCCAACAAAACATGCATTTTCTCTTGCATAATAATCAAAACCCTAATAAAACATCCTGAAACATCCTCCATAAACCATCTTTTTCAATTTGCAGTTAAACATTTAATGAATTTCATACTGAGATATTTAGCTGAGTTTCAACGGCAGTTTTGCTTGTACGTGCATGCCAGAAGTGTATTACATATTCTAACATGATACTCGCTAATTTTTGTATAGACAAAGAACAACATTATCGTTGTTAAACTAGCCATAAACAGCGCAAAAAGAATTTCTGATTCTGAGCGGAGCATAGTAAAAAGTAGTTCCAATTACAATTGCAAAAATATATGTCAAATCATGTTAGAATCTAAATCATTTTCGCATTATCGTTGTTTATCGGCCAATAAACAAATATTTATTATTCTGATGCATGGCTATTAAACAACTCAGGTTAAATTTCGACGCACCAGAACTCCAAATTATTTCTGAATTGTTAAGCACACTATTAAATCAGCTAACAAACTCAACATGTTTGCTAGTGTTGATGTTTAACCAGTTCCAATGCTGGAAGACAAGGTATTTTAAATGAGGTGTGTCATGGGAAAACCGGACTTAATGCGTGTACGTTAAGTGTCGTCCCGGATCAGCCTGTGCAGACTGCATTAAGAACACTGTCCAGGGCCCAAATTCACCAGCATCCCGTACAGAATCCACCCCGACAAAATCCCACCTGCTCATTTTTGCATACCTGGACATAATCCCTTCAGATAATTTTACCCCCCCCCCCACGCAAATTCTCCCCATTAAAAACACAGACATTTAATTGAATTTATCATGCTTATTAATACCTATGTTCATGAAAATTGCTAATTAAAGTGGCAGACATATAACTAAACGACTTTTCTTTATTTTGATGGTGAATATGGCATTAATGTTTATATTTTCAACTGTTATTTTGTATAGAGTACTACCTGTTTAAAAAGTTGATGGGGGGGGGGGGGGGCTTATGTCCAGGTTGTAAAATCAACAGGAGGGATTTTGTCCGGGTACCTTAATTGGGGTGGGAGGGATTACGTTTGTACCATGCATATTTGCAAATGCACAAGTATTTTGTCTCAAGTCTTTGGTTGTTTGTTTGTTGGGATTTTTCGCCGTATTCAACAGTATTTCAGTCATATAACAAGTTATGTGGCCGGGCTGGGTATCGAACCTGCGATCCTCGGATTTGTAGTCCAGCGCTCTACCAACTGAGCTAGCCGGCCCGGCTTGTGCTTCAAATCTACGTCTATTGTTAAGAATGGGTTGGTGAAAGCTTAGAATTTTCAAAGAAAAATACTCGAAAATGCATGTAGACCAGGGACTACTTTAAGACTACCTAGAAGATTGAACAAATAATCACACTTAATTATTGCAATATGGGACTCATAAAATCTAACATTTCAAATTTATTGTGAACAAATGGATTTGCTGTCCACCAGGAAACTGGTTCCCACTTCAACACATAAAATTAGAATATTAAAGTGAATCCCCAAACCATACCAGGAAAGCAGCCACAACCCCTGCCCCACCACCACCTCCACCACCCCACTTCACTGCACATAACAACTGTCTGAAGAATATTATTTAGGCCTGATGTACAACATTTACAGACGTAAGCAGAAGCCAAACGCCACATTGTTGTTAGGAAGTAAACAAACACCACATTGTTGTTAGGAAATAAACAAACGCCACATTGTTGTTAGGAAGTAAACAAACGCCACATTGTTGTTAGGAAGTAAACAAAGCAGCAGCCAAATGCCACATTGTTGTTAGGAAGTAAACAAAGCAACAGCCGAACATCACATTGTTATTAGGAAGTAAACAAAGCAGCAGCCAAACACCACATTGTTGTTAGGAAGTAAACAAAGCAGCAGCCAAACGCCACATTGTTGTTAGAAAGTAAAAAAAGCAGCAGCCAAACGCCACATTGTTGTTAGGAAGTAAACAAAGCAGCAGCCAAACGCCACATTGTTGTTAGGAAGTAAACAAAGCAGCAGCCAAACGCCGCCACATTGTTGTTAGGACGTAAAAACAAAGCAGCAGCCAAACGCCACATTGTTGTTAGGAAGTAAACAAAGCAGCAGCCAAACGCCGCCACATTGTTGTTAGGAAGTAAACAAAGCAGCAGCCAAACGCCACATTGTTGTTAGGAAGTAAACAAAGCAGCAGCCAAACGCCACATTGTTGTTAGAAAGTAAACAAAGCAGCAGCCAAACGCCACATTGTTGTTAGGAAGTAAACAAAGCAGCAGCCAAACGCAACATTGTTGTTAGTAAACAAAGCAGCAGCCAAACGCCACATTGTTGTTAGGCAGTAAACAAAGCCGCAGCCAAATGCCACATTGTTGTTAGGAAGTAAACAAATGCCACATTTTTGTTAGGAAGTAAACAAATGCCATATTGTTGTCAGGAAGTAAACAAATGCCACATTGTTGTTAGGAAGTAAACAAATGCCACATTGTTGTTAGGAAGTAAACAAACGCCACATTTTTGTTAGGAAGTAAACAAACGCCATATTGTTGTTAGGAAGTAAACAAATGCCATATTGTTGTTACGAAGTAAACAAAGCAGCAGCCAAATGCCACATTGTTGTTAGGAAGTAAACAAATGCCACATTTTTGTTAGGAAGTAAACAAATGCCATATTGTTGTTAGGAAGTAAACAAACGCCATATTGTTGTTAGGAAGTAGACAAACGCCATATTGTTGTTAGGAAGTAAACAAACGCCATATTGTTGTTAGGAAGTAAACAAAGAGGCTTTAAGGGACTTGTTCACAGAATTAAGCATTTTATAAAGAATGCCATTAAATGTCTTAACTTGACAGATTTAAGCATCGGAACTAAAAACTAAAGTTCAACTCTATTATGTGAAGTTGGAATAAGACGTCAAACGTAGAATGGACATGAAATAGTTATTTTCACATAAAACTTTGTATTTGGTGGTGTTGGAGTATGTTTGTTGTATTATGTCAATAACTCTGGTATTTTTGCATTATTGATAACACTTTCAGTAAATTTGATCGTGTCTTTGATCAGATATTATATTTACAAAAACTGTGTTCGTGCATGAATGGACACAGTTCTATGTTTTTGTGAAAATTGTGTAAATGCATACAAGTATACAGACTTGTAGTACAATCAATTTCACTGATGCAATTATATATGCAGGTGTATATTACACGTTTAAATATGCAAAATTTTTAAATTGCAAATGTTCAACTGCATATTAAACATTGGTATAATAAAATAATTTATTCTATATTTGATGTCTTATTCTAACTTCACATAACAGTGTGTTCTATTGTCAGAATATGGATTATCCCCTAATTATCAATTAAATGTATATACACTGTATCACATGTAGCTTCCTTTGGACAATAACGTTCATTCCAAATCAATAACTGAAATGTTTATTATCAACAATATGTGTAACTCTGAATCACTCATCATTCTGTCATAAGGTATCTTGGTAGGCAGTAAAATTGGGTATAAATTATATATAGTAGTCTGGTTTTTCCTTACATGTCTGTTACCCTAATAGACCCATTTCCAATACCGTAAAATCTCTATGTTTTAGGACACTTAAAAATAAATAAACATTTTCGTGTTCGTAAATTTGGATACACAAAAATATTCCCAAATTACAGGTGTCCGAAAATTTATAGACACTATGACAATATTGCAATTACGTTCGGATTTGTCCGGTGTATAACGTTTTTTGCCGAATATACACGGATAGTATCGATTAATGATTGCGGCTGCTTGTTTAATACCACGCTGTATAGTAGTATTAATTTTAAGCGATGTTTGCTATGAATTTGAAATCTTTTCATATGTATGATTTTGTTTTACAGAAAATTACGCCAATACTGCATTTTTGTCAATCAAGTTCAAAGATTACCATCTCGTATTTTATTTAACTGTAAATAATGCCCCCAAAAAATGCAAATTATGATTTTGGTGTTTGTTCTTGAACCAAAATCTTAAACGAATGTCTTTAACACCTTCAAATATTCGTGCAACTTGTGTTAGGGTGCGACAAAACTGAAGCCTGTTTGTCACACATATCATGTTGAGTAGGGGCATAGTACCGTAGATACATGAATTGTTAATTGGCACTAATTGGCATATTTATCATACGATATCAAAACCGGTATACACAATCGGGTAAACCCATTATTTATAGCACATGGCTCTTTACCCTATAACGCTTATGTAACGGTTCACCGCCTCCACTCATTCATCTGCCTGGTTTTATGACCTTAGTCTTGTTGTAAAAACACATGTGCGATGTGTCACCGGATTAACGCAAACAGGTTCGAATTCAACTTAAATACCAGTGTCATATAAACTGTCAGAAAATTTAGATTCTTTAATTATGGGTTAAAATCAGGACGTCCGAAAATATATAGTGACAAAAAATTATTATTTTGGCTGAAAAGAGGGTGTCCGAAAACATAGAGCTTTTAAGGTAAATCAGTCTTACTATTATTCCTAATTTTGTTGAGTAAACAATTATTAAATAATTCCAGCAAAGGTGCCATTGTAAAACTGGGTGAAAAACTTCGACTTTAGAATGGAAAAATGTATAAACAATGCCGTTCAACATTCAAATTTTGAAATCAGTGTAGTGATCACCACTATGAAGTAAACTGAGTGTAGTGACCACCACTATGAAGTCAACCGAGTGTAGTGATCACTACTAGGCAGTCAACTGTTGTGTAGTGATCACCACTAGGCAGTCAACTGTAGTGTAATGATCACCACTAGGCAGTCAACTGCAGTGTAGTGATCACTTCTAGGCAGTCAACTGTAATATAGTGATCACTTCTAGGCAGTCAACTGCAGTGTAGTGATCACTTCTAGGCAGTCAACTGTAGTGTAGTGATCACTTCTAGGCAGTCAACTGTAGTGTAGTGATCACTTCTAGGCAGTCAACTGTAGTGTAGTGATCACTTCTAGGCAGTCAACTGTAGTGTAGTGATCACTTCTAGGCAGTCAACTGCAGTGCAGTGATCACTTCTAGGCAGTCAACTGCAGTGTAGTGATCACTTCTAGGCAGTCAACTGCAGTGTAGTGATCACTTCTAGGCAGTCAACTGCAGTGTAGTGATCACTTCTAGGCAGTCAATTGTAGTGTAGTGATCACTTCTAGGCAGTCAACTGCAGTGTAGTGATCACTTCTAGGCAGTCAACTGCAGTGTAGTGATCACTTCTAGGCAGTCAACTGCAGTGTAGTGATCATTTCTAGGCAGTCAACTGTAGTGTAGTGATCACTTCTAGGCAGTCAACTGTAGTGTAGTGATCACCACTAGGAAGTCAACTGTAGTGTAGTGATCACTACTAGGAAGTCAACTGTAGTGTAGTGATCACTACTAGGAAGTCAACCTTAGTGTGGTGATCACTACTAGGAAGTCAACTGTAGTGTAGTGATCACTACTATGAAGTCAACTGTAGTTTAGTAATTACCACTATGAAGTCAACTGAGTGTAGTGATCACCACTAGGAAGTCAACTGTAGTGTAGTGATCACCACTAGGAAGTCACCTGTAGTGTAGTAATCACCACTAAGAAGTCAACTGTAGTGTAATGATCACAACTATTAAGTCAACTGTAGTGTAGTGATCACTACTAGTAAGTCAACTGTAGTGTAGTGATCAACACTATGTAATTAACTGTAGTGTAGTGATCACCACTATGAATTCAACTGTAGTGTAGTGATCACCACTATGAAGTCAACTGTAGTGTAGTGATCATAACTATGAAATCAACTGAAGAGTAGTGATCATCACTAGGAAGTCAACTGTAGTGTAGTGATCACCACTAGGAAGTCAACTGAGTGTAGTGATCATCTCTATGAAGTCAACTGTAGTGTAGTGATCACCACTAGGAAGTCAACGGTAGTGTAATGATCACCACTAGGAAGTCAACTGTAGTGTAGTGATCACCACTAGGAAGTCAACTGTCGAGTAGTGATCACAACTAGGAAGTCAACTGTAGTGTAGTGATCACTACTAGGAAGTCAACTGTAGTGTAGAGATCAACACTATGAAGTTAACTGTAGTGTAGTGATCACCACTAGGAAGTCAACTGTAGTGTAGTGATCACCACTGGGCAGTCAACTGTCGCGTAATGATCACCACTAGGAAGTCAACATACGGAACTACAGTACAACACCCACCTATTTCTGCCGACTCGTTCCCAGTCCTTCAAGATCACCTCGAGCTGGTCATTTCCACTGATGTTAACTCCAGTCAGATCAAACTCTAGAGTCTGAAATAGCAATAGTAACGGGTTTTAACTTTTAACCAAATAAAGGTGCAGAAGCTATTACAGATTAGTCACAATTGTTGGTTGATTAATTTGAATTTATAGTGTATACAATGGCAGATAATTATAGATAATTCAAGGGCTTCCGAAGCATCTTTGGCAATTTCGCTTATTATCAAATTTGGTTGAGATTTTATGTACACAAACATTTTCAACAAGTTTAGCAAAGTCAGATGAAAACTGTTGGACTTAGAGGCGGAAATGGCTAAATAGGCGGATTTTAGATAATTGGACCGTAACTCCCGAGTGCCTGGGACGATATAGGCTGATTATCAAACTTGGCCGAGATATTATGCCCTCAAACATCAATTTATGCAAAGATCAGATGAAAATGTTGGAAAATGATATATGAAAAGACCAACATTTGCAAACCAATATACCCCAACATCATCGCTGAGGGGAAGGGCATAAAAATCATCATCAATAAAAGCTGAGGAAATGTGTACAAATGTGATACAAATGGATGATTTGTGTTTGAGCAAAACAGTATTAAACCTAAGCTTACTCATATGCCAAAAGCAAAACAGTATTAAACCTAAGCTTACTCATATGCCAAAAGCAAAACAGTATTAAACCTAAGCTTACTCATATGCCAAAAGCAAATCAGTATTAAACCTAAGCTTACTCATATGCCAAAAGCAAAACAGTATTAAACCTAAGCTTACTCATATGCCAAAAGCAAAACAGTATTAAACCTAAGCTTACTCATATGCCAAAAGCAAATCAGTATTAAACCTAAGCTTACTCATATGCCAAAAGCAAAACAGTATTAAACCTAAGCTTACTCATATGCCAAAAGCAAAACAGTATTAAACCTAAGCTTACTCATATGCCAAAAGCAAATCAGTATTAAACCTAAGCTTACTCATATGCCAAAAGCAAAACAGTATTAAACCTAAGCTTACTCATATGCCAAAAGCAAAACAGTATTAAACCTAAGCTTACTCATATGCCAAAAGCAAATCAGTATTAAACCTAAGCTTACTCATATGCCAAAAGCAAAACAGTATTAAACCTAAGCTTACTCATATGCCAAAAGCAAATCAGAATTTTTTTAATAAACTTGTGATTGGAAAGGAGCAAGAGAGCTTACATTTAAAACTTGCAAGGTTCGCAAGAGAGCTTACATTTAAAACTTGCAAGGTTCGCAAGAGAGCTTACATTTAAAACTTGCAAGGTTCGCAAGAGAGCTTACATTTAAAACTTGCAAGGTTCGCAAGAGAGCTTACATTTAAAACTTGCAAGGTTCGCAAGAGAGCTTACATTTAAAACTTGCAAGGTTCGCAAGAGAGCTTACATTTAAAACTTGCAAGGTTCGCAAGAGAGCTTACATTTAAAACTTGCAAGGTTCGTCAAAGTTAGGCCAACATTTTTCTTATCTTTTGTTTTACGGGAATCCCTACCCTAATTTTCAACAGAGACAAATAAAAATAAAAGTAACCATTGTGAATTTTATTTCTAATTTCACAGCCAACTTGGTATTTTATTCATAGCACATGTACTAGTAATAAGGACATATAAATGTTTGGAAAAGAATGAAGTAATAATTGTATCTGTTCAAATACTTATTTAAAGCGTTTTAAACTAATGAATTAACTTTTAAATTAGCATGTCTTTAAAGAGATTGTTTTGACCCGTGACTGAAAAATATGTCTTCAGTTTGAAAATAAAAATATGCTCCTCTTTAAAATTATAATGTATATTTATTTATTTTTTGTTGAATGCTGTACAAAAGTGATTTTATTTTCATTTTTATAAATCCCCCCCCTCCCCCGGATCAATGAAAACAAAAAAGTTCCCGTACAACAAAACATTAAAAAATGTTGGCCTTACTGGAGAATAACTGATACTATAATGTCCTGTATTGTCTACAGAAAACTAGCTGTGTGTCATTTTAGAATTTCATAAACAATGTACAATATCAGATCCAAACGTTATAAGATTACCTTCTATGCAAAATACAGGTTTTACAATACATTAAAGTTGCATGAATAAGTTAAATGCACCAGAATTGTGTGTGGGTAGTCAATTATTTAAGGCCAGAGGTTTTGTATTGTTAGTTTTTCTGACAATCGGCTTAAACACTTTTTCTCTACAAATATGGCAACAATAGTAATACGGTAATAGAGTCTAATCCAAGACGTCCCTTTCCGCCTACAGTGGATTTATGTGTAGAAGAGACCTTCTTGAAACAGAAAATACCATAAAAGCGGAAAGTGCCGTCCTGCATTAATCCGAGATGACACTTTACGCACATGCATAAAGCCCATTTTTTCCACAACACGCCTCATATAATTTGATCACTTTGAGTTGAAATCTCTAAAAGGAATAGGGAATATGTGATTTTTGATCCATTTTTGGGGTCATTATTTTTACAATTATATTGGTTGTGTTTTTTTTCTTTTGTATTTTCAAAAACAATCAGTAAGCAGGTCTGAGAAACTAACAATCAACAAAGCCTGACCTAAAGTATGCTCTATGCTTTTGATTGATAAAAACTTCCACTGTTCACAATTTAAAAACAAATGGTACATGATAAGGTACATGATAAACCGCAAACCTCATATTGGGTAGGGCACTTAAAACATTTAGCCAGGCTACAATGCTATTGCTGGGATGATATTTAATGACTTTACTAACTGCACAGCAACACACAGAACAAGCATCCTTGACAGAATGCAAGTTGGCATTTTTGTCTACGTCTAGGAATGGGTTGGTCCAGTACCAATTCATAGTGACTTTTTGACTGATAAAATGATTTGAGGCGTGTCGTGGGTCAACCTGACTTAATGCACGTGCGTAACGTGTCGTCCCGGATAAGCCTGTGAAGTCCGCACAGGCTAATCCAAGACGGCGCGTTCCGCTTTTATGGTATTTTCTATTTCAAGGAAGTCTCTTTTAAACATAAATCCACTGTAGGCGGAAAGTGTCATCCCCATTTAGCCTGTGCAGACTGCACAGGCTAATACTGGACGACACTTTATGCACATGCATTAAGTCCGGTTTTCCCACGACGCGCCTCATTAAAAAAATTTAATTTGGAAAAAGTTGCTGCATTGTAAAGACAATGTTGGACCATTCAGCAAGTACAAAAACTTACTCATGTGATCATGTGAAAATGAAACACGACATTGTACACTGCTCAACACATACCTATAAAAATCAATGGTCCATGCCCCAGTACACCAGCTTGTTCAGTGTATCTATAAATCCATAGGGCATATGAAGAAATACTTGAATATGTTTATGTAGGTAATAAATTCGCCCCTGGATTTGCCAATTAATATTTCATGCGTCAACTTCAATCATGCATAACAAGATATCTAAATCCTGCCAAAATATGTACAGTCGGTAAAAATGCCAAGTGAGAACCGTTATAGACATGGATTAATCTATTCAGGTATATCAGACTATCTGAAGTACAGACCACTGCAGCGCGTTTATAAACAAAAAATCATAGTTTCCCCTATTTTCAGTAAATGGTTTAGCCCCTCATCATTAACAAAATTTAAACCGACTATACCCGTAATAATTGTATACAGTAATATGAAAGTGGACTGGCCATAAATACATAATTGCCGTTCTTAACTCTCCAGTGCATGTGTCAGAGTAAGCTATTAAGTTGGTTATTAAAACATAAAGTCACATCAGTACACTGAGTTCTAAGGCCACATTTCCATATGTCCATATCCATATCCCTATCCACATATTACGCAGTTTTCCATGGATGTGTCCGCTTTTCCATATGTCCGTATCCATATCCCTATCCACATATTACGCAGTTTTCCATGGATGTGTCCGCTTTTCCATATGTCCGTATCCATATCCCTATCCACATATTACGCAGTTTTCCATGGATGTGTCCGCTTTTCCATATGTCCGTATCCATATCCTTATCCACATATTACGCAGTTTTCCATGGATGTGTCCGCTTTTCCATATGTCCATATCCATATCCCTATCCACATATTACGCAGTTTTCCATGGATGTGTCCGCTTTTCCATATGCCCATATCCATATCCCTATCCACATATTACGCAGTTTTCCATGGATGTGTCCGCTTTTCCATATGTCCGTATCCATATCCCTATCCACATATTACGGAGTTTTCCATGGATGTGTCCGCTTTTCCATATGCCCATATCCATATCCCTATCCACATATTACGCAGTTTTCCATGGATGTGTCCGCTTTTCCATATGTCCGTATCCATATCCCTATCCACATATTACGCAGTTTTCCATGGATGTGTCCGCTTTTCCATATGTCCGTATCCATATCCCTATCCACATATTACGCAGTTTTCCATGGATGTGTCCGCTTTTCCATATGCCCATATCCATATCCCTATCCACATATTACGCAGTTTTCCATGGATGTGTCCGCTTTTCCATATGCCCATATCCATATCCCTATCCACATATTACGCAGTTTTCCATGGATGTGTCCGCTTTTCCATATGCCCATATCCATATCCCTATCCACATATTACGCAGTTTTCCATGGATGTGTCCGCTTTTCCATATGCCCATATCCATATCCCTATCCACATATTACGCAGTTTTCCATGGATGTGTCCGCTTTTCCATATGCCCATATCCATATCCCTATCCACATATTACGCAGTTTTCCATGGATGTGTCCGCTTTTCCATATGCCCATATCCATATCCCTATCCACATATTACGCAGTTTTCCATGGATGTGTCCGCTTTTCCATATGCCCATATCCATATCCCTATCCACATATTACGCAGTTTTCCATGGATGTGTCCGCTTTTCCATATGTCCGTATCCATATCCCTATCCACATATTACGCAGTTTTCCATGGATGTGTCCGCTTTTCCATATGCCCATATCCATATCCCGATCCAC
Source organism: Congeria kusceri (assembly GCA_027627225.1). Lineage (NCBI taxonomy): Eukaryota > Metazoa > Mollusca > Bivalvia > Myida > Dreissenidae > Congeria > Congeria kusceri. The sequence continues at coordinate 63,623,367 of CM051034.1, forward strand.
ATATTACGCAGTTGGATGTGTCCGCTTTTCCATATGTCCGTATCTATATCCCAATCCACATATTATGCAGTTTTCCATGGATGTGTCCGCTTTTCCATATGCCCATATCCATATCCCTATCCACATATTACGCAGTTTTCCATGGATGTGTCCGCTTTTTCATATGTCCGTATCCATATCCATATCCTCATATTACGCAGTTTTCCATGGATGTCTCCGCTTTTCCATATGCCCATATCCATATCCCTATCCACATATTACGCAGTTTTCCATGGATGTGTACGCTTTTCCATATGCCCATATCCCTATCCCTATCCACATATTATTACGCAGGTTTCCATGGATGTATCCGCTTTTCCATATGTCCGTAACCACATACACAGTTTTCCATGTGTCCGCATTTACATAGAATATTTTAGTTCTGTTTTTATATCGGGCTTAATGCATGTGCGTACAGGCTAATCCAGGACGACACTTTCCGCTTTAATGATATTTTCTGTTTCAAGGAAGTCTCTTCTAAACATAAATCCACTGTTGGAAGAAAGTTTCATTCTGGATTAGCCTGTGCGGACTGCGCAGGCTGATCTGGGACGACACTTAAAGCACATGCATTGAGCCTGATTTTCCCACGACACGCTTCATATTGTGATTATCCCACAGTCTTTGGAGCAGACACATCATTACTTAACATGCCTGGATAGATTTGTACTTTTCCCAGTATTTGGGTGATTGGTTATTTTGAAGACTGTTATGATATATTTGATTTTACAAACAACAGACTCTGTTAAGAATGCCCATCAATCGCCAGAAAGTATATTTAGTGTGACATATTAGGTTGTTTTGTAACAAATATAAAACTATTCTTTAATTGTGCAACAAAATACTAGACAGTATCAACTATTGCAAATGATGAAAATAGAGAATATCAACAATCTCATTAAAATCATCTCCAGTATGACGCTACTACTCATAACAACTAAAGGCTGGACTTGTGTATTTCAACTATAAATAAACCCACTGTGAGAGAAGCCTTGGGCAGCGTGTTTACCTGGATAAGATCACGTGACTTTCTATCGGCTGGCTGGATCCGATGACTTGGCATTAGGGGTCACGTTCAAATTACCTTTTTCGGAGACAATCAAACGGTGGCCTTCAAAATCTTGCGGTATAACTTCATTCATAAACCACAATACTATGCATGAAACTAGCGTGAACTTTGGATGTTTACTCACCTAAGGTACCACTATATCCAGTGTTATCCCCGTGAAAATTTAGTGTAAATGATTTATTTCCGAGGATCGGATGGAAATGCGTCACTTTTCAAAAACTGTGGCCAAGCATTTCTGTGCAAAAGGCAATTTCATTGGGCGCAGCAGGGCTGATGTTTTATTGTTTGTAAGGTCATTTGAACGTGACCTGTTATACGATGTCTTCAGATCCTTAAAATGTTAGGATCTGATTTTAATGAGATTAAGAATATTAGGTGCGTGTTGGATAAAGATGAAGTTTATCATGTGAGGCTTAGAAACAGATGCTTCGTGCCAAGCATGATTAATCTTTATCTGACACTCACCTAATATTCTATTTATTCTTTTATGCTATGCTCATAAAACATGTAAACGGCGTGAAAATATGTCGAAAAATAAAAAAAATTACGTTGGTTTCCCAGGTTTAATACTGGGTTTTTTGTTTAATACAAACGTCATAAGTTGGAATGAAGTCACATTGAAATACATAGCATTCCAAACGTAACGATCAAATAAATGTGCTAAAAATAGCTATAGGATAAAGCTTAAGTTTATACGATGGGTTGTTATTTGATCGATTCGGCTGAACAGATCGATTCGATCGATAAATGAAATATGCACTTACGATGTAATGTGCCTCGTTACTTAACCAGTTATTAATAAAGATGGCAAGATGATTACTTCCAATCTCAATATCTGTTCAACAGTGGTTTGAGACAGTGATAGCAGTTATAAACTAATTAGGGGGACAGAACACTTCTTCAGTACAGGATATTTAATCTTACACAGATATTTTAAGTGGACAGGCAGATGTTTGTGATGTTTGTTTAATTCTCCCACTTTTCCCAATGTGGGATAATAGACTACACAAATCGTCATACATCGTTACATCATATACATGTTAGCCGCAATACACCCACGCACTTGACAGGTAACATACCAGTAAATATTTCCTCCTTTAAACGTGTGATATTGGGCAAGTTAATATTAATCTACATGTTTGAATGCCTGCTTTTAGAGTAAATGTCTGGTTTGCATAATTTTACAGTGTTTTATTAGGGCCAATTTGGTGAAAAAACACGGTTTAACATCACTTTCAAAACGAAGTGAATTTACAAAAGACAACTTAAAAATCCTCAGACTAACTAAAAGAAAATGAAATACATAACATATTAATATGTTCATGCATAGATATATTACAGTACTTAGAACGCGTATCTCCTTTTGTTTTTTTGCGACAGAAAAAGTAATCTTTATACAGGTATGTTAAATAAAATTATGATCATGATGTATTAAATTACCTAAATAATTAATAACATTTTGCAAATTACATCAGTTCAGCATGCATTGATTATTCAGCAGTCGAATTTATTTTTATGTTTCAAGTTACATTTTTTCTAAAATGAGTCACAATAAAAAATAACTTCTACAATGATATCCTACTACCTTCCTAATGAGTGATATTTTGCAATTATAAATACATGTACACCATCAATCAAAATCATCGTCATGTACAGCGTTTCTTTGACACACTCAAATTACGACTGATAATTAACTGTACATAACTCAACGATGTGACCTCAAAATATGGCTAGTGAGACGGTCAAGTTGTTATGTTCACATTCATCAATTATGACTGTGGTATTTTAATATAATGATACTGAAATGTATATCAAAATAACCTGGACACAGAAGGTCCAATGCTGAATACAGCTCTACATGTACAGTTCTACATATTACTGTTTGCTTTTTTCCTTACTGTTTGCTTTTTTCCTTTTTACTTGAGTTAAATTAGTCAAATTAATAGGTTTAAATTGGTACAACCACTTAAGTAGCTACCAAAATGATTTCTTTGTTCAGCAATAAACAGAATTTAAGCATGGTACATGTTGTGTATTTAAAATCTAACATTCTGTTACACCTGAATAAATTTGTACCCATGTGTGTGGATTATGACATTATTGTTACAATCAGTTTAATAGTTGAAAATAACATTTGATTACAGGCTTTATGTAAGCTGATGTATCTGGGTATTCTGTATTACTATTATAAGAATTTCAAAAGGTCTATTTAATTTCAACATTAATCATGAAAAACAAGACCGTATAAATGGTTAATGCAATATTTAGCAAAATTTTCATGTATGAACTTTCATTAATTAGTTGACACACAGCAATTTCCTCAAGGACAAATTAACGAGCTTTGTGGATACCCCAACCCAAGAGCTGCGTTAAATTTTGTAATCAATACTTGCCTCGTCCCATTTCGGGTTGAGAGAAGACTTTATAACCGTGGTCTTTTTGGACTGGCCTGTGAAAAACAAACAATAATCACATAATAAGGTGGTCTTTTTGGACTGGCCTGTGAAAAACAAACAATAATCACATTATAATGTGGTCTTTTTGGACTGGCCTGTGAAAAACAAACAATAATCACATTATAATGCGTGTATGAATGTTACATGCAGATCTCACTATCATTTGCCAATTATCCAGTGGCTACAGATCAAGGGCTGAGCGTGAAACTACTGTTTCTGATATAGAAATGTGAAGCAGATGCAACACTTTCACGTTCTTGATATGTGAATTAGCTAAAGAAATGTCATTTGGAGTTTTGTTCTGCATTCAAATATATTAGAACTGCACAGGATGATCCGGGACGACACTTCACAACTTAAATGCATTGTTCAGTCCAGTATAAAACAGTGTGAAGCTATTTTTAGTTGTTGTTCGTTCAGACAAGAGATTACAATCTGGGGTTCACCCTCTCTTTCACATTCAGGCTGTCGTCCACTGAAAGCAAAAAGGGCCTATCAGCTTTCTTTTCACATTTGCTGATTGACCCTACTGGCAATGAATGGATGCTGTATGCTTGTAGGGACCAGGTAATTTAGGGTCCACCATTGTAATCAATACAATTTTCTTGTATTTGTTAAAGGATAATAATCATTTAATTAGGCGTAAAAAAGTTGTTTGTTTCCGCTTAACCGACCCCCACCCCCAATTCTATCCGCTGACCCTTAAAAGTTTTTTTGCCCATCGATCGTTAACTTTTTCGGTCAAAAACGCAGTTTTCCATTATATGCCGCTTTTTTGGTAATGTATTTTTTTAATACATGTAAGTAAATTTCAAACTCATATAAAGTGAAATGTCTTTATCTATGACCTTATTTATAGCTAAGGTACAATTTCATCAATTGGAGGCATTTGAACATTTTAATGTGCAGTCTAATATACCTAAACTGTGTGGTCAATATGCTGCAAAGAAAAGTGTCGTTTTTTTTTACCTCCCATCCTGGCCTTTTTTGGAGATGTAAGCAAAAACCAACAATTATTTAGTTTTGGCCTTATATGTTTATAATGTTTGCAGAGAAAATCCTAAAATCACATACAAATGTAGCCTATATAAGATACATTTTGAAGAAATGCATCATCTTTGAACTGCTATACACTTCAAATCATACACATATTATACTATACTGAGGGAAAAGGCTTTTGAAGTTATCGAACGTGTTTAAATAATAAGATTAAGAACGTGTTCTTACTGATCTGTTTTAATGCCTGCAAATGCATGTTGTATGAATCACACCATGTATTTATTGATGCGGACCGTCTAACACACAACACAAAACGTATAGTTTGCAGTTCTATAAATAGCCACACTTACCTTGATAAGATAACGTCGTATAAGGATCACTTGCTCCAAAACTTTCTAAATTCGGCACATTCGACGCGCTAATAACATTAACTTTCAGTGACATTTTTATTAATATCGCTCCACCATTCAATCCAGATAATCGTTAGAAGTTAGCTGACAGTTTACCACCAAGTTCTAACCATGCACTAGCACCCTACACATACTGACACACCACGCCAACTGCAAGGTGAATTGTGGGAAAACGTCTGCTGTCAAAAGCAGCCTGTGTCAGGTGCGAGAATCAAGGGAAGCAACTGTGATATTTGTGCACGTGGTGATTCGTTTGTTGCCTCCCTTGATAATGGGAAACCTGTTATGAGGCCATTCTATACACAGAGGATGACGTCACACGCCAAACCTCTGTACTTAACCTCATTATTTCGCCCCAAACGGCGAAATGTGCTTACGCATGAAAATTCCGCGTATGAAAGTTGTTTCAAGAAATGACTTTATTGATACCATTAATCAGTCTGATATTAAGTTAATACTGATAGTAGAATATATTTTTGTTAAATCAAATAACAGTAGTACGTGTTTAACGCTGTTTAGCGTGTTTATTATAAAAAGGTACTTTCACTTTCGTTTTGTGTGAAAATTCAAGGTTAGATGCCAGTAAATCCAATTTCCATATGGTCGCATTATAAAACAGCGAACTTTCAGATTTCAGTTTGTGCAAGATTGCTGTCAGTTTAAAGATGAATCTTTCCTCTTCCAAAAATTGCAATAAAAATATATGGCATGCAGGGCCGGACGCAGACCAGGCTTGGCTGGCGGGGCAGGACTAAAATTTTAACAGTAGTTGCAACAGCTGCAGCAGAAGTTGTAGTGGTGGTGGTAGCAGCAGCACAAGTGGTAGCAATGACATCAGCACCAGCAGCAGTAGTAGTAGTAGTAGTAGTAGAAGTAGTAGTAGTAATAGAAGTAGTAGTAGTAGTAATAGTAGTAATAGTAGTAGTAGTAGTAGTAATTGTAGTAGCAGTAGTAATAGTAGTAGAAGTAGTAGTAGTAGTAATAATAGTAGTAGAAGAAGTAGTAGTAGCAGCAGAAGCTGCAGTAGTAGAATCAGCAGCAGCAGTAGTTGAGGTGTAGTAGAAGAAGTAGTTTGTAAAAAAAAAATCCCACAATTATGGACCTTGAAAGACCTTGCAAATTACAAAAAAAGCAGAAAAAACAACAGTATTATTTTGGCTACCAGTTTATAATACATTGGGAATGGTCATTTGTGATGGCTTTAAGTAGTTTTGTTAGTTTTTTTTTCATTATGTGTTAATAGGACAGTTTCAACTGTCGTACATAAAATTCGACAAAGTACATATTTTTGGACCAAATAGAACGCAAGTTATAAATTTGCGATTCATTATACCCTATAAAAAAATAGGCTATATACCATATACTATATAGCATGGACAATATGTAGCTATATCTTTGCAATTTTTAAATCACGACCTTTTCACCCTAAATTGACTTTCACGATGATTGTTTCTGTATCTACAGGGTAATTCGTATTATATAACATTATTAATATTATACCATTATTATTTCGATACATCTCTGTACGAACCAAATGTATTGTGTTAAATATTTTTCCTAAAATCTTTGGGATTTAGTCTCATCATCAGCCTTAAAAACAATTCGAAAAAAAAATTGTTATGAAGTATGTCCCATACCTCTATCTAAACCAGATCGTTTGAATAAGGTGTAACAAATATTATGTTTGTTTCAACATGCCCAAACAAATTAGGGTATATAGGTAGGGATTTATTTTTGTTTATTTTTTTTATTTGGTAAATGGTCAACTTTAAGATTCTAAAACAAAATTAATAATCAAAACATATCGGTAATATCTTTAAACATTGTTTTTAAGTGGATGCTATCAAAACAATACACTTATTTATCAAAAAAAACAGTTAATTATAGGGAAAGAAAAGTAAATAAAACAAAAAATTATCTGACAAACTTGATAAATGTTCTAGGGTCGGGGCATATTTTTAGGGTAGGTCGGGTAACCTGAAACAAACATATTTTTTTACCCCTAAGAGACTCTCTTAACTACAATTAGGGTGCTTCCGACCGTGGTTAATTAACGACGTCGAGACCATGACTAATATTATTCTACCAAATAATATGTTTCCAGCCACTCGAACACCATAATCGGCGTATGTTCAGCAAGATACCATCCAGCTCCCAGATAAAATGCTCAGATAATCGATATATAAGGCAATGTACACAAGTGACACGCTAACTGTTTACTGCTTGTGTAAGATCAAAGCCCAATCCCGACAAAGTAATAAAATAAGGCAATAATCGGTATACTTATTGACACGCTAGTGTAAGATCAAAGCCCAGCCCGAAAATGATATCGCCGAGCTCAGCTGGGGGGGGGGGCGGGGGGCTGGAGCCCAAAAGCCCGGGCCAGATCCGTGCCTGGCATGTTACTTCTAATAAAATGCGAGTCACCTGAATGCAGACACAGGTAGAAACTGGGGTTTCATCAGTTATATTTCGACAAAAGCCCAATGCCACAGTAAACACACCCCAAAAGCTCATCTTTCAATTTAGCGTCCAAAGAAATGCACATAAATGTTCTAAACACACAGAGGATATTAGAAATAACCTTAAAGGTATGTCTGACATTGCTAAATGCTTTTCATAGCAGAAGAAAAAATGAACTATTGAAAGCAGACAGATAAACACAAACATGACAAAGGAAACACAGCAATATTTTGCATGTAACACGGAGGGAAACACATTGATTTACTGGTATCTAACCTCAGTGCGATGTTAATTCAAGGTTAGATACCAGTAAATCATTGTGTATCCCTCCGTGCCTATTACTAAAGAGTTCCTTTTCTCTTCTGGCATAAAAGCCATTTAGGTATCTCAGACATGCCTTTTGTGGTTATTTCTAATATCCTATGCGTGTCTGCAACATTTTGGTGCATTTCATTGGAGGCTAAATTGAAAGGTGAACTTTTGGGGTGTGTTTACTGTGGTATGGGGCTTTTGTCGAAATATGACTGCCGAAACGCTGTTTTCTACCGGTGCCTGCATTCAAGTGAGATGCATTTTCTTAGAAGTAACATGACATATCTTTTTTATTCCAAATTTTGAAAAAGGACAGATTGATCTTTAAATTGATACCAGGCTTGAGCATCTGAAATAAAGGAAATGCTAGAAAAATGCTTGGAAAGTTTGCCGTTTTATAATAGGATCATATTGGAATTACTGGTATCTAACCTTTAAGAAAACCAGGGACCGGCCCTTTATGGTCCACTTATACATAAAATCTCCATGTACCTGTGTTATTTTATTGCGTTTATTACTTTTCATGGGAATAAATGTGAATAATATCATAGCTGACACGTTATCAACGATTTTTAAAGCGAAACCTGTTTTTTCGGGTAAAAAAATGAAAAAAAAAGTTCGGAAACTCGCCTTTTGCAGCTCACAGCACATGGAATCATGCTATTCGCAAATATTATACGTTTAATGCCTTATTACTGTCCATTGCATTAAAATAAGTCTAAATGAACTGGTATTTTGACTGGTTTATGTGATTTAGGTGCGAATTTTAGTTCACGCTCCCCATACAATCGAAGTACTGAAGCGCAAGCCAGATGGCTTATCATGTGTCATTCTCAAATGCGTTTTTAGGGCATTTCTACATAGCGGATTGATCTGAAATTTTGCATGTGTGGTACAAGTAGGTTAGTAATGATGTAGAAGAGTTTTTTACATGATAGCAAAATTTTGAGTTTTCTTTAAGGTTAGATACCAGTAAATCATTGTGTATCCCTCTGTGGTCCATTCAAAAGTAGTGCCTATTACTAAAGAGTTCCTCTTCTCTTCTGGCATAAAAGCCATTTAGGTATCTCAGACATGCCTTTTGTAGTTATTTCTAATATCCTATGCGTGTCTGCAACATTTTGGTGCATTTCAAGTGAGATGCATTTTCTTAGAAGTAACATGACATATCTCTTTTATTGCAAATTTTGGAAAAGGACAGATTGATCTTAAAATTGATACCAGGCTTGAACAATCTGAAATAAAGGAAATGCTAGAAAAATGCTTGGAAAGTTTGCCATTTTATAATGGGATCCTATGGGAATTGGAATTACTGGTATCCAACCTCAACCATTGCGAGCTACGCTGGAAATTAGCGCATACACAGGTCTGTTGGACGGGTGTAGACACAACGGTTATGAGGCAAATGGCACGATTTTATTACGATTTCGATTCACCTAAAGTATCGTTGAAGCATTTAAAGTTCTTCCAATATGCATATGTACTTCGCTATATATTTTATATACAAATATTTTAATTTAATTTAGCGCCAATTTAATAAAGCGTAAGTCAGTGGGAATACAATTCGTTGCAGCACTGTTTTCTTCAAAACTTCTTCTCCATCATAATTGTCATTCAATATCATTATTCACATCATCCTCTTCGTCCACCTCATCTTCTTCCTTGCCCTCTTCATTCGCCTCATGTTACATCGATCCTCATATTCTTCTTTTTCCTCATTTTAACCTTCTCATCTCTTTCCGCCTCCTGCTTTTCCACCTCATCTTTCCACTTCATTTTCCTCTACCTCCTTTTCCACCTCTTGTTTCCTCTTCACCCTCGTCTTTATAAAACGTTTTAATTTATCTTCATAATCATTCTCTTCCTCCTCATGTTCCATCCTCATGCCTTTCAACTTTTACTTTTCATGTTTCCCTCCTCAGTCTCGTGTTTCCTCTTCATCCTGATGTTTCCTCCCCCCTCCTCTTCCTCTTCATGTTTTCGTTCTTCATCCGCATGATTTCTTCATCCTCTTCATCATCTTCTTTTTTTTTACATCATCATCATCGTCCTCTTTCTCTTCCTTCTCGCCTCTTCTTCTTTTTTACCCCCAACCCTTCATTATATCCTCCCTCTCATCTATTTCCTGCTTCTCTTCTTCATTATTCTTCATCATCCTCTTTATCTTCCCCATCCACATACGCCACTTCCTCCTTCTCCTCCTTCGCCTCTTCTTCCTTTTCTACCTGGTATTTATGTCTGTTCATTGTGTATTCTACCAATACTGTTTTCATTTGCAAAACAATGATTAATATCAATTGAAAACGTGCTGACAGGATTGAAATGTTTGTTAAAGGGACTTGTTCACAGATTTGTTTTATTTTTAGCTCAGCTGAGCGCAACGTGCTCATGGTGAGCTTTTGTGATCGCCATTTGTCCGTCGTCCGTCGTGAATCGTGAATCTTCGTCGTCAACATTTACCTTGTGAACACTCTAGAGGCCACATGTATTGGCCAATCTTTATGAAACTTGGTCAGAACATTTGTCCTAATGATATCTCGGCCGAGTTCGAAACTGTCTCATGTGGGATCAAAAACTAGGTCACTAGGTCAAATTGAAGAAAAAGCCTGTGAACACTCTTGAAGTCACATTTTTTGCCCAATCAACAGGACACTTGCTCAGAACATTTGTTCTAATGATATCTTGGCCGAGTTCGAAAACGGTTCCAATCCGTTGAAAAACATGGCCGCCAGGGGGTGGGGCAGTTTTCCTTATATGGCTATAGAAAAAGCTTGTGACCAGTCTAGAAGTCACATTTTTTGCCTAATCAACATTAAACTTGCTCAGAACATTTGTTCTTATGGTATCTCGGCCGAGTTCGAAAATGGTTCCGGTCCGTTGAAAAACGTAGCCGCAGAGGGTTTCCTTATATGGCTATAGGAAAAGCTTGTGAACACTCTAGAAGTCACATTATTTGCCCAATCAACATGAAACTTGCTCAAAATCTTTGTTCTGATGATATCTCGGCCGAGTTCAAAAATGGTTCCGGTCCGGTGAGAAACCTGGCCACCGGGGGGGGGGGGGCAATTTTCCTTATATGGCTATAGGAAAAGCTTGTGAACACTCTAGAAGTCACATCTTTTGCCCAATCTTCATGAAACTAGGTCAGAACATTTGTCCCAATGATATATCGACCGAGTTTGAATCTGGGTCATGTGGGGAACAAAAACTAGGTCACTAGGTCAAATTGCAGAAAAAGCTTGTTAACACTCTAGAAGTCACATGTTTGCCCAATCTTCATGAAACTTGGTCAGAACATTTGTCCCAATGATATCTCGGATGAGTTCGAATCTGGGTCGTGTGGGGTGAAAAACTAGGTCACTAGGTCAAATTGAACAAAAAGCTTGTTAACACTCTAGAAGTAACATTTTTGCCCAATCTTCATAAAACTTGGCCAGAACATTTGTCCCAATGATCTCCCTTAAGAGTTCGAATCTGGGTCATGTGGGGTGAAAAACTAGGTCACTAGGTCAAATTGAGCAAAACGCTTATTAACACTCTAGAAGTCACATTTTTTGCCCAATCTTCATGAAACTTTGTCAGAACATTTTTCCTAATGATATCTCGGCCGATTTCGAATATGGGTTATGTGGGGACAAAAACTAGGTCACTAGGTCAACTTGAAGAAAAAGCTTGTTAACACTCTAGAAGTCAAATTTTTTGCCCAATCTTCATGAAACTTGGTCAAAACATTTGTCTTAATGGTATCTCGGCCGAGTTTGAATCTGGGTCATGTGGGGTCAAAAACTAGGTCACTAGGTCAAATTGAAGAAAAAGATTGTTAAAAATCTAGAAGTTGCAGTATCTCGGCTGAGTTCGAATCTGGGTCAAGTGGGGTCAAAAACTAGGTCACTAGGTCAAATTGAAGTAAAAGCTTCAATTTCAATATGTACCTCAAAATTTTGAATGTCTGTTGTCACTTTAGTTTTTCAAACCATGATGATTAAGGCCGCATTTCCATCAGTCCGTATCAGTATATCCATATCCTTAAAAAAATTTAACACATGGACAAATTTTCGACTAATGAAACTCAGGTGAGCGACCCAGGGCCCTCTTGTGTTTAAATATGCCATTAAATATCTAAACTTGAAAAACTTCTGCATCTGAACTCAAGACTTCAACTATTATAGCTAGAAATTCACGACAAAGAAAAACTAGCTTAAATGGATCAACATTCAAATTGCTAACCACTCAGCCATTATGATTCATCTCGTACATCTCTGTAATTTTTACTTTATGTAAGTGATTCACGTGTTTTGTGCGTTAGTGGCCAACTTTATGAACACATTTGCATTACATTTTCTGGGAACGTTCTTAATTCGCCATTATACGACTTATTAGATTTCGGTGATGATCCGAATCACCGCCTGGATCCATGAATTTGTTAGAGTATTCATTAGTATTGGGCTATAGGGCAAACTGGGCTATATGGCAAACTGGGCTATAGGGCAAACTGGTATATAGGGCAAACTGGGATATAGGACAAACTGGGATATATAGGCAAACTGGGCTATAGGGCAAACTGGGCTATAGGGCAAACTGGGATATAGGGCAAATTGGGATATAGGGCAAATTGGGATATAGGGCAAACTGGGATATAGGGCAAATTGGGATATAGTGCAAATTGGGATATAGGGCAAACTGGGATATAGGGCAAATTGGGATATATGGCAAACTGGGATATAGGGCAAATTGCCCCGTTATGCTGTACATAACTCCATTAAGAATTGAATGGTGTTTTTCTGCATTTCATCGGTGTATGAACTGTTGCGAAAATTATGGCGTTTATGCATACATTAGGCGTAATTTTTCCGACAGTTCATACACCGATAAAATGAAGAAAAATACTATTTAATTTTTATAATTACGACCAAAAGAGGATATAAACTTATTCAAATTTCCCAATATGCGTTAACAATTTCATCGTCCGCAACACCACGGCCTGTACCAGGGTAATCCTAACGCAGTGCAGCGACCCTAACGAAGTGCCAAAATGGCGGATGGAAAATCGGGGCTACTTTGTTTTATGCATATTTTTCTTATGTACAGGTATGTTTGGGTTGTAATATCCGTCGCCATTGATCAAATAAGTATTAAATTCAATATACCTAATGTTACATCTAGCACTAAGTGGGTTGTAAGATGGAATGCTGAGAAACAATGCCTAACATCCAATTAAAATATTTATAAAAAAATAATTAGATTCTTTAAATTGCCGTATTATTTTGCTGTATGGAAGCAAACATATACTGCTTCAAAACCTCGCTTACACTGTGTTGTTATCCCATCGCATATGGACACAATACTCGACACAAAACCTCGCTTACACTGTGTTGTTATCCCATCGCATATGGACACAATAGTCGACACAAAACCTCGCTTACACTGTGTTGTTATCCCATCGCATATGGACACAATACTCGACACAAAACCTCGCTTACACTGTGTTGTTATCCCGTCGCATATGGACACTATACTCGACACAAAACCTCGCTTACACTGTGTTGTTATCCCGTCGCATATGGACACAATACTCGACACAAAACCTCGCTTACACTGTGTTGTCATCCCATCGCATATGGACACAATACTCGACACAAAACCTCGCTCACACTGTGTTGTTATCCCATCGCATATGGACACAATACTCGACACAAAACCTCGCTTACACTGTGTTGTTATCCCATCGCATATGGACACAATACTCGTTCGTTACACTGTGTTGTTATCCCATCGCATATGGACACAATACTCGTTCGTTACACTGTGTTGTTATCCCATCGCATATGGACACAATACTCGTTCGAATGTCCAGGGCGTGCCTAAGCCATATTTCTAGTTACGCACCACATGCTAGGGGGGTCCGGGGCATACTCCCCCGGGCAATTGTATATTCTAGAAAGCCCCTAGGAACGTTTTCCAGCATATTTGAGACTATTTTCACCCTTATTGCCAGGTGTTTTAGGCTTATTTTATATTAAGCTCTCCTGCTTTTCGGCATTTATCGTGTTCGGCGCCATCGTTGATACATTTTGGCTTGTCGGGCTATACATTTACTACTATATGCATAATGGGATTTTAAAATTACTTGCCATACATATTCACTACAACTAGAAGGTGTTAAGCGCGCCACACCCATGTCCAGCGCGCCACACCAATGTCCAGCGCGCCACACCCATGTCCAGCGCGCCACACCAATGTCCAGCGCGCCACACCCATGTCCATTGTAAGGATTAAAATTCTTTTTTGTACCAAATACGCCCATGCAGTCGGCCTTTTTTACAACGACATTCTGCATAAAGGAAGATTAGGCATCCGACACAATTTTAGTAATAATGGTACCCGTTATAACGGAATATACAGTTCCTTAATCTGACATATAAAGAATATTATTCGCATTTGCACAACAAAACCGCTGCAGTCGCGCTGCAACATATTCACTGGCACCACTACGTAATTATATATATTGGCATTCATCATCCAAGATCCCATAGCGGATTTAGTGGGGCGGAAGTGGCTTCTGTCCCCTCTAAAATTCCAACATTAGATTTTTTAAGGGACCTTTTCACCGATTGAAGAATTTACAACTTTCCAACTTTTTGTCACAGATTCCAAAACTAAAAGAACAGTGTATATCAAGGATCGAAATACACTACTGGCATAGAAATATACTGTAAACACCGTTTCGTGAATGAGTAATCATCAGCTGAAATTGATAAAATTATTAAGCATTTGTAACGCTAAACGATGGACTAATTTGGAGAGTTTTGTTGTTTTCGTTACAATTGTTGACAACACATGGTCACTTACATAAAGTAAAAACAAGAAATTAACATTGAGATGTCATTTAAAAATTACCTAAACAGACCACCAAGATGATCGGTTACGTGACTTCTCAGACCCCAGATTGGTTGGTCCCCACCAATATTAGGAGACTTATTGGACCCCAGATTTTTTGGACACTATAAGAAAACTTCCCGGACCCAAAAGTTGAATCATTAATATATATGCCGTAAATAAACCAATCATACAGCTCCATGTTTCCACCAGTGATATATGAATAACCAAAATAATTGTTATCTGAATTTGTAAAGCCAATTTAACAAATTAACAATGTAGGAAAATAATTTCGGGAATGAATTAAAATTATTATGTATCAGACGAGTCTATATAGTTATTTATAGTACCGGTAATATACCATTCATGTTAGTTATCTAATATAATAATGATTTGAAGTCAAATAAGCATTTATACTGTGTATCCCAATTTAAAGCAATAGTCAGGGAACATTCAGCGATTTTTGAAATGTTAAGACTTTATTTTTGATAACGCAAACATAAAAATTCATTAGACTATGACGATTTTAAATTATATCAGTAGAACTATGATATATCAAGGGTTCCTGTTTATAATTAGTATTGCAAATTGTGTATTCATGCTACGCGAATAACAATTCGACGTATTCCGGATCTTCTTTCATAACATTTTATCTATAGAAAATGTAGCATCTTTTTACAGATTAAATAACATCTACTGGAGAAGTTGATAGAAAGATGCAATTATAATTTTTATAAATCGTAACCACAATTTTCATTCAAATTAACAGTAAGTTTATAAATATAAATTGCCCATTTATTGAAATTTTTAGGTTTATGATTCTCTGAACGCTATTATTGATGCATGTACGAGTATATTAACACAGCTATACAACGGCTGCTAGCTACGCGCGCTATTTTTAGAATGACACTACTGTTTCTGGAATGTGATGAACTCGCTTGAATCAATGGGCTACATGGAACGGCAACTCTATGAACGAGATTTATTAATGGGGACATTGCACAATTGCTATTTATAGAGCGTATACCGCTTATATAAATGTAGGCTAAACAAAATAGTTATTTCGTTACGTGAATGAATACAGCATTCTGTTTATGGCATACAATGAGACAATACGTTCATTATTAGCCTCAGTTCTAGAGTATATGTCGAGAATATGTTTATAACGTCATTTTAGCCGCTTATGTAAAAAATTATGTAAATTTTTAATCCCCAAAAGTATGCAACAGTTGTTGGTATACGTTAAACCGTTGTTTGAAGTTTGCATTCCCTTAAATTAGAAAATTTGCCTAATTCTATTGGCATTCAATTTTCCCGCTGGATAATTATCGCAAGAAATCTAGGTCAAAAGTGATCTTATACAGCTACGCCGAAAAAATGCAGGGACACTTATATAAATTGGAATGGCCGATTGGTTAAGGCGTTAGCCTTTTGCTCCGGAGGTCCGAGGTTCGAGCCCCGGTGGGAGCAACTGTTTTTATGTGTTTTATCTTTTTTCTTGTTATTATACTTGAGTTATGTAGTTCCGATGCTTAAATCTGTCATGTTAAGATATACTTTTAAAAAATGCAAAAATCAGTTAACAAGTCCCTTTAAACCTCACATTATCTTAAAAAGGCATTGTGTTGCCTAGGACTCTGTTCTTTATTCAATTTTATTGTAATTATCAAACCCGTTCTGTTGTATTTTCGTCAAAGTGTTCATTTTTGTTGATAGCGCACCTATAACAGACTAAAATTCCCATTGTTGGCAGTCTTTTTAAGTGGCTGAATATTTCCTCCCCCTGTAACTCAAAATCATGTAACCGTGCCTGGACCTGTTGCAACAGCACGATATTTAAAAGATGTAAAGGGGTGTTGATTAATGTATAAACAAAATGTACTCTAAATAAGGACAAACCATTCGTTTAACTATATTCACATTAAGCTGGTATAAAGGAGATCTACATAGGCGGCGGTGCAATACTAGTGTTTGTTAATAATAATGTATTTATTCGACAGCCTTTTCGCTACAGTCAAGTGTCTTAAATTATAACGTCGCTAAATCTAAACCATTCGGGTACCACAGTTTATAAAAGGGCGAGTTATCAAATGTACTCGACATAAGATATTCTATATACTAAAATACACGCAGTACGTGTACTTGTATATTCACAAAGTACATGCTCAATGTAATAACACTACAGAAAACGATAACGAACGGAATGATAGTTTTCATGAAAACGAATAATTATTGATAACGGATTTAAAATCAGTGTTTAAACGAAAGAAAATCATAATCTGAGGCGTGTCGTGGGAAACCCGGGCGTAATGCATGTGCGTTAAGTGTCGTCCCGGATTAGCCTGTGCAGTCCGCACAGGCTAAACCCAGGACGACACTTTCCGCTTTTATAATATTTTCTGTTTCAAGAAAGTATTTTCTTAACATAAATCCACTGCAGGCGGAAAGTGTCATCCCGGATTAGCCTGTGCGGACTACACAGGCTAATCCGGGATGACACTTTACGCACATGAATTAAGCCCGGGTCTCCCACGGCACGCCTCATATAATCTCCGCACAAAACATTGAAGGACTTCGTACGCAAATGTTGAAGGTCGATGAGGCTTATCATTTAGATTGAACATGAAAATGATTGACATGTATACTTTGGTTAGAATTTATTCATTATAAATTTACAAGCCATAATGACAAAGTAAATATAAATTTATCTTTGAAAAATTTTGACAAATTTGTAATACTATAACGTACCGTATTTGTTAAACAAAATAATAAAACTACACACTACATATAAATGTTTGGTAGTATAATGAAGAATATTTGTTATACAACGAACAAAATTATTTAACTGTAAATGATTTGACAGATGTACAACAAATAAAATGTACCTTATTTAAAACAACAAAATGATTAAATTCTAAAATTTCACAAATGATGAAATAATGAAATATGAAAGTAGAAATATACATGTATATTAACTAAAATAATAAAGCATATACATTAGGCATTATGTTAAATGTTAGAACAGTCTTTGTGAAAACGTGCATTAATTTAAGTACATATTTAAATAACTTATAGGCGTAACAAGTTGTCGTTTTCCGCTTACCCGATCCCCCCCCCCCTTTTTTCCGCCGACCCTAAACGTTTTTTTGCCTATCAATCATTCACTTTTTATGTTTTTCGGGCAAAAAGTGCAATTTTCGCTTATATCAGTTTCTTGCCAGAAATCTCTTTTTCTATGACCTTATTTATAGTTAAGCTACAGTTTCTTGTTGGGAGACGTTTAAACATTGTACACGCAGTCCAATATACTTAAACTGTGTGGTGAATATGCGGCGAAAAAAAAGTTAAAGAAAACAAAGTTATATTTTACCTCCCCTACTAGATTTTTTTGGACATGTAAGCAGAAACCAACCATTTTTTGGCCTTATGCTTACGTTTCCAGCATAGCGGTTATGAACCTGTTTGGGCCAGACTTTATTGATCTTTGGTTTCTCGGATCCACCGACCCGATCATTTTTTAAATACAACAAAAAATTGGAACATAAACAATATTGTCAAAATAATAAACTAAATATATTTATTAAACAACATTTATTTCCACAGATGCTTTATGCCTCATGTATATTAAACGTTGTCAACTCACAGTTACAAGTTGAAACATGAAACACATATTAAATCAACGTAATCATGTTGATTTTATATGCATGTTTGTATACATACCAAACGTTGCATTGCATTATATTATTATTATTATTGTCGTTATTGTTGTCACGTGTATTGCGACAAAACTAAGTTTATAAGTTAGAATTTTGTATTTATTTATTTTTATTTCCACCGTCCGACTGGACCGTTTTCCAAAAATGTTAGAGAAACTAAAAATAAAATAATATCTTGCCTTGTCTAACAAAATCAGTCTATACTATATGGTCCTGTACTTGATATGATAAGATTGATTTAATATATAAAGCATAGATGTACCGTTAATAGTAAACATTATTAAGTGAGCATTAGCAGGAAGTCCGTCGTAAAATATGTCTATTGGTCTCTGAAAAGTATGCAAATGAAAATAATAACGCCTTTATATACAAAAACGTACACGTCCATGTTATAGTTACACAAAACGATGAGTCACATGTACATGAATCAATCGTTGAAGTACACGTACAAGTATGGTGATGTTTATGCACCTATCAATATTTACCCCCGAAAATGACACGCCGAATGATTCCGGGTCCCGGGAGATAGACTGTTCGGAATTTAGATCGCGGTAATATTGACCCCCGGGCCATTTGATACACCAATTAGGCACCCCCGTTGAGGGAATTTCGACAAAAATGCTTGGCTCTATGGTGGGGAGTTAGATCCCCCAAAATACAATTAGTCAAATTCCCCTGGGATTGCACGCCGCTCCCCCCTCCCCCTTGAGGAAAATACTGATAGGTGCATAATAATTAAACAAGTGAACGATATGATATGTAATAATTATCAAAGATCCTTGGCAAAGCGACCATAGTGATATCATGGGCAAGATGCGGTTTGCGTAATATCCGGATTGTCGGCAGGAACGTTGTGGTGTTGGGGGAAGGGGGCACTTCCGCAGAATGCTGACCACACCGACAGTCTTGTTCAGATTTGAGCATTTGGCTGGAGCACTTAAAGTATTTCAAACTGCATTGCTGTGTTGCTTCACAAATATTTAGCACCAATCTTTGGCAATGGGACGGAATCTCTCACACACACTGTCACAAATGTGAAAATGGTACATCTGTAATCAAATGTCATTCGAACGCGATGTCAATTAAATACTAAAAAAAATATGCTGTTCAATGATAATCGAGCTATAACACCATTGGAATGTGTTTGAAAACTACAAAACAAAGCTCTTGGTTATAGTCTAGTCCTCTACAAAACAGTTACGTATCTCCAGTTAAATCGCGTAGTTGTATCACGTGACTGCTACGTCATCATGTGCGTCATGATGGTCCCCAAATAGAACCACTGGTTATCACCCGGTGGCCTGTAAACTTGCAGTTCGACTTTCGGTTTTATTAGTTGCCTACCTTCCGTGCTATACATGGCGTATAGAACCTGCTGATCAGTGTTTATGAGTCCAACAGAAATAAAATAGTCCACGGCCCGTTTGAATTCTTTTTCCTGTTGTATTATTACGCTCTTTTCACCTAAAACTAGTCCGCCACCTACCCACACCATATTGTCTTTGAAAATAACGTCTACTGGTGTAGACAGGGAAAGAGACGAATTTATTAAGCCCATGGCTATTTGCTTGTCATTGAAACCATGCGGTATTGACATGTAGAATTTTGATTCCAGCCGACTTTCCCTCAGGTACCCAACATCAACCCATGCAAAATATTTTGTCTTGAAATAATTATCTCGCGCCGCGCGTGCCATGACGTCATACTTGGCAAGCTGCGCGCATGTGTACTCGGGATTGACCGTATTTGGAAGATGTTTAGGATAGTCGGGAGAATTGTATATAACGACGATTTGGTCTCGAAGCTTGAACGCCCACGAGGAGCTCCTGTTTACGAGAACGATACGCATGTTCTCCATAGAATGGTTATGCTGATCCTTCATGTGATTTGCAAACCGTTCCGAGTCAGTAAACACCACCAGCGGATTCTGAATATTCATGAGCGACCTTGACCACAGGAAGTACTTCGTGCGCGTGAAATAGTTGCCCGGTGACCCCTTTTCAAAGGGGCCGATGTCGAAAAAGGCGGTGACGATGGTAAGGTCGTGACCCTCTGTCGCAGTCGTGCGGTTCGGACTGTAGAACATTCTTGCATCCAACACGCTCTGAAATAAACAGTTAAAAATACAATAATGTTATAAATGTGCAATAAAATGTAATTTTAGCGGGACAATTCCATCGAGAATTTGATGGAATAACTTTTCGGTAGAGTGGCTTGAAGAATGTAGAAAGTTTTTGCTTCACAGTTTCCAGATATGAAGTGTTTATGTTGAAACTATCGTGAAAATAAGAGAAATCAGATTAATATGATCTTTACGTTTTTTAATAGACCAAGAATTTCAAAAGCGTTTTCACTATTAACTATAAACTCGATAGATGTATACGTGGCTGCAATGTCGGATAATAACTTAGGTTTCAATATCCGCTAATACAGTGGACATTACATGCAGATCAGGTTTAGGGTTACCACCATGACTGTATCTAACAGTGATACACTTTGCTAACTGGGATTTGAACTTATTCACGGGATTCAGTGTGAAATGCTGAACTATAGGAACTAAACAACACAGAACAAGCTACGGCGATATTATGCGTATGTCAACTCAAACAGAGCTATAGCCCCTTCCTCGTTGTCACATGTTTTTTATATACATGTATACACTCGTTAAAATGCAATATCTGTTCTAAATCAGTAGTACCACTTAAATGTAACATTTGAATTGCGCCCGTTCTCACCTTAAGTGTTAAGTGCTTTGTTATGCGATAGAAAGTTAATGAAGAGAACGGAAGATGTAAAGTGTCAATGTATAACGGGTCACAGGGGCGGGTCCAGGATTTTCGGTTTAGGGGGGGGGGGGGTAAGCTTTTGATCGTGCAGTTATAACCCCTTTATTATTTTGTCTGTGGGTGTGCAGTGATCAGCTACAGATCCGTATCAAAGCTGTTTAATAAATCAGTACACATCAACATTATCATCAGTATCAACATCATCATCATCATCATCATCATCAAATGCACTTTGTCTCCCTTAATAAATTAATGCTTCACCGTATTATGTTCGAAGGTCATGTTGGTTCATCTGTATGTCATGCACCTGTTTTGGCAGTAAATTGCCCTTGTTTGGTGTGCATGTCCAATAAAAAACGTAATTGACATTCAATGTTATATATATTAGGAACATCTTTAAACACGTAAACTCTGTAGCTGACTAAATTCAATCACATACTCATCGAGAATTATTTGTATTAGTCATTTACCAAAGTGTACTGGTCTCTTTTCGAAGTGATTGTCATTAAATTATCTTCAAATGTGTTATGAACTGTTGTATTTTTCATCGAAACGAACTAACGGACAGTCAGACGAACATGGTTTTTATTCGAAATATTGTGAAAGATACTCGTATGGTTGCGTTGTGAACTAATAAGGCAGGTGATGCCGACTGAATGCGACATATGGTGCAGGAAAGCATGAAATCTCCAGGAATTAGAGCCAACGTTGTGGACACCCCTACACTTTATCACGTTTTATTATATACATGTTTAAAATCTTAACAAAATACATGTTTTATCAATCGGTGAAATACATATCGACAGAAAAAATCCCGTATTATGCTACTCGCTATTTTTCCGATCCCGTATTACCATACTAGCCGGACTACTTTTTAATGCCGTCAACATAGAGTTATGTAAACAAACAAAAAATATAATCATTAGTCAAAATTGCAGTTTTTTAACCAATAAAATAACGTAAATGCACATTTGAAGTTTATCGTGGTATATAATAAAAGAAATATTACGCTAGTCAATTGTTCCAAGAGTATGTATTAGTCTCGTGGCTTGCGCTGTTTCGTATCACACTCGAGGCTCCGCCTCTCGTGTGATACGTCATCACACAAGCCACCCGACTAATACATACTCATGGAACAATTGACTAGCGTAATATTCCGTATATATCTTTCTTATAAATGTCTACAAAAATATGAAAATTGGTGTGATTTCTAATGGACCATTAAACAAAAAGTTTGTCGATTTATATTTTTGGAAACAAAACTATTTAAACTCGAAAGTAGTCATTGATTTGACTTGAATTTAAACTAAAAATCATAGTTATTCGAAACGTATATATAATTTGCTTTTATGTGGTATCCTCTGCCAACGGTGTATTGCGTCTGACATCTTTATATAATATATACATTTATAAAGGAAAACAGTATCCACAAATAAAGGTATAAATACCCATTTTTGACAGTTTATCATTTTTGCTGAACTTTTGCGCCGGTACTACGGTAAATCGTAGGGGCCGGCTAGGTCGGGAATGTTTTAATGAAGTTCATGTGTATCTTTTAAATGAAGTTCATGTGTATCTTTTACAAAACTGAGCGAGCGAAGCGAGCGACATTTTTTTAGCATATATATCGAGTTTGTACCGTTTTATAAATGCCCATATATGTATAGTCCGGCAGTTTAAGGAGGGGGAGGGGGGCGCCGGGTGCGGCCCCATCCCCCCTGACCCGCTAGTGGGTTAGCCGATAGGAGTGTTATTCATGTGTTTGTTTTTAATGGGCGATTCTATTGTTTGGTTGTGGTGATCACGTTTTGTATTGCTAAACTGCATTTACGATCGAAAAATACGAAATCACGCAAGCGGTTCCAAGATGGGAATACGCAATGGCCTTCTTACGAAAGCTTAAATCAATGTGGCATCCAGAATTCCAGGTGAGGTCGCCCAGACGGTACTCCATACAGTTAGCCAAAGGAACCTCATGATTTGTAGATAAGTTTGCACATAATTATATACAGCGATCGATTCATTTGACTGATTTAGGCAAAGTATATTTTGTATGCTTACTCAATGTACAAGGCACTAATTTTGACGTTTTACACGAGTTAACCATGTCCGTGTGCACGCGCAATTGCACGCAAGCCAGACCTGTTTATGTTGGTGCTAGATTGTGACAAACAGTATGCAGATACAAAGTTAGTTTGAGATTTAATCCGGATTTCTTGGTATAAGGGCCTTTGTCGACCAATACAACTCGTAACCCGTTAGCGCACTGAGTGCTAAAAATACACTCAGTTGTCCCATATTATGAAGCTCAGGTTTGATTACCTATATCGACGCATGGGAGATTTTTCCGGTTTTCCAAAATAGCAAGAGCAGGTTAAATATGCAGAAGCTTTCTGTAAACGTTTTTAAAGGTAAAGACCGGGTCCGGTCATAATGCAGTCTCGGTACGGACAATACTAAAAAACAACGCAATTGTATGTAAACTGCTATATTTTTTATACTTTATCTAACCAGGGGCCCTATCAACTAACCCTATGAACATATCTTAACTAAAGTCATATTTAAGTTATACATTCAAATACAATGTTGTGAAAATCGTTGTAGACTGTTGGCGGAAGCCAACGGTGTTTTGAGAGGGGGATTTCCGAAACAGGTATCGCGGACAACTATTTCTTTTCTTTGCAAGCTACATGTCAGTAAATCGAAACCTGAAAGTGTCCTTTTTCAAAACAGCAAAGTTTCACGCCTGTTTTCTTACCTTTTAATTATTTAAAGTTATGTATGTCATGTGTACTATAATGTGAATATCATTTGATTTATTACACGCACAGTTTCAAAAAAACGTCATTTTATTCAAATGTTATTTCAAACTAATGACACCCCTATTTACTTGCATGTAACCGAAATATTCACCTGGGTGTCCTGGAATAAGACCACTAAATTAACATCGGTTATTTTTACTCTTTGCGTTGAGAATTATAATCGATTCTTATTCTGAATATTTTGACAATAAATTACTGCAATGTATTAATTTTAAACTGTAGTATGGAAAATCGAGAGCAAGCTTCGTATGACCTACTTTTGACTCAGTAGGCTACGAATCACTAACAATCGATGCTCCTAACTACCACGCTTGATCGGTCATGCTGCACGGCTCGTTTCAGATTGACTTGTTAACTGGCATGTATATATTTCCGTTTGCATTAGATAATTAGATTAAACAATATTTGTTCGTTACTTACAAATTAATTTCTGTTATGATGTCGTATAATATCAAAAAAGAAGCCAAAGTCAATGTTGGAAATTGAACTTCATTAACGAACAATGTTTCCTTGTCAGCAAAATACACCCATAACTCACATGCCTCTAGTTTTTTCTAATGTCGCCAACAGTCTTTCTACGCTGTCAGCGTTTTGATTTTAGACTGTTCTTTTGAGAGGGTAATTTCCAAAAACAGGTATCGCGGAAAACTACTTATTTTCTTTGCAGGCTAATAGTAAATAAAAACCAGAAAGGGTCCTTCTTCAAAACAGCAAAATTCACACCTGTTTTGTTTTTTGATTACTTATTATAATGCATGTAATGTGATTATATTATAATGTGTCTATCATGTGATTTATTACAATAACAGTTTCTAAAAGAATCAATTTATTTATAATGTAACTGTAAACTAATGACAGCCCTATTTCGCTATTTACTTGTATGTAACCAAAATATTCACCCGAGTGTCCTGGAATAAGACCACCAAATTAATGCGCTGCATCGGTTATTTTTGACTCGTTGTGAAGGTGTTATTTCTTGTTACCGATTCTTATTCTGAATATGTTAATTATAATTTACTACAGTTTATTAATTTCAAAATATAGTATGGAAAATCGAGATCTTGCATCGTATGACCTACTTTTGAGTAGGCTAAGAAGCACTAACAATCGGTGCTCCTATAGCTACTACGCTTCATCGGTTATTCTGAATGACAAGTGTTAACTGGCATGCATGTATATCATTCCGTTTGCATAAGATAATGAGCTTGAAAACAAATTTGTTCGTTACTTACAAATTAGTTTTTATTATGGTGTCGTATACTATTGAATAAGAAGCCAATGAATAGAGTTTAAAGGTGTTTAGAGTTAAAATAGAGTTCAAACAGATGTTTCATTTTCAGCAAAATGCTCGCATACTTCACATGCTTTTAGTTTCTTTGGTCGCCAACAGTCGTTCTACGCTGCCAGCGTTTTGATTTAAATATAGTAAAATAAGAAGCGTCTTTGACTCTTTACCTGATTACAAACTAAACTGTAAATAAACCAGCTGAAGACTAAGTAATTTTATAATTATACTAAGGAGCTTTGTGGATATGGGCCGTGGGTTCCTAACTGTCTTATACCTCTGACTTCCGGATGGCGATGCCAGGGTCGGGCTCGAAGAAGGTCTTCTGCAGGAAGAGCGACAGGCAGGCGGCGGCCAGCAGGATCCGCAGCAGACGTTTGTCGTTCGTGTGCAGACAGCGCGTGTTAAGCGAACTCAGCCCCGTCATGTCTGAAGTGGACAAAGGAAGATTCAAAGCGTTGAAACGCTGAAAGACTGCGTCTGACCATCAAAAATAAACATCCATTTCACTTTGCTCAGTAAAATAAGGCATCAAATATTACCACATTTTCAAGTCAATAAAAACAGAATAGGTATTCAACAATAGTTTGTTTCAAACTGATAGAGTGTTGGTATATTATATCCTTTTCTAACATGACACGCGCAAAATTACCATTGTTAACTTGCCAATAAACAACACGAAAAAGTAGTTCCGAAACTGTGAAATATAGTTCGCATTGTAATTGCAGAATATGTTGCCAGGTCATATTAGAATCGAACTAATTTTCGCTTTATCGTTGTTCATCTGTAAATAAACAACGACTTTTTTTTCGTTCTGCTGCGCGTATATTAAACCTCTCGGGCTTACACCCTCGTGGTTTACCGGTAATTCATACGCATCAGAACGAAAACATCGTTGTTTATTTACAGATAGACAACGATAAAGCGATGATTATTAACTAATTTTACATTTTATCTACAAAAGAGCAGTGCATGAAAATCATGGTAAGCATTTCACGTTTGGTTCCGTGAGCACTTGTTCGAGACAGCAGAAATGTGGAAAGTACGGAATCGTTTGCTGATGTCAACAAAGTCCTACCTGAGCGCGTAATTTGCAGCAATGTCGAAATTACAACAGTGCACGAATAATACGAATGTCAAACGCTTAAAGGGAGAGTTAACACGTATGTACCAAAAACAATGTTATTTTCAACTTGAAAGAGCTAAAATATTGCAGTACACATTACACCATTAGCTACACCATTAGCTACTTCATAATTATTATATTTCTTACCTCTTCTATCAGTTTCTGCCTATAACCGAAGAGCACAGATCGAGTAAATTCCTACAAGTGCGTTCTATCAAGTGGCACTAAGCACTTTCCGAAGATAACCGACTGTATACCTATTACGTTGGACAACAATGGCACTGATTGCTCTATTGAGATCGAAGATCAAACAATAAATTTGTCAGCGTCATGTCTGGACCCGACAAACACATTTGCAGACAGGCCCAAACAATCGGTGAAAGGTAATGCAGATCCGCAAATCTTTACGTAACATGGATTTGATAACACGCAGATTTAAATGGCATTCTTATAATTACATGAAAACATATAGCCGTTTTTTTCCGATAAATAATACATAACTCATATACATTATCATCATCATCGTCATCATCATAATTATCATAACATCATCATCATCATCAACAACAACAACAACAACAACTATCATCAACTGTCATTATATATCATAGCATATATCATATACATGTATTATATACCTAATTATATTTCATATATACAAACATATGTATTTTGAAACCTCAGACATGACGATATAACGGAACAACACATTCTCAGGTCAGTGTCATATTTCGAAATGCGAACATCTCCGCAAAATGTGCACAACACCTTGAACGCTTCTCAGCGTATTAAAAAAAAATTAAACAATAATATATCGATGTCATAAATTCATTATAATGTATGCACAGTAAGTGTTGCCGAAGTGTGTACTATCGTGATCCTGTGCGAAATAGTGTTACTACACCACTGCAGGTAGTTTACGGACCGGTTCGTGTCTTCTTTGTCATGGTTACCGTTAGGTTTGCTGTACTTCTTGCACGTTTGTTGAGATGGAACTAGTATACAATATACAAACAGAAACATTGGAAGACTTAGTTCGGAAGCATATTTAAATGCATACTTACTTCACTGTATGCAGTATTGAACTTTATAACATGTCTTTGTCCGCCTGACGATATCCGATATTTATATAATTATTAGTCAGAACCCGGAAATGAAATGAGGCGTCGTGTTGGAAACCCGGGCTTAATGCGTGTGCGTAAAGTATAGTCCCGGATTAGCCTGTGCAGTCCGGACAGGCTTATCCAGGACGACACTTTCCGCTTTTATTGTATTTTCTGTCTCAAGGAAGTCTCTTCTAAAAATAAAGCCATTGTAGGCGGACTGCACAGGCTAATCCGGGACAACACTGTACGCACATGCATTATGCCCGGTTTTCCCACGACACGCCTCAAATATATCCGGCTTCCCAAAACTAACCATCCGGAATGGCAGCAAACTCTTAACTGGACATAAAGTTCTTTAAACAACATTTTTCAAAAATAATTGCATATTATGTTACTTTTGGGTTGATTTTGACTAGACCTGTACGTGTATTTGTATTTCGTGCTCGTGTTTGTTTGATCAAGATGACAAGTGTTTATTCAAAAGGACAATTTAGACTGGGGAAGACCCATTTACATGTCCATTGATTCCGGGATGCATCTTTACAGTCTGAACTCGGGTCGAATTCCAGAATCATCCATTCTATACATAACCTTAAAATTAATACTTTTCCTTGTGCTGTATGTGTGTATTAATCATCAACTTATTATTATATATTGTTGACGTAACAGTAAGGAGTTTCACGAATGTATATGTGGCGCGTCATGAGAAAACCGGTCATAATGCATGTGCGTAAAGTGTGGTCCCGGATTAGCCTGTGCAGTCCGTACAGGCTAATCCGGGACGACACTTTCCGCTTTTATGGTATTTTCTGTTTCAAGGAGGTCTCTTCTAAACATAAATCCACTGTAGGCGGAAAGTGCCGTCCCGGATTAGCCTGTGCGGACTGCGCAGGCTAATCCGGGACGACACTTTACGCACATGCTCTAAGACCGGTTTTCCCACGACGCCCCTCATATGTAGTTTTTTTAATTAATATTACATTTACAAAAACTGGAACTTTAGTGAAAATACTTTAAGATGAACGTAAGATGTGTTTGAATATGGGCCATGAGGTTTACCATGTAAGCGTCAAGTACAATATGCGCACGAAATCTCCGTTCAAGAAAATCGGAAACAGGGTTTATATTATATCGCATGTTTAAGCTTTTGTTCAGATCAGTTTTAAAACGCATGCGAAGGGAAGACAATGTTTTTATGTGCCGACGATTAATGGGAAAATAAGGTAAAAAACCATGTCATGTCTTGACTTGTTTTGAAACATTAAATGAGATACTAATGCATGTATTCTGCACATATATTCATAAGCTTATAGTAATTTGTTTGTTTTTATTTGTCAATTTTATTATAGTTATAAACTCAATTGTTTAGTTGTTGACCGTTCAACAATGCGACATGTTTTTTTAAACTTAACACTGCAGCTTTGTCTGCTCACACACTATCCAAAGTCATACGAATCCCATGAAACTGTATTAAAACTATTAAGTATGAAATACAAGTAGGACAAGTTACGAGTTAAAAAAACTTGAGGAGTAGTTATCTACCGTTTGACCGATATGGTTTACTTTGAGGTTTTCTTTTTTTGCATACACCTGCGAAGAATGTCAGGCAACTGCGAAAATCGATACTAGTATTCGGTTATTTTGTAAATTGTCCCATACTTAAGGTCTATCGATCTGTCATAATGTCACACGTCATTTAGCAGTTTCAATGGTGTTCAATTTACAAAACCGGCGTTTACTTGCTGAATTTTGATTCAAAACAGGCATTTCAGACCGCCTAGAACCATCCCAGGACAGTTCAATCAGGAAAAGAACAGAAAAAAATACTGAAAAAAGCAATAAACATCATGGACTCGAATCCGGGTCTAATATAATACTCTTTTTGACAAGACCTTCGCCTTGCCTGTGTATACCTCTATGGTTTGCATATACCGATAAGAAATAAAGAAACTACAGAACAAAGAATATAAATAAAAATGATTAATCGTTGGTCATCTTAATCGACTCCTGGTGGTGTCCACAAATTAGAATATACACTCAAAAATGCTTAATGTGACCTACTCACAGATTGGCAAAATAAAATAAAATAAAATGTCACATATTATCAGTTCACATTTTACGACTTTTTAATAATTACAACAATCCACGATCAAGTTCCTTTAACGCAATCCCTAGATAAGTTTACAGGTGCTATCTGCGGACCGAGGACTAAACTGTTTGAAGTGAGACCCATACGTGCAAACTCATTGCATTGACAGTAAATCAAGCATTTCCCTGTTGGGTTTTTGAATCAATATGTAGTAAATGTATGTTCTAAATGTTTTATATCAGACGCGAGATATTAGCTCGAGCGTAATCACAGCGTATAGTCACTGGAATTTAACTTCCTCTTCTAAGCAAGTACTTTGGCAGCTTTCCACAGCTTTCGTTGGAATGGGACCAAACTACTCGTACTTGTCCTTAATCCTTATACAGCCCGGGGATACAACGTTGTTTAACATTGTTATTAAACCCTGCTGAAAACGTCGCCAATTATGGAGCGTATAATGTGCCAACTATCATGCAAAATGTAGCAAATGTAGTCAATGTAGCAACGTACCTTTCGTGTTTACAGCGTTATCGGCTTCCGGTTGCGCGGTACCGTTTCGTCTGCACCCAAGTTTCCTAGAACACCAAGTGACTGTATAGCGAATTCTACTGAACATTGTTATTCGTTGGGCACCATGTTAGTTTCCTCAATGGGCACACATTAAAACTGAAATCCGACAACAAACCCACTCGCGCGAAGTTTTACTTGTTAACAAATTTTCTTAAATATTGGTATCAAATGAATGTTTAATAATCCATTACGATATTCACTTCATATCGCAAACATTTTCGCAGGGCTGAAAACAATACGACATTGTAGCAAAATGTTAATTCTAAAATTCACAACAGATTACAATTGTTTCACGAGACAACTGCGCACAAAGTCCATGAATGGAATCTAATATATGAAACCTAATGTAAACAGTCTGTAACACCGATCGTTCGATTGCGATCGATCTAGTGTAAACGGGCCACCGATATTGGCTATGTACATAGATTGGTATTGAGTAGGGACGCGGTCGATATTGGACGATACAGGTCTGTATTCGCGTAAATTATTTATTTCACCACAAAGTAAGCGAGAGGATAATTGTGAAAATTTGGCTTAATTTCGCAATGAAAACGAATATTGCCGCTCTTAAATAATTCAATGGTAGTTACCTTGTTGCATCGTTACCGTTTATTTCAAAGTTTTGTATGACGCCGTGCTGCGTACATGTTGATTTTGCAATACTAATTTGAACGATTGTATTTTGTAAAACGTGATTTCTATTTTACCATTTAGTATTTTATAGTTAAACACATTATTTATTTTATAGACTAGTTAAGCGCTTGATTTATTTTATAATTAACCGAATGTTCTAACTGATTTTATCAGTGTATAAAATACAATAAGACGGCTCGTTGTAATTCCGGGATATGCACGCTCAAGAAATTGCAACGTCCCTTGCTTGCTAAGAATTTGTGTAGTGCCGGTGCATTTCGAAGTGTTACCGTACGTTATTCATTCGACTCAATTTATCAAACGCAATGTCACCCTTTGCGGGTCAGTTTCTTTTAAAATAGCAATACGAATCCATTGTTTTTTAATTTAACCAGCAGTAATTGTTTTCTGTTATGGTAAGTAATATTTGTATCATCGTGACTTGTGCATAACATTTACATTTAAAAGTAAATACAGATACAAAATAGATCACACCCTGCCCACAGGGCCTATAAGTCACCTTAGCAAGTTGCGTTATTAACAATGTTGTTATTTTATGTTGTGTTTTCAAGCAAATTGAGTCATGTTGCCGTTTAAGTGGGCTTGTGTAAGAAATAGTTGATCGTACACAGTGTACACTCATTAAATGATTAAGTCAGAAATTTATAATTAAGTTATAAACCATGACATAAACCATGACACTGTCACCAATACGAGATGTTGTACCTCTAGGCTTCTTACAAACTCTGACCATCAATGATAATTAATTACACGATTTGACTGCTGGACACTTTAACAAATTCAACAAACCAAGATGGGCAGTTACATTCCTATATCAAAAGTGAACATACGAGTCAATCGTTCACCGTGTTGTATACACCTGGAGACACCAATTACATCTGTGAACGTTTATTTCATCAAATAACTTGATGTAGCATGCTTCATTAATTAAAATATTTCGAACGGGTACACATTCTCTACAACTTTGTTTTTAACCCTAAAACCATATGTGGCGCATCATGAGAAAACCGGTCATAATGCATGTGCGTACAGTGTCGTCCCGGATTAGCCTGTGCAGTCTGCACAGGCTAATCCGGGACGGCACTTTCCGCTTTTATGGTATTTTTTGTTTCAAAGGTCTCTTCTAAACATAAATCAACTGTAGGCAGAAAGTGCCGTCCCTGATTAGCCTGTGCGGACTGCACAGGCTAATGCGGCACAACACTTTACGCACATGCATTAAGTCCGGTTTTCCCACGACACGCCTCATTTGAATAATAAGCTGTAAGTGTTTGTATCAGTTCATTGTGGACCAGGAAGCAACATCCCAATACAATGAACAGCAACGCAAGTTTTTATCCATTAGGCACATACAGTTGGTTATAACACACATTTATAAAGGGGTTGCTTTTCAAACGTTGTCGAGGTAAATTATAATACGCTCAACAAAAGTTATTACATACCAAATGGAAATTGTTGTGTTTTCTTTATTTATAAGAATTTCAGCTGCGCCATGGTAAACACAAAATTCTTTCGTATTTTTTCCAATATTTTGGTATGAACACATGCAAGACATTTTAAGCTGAAATTCTTATAAATAAAGAAAATACGACAATGCCCATTTATTTCATTTGGTGCGTTATAACTTTTGTTGAGCGTATATTGCCTTTGTTGAGTGTATATTGCCTTACGTAACACCTGCTTGGATGTTATTTGCAATACAAGTTATAGATATATAGAGGATATTTGTTTGTTTTCGGTGTGATATCATCATCGGAAAGGGAGACAATTAATATTTTCACGAGCGCTTGCGTTATCACGCCAAAAACAAACAGATTTCCTTTTTATTTTATGATTTCTTAACCTTTGTTTTACATTTTTGTTGGAAAAATTGCGGGAATCATAGCGTCATAACGTCAAAATAATGACGTCATTTCACAGTTTTGAGCCCCGCATCATGATGGTCCGTTTCAATTACTGTATTTAATCGGGATCCAAAAAAGTAGTCAGTCACTGTGTGTTATATAGGGATATATCTCACTGATATTTTTCTATATTTCACTACTTAGCATGAAATAAAAGATAAACATCACATGCCACTGCATTTAGTTTGCAATTTATACTGCATGAAAACTTAACTACAGCGAATAGACAAGATTTTATTGAAAGAAATAACATGCCACTTTGACAAAATAGCAAGTTAGCCGGACAATAAAGTCGCATCTTCCAATACAAGGTGAAATTGGTAAACAGTTAAAATGTTGACATTATTTGGACCGTTGAAACAATAAAAGAAATATTTATGTGACAAATCAATATGCTAATATAATTCAGTATTACTTGAAAAGTGGCACTTAAATTCTATAAAGTATATATATTTCAACATCATAACTGAAGCACATCATAATTTGCAACACAAAATGTTCAAGTACAATTAGTATATACAGCACAAAATAAATTAATTAATAGGGCATACGACACAACACCAAGGGGGGATGAAATGAGCGACAGACATGTGTACCAACACATGGCTGAACATGTAAATTATCTAAATCACCCGGACAAACACTGAAATTGCATACCTAGCTTTGATACCTAGCTTTGATTGATTGGAGGTTCATCAACACTTTACACTGCCGCCAGGGCCTGAATTCATCAACCCATTAGTAGACTATGAATTAAGAATATTCTTGAAACTGTTTTATTCTAAGAACACTATTAACTTGAATCTTTGAGTTTAGCATTCCTCATTCAGAAAGATCTGAATGATTCAGAAAGATCTAAATGATATTTTAATGACATTGGTACCCAGCATATTTGCAAACGAACAATTATTTTTTCTTTAGTCTAAGTCTATTCTTTACTTTTAAGTCTAAGAATGGGTTGGTGAATACGGAACCAGTTATGAAATATTTTCAGTAATGTACGGTAGAAGGTGTAGGAAGAGATATTCAAAATACATTTAAACACGACGCATGCGGAATGGAACCTTACATATCTAAACTGGATGTCATATGAAGCAAATCAAAATGGCAAATGAAATCAAAAGTTCAATACGAATCATGTGCTTACTGGGCTAATTAATAAGTACAGTTGAGAAAAACTTCATAAACTTACATCGTAGAAAAGCCAATATAACAGGAAGTACTGTTATACAAAGTGATGTAGAAACTGTAAATTTGGTGAATAGGTAATGGAAAACAAGCACACATATTGCTACAAGATGAAAACAGTGACAATACAGCAAACAAGATTATTATGAATACGAGCCTTTAGAAATGTGAAAATGAAGTGTTCTACTATAATTGAAACCCATTTTGCGATGCAATGCAATGGACAACTGATTCGAATATGAAGCATCACAGAAGCCACATATGAATTCTGTCCCAGTCATCTGGAAACTCTGGCTAAATGCAAACCACAATCCACTTCTAGCAAACTTGTATGTCTGCAACACACTTTAGATTGAAGCTCCTAGAAAATGGTATGAGGCACGTCGTGGGAAAACCGAGCTTTATGCTTGTGCATTAAGTGCCGTCCCGGATCAGCCTGTGCAGTCTGCATCCGGGCTGATCCAGGATGACACTTTCCATCTACAGTGGATTTAGGTTTAGAAAAGACTTCATTCAAACAGAAATTACCATAAAAGCGGAAAGTACCGTCCTGGATTAGCTTGTGGGGACTGCACAGGCTGATCCGGGACGACATTTTACGCACATGCATTCAACCCAGTTTTCCCACGGCATGCCTCCTATCATGCATGAACAATACTCAATACTGTCCCTAAGCAGAAATCATACAACCAGCGATTCTTTGACATTATACAAAACTATCTAAATACAGAAAGCTATATAGAGGATATTTGTTGATTTCGGTGTAAGATCATATTTTATTTCACGAGTGTTCATAGAAAAAATATATTTTCTATGATCATAAGTGAAATAAAATACGGTCTTACACTGCTCCAACAGTGAAAATATAAAATTGTATTCCACCAATAAAAATGGATATTTCACTGAAAAGCATATAATAAAATGTCATCACCAAGAATTATGACTTATATACCTTTGGCAGTGAGAACACATATGTTATGTATATCATATCCATGCTAAGCACACCTTTACAATGAAGTAATACTTGGCAAATATCCATGCTTACTAACTATTAACTTGAATAATATTTATGCTCGAAATATCAACTTAAATGTCAATGCATAACAAATTTTAACTTCAAGAATGCCTTTTTTGTTTAAATTACATGAAAAAAACTGAACTTTCCATTTTATGTCTTCTACGTGTGTGTCTGAGCATGTGAACTCAGCAAACAATTCACTGCACCCCAATATTTCCTGAAACGCTGTCAACACACAGGATCATGAATTATCAAGCTTCTATCCTAACACTGGTAGTGGAATGTGTGACGTAAGATTCCTGATGCAAATAGGATGATAGAAAATAGCGAAAACTTTCTGAATATTTCATGTATTCTTCTATACAAGTATCGCCTATATAGCATATTATTATTATAATGTACCTTCTACATAATGCAACATTTAACTTAATCACAGTTGCACATATACAAACATAGAGATTTCACTTAAAAACTGGACAAAAAGAAGGTGCATTCTTTCATTAAATGACATCTGAATGCCCCAATAATCAGGCAGGTACAACGATATTATGATCCAGTCCTCGAATAACAATAATTTCTCCGAAGTCACAATTTACAGAACAACAACAAATAAAAAACATGCAACATATTGATATTAAATTATCACATAATTGACAAATGAAGTTCCTTGGATATATACATAAATTAAGCAAACAGAGAATGTACACAACATATTAAAATGGTACATTGAGTCAAAAATCAGTGTTCACAAAGTGACAGAGATGAAGCTTTCCCTCTTGGAACCAAGATTTCGCCCCATAGTGCAGCAAAGTCGCTTACATTACTCGCACATTCCATTACACACACACTGCCAAGTTCCAATATTTTCCATCAAATGGAGCATTGACACTGAAGGCATTCCACTGGGACATTTGTTTGTTTCCACGGTTCCCTAAAGCTCGTTTAATCACGGTCTCCATGGCAACCATGTGACATCTGTTGAACCTAACTACCCTTGCAGAACAACAGCATTGCAGAACAGTATTTTGTACGAATATCTCCGTCACTGCTGGCCTTTTACAGCAAGCTGTTGACATTTTCAGTCTATTCGCGCACATTAAACTTTAGTTTGCACTTTTTGTTTTCAAATAGCAGCAACTGTCAGGCATCCATTAACTGAAATAATAGCAATCAACATAGACTTAAAAATGTTTTCACTCCGCAACATAATATGAGATGTGACGTGGGAAACCCGGGCTTAATGTATGTGCGTTAACCATCCAGGATGACACTTTCCGCCTACAATGGATTTATGTTTACAAGACACTACATCTAAACAGAAAATACCATAAAAGTGGAAAATGTCGTCCTGGATTAGCCTATGTTAACGGCACAGGCTAATCTGGGACGACACCTTACGCAATGCATTACGGCCAGGTTTCCCACGACACGCATCATATATATTGCAACAACAGGAGTATTAAGAACACACATTGTTTAAACTACTATTATCTTAACTGTAAGATCTATATAATTAAATCCACACCCCACTAAACCTTCATAGGTGTACATGACATTCCAGGGCAAACTGCTGTCCAAAGTAACACAGAAATATTGTTTTATATGTAAAATCTCCCGGAGCAAATATATTTCTCCAGAGTGACCCAAATACAACTAAACAAATCATAAACATTAAATGATCCAAGATAAGAATTTGTATCAGTCATCAAACAGGAACAGCATATTTATTTAATTTAGGTTTGCATGACATTAGTAGCGGTAAGTGATGAAACATTTAGGAATAATAAAAGATTACATCAAATTATACAAATAATCTAAGAGGATTTTTCACTCAGTCGAACTTGAATACATATGAGGCGCGTCCTTGGAAAACCTGACTTAATGCATGTGCGTAAAGTGTCGGCACTTTCCGCTTTTATGGTATTTTCTGTTTCAAGGAAGTCTCTTCTAAACATAAATCCATAGTAGGCGGAAAGTGCCGTCCTGGATTAGCCTGTGTGGACTGCACAGGCTAATCCGGGACGATACTTTACGCACATGCATTAAAACCGGTTTTCCCACTACGCACCTCATATTTACTATTATCATATAACCACTCAAGACATTAAAGGGGGAAGTGGAGTTAAGATTATTTTTGTGAGAAAAATATACACTACAAATTGGGAAAGATCTAGGACCTAAAAAGGTAAAGGGTGCTGCTAAAAAGGAGCAGGGTGGAAAGCCCAACCAGCTTGTTAACATTTTCTTATATTTTGCTTAATCCAGGGTTTTCATGAGTTCAACGCTTCAAATAAAGGTTTTTAAGCAAAGTCTATTCATTTGTCATTGAATATTTGCAAAAAATATATGAAGTTTCAAATGATCTTCAACATTTCTGTGTTGACCAGCCAATAGGGGCAGCAGGGGGAATAAAAAAGGAGCACCAAAATACCCAGGGGCACAAGTTCACATGCTGATGAATATGTTTATGAAGTTTCATCAGTCTACCAGTTATACTTTTTGAATTACGCGAGATACAAAAATGTAATTTTTTGCTCAAAAAGGGCCATAATTCCACTAATGGCAGAAAAAACAGCACCAAAATAACAAGCTGCACAAGTTCACATGCTGACTAATATGTTAATAAAGTTTCATCACTGTAGCAGCAATACTTTTTGAGTTACGCGCAACACAAGTCCAAAAATGTCATTTTTTGTTTAAAAAGGGCCATAACTCTGCCGATGTTGGAAAAAAATGCACCTTAATACCCAGGACACAAGCACCGATGCCAATGAATATGCTTATAAAGTTTCATCACTCTAGCACTTTTTGAGTTGTGCGCGACACAAAAATCTGACGGACGGACAGACAAGGGCAAATCTATATGCCCCCTTCTAAAGTGGTGGCATACAAACTGGGGAAATGTGGCCCTATTTCAGCCCCAAATTTGTCTTAATAAGCACTCACTTCACTCACTTGTACGAGTTACCAGCATCATTTGTCATAACATATATACTACACAACCGGGGGGAATGTAGCCCAAATTTAGCCCCTAAATGACCTTAAAAAGTACCAACTTGTATGAGCTGCGAGAGGGAGAGCGGCCGGGTGTGTCGGTGGTAGGCACGTTGAGAAAGTCCCACAGCAGGATCGTGTCGTCATGGGAACTGGACACAATCTGGAACTCGTCAAACTGCAGACGGAACACCCGCCCTGAATGCTCCTGCCGCAAGAGAAAGAACACTTCTTGGGAAAATTTGGCATCGTTGCAGCTGCATTGAGCTATTGCACATTCATTCAAGAGGTTATCCACATGCAATAATGTGCTTATTCATCAATAATCATGAGCTTATTCTTTAATGAGGATACGTTCATTCATAAACAATATTGCGTTTATTCATAAACAATAATATATTTATTCATAAGGCGTAAAAAAAATTATGTTTGTTTCGGGTTACAGGCCCAAAAAAATTAGGGTAGGTAGGCATGGATTTTTATTTTTTATTTTTTTTTATTTGGTAACTGGCCAACTTCAAGAATCTAAAACTAAACGAATATTCAAAACATGTCGGAAATAGCATTAAACATTATTTTAAAGTGGATGCTATCAAAACAAGACACTTACTTATCCAAAAAACATTTAATTATTGAAAAAAGGTAAATAAAACAAAAAATATCTGACACACTCAATAAACTGTTCTAGGGTAGGGGCATTTTTTTAGGGTAGGTCGGGTAACCTGAAACAAACATAATTTTTGTTTACGCCACAACAATATAACCTATAATTAGAATTTATTAACTGGCTTAACACAACTTACCAACATTTATTAGTAATTAGTTTAAAAATATGTATAATAAATAGGGATGTCAACAGATATCTGGGTATCAGAATACAAAATTATTATCCAGATACAAAATTAGTTAAATGTAACCTTTTTCAATGATTTTAAATTATTTTGTTTTCAAAATACAGGTATCGTA
Organism: Congeria kusceri; assembly: GCA_027627225.1. Classification (NCBI taxonomy): domain Eukaryota; kingdom Metazoa; phylum Mollusca; class Bivalvia; order Myida; family Dreissenidae; genus Congeria; species Congeria kusceri. The sequence continues at coordinate 63,662,215 of CM051034.1, forward strand.
GTTTAGGAAGATAAGATGCGTCAATATGTTAACTAAATTTTGACACTTTAACAAGCGCCAGATTCTAACCGCTGTTGCGAATCTATACGTATGTCTGGATAGTATCCGGATATTACATACGAATATACGAATATCCGGATACCAATTCTGGTATCCGTTGACATCCCTAATAATAAAGTAAACAACACTTATGCTTGCAATAAATAAGTATTATAGCAATAAATACCAGAGTATCAACTAGCAGATTTAGCATCATATTTGAGATTTGTTACATGATATTGACATTTAACAGGCTGTTCAAATTGGTGCTGTAAAAAAGTATTTTCTGGATTTACAAACATAAACTGTGACTTGTCCTACAACCCTGGGTTGATCATATTCCAGTATGACACTGACTTGTCATTTTTTGAATGAAGTCTTCTCATACAGCGAATATCAACTGATGAATTAGAAACTCAATTTGCTAGAACATGTACATATACAGAATACCCATCTCAATACCACAACTGTGCTGGTGGCTGCAGGTGGACAGTGTGTGAGCCTAGCCCAGAAAACCTACACTAATACATACATGGTGAATTTTCTAATGTACAGTCCTAACATCAATAGTGTTTTGAAAAATTTTCAGTAAAAAGTGTTGTATGCTGCTTGTTCTCTTAATGTCTTCAATCGTTCTATGAAATGTCAACAACATGTCTAGTATAGTTTTCAAGTTACGCTTTGGACATCAATAAGTATTTCTTACACTGTACCAAAAGAATAAATGACTAAAGGAAAGTAATTCAAAACTGAACAAGTCAGAGTTACAGTTAGTACGGTATGCATTGTACTTCCTCCCCATCATGTTTTCTTTCATTCTCTGAAGTTGAGGAGTAAAAAATACAACATCTATAATTTTAAATCCAGGGTTCTGATGAACAATGTCAAGTATAACTGTTTCATTCTAATATTTGACTGATGGCCTTTAACTGTAATGTAGGCCTAGGACCTTGAGACCTGGCTTTGTGACATATCCTTTCATGATATTGATCACTGAACTAGATATGCTCACAACAAGGCACGGGACACATGAAGGAAGAAGTGTCAACTGAACTAGATATGCTCACCACAAGGCACGGGACACATGAAGGAAGAAGTGTCAACTGAACTAGATATGCTCACCACAAGGCACGGGACACATGAAGGAAGAAGTGTAAACTGAACTAGATATGCTCACCACAAGGCACGGGACACATGAAGGAAGGGTGTCAACTGAACTAGATAAGCTCACCACAAGGCACGGGACACATGAAGGAAGAAGTGTCAACTGAACTAGATATGCTCACCACAAGGCACAGGACACATGAACGAAGAAGTGTCAACTGAACTAGATATGCTCACCACAAGGCACAGGACACATGAAGGAAGGGTGTCAACTGAACTAGATAAGCTCACCACAAGGCACGGGACACATGAAGGAAGAAGTGTCAACTGAACTAGATATGCTCACCACAAGGCACGGGACACATGAAGGAAGAAGTGTCAACTGAACTAGATATGCTCACCACAAGGCACAGGACACATGAAGGAAGAAGTGTCAACTGAACTAGATATGCTCACCACAAGGCACCGGACACATGAAGGAAGAAGTGTCAACTGAATTAGATATGCTCACCACAAGGCACAGGACCCATGAAGGAAGGGTGCCAACTGAACTAGATATGCTCACCACAAGGCACGGGACACATGAAAGAAGGGTGTCAACTGAAGTAGATATGCTCACCACAAGGCACGGGACACATGAAGGAAGGGTGTCAACTGAACTAGATATGCTCACCACAAGGCACGGGACACATGAAGGAAGGGTGTCAACTGAACTAGATATGCTCACCACAAGGCACGGGACACATGAAGGAAGAAGTGTCAACTGAACTAGATATGCTCACCACAAGGCACGGGACACATGAAGGAAGAAGTGTCAACTGAACTAGATATGCTCACCACAAGGCACGGGACACATGAAGGAAGAAGTGTCAACTGAACTAGATATGCTCACCACAAGGCACAGGACACACGAAGGAAGGGTGACAACTGAACTAGATATGCTCACCACAAGGCACAGGACACACGAAGGAAGGGTGTCAACTGAACTAGATATGCTCACCACAAGGCATGGGACACATGAAGGAAGGGTGTCAACTGAACTAGATATGCTCACCACAAGGCACGGGACACATGAAGGAAGGGTGTCAACTGAACTAGATATGCTCACCACAAGGCACAGGACACATGAAGGAAGGGTGTCAACTGAACTAGATATGCTCACCACAAGGCACGGGACACATGAAGGAAGACGTGTCAACTGAACTAGATATGCTCACCACAAGGCACAGGACACATGAAGGAAGGGTGTCAACTGAACTAGATATGCTCACCACAAGGCACGGGACACATGAAGGAAGACGTGTCAACTGAACTAGATATGCTCACCACAAGGCACACCACAAGGCACAGGACACATGAAGGAAGACGTGTCAACTGAACTAGATATGCTCACCACAAGGCACGGGACACATGAAGGAAGGATGTCAACTGAACTAGATATGCTCACCACAAGGCACGGGACACATGAAGGAAGAAGTGTCAACTGAACTAGATATGCTCACCACAAGGCACGGGACACACGAAGGAAGGATGTCAACTGAACTAGATATGCTCACCACAAGGCACGGGACACATGAAGGAAGGGTGACAACTGAACTAGATATGCTCATCACAAGGCACGGGACACATGAAGGAAGGGTGACAACTGAACTAGATATGCTCACCACAAGGCACGGGACACATGAAAGAAGTAGTGTCAACTGAACTAGATATGCTCACCACAAGGCACAGGACACAGGAAGGAAGAAGTGTCAACTGAACTAGATATGCTCACCACAAGGCACAGGACACATGAAGGAAGAAGTGTCAACTGAACTAGATATGCTCACCACAAGGCACAGGACACATGAAGGAAGGGTGTCAACTGAACTAGATATGCTCACCACAAGGCACGGGACACATGAAGGAAGAAGTGTCAACTGAACTAGATATGCTCACCACAAGGCACAGGACACACGAAGGAAGTAGTGTCAACTGAACTAGATATGCTCACCACAAGGCACAGGACACATGAAGGAAGAAGTGTCAACTGAACTAGATATGCTCACCACAAGGCACAGGACACACGAAGGAAGTAGTGTCAACTGAACTAGATATGCTCACCACAAGGCACGGGACACATGAAGGAAGGGTGTCAACTGAACTAGATATGCTTACCACAAGGGTCTTGATGCACAGGGTGCCGGAGGGGGCCCGTGGGTCCAGGGCTGCTGCCAGGTCCCACACCTTGATCTTCCTGCAACACACAAGCAAGGACATGGTACAGGGCCTGTATTACCAACCTATTCTTAGACTTAAGACTATGAATCGAGAATATTCTTGAAACTGTTCTGTTGTAAGAGCACTTCCATGCTGAATTCAAGTTGGTATTTACTATCTCTAACTACAGCATTCTTTATCTAGAACGATTTGTGAATGACATAAGCAAAGTCTATTCTTCATTCTTAAGTCTAAGAATGGGTTGGTGAATACGGACAAAGGTCTGTATGACTGCGTTTATATGGTACAGGGCAGGTACGCACGAAGCTCCTGAGCCCAGGTCTGTATGACTGAGTTTACATGGTACAGGGCAGTTATGCACAAAGCTCCTTGGCCCAGGTCTGTATGACTGCGTTTATATGGTACAGGGCAGGTACGCACAAAGCTCCTGGGCCCAGGTCTGTATGACTGCGTTTACATGGTACAGGGCAGGTATGCACAAAGCTCCTGGGCCCAGGTCAATATGACTGCGTTTACATGGTACAGGGCAGGTATGCACAAAGCTCCTGGGCCCAGGTCTGTATGACTGCGTTTATATGGTACAGGGCAGGTATGCACAAAGCTCCGGGGTCCAGGTCTGTATGACTGCGTTTACATGGTACAGGGCAGGTATGCACAAAGCTCCTTCCTGGGCCGAGGTCTGTATGACTGCGTTTACATGGTACAGGGCAGGTGTGTACAAAGCTCCTGAGATCTTAATTAAGCTGTACTTGGGTAAAAACTTGAGATAAAATTTTGTATGTGAAATCCAGTGGTTTCTGTTCCCTAAAGGGTTAAATACGAAAGATCTAAGTATGCACGAGTATACTGAATATGGATCTCACATTACCACGGCAATTTCACCAGCTCATACATAAAACTTAGTTACAACATGTTAAACTGGCTAATATTTAAAGTTGGAATTAAGTTATGTAGAATAGTAATGACAGTGTTTAATTATCTTCAAAATACAGTCAACTCCTGATCAAACAGTTATAGCAGTGTTCAACTTCATAATTATAAAATATGAACTTACCAGCTGAAGTCTCAAATTTAAACAGGTTTGAATACATTTATTATTATTAGTCTTAGATAAAAACAACAGATTTTGCACATTGCTAGTTCAGTTTCAAACTTCAACGCATTGAGAGTGGAGAAATTGTCTGTATTTCTCAGAGCATGTAAAAACAAGTGAAAAATTGCCAGAATTTTCCATAAAATTATGTACGGACAAGTTGCAAACATCTTTTGTCAGTAATGGACGAGTAAGCCAATATCAGATTTGCCTCCCCTGACCTTCAGACCAATAATTATGTACCAACATACCCATCGTATGCCCCGCTGACAATCCGGCGGTTATCAAAGCGTATACATCGCACGAGTTCCTCGTGACCCTCGAGCACTCGCAGACACGCCCCGCACTCGATATCCCACAGGCGGATGGTGTTGTCTGAGCTTCCACTGACCACTAGTCGGTCACGATATTGTAAACACGCAATGCCACGTTTATGTCCATTTAATGTTCGCACAAATTCACATGTTGTTGTACTCCATACCTACAGAATTAAACATAACTGTAACAGGCAAAGACTAAAGCAAAAGAGTAGAAGCACATATTTACAATGATACAAAAGAAACGATATGGAATATTTGAACAAGTCTTAGTGCTTGGCGTTCTTTAATAAAAGCTGATACGTATGAACAACAGTCGGTCAAATTAAAATATTGATACCATGTGTTATCATGAAACGGGTTATCCTGCAATAATCTTGGAAACCTGGTTCCCATTTTTCATATGCACACTACAAGACACATCCCTAACTTTGATAGTCCTATGCCCTGATGCCGACACGATGTAATTGTACTTAGGCATAAAAAAAAGGTTTGTTTCAGGTTACATGACCTACCCTTAAAAAATGCCCCGACCCTAGAACATTTTATTGGAGTCGTCAGATATTTGTTTTGTTTTAGTTATGTTTTTCAATAATTAAATGTTTTTTTGGTTAAATAAGTGTTTAGTTTTGATAGCATCCACGATAAAACAATGTTTAAAGATATTACAGATATGTTTTGAATTTTAATTCAGTTTAAGAATCTTGAAGTTGATCATTTTCTAAATAATTTTTTTTTTTTTTTAAACTACATCCCTACCTACCTACCCTAATTTGTTTGGTCATGTAACCTGAAACAAACATATTTTGTTACGCCTTACTTTGATAGTCCTATCCCCTGAAGCTGACACGATGTACTTGTCATCGAAGTCTACCACGTTTACGGCTGCTCTGTGACCCACGAGTACCCTCCGCAGGTTGATGTCCTGGGGAGATTGCATGTCCCACACCGCTATTGACCGGTCCTGGCAGACACGTCATAATTGATATTATGTTAACGGTCACAGTTGGGTGACATGCACTTTCATTACATTTTATACGTTATATAACTTAATATAACCTTTTAAACTGGCTTCCATTTCATATAACTGTATTCAACATTGTGAACTTGCTTCCCTTGTTCTACAGTTATTTTAATGTCTAACACGACACATTTACAGTGAAATGCATATTTTCAACTTATTTTGGGGAATCTGAAAACTTAGATTAAATACGGTAATGTTTATCAATTACGTGTATGATCAGGGATACAAATTTACACTCGCCCAGTCGCCAATAGCGAGCTGTATTTCAGCCGGGTGACTGGGTCCAACCAAAATGAACCCCGTTGGCTAACTGCATACTTTTGGAGGATTTATTCATATTACTCACTTTCAATGCAAATAAAACAATAATATCCAAAAAGGTTCTAATAAGGTCAAGCGACACGTAATTTCAAGGCTGGGCTGTAAGGTGTTCAGCGTAGCGAGCCCAGTTGGCTCCTGACCCCTGATTGTAAGATTATATTCCTGATGTTGACGTTAAAGCTCTAAAGCCATGTGCTCACCTTTGAACATGTGACCATAATACCATCACAGAATCTAAGATGCAGCACCGCCTCACAGTGGTGTATGAGGGTATTCACCATCTCCCCGGTCCGGACGTCCCACACCCGCACCGTGGAGTCACTGGAGCCCGAGATGATGATGTTGTTGTCGTATTGCAGGCACAGCACGGAGCCGGTGTGCCCGGTGAGCACCTGCACACACTCCAACGTGTTTCGGTCCCAAATCTGCAGATATAGTGGAGAGAATGTAACACACTGGGGTACAGTACTACGAGAAATACTAGAGTTTGAATCAGATATTCAGATACAGTGGAGAGAATGTGACACACTGGAGTATAGCTCGGACATACTGACCTTTATGCATGAATATATTATAATTCCTAAAAAATAATGGTTCTGTTCAGTTTCTGGTGGTATACCAAAACGTTTAGGGACGGTAGGGCTACAAGAAATATAGGTCTTTTTTTTTGGGGGGGGGGGGCTTATGATGAATATATTGGAGGTTTCTGAGGGTTTCTATTACAAAATGTTGTAGACAACATAGTTTTTTAATCCAAATATTCAAATTTGTAGTCATCAGCTAATTTCACATAATGAGATGTTAAAACTGGGGTTCTTTCTACATATACATGTATGGCTACAGAAGCCAATATGTGACTAAAACAATTACTGTTTGGAAATACTGATTTTCCTTCATTTAGCCCTTCAAATTGCCCAAAATAGCATAATTTCAACAAAGAATGAAAGATTTGGCCCAAAGAATATTTTAGCCGTCGTAAGCTCTAAACACAAACCTTAATTTTTTTATTGCATTACACATTTATTAAATACTGACAAGTCTTCTTCTGAGTTCAATCTCCTATGTTCTAAATATGCAATGGCACACATTGGTTCAAGACCACTTGGCAAAACTTGGCACCCATCTGAAAACTTTGCACTATGACAATCCACCACTGACAAGTGCTTAAACTCTTGAATTTGTTTGCACAAAATGCCAGAGCATTAAAGGATAACGATATGAATACATCTTCAGAGTAAATAATTTCTAAATGTACCCGAAGCAACAAACCTTAACTTAAATCTATAGATCTGTAATCAGAAATGATTGACATAATGTGCCCCAATCCAGTCTTACCTTTATTGTATTATCCCTCAGTCCACTAACTATTCTAGTTTCATCATACTGTAAGCAGTACACGCCTTTGCTGGTCTCGCTTCTACAGTGTATGCGCTGTAAAGTGTGTCGCCCTGTCCGCCAATTTGTTTCTATTCTCTGCAAAAAAATGTACACTTGCTTAACATACATTCCTACTGGTAATACATGCACAGTTTGCTATAGATTAAACATGTTCCACATACTGAAAACTGATGAATAGTAATTGGAAGGGTTTCATAAATTAAGTTTAGCAACTCACCATGTGTCTTTTGGATAAAGATTTTTATGGGTAAAGATTTCTGTAGAACTTCTGACAACTTACATCTATGCCCTTGATTATTTGTGGGTTAAGGATTTCTTTACAACAGATGACAACTTACATCTATGTCCTTGATTATTTGTGGGTCAAGGATTTCTTTAGAACAGATGACAACTTAATCTATGTCCTTGATTATTTGTGGTTATGGATTTCTTTAGAACAGATGACAACTTACATCTATGTCCTTTATTATTTGTGGGTTAAGGATTTCAACTGTTTGCCAAACTAATTGATCGGCGCCCTACAGAAGCGTTATCATCTTTTGTAATTGCCTTGTAATTCGGTTATGGTCATTGACAAAAATACAGACGTGTCGAGTATTTAATTGGTACTCGGTAAGTGATAATCGTTTTCGGGTTTATTTGATCCTGATACGCAAATTTTTAACTAGAATATCAAATAACAAGTTTGCCATAATTTCTTTCCAAGGTGTCACAACGATCACTGCTCGATTTTGGGCTATCTAAAAGTTCTAGCAAACGCAAAAATGAAGAGCTTAACATTTTATTGCACTCATCTATTTTATTGACGTTGATGAATGGTAAATGTATTTGAAAAAGTTTGCTATTTAATGTCATTGAAGCTAATAAATGAAATAAATAAAAAAACACAACCAACAGGACCGACGTCCACAGTGATTAACATACTGAGATAATGAATAAAAGTGGGACTTCCAATTTTTTATACTGGGACTTCCAAAATCAAAAGGTAGGAAGTCAGGACTTCCAGAAAAAAAATCTTAGTGGAAGCGCTGCTATGTAATTGATTATTTGTGTGTTAACGATTTCTTTCAAACAGATGACAACTTACATCTATGTCCTTGATTATTTATGGGTTAAAGATTTGTTTAGAACAGATAACAACTTACATCAATGACTTTGATTTTTTGTGGCTCAGATTTCTGATTAACTTGTGACAACTTACGTCTATGCCCTTGATTATTTGTGTGTACGATTTCTGTAAAACTTGTGACAACTTATATCTATGCCCTTCATTATTTCTGGGTACGATTTCTGTAAAACTTGCGACAACTTTACATCTATGTCCTTGATTATCTGTGGGTATGATTTCTGTAAAACTTGTGACAACTTACATCTATGTCCTTGATTATTTGTGGGTAAAGATTTCTGTAGAACTTGTGGTCTTTTGGAGGTTCCCCTGGCCGTGGTTTGAACAAATACTGACCCCTGAAAATAGAATGTTCATGAATTTATACATATTACATGATGAGTTACACATATAAGCAACCCAATAATTGAAGTTAATTATATACACAACACTGCCTGTCAGCCTTTTTTGCTAATACTGTTTTCTCCTTTTTGTCAAAATATGATATTACACAATATGTGGCGCGTCGTGGAAAAACCGGACTTAATGCATGTGCGTAAAGTGTCATCCCGGATTAGCCTGTGCAGTCTGCACAGGCTAATCCGGGACGACACTTTCCGCCTAAAGTGGATTTATGGTTAGAAGACACTTCATTTAAACAGAAAATACCATAACAGCGGAAAGTGCCGTCCCGCATTAGCCTGTGCGGACTGCACAGGCTAATCCGGGATGACACTACGCACATGCATTAAGTCCGGTTTTCCCACGACGCGCCGCATATTTACAATAATGCAGTTTCCGAACCCAATTATCGGGCATCAACTATAACCTTCAAAACCAATGCAATCAGAGATTACCCACCAGCCCCTGCGGTCTGCCAGACCCCTCCAGAGGTTGTCTGTGAAGGTCATGCGTTCCATGAGTTTCTTCCACAACATGCCGTCTGAGATGACGCGGTACCACTCCTTGCAAACCAGTTCTGCTGAACACAGGGACTTTGCGTCGAGATACGAGAGGATGGTTTCTGCCACATGATCTAAACCTTTGGCTGTAATAAAAACACAGATTGATATGATATCAATCATACTGGTAAGTTTCATGGTAATTCCTCCATGAGTAAAGTTTACTGTTAGAGGGAAAACAACTTAATGAGTTTTTAAACCTTGTATCAAGTTTTTAATTTTTCCTTCATAAATTTATGCACCATTATTAACACTTTATTTTGGAAAAAGAACAAGACAAAACAAGAAATTACTGTACCTTAGTTGTACATCAGTTGGCAACTTTTACATTATCTTGCATGAACATTACAAAACAATATTGACAATTTTTACTAATACTATGTTTAATTTTTTTAATTTTAACTTCAAACAATATGTTACCAAGTAAACATTACAAAATAATGGAAGGAAATGGCTCCAGGCTAAACAATTTTAAGTACTAGTTGCGGGTACTTAATTTGAAAATTATGGGATTTATGAAGAAAATGTTTATCCAAAAAGAATTTTCTTTAAGAAATGTTCAAATTTATAACCATCGCTATGTTAGCATAACCAGAAGCATAATGGCCAATGGCTACTAACATTTTGAAATTATATCAACAAGTGGCATATTTTCATATTTGCAAAACTGAAAGGATCGTCTTTCTTCTATTGTTAGTGCCAACCTAGAACAACTGAATATATCAGCATGTATTCCTCTCCTGAAATACGAACCTGGCAGGGCTGAGATGAAATCCCGCTGTAGCATGGGCTTCAGGTAGGAGTTGATCTGTCCGTGCTGGTAATGGCACATCTTGGAGAGCAGGTGCTCTAAGAAGTTAACCTGGTCATGCTCCGTCCAGGCGTCGAACATCTTCACGCACACGTCGCGCTCCTTGAGATACTGGGGCGAGGGCGCCTCCTCCGTGCTGCCGGGGTTGATTGACTTCAACATGCTGATCGTGTCCACCTGCAGGCATAGAACAGCAACCATGACTACAAATGTTCTTACGCTCAATCTAAGGTTAAGCCAGCATTCAAACATTGGAAATGCAAGCTCGAATGTAACAAGCATTCCCATTGGTCAATACTTTTAAGTTCAAATGTAACAAGCATTCTCATTGGTCAATACTTTTATTTTAAGTTAAGACTATGTTTGAGATCTAGAATTTTTGTAGCCATAGGACCCAGTTGTTCAAAACTTTTAACAGCAAATTAAGCTAACAGGGGTGAGTTGTTCAAAACTTTAACAGCCGATTAAGCTAACAGGGGTGAGTTGTTCAAAACTTTAACAGCCGATTAAGCGAACAGCTGTTAAAATTTGGATGAGAATATTTATGTAAATTAAGCATAAATGTTTTAAACTGTGAACGTATTCTATATAAACTGTTATGGTGCAATATTTTTTAGATGTTTTATAAACAATTTGCGTCTAATGTTAATTTTATTTGCATATAAAGTTAAAAGGCAACGGGGCCCAGGCTGTTAACTTAATATGTAAATAAAATTAATACAAGAGGCAACTTGTTTATGTAACATTTTACAATTATTTCAGCATAACTTCTTATTGATAATAAACTCACATTTTAAAACCATTATGTTCAATTTACTGAAATATCATCATCCAAATTTTAACGGCTATTAGCTAAATTGGCCGTTAACATTTTGAGCAACTCATTCCAGGTCTTTTTATACATGGTCTTTGTATTTATCTAAAATAATCTTAGTCTCAAACTTAAGACCAATAAAATTTACAGCTGGTATGTAACAACCATTTTCATTGGCAGAAAATTATATCAAAATTGGAAATTTTGTGTTTTTATTTTAAATACGGGTTTCTTAACCCCAAAACACTGCCGACAGTCTCTTGGTGTAAATGCACTTTAAGTACATTCTAAAGTTTACAAATTTTAGAACTTTTACTCATTACGCTTGGAAGCGTATGGTTAAAATACGCAAAAGTTATCTGCCAACATAAACAATTATAATTATTTACCTTTTTAAAGCCTGTTGAAATGTCTACATTCATGTATACACAGTGTCTAGTCCCCATTTTTATGTGTTTGTAAATAAACATCAACACTAGTATATAATATCACATAAACTTACATGTATGTGTGTACATAAACATTCTCCACGCTATCATGAGGTGATGTCACTATACATATATAAACAGTTGTAACAATAGAGTGAAACAACCACAAATAGATATAACGATGTAACACTGTAAAAACGTTAAAGTTAAACATGTCGGGAAACCAGTCATGCACATTAATGTATATAAATAACGTAACAGTGCTGAAAAATGTAAAAACCTGGTAAACAATGCCTAGTCAGTATCCCAATTTTTTCATTTATTTTTTTAATAAAATGTTTAATGTTTACCTTGCTTCCTACTTAAGAATCAAAATAATGAACAGAGAAGTATCTAACTTGCTAACCTCTGTCGAGAGGGCCACTGTAATATCTGTTGTAATCACATTTGTCAACCTTTCCTAATTCGCTTTATCAATTTTCTCCTTTTCTCGTTTTGTCTTAACAGGGGTGATACTGTGTAAAAAAAAAACAACCTGAAGTTTTTCGCTGGGGGTCCAGGGGGCGCAATAGCCCCACTTGTAGGCCCTGGTGGGGGTCATAGGGGGCAAAGCCCCCTGAAGCTCCTGGCACTTGCGTATTTTAAGTGACTTAGATTAGCTTAAAATTATGCTCGGGCAGCTGGTATTCTGTTCTGTCTCATTTGAATTGTGAAATTCACTTCTTCAGTGATCATTACCTGCATATTTAACTTTTTAGTTGGTCATTTAATGGGGTTATATATGACAAACCCACCACCAAGCTCCTATTAAACAATTATTTAAGAAGGAACATAGACAATCTATTATATTAATATTTTTATTCTTTAGGAAATCTTACTACAACAAATTTCAAGCAACTATTCTGAAGCAGTTCAAAACTTCCAACATCTCAAAATAAATACACCTGTACATGACTAGTGCCAGTGAATATTAATATTTTTTATTCTTTAGGAAAATTCAACAATCTAACTACAACAAACTTCAAGCAACTATTCTAATGAAGTTCAAAACTTTTAACATTTCAAAATAAATACACCTGTACATGACTAGAGCCAGTTTAAATTATATTTTTTTATTCTTTAGGAAAATTCAACAATCTAACTACATCAAACTTCAAGCGTCTATTCAAATGAAGTTCAAAACTTTAACATTTCAAAATGAATACACCTGTACATGACTAGTGTCAGTGAGTTTTAATTATTTTTGTAAACAGCTAGTGGAAGTGTCACAGAACAGTCACAAAAATTATATAAGCACATTTTGCTTTATTGCAACGTAGTTATTATGCACACACCAGACACACTGATTGGTGTAATTTCTCATCACTAGTCAGGCAGTTACACTTTTTGATGCTGATCATGAAGGATATGCAACATGGGCTCTTTGGACTGAAACAACATAGAATACTGCTTCAGGCATTTCAGCACAGAGATGTAAAGTCCTAACAGCATCCTAGTCTTCTTGCGTTGATCAAACATCTTGTTGATAACTCTCTCCTTCCGAGTTTCCCCGTCCTTGGTCATTTTCTTCTACCGAAGACGCCGTCCGATGGCTTTGACCTCCTCCTGACTCTCATCTGAAACATGATTTCTTTGAAGAAGGCTATCAATGATTGGTGCCAGTCTCTCTCTTTCCTTTTTTGACAGGAATTGATAATAGAACACTGTAAGATTCAAACAGTCTTGAAGTTTCCACGGCAAGGTTATGAGCTGACAGGAAACGATGAGACGTAAATCGCTCTGGTACTGTAAACTAGCCCGCACATCGTCCTTGTCTGTGGCAAAGTCAAGAGGCATGCTGAATCCCTACAAATCAAAACATTCGTATTATATACATTTTCTGCCAAAGCATAGGACATTTTTTACTGCATCCGTTATAATGAACTCAATTGTTTGAGTACTTTTTTTATTCATATAAGACATATATTAACAGTTGTTTTCAATATCATATGCTTTTGAGACACACAAAGACTTCTGTTGAACAAAAAATAATTTCTTTTTGTGACTTGTATGCATAATTAGTTGTCCTATCATGAATGGCTTTCAGTATTTTGAATTTACCGATATATTGAGTTTTCTGTCCCTGGAATCGTAATTTGTTTTCATAAAAACAAATTGTAGTCATACCAACTAAATATCAAGATGTTTAAAAAAAATCAGCACGGGTCCTCCCTGCATGTATATAGCCTGTATTAATATTTGAACGCTTTTAAAAAAATGTTATGTACAAATTCACATTTTCAAAAATTTACTATGGGTTCCCCTACCTGCCCATGCTTTTGAAAATTTTGACAGGTTACCCATGAGAATTTTTTATCAATGTAAAACACGTTGCTGTTCGGCTCATATTTTAGGGGCATATAAAAATAATTAAAACAGACCTGTCCGTACCAGCAACAGTGTTATGGTTAATAAAGGGAGAATACAGAAGAGGATGCGGACCGCAGCCATGCCATTATTGCCACTCACATTCGTTAAAAAAAAATTAAAAAAAGTCAAAAGACAATCTGCTAGAATTTTGATAATTCTAAATTTCAATATTGCCATGTCCTAACTTTATCAAATTATGGCACGTTCGGCATGGATACTATTTTAACTACAGTAACTAAACCTCTTCCGTAGAGGTAGACCTACGCTATTGGAACTTACCAATCGTGATGTCAAACTGTTCAAAAATATCTACATTCTTGACAGACGCCTATTTATACAAATTTTCCGCTGGTAACAAAGATCACTTCCGGTCGCTTATGTACCTGCAAATAACTAAATGAAATCGTTATTTTCCGGCATTTCCCGAAACATATACGGACGAATATCGACCAATAACATTCAATAACACAAAAGACATGTTCAATTCGTTGAACTCCGGAAAATTCCGGCAGTTTCGTTTCCGATTTTGATTCGTACCCAAGTGTTTTCATACCACCCCAACCCACCCTACTAAATAAAACCCCAGATTTATATCGATCTGAAAATCGAATTTTTGGAACAAGAAAACCGGAAATCCGGCATAAACCGGAATTTTATCACCCCTGCTTAATGTAATGATTTCCCAGTGGATTTCAAGGCCATGTTTCAGGGAAATGTAGATCGCCAGCAACGTCAAACTGTAGCTATTGTAGTCATCATCTGGCTACAGTACAGCGCACACGAAACTAATGAGGCGTGCCATGGGATATCTGGGCTTAGTGCATATGCATAAAGTGTCGTCCTGGATTAGCCTGTGCCGTCCGCACAGGCTGATCAGGGGTAACACTTTCCGCTTTTATGGTATTTTCTGTTTCAAGGAAGTCTCTTTTAAACATAAATCCACTGTAGGCAGAATCCCGGATTAGCATGTGCGGACTGCACAGGTTGATCCGGGACGACACTTTACGAACATCTACTATGCCCGGTTTTCCCACGACATGCCTCAAATATTTTACTTGCCCTTGCAGTCAGAATTTTCAATAATTCAAGCAATTACTCAGCATATCTATGCAGAGTTATGCAGTGTGGTAGCTGATGACTGCCATGAGTTATGCAATGTGGTAGCTGATGACTGCCCTGAGTTATGCAGTGTGGTAGCTGACGACTGCCCTGAGTTATGCAATGTGGTAGCTGATGACTGTCATGAGTTTTGCAGTGTGGTAGCTGATGACTGCCCTGAGTTATGCAGTGTGTGATAGCTGATGACTGCCATGATTTTTTTTTTGCAGTGTGGTAGCTGATGACTGCCATGAAATCACACGCACTGGTCAGTCCGAGTACCTGAACAAATGATAGCCGATGTCAACTGACAAGGAGTAATCATTGCTCCGCAGTACACAGGTCTACTCAGTTTGCTTCCGTGTTTTTTATCCAAATTTTGAAAATGTCAAAGAATGTTTGTTTTTTGTAACCGGTACTGTACCTGCACCACCAAACATGTGACTTTTGGAGTTCCCTATACTCGTGTATAACTGTTTCTTTTTCCTTAAATCATCGATCAATATGAATTTATTTTAAAAAATAACATATAATCAGGAACACAAAGCATTTCCTCCAATTATGTTTTTGTGTATTGTATTATCAATGAAAAGGTGGCCACTAATATCTCACAGTAAAATTTCCCTGATATTTATTGTTTAGGTTACCAGTATAATAACTTACATAAGATTACATTGTAAACATATAATATTTGACCCAATATGCTTGCCACATACAGTAGCTGATAAATAATTTAAATATGTGATTTTTAAAGGGACTTTTGGCATTTTTTGAAGTATGTCATTAAAAGTCTTAACTTGACAGATTTAAGCATCAGAACTAAAATGCTCAAGAATAATAACTAGAAAAGTATTTAGGAAAAAAAAAGATAAGAAAAAATGTGTCCCAACGGGGTTCGAACCCGGGACCTTCTGATTAAAAGGCTATCGCCTTAATCACTCGGTCATTCCAATTTCTATATGTCATTCTGCATTATTTACTTACATTTAATGTTCCACGAGTTGTCAAATATTTCAACGAAAACAACAGAAACACTCCAAATTATATCGTTCAGCGTTACAAACGCTTTATAATTGTATCAATTTAAACTGATGATTTCTCATAAACGAAACCTTTTTTACAGTATATTTCTAGGTCCGTAGTGTTGTTTTGCTCCCTTGTATTCAATTTTCTTTTATTTTTGGAATCGGTGACAAAAAGATGAACAAGAGGGCCATGAGTCTGAGTACCATGGCGACCACTAGGGATGCAACATATACCTGTAAATACCCGCATTCTCGTAACTATTAGAACCCATTTCGCATGGCATTAACATATAGGGGCGATACAAAAAAAACATGGAAATAATTCTATAAAAATACATAAAGAGCTTATGATTGGATACTACCATCTTTTTTTCACATACCGGTATATGATTGAATTAAAATAATAAATTATTTATTAACACCAGTACACAGACCGATTTAATGTCAGTTCAACTTTACGTATCAGTGATTGACATATTGTTCTGTATTGTTGTTTTCAAAAATGCTTTTAATGTTTTTGCAAACAAGTCCATAAGCAATGATAAACCCTTAAGGGTTCGAAACTGGTACACTATAGTTACTACACTCTACCAAAACTTCCTAAATATCATCATAATGGCACCATATATATATATCAAACCAAGTAATTATTCTGGCTTTGCAGGCCCATCTAGCTCAGACAGTAGAGCGCTATACTCTCAATCAAGGGTTCTTGAGTTCGAGCCCCAGCCCGGCCACATAACTTGTGTGGGGATTGGTCGTGAAATAATTTCTATGGCCATTCTCCCCCTACCTCTGATTCAAGTAGGGCAGTTGTCATTTACTGTCATTTAAGTAGGTTAACTGACCGCCATTATATCACTGAATAACTGGTAAATATGGTGAAAAATCCAAACAAACAAACTTTCCAAATGTACTCTTAGGAGAAGGAAATTTCTAGGTTACATAGGAATACTTATTGTTAACATTAACAACCATACAACTATCAACATTGTCAGATTAAATTATAAACAAGAGATGTTTGTAAAATATGTATGCCTCCCGACTTGCAGCCAAGTTGTGAATATGTGCAATTGTTAAGAATTTTTTTTATATGCAATAGGTCTTGATATAAGGTATATATGTATGAGGTTTCATTAAAATATCTCGATGCGTTCTCAAGTTATTGTGCTGAAACTGTTTTTTCTTTTTTTAGCAACGGTGACCTTGACCCCACGAACCCCATATGCAATCCCAAGTGAGGTCTGAATGTAAGGTATCTATGTACGAACTTTCATTAAAATATCTCGATGCGTTCTCAAGTTATTGAGCGGATACCGTTTTTCTATTTTTAGTAATGGTGACCTTGACCCCACCCACCCCATATGAAATCCCAGAGTGGTCACAATATAAGGTATCTATGTATGAAGTTTCTTTAAAATACCTCGATGCATTCT